>JAKSZT010053887.1:42887709-43272517 GCA_026826555.1 Tolypeutes matacus
GATAGATAGATAGATAGATAGATAGATAGATAGATAGATAGATAGATAGATAGATAGATAATAGGATGTATGGGTGGGTGGATGGATGGATGGATGGATAGATGGATGGACATAGAAGTATGTACACAGGTTTGTGTTTTCTAGCTTTGTCACTGCTAGATCCTAGAAGCAATGACATCCCAGTAAAAATGAACACACCTAGTGCCCAAATCTTGGTTTCAAATACCATTCTCCACTAAAAGGATCTCAGCGCTGGGACTGAGAATGTCCAAGGTGAGTCTGAAACATTTTGTAGTACTAGAAAATAAGGATGTGTTCAAAGAATGAGGGGGATATGTTTCAAAAGACCTTTAATGAGCTTTCACTGGCCAACTCTGGGACAATATGAGAATCAAAGCAAATGATGATAGTAAGGGATTGTAACCATTGAAAAAATAAGAATTCATATATAAATACATATGTTGTATATAAGTAAAATACACATATTTATTTAAACAAATATAAATAAATATAAATATATAAAAACAAGTCTATATAAATAAACTGACAAATAAATGAAGGAGAAGGGACTGCCTTACAGTAAAATCCCAACAAATAAATGTAAAAGGAAGATGGAATTAGAAAATTATCATCATAGTAATAATTGATTCAGAAAGAATCATAAGTAGATGCTAAAATTAGTTGATAAAAAATTATTACAAATTACAACAACCTGGAGTAGAAGTGTCTGTGGCAAACACTAGAGACCTCTCAACTCAACTGCCGTCAGTTGATTGTTTGAACCATATTGCTAAATGTTCTGTTTGCAATAGGATGATGATAATTACTTACTGATTAAACATGATGTGACAGGCATTGTGTTAGGTGGAGTTTTTTGTTTGTGTTTGTTTTGTTTGTTTTGCCTATATTAGCTCATTTAATCCTAATGCCAATCTAGTGGGTTTTTTTTTTTCCATTTCTCAAACTTTATTTTTTTACCTTATTTATTTATTTAGGCCAGTAATTTATTAAGGAAATGAGAGAAAAGGATATAAATAGGAGAAAATAATAGATTATGGATCCCCAGATATACTTGCGGGCTGGTCCAGGCAGAGAGAGATAGATTTAGCTTGTGCAGTTGCTTTTAAACCATTAATTACTCCTCCTTCTTGATAATGTTTGGGGGAGGGGTCCCAGTTGTTTGTTGTTTTGATTGATTACCCCACCTGTCAATTCCCCCTGGGGAGAGCCAATGATAAGCCCCGTTGAGAATATCTGGGGTCTCTCAGGGGATTTCTGCCAGGTTTTAGATTCATCTCCCCATTCCCTAAATTAGCCTGCCTCAATTCCCCCCTCAGAGGGTTTATACTCTTATCCTTAAGGGGGTGCTGAAGGACGATGGTCATTCTTCTGTAATTACTTCCGGCTGGTTAGGGGCAATAGGCCCTACCTGACAAAGTGTAAAACCCTCTTGCTACTCTATTACAACTGGGGAAAGATGAATCTGGCACCATGGGTGGAGCTGGATGAAATCCCCACATGGCTAACAAGGTTTTGATTCTGGAAGAAATAAACTTAATTAGAATTTTGAAGGTATATGTTCCCACTAAAGGGATAAAAGAGGATGGTGGTAAGCAGGTCCAAAAAGGGAGCCAGCTATGACATACTGGTCCATGAGAGTGAGAAAATCCAGGTGTCTTCAGAGGCTACATCCTCCCAAAGTTGATGGGAAACAGCATTCTTCCTTAAGTTCTTTTATGCTGTTGGTTGACTTTAGGGAGAGA
The DNA here is from genome assembly GCA_026826555.1 of Tolypeutes matacus. Taxonomy (NCBI): domain Eukaryota; kingdom Metazoa; phylum Chordata; class Mammalia; order Cingulata; family Chlamyphoridae; genus Tolypeutes; species Tolypeutes matacus. Next base: position 42,889,473 of record JAKSZT010053887.1, read on the forward strand.
TTGTGGTAGACTTGCTGGATTTGGGTATAAACTGCCAACCCCAGTTCCCATAGCAGTTTAGTACAGCTAGAAGAGGCATGAAGAGAGGCACTGCCCTAGACATAAACTCACAAAGATACCATTTTTAAAATTTTGAAGTTTATCATTCTTACATGAATATCCATAAATAATAAGTGTGTAGTATAAGTTGTGAACTGAAAAAATAAACGTGAATATCCTCATAAAGGGCTCCCATACATTACTGCACCACCAACACCTTGCATTGTTGTGAAACAATTGTTCCAAACTATGAAACAGCATCATGAAACATTACTACTAACTATAGCCAATATCTTACATTTGGTATATTTTTCCCCTAACCCATCCGGTTAATGACACCCTGTATTAGTATTATATACTTGTTATAGTTCATGAGAGAATGTTTTCATATTTGTTCTGTTTAACCACAGTCCATCTTCCACCACAAGATTCGTTGTGTTATGGTCCCATGTTTTGTACAATCAGTGGCTCTCATACTCATCATGGAGTTGTGCTGTCATCACCTCAGTCAATTTTAGAACGTTTTCATTACTCCAAAAAGAAAAATCCCATACTGCCTTATACTCCCCTCTTATTGTCCTTTAGAATTAATATATCTTCTTTGCCATTGTTGCAAAAATATTACAATATCACTGTTAACTATAATCCATAAATTACATTAGTTGTAATTTTCCCATATATCACCATATATGTAACACTTTGTAAAGAAAGAACATTCTTATACTATTAACCACAATCTTCATCCACCACCAAAATCACTTTGCTCTACAGTCCCTACATTATTCTCTAGCTTACTTTCAATTGAAATATTACATCCACAGACTACCCTTTTCAGCCACAATTTCATTTGTAATTGCTGAGTAACAGCTGTGTTATTTATTCTCACTGTAATGTATTACCATCAACTCTGTTCATTTCCACACATTTACAATAAACCTTATTAAAAATTCTGCATACATTAATTATTAGCAACCGTTTTCAATGCACATTCATTTTCCTAGTAACCTATACTCTAGAGTTTACCTCCATGAGTTTACTCATCATTTTAGTTCATATTAGTGTGACCATACAATATTTGTCTTTTGTGTCTGACTTATTTTACTCAATATAATGTCCTCACGGTTCACACATGTTGTCCTATGCATTCCAATTTCATTTCTTCTTACAGCTGAATAGTATTCTATTGCATGTATATACCAAATTTTGTTTATCCACTTATCAGTTGATGGACACTTGGGTTGTTTCCGTATTTTAGCAATGGTGAATAATGCTGCTATGAACATCAGTGAGCAAATGTCAGTTCACATCTTTGATTTCAGTTTTTCTGAATATATTCCTAGTAATGGGATTTCTGGATCATACAGAAGCTCTATATTTAGTTTCTTCAGGAACCAACAAACTGTCTTCCACAAAGGCTGCACCATTCTACATTCCCACCAACAATGAAGAAGTGTTCATCTTTCTCCACATCCTCTCCAACATTTGCAGTTTTCTGTTTATGTAGTAATGGCCATTCTATAAGGTGTGAAATGATATCTCATTGAAGTTTTGATCTGCATTTCCCTAATGATATCGAACATTTTTTTGTGTGCCTTTTGGCTATTTGTATTTCCTCTTTGGAGAAATGTCTGTTCAAGTTTTTGGCCCATTTTTTTTTATTGGGTTGCTTGTCTTTTTATCATTGGGTTGTATGATCTCTTTATATAGCATGAATATCAAACCTTTATAGGATATGTGGTTCTCAAATATTTTCTCCCATTGAATAGGCTGCCTTTTCACTTTCTTGACAAAGTCCTTTGAAGCACAAGATTGTTTAAGTTTGAGGAGGTCCCATTTATCTATTTTTTCTTTCATTGCTCATGCTTTGGGTGTGAGGTTTAAGAAACCACTGCCTATCACAAGAGCTTGAAGATGTTGCCCTACATTTTCTTCGAGGAGTTTTATGGTTGTAGTTTTATATTTAGCCCTTTGATCCATTCTGACTTAATTTTTGTAAAAGGTGTGAGATAGGGGTACTCTTTATTTCTTTTGGATATGGATATCCAGTTCTCCCAGCACCATTTGTTGAAGAGACTCTTCTGGCCGAACTAGATGGGCTAGTTCATGGCCTTGTGAAAAATCACTTTGCCATAAATTTGAGGTTCTATTTCTGGACACTCAATTCTATACCATTGGTCAACATTTCTATCTTTATGACAGTACCATGCTGTTTTTACCAATGTAGCTAAGTAATATGCTTTAAAGTCAGTAAGTAAGAGTCCTCCAACTTTGTTCTTTTTTAAGACAATTTTGGCTATTTGGGACCTATTACCTTTCCAAATAAATTTGATAATTGGCCTTTCCAATTCTGAAAAAAAGGCTGTTAGAAGTTTTATTGGGATTGCTTTGAATTTGTAGATAAATCTAAGTAGAATTGACATCTTAATGATATTTAGTCTCCCAGTCCATGAACATGGAATGCCCTTCCATTTATTTAGATCTTTTTTGGTTTCTTTTAGCAAATGACTAAATACAAACTTGTATTTGTAGTTTTCCAAATACAAGTCCTTTATATCCTTGGTTAAGTTTATTCCTAAATATTTGATTCTTTAGTCTCTATTGTAAATGGGATTTTTTTCCCTCACTTCCTCTTCAGATTGCTCATTAGTAGTATATAGAAACACTACTGGTTTTCATGTATTAATCTTATATCCTGCTACTTTGCTGAACTCATTAATTCTAGTAGCTTTACTGTGGACTTTTTGGGATTTTCTAGATATAGGATCATGTCATCGGCAAATAGTGAAAGTTTTACCTCTTCCTTTCCTATTTGAATGACTTTTATTTGTCTTTCTTGCCTAATTGCTCTATCTAGGACTTCTAGTACAATACTGAATAACAACAGTGATAACAGGCATCCTTGTCTTATTCCCAATCTCAGTGGGAAAGCTTTCAGTCTTTCTCCATTGAGTAGAATGTTAGCTGTTGGTTTTTCATATGTGCACTTTATGTTGAGAAAGTTTCCTTCTATTCCTATCTTTTGGAAAGTTTTCATCAAGAAAGGATGTTAGATTTAGTCAAATGCCTTTTCCACATCAATCAAGATAATCATGAATTTTTCTTCCTCAATTTAGTAACGTGGTGCATTACACTGATTGATTTTCTTATGTTGAACTACCCTTCCATTCCTAGGCTGAAACCCACTTGGTCATGATGTATAATTGTTTTAATGTGCTGTTGGATTTGATTAGCAAGTATTTTGTTGAGAATTTTTGCATCTGTATACATTAGAGGAATTTGTCTTTTTTTTTTTTTTTTTTTTTTTTTTCAGGTACCTGGGGCCAGGGATTGAACCTGGGACCTCATATGTGGGAAGCCAGTGCTCAACCACTGAGCTATATAGGCTTCCTTGTGTTGGTTTTTATGTTTGTTTTGCTTGTTGTTTGTTTTTGTTTTTTTTCAGGAGGCACCAGGAACCGAACCCAGGACCTCCCATGTGAAAGGCAGGTGCTCAACTGCTTGAGCCACATCTGCTCCCAAATAATTTTCTTTTTTCATGTTATCTTTATCTGGCTTTTGTATTAGGGTAATGCTGGCTTCATAGAATGAGTTTGGTAAGTTCCCTCCTGTTCTCTTTTTTGGTAGAGTTTGAGCAAGATTGGTATTAATTTTTTGAATGATTGGTATAATTCACCTGCGAAGACCTCTGGTCCTGGGCTTTTCATCTTTGGGAGGTTTTTGATGACTATTTCAATCTCCTTACTTGTGATTGGTTTGTTGAGGTCTTCTATTTCTTCTAGGGTCAGTGTAGGTTGTACATGTGTTTCTAGGAATTTGTCCATTTCATCCTTTTTGTCTAGATTGTTGGTGTACAGTTGTTCATTATATCCTCTTATGATCCCTTTTATTTCTGTGGGGTCAGTAGTAATGTCCCCCGCTTATTTCTAATTTTGTTTATGTATATATTCTCTCTTTTTCTCGTCTAGCTAAAGGTTTGTCTATTATGTTGATTTTTTCAAAGAACCAACTTTTGGTTTTGTTGATTCTCTCTATTGTTTTTTGTTGTTGTTGTTTTTCTTGATTTTATTTACTTCTGCCCTAATCTTTGTTATTTCTTTCCTTCTGCTCACTTTGGGATTAGTTTGCTGTTCTTTTTCTAGTTCCTGCAGGTATTCAGTTAGGTCTTTGATTTTAGGTCTTTCTTCTTTTTTAATGTAAGCATTGGGGGCTATAAATTTCTCTCTCAGCACTGCCTTCACTGCATCCCATAGATCTTGATATGCTGTGTTCTTGTTTTCATTTGTCTCGAGATATTTACTTATTTATTTTGAAATTTCTTCTTTAATCCACTGATTGCTTAAGAGTGTGTTGTTTAACCTCCATATATTTGTGAGTTTTCCCATTCTCTACCTGTTGTTGATTTCCTGCTTCATTCCATTATGATCAGAGATAGTGCTTTGTATAATTTCAATCTTTTAAAATTTATTGAGACTTGTTCTGTGACACAACATATTGTCTCTCCTGAAGAAAGATCCATGAGCACTTGAGGAGAATGAATATCCTGCTATTTTGGGTGCAATGTTCTATATATATATATGTAAGGTCTAGTTCATTTATCATATTAATCAAGCTTTGTTTCCTTATTAAAATCCTTTGTCCAGTTGTTCTATCCAAAGATGAAAGTGTTGTATTGAAGTCTCTCACTATTATTGTAGAGACATCTATTTCTCTCATCAGTTTTGCAAGTGTTTGCCTCATGTATTTTGGGCACCCTGGGTTATGTGCACAAATATTTATTATTGCTATTTCTTCTTGGTGAATTGCTCCTTTTATTAATATATAATGTACTTTTTCATCTCCTGTAGCAGTTTTGTATTTAAAGTCCATTTTGTCTAATATTAGTACAACTACTCCAACTCTTTTTTGATTACTGTGTGTGGAATATCTTTTTCCAACCTTTTACTTTCAGTCTATTTGTGTCCTTGCATGTAAGGTGAGTGTCTTGTAGATAGCATATAGATGGCTGATTTTTTTAATACATTCTGTTAGTCGGTGTCTTTAGATTGGGGAGTTCAGTCCATTAACATTTAATATTATTACTGTAAAGACATTACTTACTTTGCATTATATCTTTTGCTTTTCATTTACCTATCTTACTACTATCTGTCTTTTTACCCTTTTTGTTACCATTACTAATAATGTTCATATCTACACTCTTCTCCAGGCTTCGCTCTCCTGTCTTTTCCTTCCAGGTTGCAGCACTCCCTTTAGTATCTCTTGTAAATCTGGTCTCTTGGTGACATACTCATTTAGTTTTTGTTTATCTGTGAAGACTTTGCACTCACCCTTTGTATTAGTCAGCCAAAGGGGTGCTGATACAAAGTACAAGAAGCTTGTTGGCTTTTATAAAGGGTAAAAGCCTACACTTACAAAATCCTAAGAGTACAACTCAAGTTACCATAAGAGGTACTTTCTCACCAAAGCCAGCTGCCACATGTTGAAGCTAGATGGCAGGCAATCTCTGCCTGGTCTCTCCTTCCTTCTTCCTCTTAAGGCTCTGTGGGCCCAGCTTCTTCTGTTCTCAGCTGAAGGTTGGCATAGGGCTCATCTCTCAGGGCTTCCTATATTAGTCTGGCATAGGGCTCATTTCTTTCCAGGCTTCCTTAGCTGCTCAGCTGCAAACTATCAGTCAAATGGCTCATCTCTCCCCAGAGCTCCAGGATCAAATCTGACAAAATTCTCTCTTCCTCTCATGTCTTCTTCTGTGTGTCTTCTTGAGTGAGTGTCTGTTTATATAGTCCAAAGCAGGTGGGAACTCAACCCTGAGTCATGCCCTACTGATGTGGTGAATCAAAGCCTTAATCTTAACAGGTAATTTCATTAAGACATGTCAGCTGAATCTAAAGCATTCAAAGTGTATCACACCCAAAGAAACAGGCCAGTTTAAAAACATAATCCTTCTCTTTTTTGGAGTTCATAAATAATCTCAAATTGCTGCACCCTCCATTTTGAAGGACAGTTTTTCTGGACTAACAATTCTTGGCTGGCAGTTTTTCTTTTTCAGAACCTTTACTATATCATACCACTGTATTCTCACCTCCATGGTTTCTGATGAGAAATTGGTACTTAGTCTTATTGAGCGTCCCTTGTATGTGATGAATTGTTTTTCTTTTGCTGCTTTCATAATTCTCTATTTCTGGCATTTGACATTCTGAATAGCAGGTGTCTTGGAGTAAGTCTATTAGGATTTATTTTGTTGAGGTGCATTGTCCTTCCTGGATATTTATATTTATGTCTTTCATACGGGCTGGGAAATTTTCAGTCATTTTCTCCTCAAATATTTTTTCTGCTCCTTTTCCATTTTCTTCTTCTTCTGGGACACCTATAATGCATATGTTTGTGCATTTCACATTGTCATTCAATTCCCTGAGGCCCTGTTCCATTTTTTCCATTCTTTTCTCTTTCCGGTCTGTCTTTTCAAATTCAGATGCACTGTCCTCCAACTTACTTATTCTGTCCTCTAACAATTCAAATCTGCTATTATATGCCTCCAATGTATTTTTAATCTACTCCATTTTGTCTTTCATTCCCATAAGATCTGTTACTTTTCTTTGCAAGTTTTCAAATTCTTCTTTGCATTCAACCAGTGTCTTCTTAATATCCTTAATCCCTTTAGCCATCTCATTGAATTTATTAAGGAGATTTGTTTGTATATCTATGATTAGCTGTCTCAAATCCTATATTTGTTCTGAAGGTTTAATTTGTCCCTTTTTCTGGGATATATCTTCTTGTTTCTTAGTATGCTTTTTTTTTGCTGGTGTCTTTACATCTGATTTTTTTATGTGTTTATTCTGTACTTAGTTTCTTATTGGTTGGATTTTTGCTAAAGCTTCCTCTATTCCTCCTCTGTGAATTTAGCCTGTTCTGTTTGTTTTTTATTTGCCTCTGTGTGTGTATGTGTGTGTGTGTGTATTTGAGATACTCAGGGCCAGGGATTGAACCATGGACCTTGTATGTGGGGAGCCAGCACTCAACACTGAACCACATCAGCTCCCCTGAGTTGATTTTTTCATTTGTTTTGCTTGTTGTTTGTTTTCGGTTTTCTTTTTAATGCAATGGGAACCAAACCCAGGACTTCCCATGTGGGAAGCAGGTGCTTAACTGCTTGAGTCACATCCATTCCCTGTATTTATATATATATATTAGAGTAGGCAAGGGAGTAAAGAGTTTATTAAGAAACAAGAAAACGAAAAAGGTACAAGACCTGAGGCATTGACTGTGGGCCTACTGCAGAGTGAGTTGCATGAGTGGGACCCCAGGTCAGGGCTTTTTAAAGTCTGTTTGCTGTTCTGATTGGTTGTCCCACCTGTCATTTCTCAGGGGGCCAATGGTGAGGCCCTTTGAGGATATCCAGGGCTTGCCCTCTCATTTTAAATGAGATTTGCATGGCCAGGATATCACAGTGTCTTTCTGGCAGCCTTCTTCTCAGGAAGTTTCTGGGAGAGGTCTCACAGCCATGTGGTCTATTGGCCATGTGGTTTGCCAGGTCTTCAGCTGTGACCCAAGTCTTCTCTTTCCCTAAACTAATCTGTCTCAACTCCCTCCTCAGAGGGTTTATACCTTTATTCTTAAGGGGGTGGTGAAAGGCAATGGTCATTCTTCTATAGCTACATCCTGCTGGTTAAAAGAGTAGGCCTTACCTGACAAGGTGTAAATCCCTCTGGCTATTCTATTGTGGTCACGGGAAGACAGATCTGGCACCCTGGTTGGAACTGGATGAGATCTTCACATAACTAATAAGGTGTTGATTATTACTCTGGTAATCATTGCTCCACTTGATATGTCCTTCACACAGCCAACATGCTGCAGCACAATTGATCCAGTCTCCGGCAGGGGTTGGGAAGAGCCACTTGCCTCTGTCTCCTGGCTAGGCTCACCAAACAATGTTACTGGATGGCTCTGGGTTCTGGGCTTCTAGGTTCTTGGCTTATGTCACATAAAAGAATTTAAGGACATGCCATAGGGTAAGCAAGGGAGTAAAGAGTTTCTTAAGAAAAAGGAAAATGAGAAAAGTACATGGTCGAAGGCATGGACCACAGGTCTACTGCAGGGTGAGTTGCCCCCTTTCCATTTTTAATACTCTTTTTTTCTTCTCTTGCTGCTATCCTGGAGGGCTAATTTTGGAAGGTAGCTATGCTTACCATTATACCACAAATGCTGCACCTGGAGGGCTAATTTTGATAGAAGTGTCCCTCTAAAGACAAGCTTCCCAGCTCTGGTTTCCCAATCAAAGGCTCCGGGGACCTATGAAGAGAGTGTAAATCAATTCCAGTGTGCTCTGGAGAAGAGACCCTAAAGGCCTCCAATCTTCTCTTTGATGTCTCCCTCAATCTAGGCTTTCCTAAAGTACCCAGCAGGTTTCACTCTTTATCCAGCTGTTCCCTGCTGGCCTAAGGTTATTCTGTGCCTTTAATTCTCAGCTGACTTAGCTCCTGGTGGGGGCGTGGTTGAGGCTGAGGTTGCCAGCCTACTGGGAATGAAACTGTTGCTTGGCTCCCGGCCCCTGAGAGCTGAGTTCTCTCATCAGCTGCCATCCCCTATGTTGCCCCCATCCCCCAGGGGCAAAGCAACTCTGCCTGCACTGTCTTGAGAAAGAGTAATCAGATGGCTCTTGGTTCCTGTCTTTCCTGGGTCACCTTGGGGATAACTGTGCAGCAGCTGTTCAAGGTAGGCAGGGTGAATTTGCCTGCACTGCCTGCAGAGAGAGTGGATGCTTCCCCTCCTTCCAGGGGGCATTAGAGACCAGTGTGCAGTGGCCCTTTTGAGGTGGCTGGAGTGAATCTGCCCACCCTGCCCACAAGAGAGTGTGCACTTCCTCTCTGTCCAGGGGTCGCTGGGGCCAAGTGCGTATCAGCCCTTTTAAGGTTGGGCACTGCATGCAGGAGAGTGCACGCTTCCTCTCCTGCCAGGGAGCGTTGTGAACCTGCCTGCGCTGCCCTGAGAAACTGTTCAAATTGCACCCAATTTCCACTCCTGCTGGGTATGGGGGCCTAAGCAGTGGCTTTCCAAACTGGGCACCCTGGATCTGATCCCTACCGCCCCAGGGGACCAGTGTGTTTTTCAGTCACCCCTGCGTCCACTCCTGCTGGGGATGGAGACAGCATAAATGCTGCTGGCTTCCTGGTGGCTTGGGCGGGTTTAAACCTCAGCTGTGCTCAAGATTGGAATCCAGGTAGCCAAATTTGCCAGTCAACAGCTGTAGTCGGTGTCAGGCCACTTCTCCTCCCTTGCTTTTGGTAAAGAGAGCTTCTGTTTCCAGCCAAAGAGTGGGTCCAGAGGCAGCCCACCTCACCAGTGGAGGACTGGCACTTCCTCTGCAATGTGGAGGGATCTACTCATGAATCTTCAACTCAGATTGTCAGTCTCCTCTTCCTGTTCTTCCCTGGATGACGCACTGTGTCTTTCTGGTCTCCGGAGTCCCGCAAAGAGTTGATCCAGACAGATCCTGGCTGATTATTAGTTGCCCTGTGGGATGAGCTGATTGTTAGAGCTTCCTACTCTGTTGCCATCTTGGGTCTTCTCCTTTAATGAGTTTTTTTAATTAATCCATTTTCAGAATGAAGAAACCAAGCTTCAAGAAATGAAAAACCTGAATAAAATCAAATAGCTAATAAGAGGCAGACAGGATTCAAATTCCCTGCTTTCTGATTTCAAGTTCAGTGTGCCTTCTATCATGCAGCATGTGTCTGAGTCCTCTTAGAATTCTGTGCTTATGAAAGTATGCAGAATAATTAGCTCAGAAAAGCATTCTTCAACAAAAGTACTGGTGGTTCCTTTTCTCTCCTCACCATATGTTCTAAATACTTTGCCTCATTTTCCTCATATGTAAAAGAGGGACAGCAATACTTAATTTACATGGTTTTTATGAGTATTATACTAAGTAATTGTGCAAAGCATGGAGCACAATGTAAAATTAAGTTTTTGTTAAATGGTAGCAGCAGCAGTAGTAAAATTGGTTGTAATGTTAAATTCCCTAATATGGTGGAAAATGTTTCTAAAGGACACCTCTCACTTTTGGACTGAATTGATAAGCAGAGACCAGATCATAAAGAGTATTGTGTATCATGAAAAGGAGATTAAATCTTATTCTATAAGCTATAGAAACCACTGAAGAATTTTATTACTGAGAGAGATGTGATTGGCAATTTAGAAGGTAGGCATGGGAGAGGAGAGCAAAACCCAAGGCAGGAAGACTGATCAGGAGGCTGTTGTCAAAGACCAGGCAAAAGATGACAAAGGTCTGAGTTGATGAAATGGCAGGTGTGGTGGAGAAGAGGGAATACATAGTAGACAGTCAAATCCCCACTGTTGGTGCCTGGGTTTGGCAGGAGAGAAAGGGGGAGAGGCTTAGGCTTGACCATCAAGCATCTGCATGACCAGATTGCAGAGGAGAAACAGGTTAGGAGGATGGGAAGGTGAAGATTTGGTTTAGGACACACAAGAGAGTTACAGTAGACAGTTGGGTATGGAGACCTGGATTGAGGAGAGAGTTCAGGGCTGGAGCAATAGGCCTGGGAGTCACTGAAACTATGACGGTGGGTGAGAAACCTCAGGGAAGGGATACAGAGTGAGGAGAGGGCTGAGGATTTTGGAAGCACCAATATTTAAAGGATGGCAAAAAAAGAGGGTGCAAAAAGACTGAGGAAGAACACTAAGAAAGATAAGAGAGTGTGAGGAGTTTCAAGGTAGAAGTTTTCTGCCACGTCAAAGACTGCAGAGAGAACAAATGAAGCAAGAAAGAAAGGATTGAAATGTGCCTGTTGGGTTTGGCAATTAGGTAACTGGTGAACTTGGCAAAAGCAGGTGCAGAGTAGCAGAATATTGGTCAGTAGATTAAAGAGAGAGGTGGATTTTTTAAGAAGCAAGACTAGACCTTGAATGCTCTTAGGGACCAGGCTTATAGAAATATATGGTTACTTCCTTACCATATATTTGGCCCACTCTTGGAGAGCTCTGATGGTTGGAAGTTCTTCATTACAGAGTTAAAATCTCTCTCCTTTCAGCATCTTCTCTGAGCATGAGTTCAGTCCTCCAGGTCCAAAGCAACAAGATCTATAGACTCCTCCACAGAACTGTCCAAGATACACCTTCACTGGGTCATCTCATCTAGCCTCTCCAACCATTCCTCAAGTGTTCCATTCTCCCTTGTCTTGAGGTTCAAGTCCCCAGGATGGATCCTGTTTTATGGAAACTGGGCTTGTTCTTTGGTAACACTGGAGCTTGAGTTTCAGCTGGTCTTTATTTCTCCTCCTTTAAATGAGTGACTTTCCACATAACCTTACCCCAGAGTAAGAAATACCTTTTACATTATGATCAGTATGTACATTGGATGAAGCACATAAATGAAAGAAAAGTATCACAAAACAATACTTATCCTTACAATGGGAGGTACACTCTAATATTTTCAATTCCATTCCATTCTATTCTACTTCAATTTTTTAAATGTTGGTCCTTACCCACTACTTTAATTTCAAAATCCACTAAACTAATTTAATGATGGATAGTATGAGATACATGGTGCTAGGAGGGGCTCAAAGGAAAAGATGCTAAGGGTTTGAACTTACCCCCCTTTCCATCCCTCAGGTTCCCCACACTAAGGCCAATTGCCTTCAGTCTAACCTCTCTTATTGATCAGAGTGGAAAGATAACCGATTCCATTCACTAGTATATTAGCCAGGCTTGGGGGATATTCGAATTCAAAGTGGCTCACCATAGGAAGTTAAGCAGCTAAAATGTGAGATTTAGAAATCAGAGAAGGAGAGAACAACTCACCTTTCAAACCACTCCACACAGGCTATTGTCCCTGTGAGGATGCATGAGGACTCTGCAGCCTGAAGCATTTCATCCCATGGAGGGGTATTCTAGTACCACCTCTCATATGAGACCTTTAAAATGTCCCAGAGTTTAGGAGTATGGCAGTACCTTACAGTACATATAGTTTGCCACCTGATCCCTACCCCAGCTAGACAACTATCTGGAGCTGGGCTGGTCTGATCTCTGTGCCCTCTTCAGACATCGCTGGGTGGAGATGACTCCCTTAAGAACAATTACCCCCTGTAGATCTTTCAGAAAAGAATGCTTGGGATCTTTTATATATAAGAAAAAATGACATACATTTTAACACTGTCATTCACAATGTCTTTTCTGCTTGTACCGAGGAAGAACCAGGATTTCTGAATTTACCCTGACTTCTTCAAACAGGACGATGTTGCCTGAGGACTAGCAGAGGTCTTTTCTCATCTGCTGAGAGGTGCCTGCTGCTGATATAGACTCTAGAGTCCTCCAAGAAGTCTCCTGAAGGGCTTGTCCATTGCATGCCTGCAATGAGGAGGCCCTAAGCTGGGCCTTGGCTTCACCGTGGTGACCAAAACTCCATCCTTGGCCTCCAGGTGCTCATACACAGTTTAAAGATGAGTGAGGATCGGTGGGTCTCCCTTACTCCAGAAGAATTTGACCAACTCCAGAAATATTCAGAATGTGAGTAAATGGATTAACCTACCTGGCAGGGGGGAGGGGGACGAGACATTTCCTCTGGGTTGAGGGGATCATCTCTGGAGAATGGAGCCATGTAATCATTGCAAAGCCACAAAGAATGAGGTTGCATCCAACAATTTATATTTCCTTATAAGCACTGAATTAGTACTTTTAAACATAAAAACACAATTTTTAGGATCTATAAATAATATGTGCTTCAAATATACAGGGGGAAAAATTAAAAGTAGCTTAAAAATCACAGATAAACTCTAGTAATATTTTGGAGCACTCTCCCTCCGTGTACATTGCTCAACATGGTCGATTGTGTTCACACAGAATATATCTTTTTGGTTTTTGCCTGCATTTTCCATCTAACATAATATCATAAGTATTTTTATCATGCCATTAAAAACTCTTCTTAGCAGAATTTTTGAAGGGCCAAACACTGTATGGTTACAATGCCACACTATCATTTAATATATTCTGGTGTTTGGGACCAATGACCTCTTAGAATTTACGGTGAGTCTCTTGCAGACAGCACATAGTCAAGCCATGCTTTTTTACCCATTCTGCCAATCTCTGACTTTTAACTGGAGAGTTTAATATATTTTCACTCAAAATCATTACTGATAATGCAAGACTTTCTTCTACCATTTTGCTATTTAGTCTTTGTAAATCATATATTTTTTTGCCTCTCAATTCTTCCATTAATGCCTACTTTTTATATTTATTTGATTTTTTTATGTTGTGCTATACTGAGTGCCTTCTCATCTTTTTCTGGATACAATTTTCATATATTTTCCTTGTGGATACCTTGGGGTTAAAATTTAACATCCTAAACATATAACACACTCATATTGGGTTTGATATCAACTTAACTTCAATAGCATACACATATACTTTTCCTATATCCCTCCATACCTCTACCTTTTTTTTGTTGTTGTTACCAATTATATCTTTGTACATTGTATATACAAAACCATAGATTTATCATTACTTTATATGCACTGGCATTTTAGTATTGTAGGAAGTAAGGAGTGAAGTTACATACCAAAAAAGTATAATACAATACTACTGGCATTTATAATTACCCAAATGGTTACCTTTACTGGAGGTCTTTATTTCTTTATGCCACTTTGAACCACTGTCTAGTGACCTTTCCTTACAGTCTGAAGAACTCCCTTTAGTACTGTTTGTAGGGCAGGTCTAGTGGTGATGAATTTCTTCAACTTTTGTTTATCTGCAAATGTCTTAATCTCACCCTCACATTTGAAAGAAAGTCTCACCGGATAAAAAATTCTTGGTTGACTGTTGTTTCCTTTCAGCACTTTAAAGTATTTCAACCCACTGCCTTCTTGTCTGCATGATTTCCAATGAGAAATCAGCACCCATTCTAATTGGGATTCCCTTGTGCATAACCTGTTGCTTTTCTCTTGCAGCTTTCAGAATTCTCTTATTGTCCTTTACATTAGACAATTTGATCAATATGTGATGAGGTGTATTTTCTGTTTTTTCTTGTTTGAAAATAATAACTTTATTTTAAAAGAAGTTTTAGATGACAGAAAAGTTACACTGAAAATATAGGGGATTCCCATATACCCCCCCCTCACATTTTCCCCTCTTAATAACATCATACATTAGTGTAGTACATTTGTTACAATTGATGAACAAATATTGAAGCATTGCTACGAATCATGGTCTATAGTTTACATTATGGTTTACAGTTTGCACCATACAATTTTATAGGTTTTGACAAAATATATAATGCCCTGTATCCAGCATTGCAATATCAGGCAGAACAATTCCAATGCCCCAAAAATGCTCTATGTTCCTTCTGTCCTATCCTTCACTATGCAACTATACTGTATCTCTTTACCATAGATTATGTCCATATGGGTGATGGCTCACAACCTTCTCTTCTCTTTCTCTCTCTTGTTAACCTATCTGTCAGACAATGGTTCTTAGAGACTGCTCACTTTCCTCAATTCAAATCAGTGAGGTCATGTACTGTTCATCCTTAAATATCTGGCTTGCTTCACTCAGCATAAGGTCTTCAAGATTCATCCATGTTATTCCATGTGTTAGCACTTTATTCCTTGAAGGATGTTTAAGTGGGAGCATATGGGAGGTGTGGGAGGTATGGAACATGGGAATCCCTGTAATTTTTGTATAACATTTATGTAATCTAAGCATCTTTTAAAATAGAAAAATAATTAAATAAATAAATAAATACTTTATTGGTATATCAAAAAAAAAAAAAAAAAAAAAGCTCCCCCCCCCCAAAAAAAATGCTCTATGTTCCACCTATTCTTCCCTACTCCCCAGAACCTCTGGTAATCGCTATCTTTATATCAATGTTACAAGTTCTTCTGTTACTACAATAATAATAAGCCTACTTTGTTCATGGCTGCATTCCCCCCTTATGTTTGTTCATTCCTCAATCTTAATGATTTTGAAATGGTGATGCCCACTTTGTTTCAGATTGAGAGTGAATTTTTCTTCATGTTTATCCTGACTGGTGTTCTCTAGGCCTTTTGGATGTGCATATTCACCTCTCTTGCTAAGTTTGGAAAGTTTTCTGTCATTACTTCTTTGAATATTCTTTCTGCCCCTTTCTTTCTTCTCCTTCTGGAACTCTCATAAGGCATATATTGGTATGCCTGATGGTGTCGCAGAGGTTTCTTAGGCTATTTCTGCTTTTTGTAATTCTGTTTTCTTTCTGTTCCTCAGCCTGACTAATTTCAATTGTCTTGTCTTCCAGTTCATAGGTTCTTTTTTTTGCCAGCCCCAATCTACTGTTGAAATCTTCTTGGGAATTTTAAATTTCAGTTATTGTGGTCTTCAACTCCAGTGGTTCTAATTGGTTCCTTTTTTAAAATTTCTCTCTCTTTACTAAGATACTTGTTTTGCTCATTTGTTGTTTCCCTGATATCCCTTAGTTCTTTCTCTGTATTTCCCTTCATTTCCTTCAGCATAGTGAAGATGATTTTTTTAAAGACTTTGTCTGAGATGTCCACAGTCTGGTCTTCTTGGTTGGTATTTTCTGGATTTTTATCTTCTTCCTTTGGATAGGCAATCATTTTTTGTTTGTTTATTTGTCTTATAATCTTTTGTTGCAGACTGTACATTTTAATATTTTAAAATATTACCTCGGGATTTATTCCTTGATATGTCTGTTTGACAGAGATTTTCTTGAGTGTAGCCTTCCTATCAGGAAGGCCTGCCCAAGGTGAATAAAAGTAGCAGCAAGGGGGGGATAAATGAATAAATAAATAAAATCTTAAAAATAAAAAAAAAAAAACCAAAGTACAGGGTCCTCCCTGTCTTTTCTGAGCCTGTGTCTTTTCCTGAGCTTGTGCTCGCTAATTGCTTAGGAGTTCACCTGTTTTCAGGAATTTAAAGTCACCTTCTGTTTCTCAGGAGAAAGACCTTTTATCTCTCCCCCATGTTTAAAGCAGGTAAGCCTTTGCCCCCGGCTATCTACCTCAGTTGTTTCTTACTCTGTTTTCATTGTCTCAAGATGCTTTTTACCTGGAGGGAAAATTCTGGAGGGAGGAGGACATGTCAGAGAGGAGTTTCCCAAGGCAGTCTTTCCCAGCCTGAACAAGGCCAGGGTCCCAAAAACGGGCCACAGATTAGCTTCAAACAACCCTAAAGAGGAAGTGAGGGAGGGGCCAGGAAGGGCACCAGATGCTTCTTCCACAGCTCCCCAAAGCTGTGCTCTCTCAACTTGCCCAGAAAATGTAGCCCTTCAACTGTCCTCCACAGCTCTGAGGAAGTGTAACATCTTTAAGCCTCCTCCACTGCCTTTGTCTGGGGTGGGTTGAAACAATGGCTGCCCTCAGAGCAGGGCAGCCAGCTAATCAAAAGCTGTGATCAGCAATCAGCCCATGCCCACTCTGGATCTTGGGGAAGCAGATTTTTATGTCCCTCTGCAGCCTGCTTTGAGAGTAGAGGGTGGGTAACTGCTGCATGGACAGAGCAATTTACTAATTTACCATAATTTACTAGCCTCTTCTTCCTGCTCTTCCCAATGTTCTACTGGGCCCCAAAGTTTTGATATAGTCAATTCAGACACTTCCTACTTGTTTAATAGTTGTTCCAGGGGATGGACTGATTCCTGGAGCTTCCTATTCCACTATCTTCCCACAATCCTCTCTCTATATCTCACCCAATGACTTCTTTCAGTATCCATTAGGTACTGAATTCTCATGCGTGTCTCTTTCTTGATTTTGTTCTGGGAAGACCTGGGCATTCATTTGGGGCTTGGTTTCCCATTAGTTGTACCTAAGAACCATTTCAGTATATCAAGACACAGTGATGGTGAGGTCCACCCTCACACACAGGCACACAGCTGTGCCTCCACAGGCCTCTTTTAATCCTCATGGGTGACATTAATCTGCCTAAGCTGGGGCAGGACCTGAACTGACTGCTGCTTTCTGCACACACAAAATGACCAGCTTTTATTGTGCAGAGCCCTTTGTGTTACAGAGCTCTCAGACTTGTTGCATGCCCACCCCTTTGTCTACTTGTCCTCTCCCTGCATGTTAATCATACTGGCACTATCATAAATCATTAGACCTGAAGCATGTCAACCTGCCCAACAGAGCCCTCAGAGGTGCCCTCCCATTGCCCTTTTGATAATCTCTCCCAACCTCCCACCAAGGCAGGCTGCTGTTATCCACAGCACTGGTCTGGGCATCAGGGTGTCCAATTCTCATGCCAGCTCTACTCCTCGCTCTTGTGATGAAAGAGCTCTTAACTTCCCCGAGCCACAACATTCTCTCCTTTGGTCACTTCCACTCTTACACTCCTCAGGTCAACAGGAGCCCCATAGAATTACTGATCAACCTCCCTCCTGGCAACCTTGAGCCCATGATCTTGATGGATTTAGAGAAATTCTGTAATATATAGACAAGAAGCAAGGAACCACCCTTCAGGGTAAATTCAGTTTTATTTAGACTGTTCTATAGGTCGGCAAAATACCAAATTCTGTCATGATTGAAAAAGAAGCACAAAATAAAGCCCTGTCCTTGAGGAATCAGAATCGAGTTAGGGAACAGAAATGTGCCCAAGACACAAGTAGAGAACATCTCTAAGGCAGCAGGCCAACAGATTCTGATATAGGTGGCTAAACTGAATGCATGAATAAGAAGGGAATTTAGAAACAAGGGAAACTGGCATAAGAGGATTTCACTGGGTAAACTTTATAACAAAAGAAATTTATAATGTCAGTAGTAGATGCAGGGGGGGAGAAACAATGGGGGCAAAGGTCAAAGGACACAAAGGAAGAGGGTGTGGCTGAGATGGTAGGGACAGCTTCTGGGTCAGAAAGGACAGAAGAAGGAGGAAGTGGAGGACATAAGGATGGGTGGGCCTTGGGTCCTGCATGTCAAGGTGTGGGCTTTGGACCGAGGTGGCAAAATTTAGTGCCATAAATCTGGTGACTGTGTGAAGGGTGGGCCAGGAAACTGCCAGGTTACAGAGGTTCTTCAAATGAAATCTAGTCTAAGCTGAGGAACGTGGCTAGGTTGGTGTGTGTCAGTGAACAAATGCTAATTTGTTGGAAATTGTGGCGGAAATATCATGAAGCCATGTAGAACAAAAGGAAACTATCAAAGATAACTCAAAGACTATGAATCTAGAGGGAAAGGCAACATTAGGATGCAGGGCTGGTAAGGATGGTTTTGGAAGGTAGATTTGAGATGGTGATGACACATTCATTTCTTCATTCATACTGTGTGCCAGGCTCTAAGGAAATAGCAACAAATAAGGCACAATCCCTCCCCTCAAAGAGTTTACAGCCAAAAGGAGTAGACAGTCCTCAAACACTGATGTTACAGTATGATATGTGCTAAGAAGTGGGGAGCACCTAGGAGGGACCCAAGTCATGCCTAATGGGAATTTACCTGATGCAGGTGTTGATTCCAGGCTCCAGAAACACAAGCCTAAAGGAAGAGGGGTGGAGGAATGCCTTCTAGGCAGAGGAAGTAGCTTGTAAAAGGGTAGAGAGGTGAGAGATAAATCTTGGTAGCTTCTGAGAACTGAAAACAGTTCCCAGGCTGGAGGCCTGGAGTACGTGTTCATGGGTAGCATAGGGGGAATTGGAATAAGAACTGGAAAGGTAATTAGGACCCCTTCATGGAGGACCTTCCTTTCCAAGAAAAATGTCCTGTGGGCCCCCGGAGGGTATGAACTAGGATGTGAATGTGAATGGTGGTTAGAGAAGAGCTCTGACTTGGAAATCATCATGTGGAGACAGCAAGGAAAGAAAAAAAGTGGAGGAGGGGAGGGATGAAGACACTTCAGAGATTAAGAATGTTAAGAGAGAAGAGGAGGGGATAGAGAATGGGTCTTACGATATACTCAAAATAGGGGGTCAAGGAAGGAAAGAAGACATAGAGAGAAGAACCAGAAGGGCAGGTAAGGAAAGAAAAGCACAGAGTCGAGGGAGGTAAGGGAAGGAAGGAATCCAAATGTGGCAAAGCAGTGGAGGAGGCAGAATTGAAAAGAAACCAGTGTATTTAGTAGGAAGGGGCTCCTTTGTGGTTTGACCTTTGTTCAGTCATCATCTTTGTCCTTCTCTGACCCTTCTTCATGTTGTCCATGGCCCAAGACTAGACAAGGTGGCACTGTTGTTCTAACAGGATAAGAGAGAAAGAGATACAATTCATGGAAAATGACTAATCCTTAGAGGAAACCCTGAAAAAGTCACTTCTACCAATTTTAGACACATTCTGGTATTCAATCAGATTGCATTGCCATAGCAACCACTCTTCCATAATCACATAAACAGGAGCTTTACAATATCAAAATAACTGAAGTACACAGCCTGAGAATTGAAAACCTTCTCCAATGGGGTTACCAGGCAGGAGACACCAGGAATTTCAAGAAAAGAGGCTGTTAGTATGTTCCAATTACGATGCATAAAACCTGTACCTTCTCTGACGGCCTTTTATCAAGGGAAGCCATCTTAAAATTTCCCTTGGATTCATATTCATATTCATATTCATATTTATTGGATGGATTGATATGTGGATAGATTTATATTGAGAGATGTTTACTATGAATCAACAGTGTAAAGTGCTTACCAAAAAAGCTAATGTGATCATAAGAAACTTTATTATAAAACAAAATCAAAGTATAAAATTTTGAAGAACAGAAAGAGAGAATAATGAAAATTAGAGCTACCAATGATCTTATCTCCCAGTCATTCCCACATCTAACACTATATATATATATAAACAATTTGAGAATATACATTATACTCTATTTTGTAGGCTGTTTTCTTCACCTTAGTAATATGTTTCAGTTATCGATTGCTACATCAAAACTACTTCAAAACTTAGCAGGTTAAAACAACAGCCATTTTGTTTTTTCCCCTGACCAGTGGGTCAGGAATTTTGACAGGGCACATTGGGGTTGACGAGTCTCTGCTCCACAATGATTTTGGGCTTTCAGGTCGGATGCCTCAAACAGCTGGGGACCAGCCAACATAGCTTATTCACGCACATGGCTGGATACCTCCATGGGGCCTCTTTCTCCAAGTGTTTTTCTACAGGGTCTGTCTACATGTCTCTCTTTCCAGCAGAGCAGCCTGGACTTCTTACTTGGTGGCTGAGGGGTCCAAGAGCATACAAGAGGCAGCTGCCTGGTCTTCCAAGCATCTGGACTCAGAGGTCATAGAACAGAACCCCTTTCACATCACATCCGTCAAAGAAGTCACAGGCTTGGTGCAGATTCAGTAGGGTAGAAGAAATCAGCTCCACTTCTAGCTGGGAGAGTGGCTCATACAGGGAAGGAAAGGATTGATGGCAGCCATTTTTGTAGACTAGCACCCATACAATGTATTGGGAGGCATTCCCAGATCATTAAAGAGTCTTTAGAAGCATGATTTTAAGGGTTGTAGAGATTTCTTTAGAATAGATACACATTATTTTATTTAACCAGATCAGTGATTGTGATCTTAAGATGGATTAATAGATTCATAGTGTCTAGTCAGACAAATAGATATCCATATTCTACCTATCCTGATCAAACCTCCCTAGAGAACTGTGTTTATTTCTGGGAACCACAGTTTACAATGGATATGGATAAACTGGAACTTGTTTAAGTAGTGCCACTAGCATGGTGAAGGGACTTACAGCCTGGTCTTGGAGGAATGGTTGAAATTACCTTACATATTTCCTGGAGGAGGGAAGGGTGGAGAAAGGTGAAGGAAAGCTAGTTGTACTGAAATAGCTACAGTGCTGTTGTGAGAAAGAGGTGTTAAATTAACTTTTAATCACTTCAAGAGGCAGCACAAGGACTGATGGGATGAAATCATAGGAAGAAAGATTTTAGTTTAAAGTAAGGAGTACATTAATTCCTAATGGTCAAACCTGTCTAAGCTGGAATAGAATTGACTAAAAAGGCACTGAGATTCCTTTTCTTGAAACTGTCTGAACAGAAAGTTGGTTAAGACACTAGAGGGGAGATTAGAGCATCACATGTCTGCTTGATTACATGGCCTTTGTCACCCCCTTCTAATACTTAATTTCTAAGTTTAATCAGGTTTCTTTTCCACCCCAGAAGCATGAGCTTCTGAGGATGACCAGTCCTGACCCTCCTCCTAACAGCTTCAAAGAGATATAATTGGCTTATTGCCCTTCCAATCTTGATACATGGGTGGAGAATTTTTCCAGTTTTTTATTGTTGTTATTAATTCTTTAAAAATTCTATGACTTATTAAGGACAGACACCACCAGTTAATTTAAGAAAGAAAAAAACTAAGGAAGTGTCTATTTTGGCTTTTAATTGTCTAAGAAATTAAACCAAACATTTCCTACACCAACCAGTGATTGCTTATATTATATGGAATTTTGGAAGCTGGATAAGATCATAGCCATCAATCAGTTCCAACCCTCTCCATTTTACAAATGAGAACACTGAGTCTAGAAGAGCTAATAGACTAGCCCAAGGTCACATCCAGTTCTTTCCATCTTAGAAGGGATAGCCACAACTGTTTCTCACCCACAAATTTTTCTAAAAAAAAAAAGAAACTGCTTTCCTTTCCCTTTAGGGATGACTTGGACCCTGCCCACAAGCAATCACAAATTCTATAGAAGAGAGGGATCTCTATAGACCAGTGCCTCTCAAACTTTCTGTACACGTGAATCTCCTGGGGATCTTGTTAAAACACAAACTGGAATCAGTATGGCTGGGGATTGGGCTGAGAGTCTGGATTTCTAACAAGCTCCCAGACAATGCTGATGCTGCTGATACAAGGCCTGCATTTCAGGTGTAAGAAGGTAGAGTTTGTCTGGTCCATTCTTCCACCTTTTCCTGACTGTGACTGATGGAACCAAATTATCAGGAAGAAAAGTGAGAAATTCTGTCAGCAATAAACATTTTGTTTATATGAATGACATGCCAATAATTCAGATCATGTATGATGAATCAGAAATTTTAGTATCCTAAAGAAGTTTTTCTTTTATCAATCAAAATTCCTTCTGCTTCATTGTAGTCTTTTCCTCCTGTTCTATTTGTAACATCTTTGGCAGAGCCATCACTTTCACAGGTTCCCCAGGTGGTTAGCTGGGTCTGCTTCAGTGGTCCTTGGCCTTGGCTATACACTGGAATCACCTGGGAAGCATCACAAAACTTCATTTCTCAGCCCAAACCCCAGACCATTTAATCATAACCTGTAGGGAAGGCATCCAGGCATCAGCATTTTTTAAAGCTTCCCAGGTAATTCCAATATGCAACAAAGGTCAAGAGCTACTGGTCTACCTTTTCTCTCTATGCCACCTGGGGATATATGACATATGAGACAACTATGACCAGCCCAATCCTTTTCCTTGCCCTAATTTTTCAATAAATCTCTGTTGAACATCTATTTTATTCCAGGCAGTGGACAACATGCTGGGCTATCACAGTACAGGAAAAGAAGTAAGGGAAAATGTGTGTAACAAGTGAGTCACTGCTTATAGAAGCTGAAGTATCTTATGGATCCCACATTCAACTTGTTTGGGGTCTCATTTCTTGTGGCTGAAGAGGTGAGGTCTTTTGATACAGTGCTCCTGACCCTGGCATCTCGGTTTTGACATCCTCCTCCATTTTTCAGGACCCTCAGAAAATGTTGCTCATGTTTTTATGCATTTCACTATGTTCTAGAGTCCCTGGAGTACTTTGAAAGCTTGTTCATACATCACAGCTTCATTGGAAGAAGGAAAATCTAGATTTTTTTTCCTCATGTGCCAACCTTCCTTCCCCTTCTGTCCTTTTTCGCCCCCTGGGTAGAGAATCACACACTTTCCAATATGTTGGAAATGGAATATGTTCCTGTGCCCTCAGCATCGTGGTCCCTTCTGTGTTGTGACAGCAACACCAGTCAGCCACAGATATGCAGGAATGTTGCTTAGGGCCTGCATGTCAAAAAGGAGCTCCTTTGACTAACAGAATCAGCACCATCTAGGATCTTATTAAAAAATGCAAACTCTCAGGCCCTGACCCAGACCTACTGAATGAGAATCTGTATTTTTAACCAGATCCCCAGGTGAGACCCAAACTCATGGCAGTTTGAGAAGCTCTAAAACATCGAGGAATGGGGAGGTATCATGCACCTTAGAAATTCACTCACATATATGTTCTCAGTTTTGCTTTTGAAAGTGCTGATTCACAGTCAATGCAAAGTTTAACAGTCTGATTAGTGCCTCAGATACTCCATGTTCTTAACTAGAAGACAGTCCGTACACGTTAGAATCTGGTTCTGCTGTCAGCACAACTGATATTTTGCTCTAAAATGAAGTTCCTGATTTGTCTGCTTGTTCAGATGGAGGGCACTCCTGTTCCACACTATTATGGCAGCAAAGGTGCCATTTTCTTGTTCAAAAGGCTTTGAATTTGATCAAACACTACAAACAGGTACTTGGTTAAGATCCCAGAATTCTTGGCATATAATGCATTAAAATGGCAACTTTGGATTGAAATTTCTTAGGGCAGTTGTTACCATGAGTGACCTTGATCACAGAGAAGAGCCTTCTAAATACCTGCTCTGGGATAAAGCTACATGCTGAGGGCCCTGCCAGAGTGGGTTAATGATGGGACAGATCCCTACTTGCCAAGCAGCTGAATAAGTTGACCTGTTGGATGGAATTATTTTGTGTTATCTATTTAAACAATGGGAAATGTCTGCCAAGCAGAACAATTTTAGATTGTGTAGTTGTTGTTTTTTTCCCTTATACGATAAGTGTCCAACAAGTTTCAGCTACTTCTTAAGACATGGGGGACATTTCTAATAATAAAATCACATCACAGAACAGTGGACCTCAACATTGACTGCACATTTGAATCTCCAGAAAGCTTTAAAATATACTGATTCCTGAGTATTCCAAGAATGCTGGATTTCAATGTTAATAGGACTCCCCCAGTGATTATAATGTGCAGCCCAGGCTGAGGGCCACTGTCTTAGAGGAAGACCTTCATTTTCATTTTCTGATGCACAGCGCTGAATCTAATAGCTATGTCACATTACTTCATATGTTAAAAATAAGAGTGCCCACTCACTAGCTATAAGCCCTTAAAAGAATCACTTAAATTCCATAAACCTCAGTTTCCTCTTCTCTAAAATAGGGATAATTAGTCCTGCCTTAGAGAGAAGTTGTAAAGATACAAATAAAATATAAAAGGTGACTAGGACAGTGCCTCACATGTAATAAGTCTTTGGTAAAATATGAGTTGTTCAAAGAAAAGTGGACATGGCCTTATTTTGTACCACTCAGAGATGGAACTTGACCTTCTTTGAGTCTGGTGGTGGTGTTAGGATGCAAAGGAGTTCTCTACTGAGGTTGTGCTGTTGGGCCCAAAGATGGTACCTGAGGAAGATCAGGGAATGCTCTGAAGAAGCCCTTCATTGCTCTTAATGGTTTTAAGACAAAACAGAGTGGAGCAGTAATCCATAGTGGATTAATTATGCATAATACCCGCTTACTCCTCCAGTAAAGAGAAACCCAGCCCAACATTCAGTTGAGAAGAAAACTATTTTCAAGTATCAAAGGACATCCAAGGAGAAAGTTATAGGTTTCAGATTTGAGAAGTAGGTTGTTTTGCTTTTTTTTGAAAAGGGGTTGATGCCATGACCCCATGAACAAACTGAAGTGAATGTTTGGTAAGGAACACCCCTCTTGAAAAGCTAGAAGCCAGTCGTCTCTTGGATTACTTTTTTCCCATTTGATTTTAGTCTATTAATCAGAGGTTTTTAAATGAATGGCTTCTCTATTTTTTCCCTTTAAAAGTCCTCTACTTGTGAATATATGGTGAATGTATATGCATATAAAAATTTACATAAAATCAGTGCCTAAAAGAGAATCAATATTACAGTACATACATTTAAATATAAAGAAGGATTTTAGCAATAGATCAATAGCACTTTAGAACCAAAGGACTTCAGCATGGGTAAACCATGGAATCTCCAGAATGTGACAATAATGTCAAACAGTACTATAGATTCAAGTGAAACCACACCCTAGATTCTTTTTTTTTTTTTTCCTGAGGTACCAGGGATTGAACCCAGGACCTTGTATTTGGGTAGCCAGTGCTCAAACACTGAGCCACATTGGCTCCCCTGAGTTGGTTTTATCATTTGTTTGCTTGTTGTTTGAAAACCAAACCTGGGACCTCCCATGTGGGAAGCAGGCACTCACCTGCTTGAGCCACATCCGCTCCCCCCACACCTTGATTCTTAATTACAGCGCTGGCACTACGCTTCTCTTACACTGGCCATAACAGTGGTACACATGTCTCCAAAGTTGCTCTTTTTAGTTGGCCAGTTTAGCTGAACCAAAAAGTCCCATTAAAACAGAATCTAAAATGTAGGCATGTTTCCTAAGTAATTAGCAGTTTGTCAATTAATTTAAACATAAATTGTGTGTGACATCAATTGAGCTCTGGCCTAATTCTAAACTCTCTTCTATTCTGTTGTCAGAGTCGCCTTTAGAACACAGAGACCTGATGATGTTATGCCACCACTCAAAAAGCATTTCATGATTTCAAAAGTCCTTAACTCGACTTTTAAGACCACTCACAAATCTGGCCCCAAACTACTCTCTGGTTTTAAATTTTCCTAAATGTTCTGTGGTGCCCTTCCTACATCTTCTGTTTACCCTGTCCCTTCTCTCCCTTTCCACTTCAGGTCTGCCTTTCAAAACTTCACCCATTCCCTTTGTCCTAGCTCAAATGTTACCTCCTTCATCCCCAGTCCCTATCCCAATTCCACTCTCATCTTAATTTTACCTCTTCCCTACTCTGTGCTTCATAGGTTTTCATATCATTGCCACAGCATAAATTAAAATTTTTCTTGTGTTAGTTAATGTTCAGGAAGTAACAGTGAATAGTGCCCAAGGGAAAATAATATAGACTTTAGAGCTAGACTAGGCCTAGGTTAAATCTCTGGCTCTTAGGCAAATCACTTAATTTTTCTGAATTTCAGCTTATTTATCTGAAAACCAAAAAAAAAAAAAAAATATATATATATATATATATTGCCAAACTTGCAAGGATTTGTGGCAGAAAGTAAATGAGAATATGCAGGTAAAGTTTCCCAATATTTGATAGCTATAATTATCACAGTATTCATATCATCTCCCCCATAAGTTCATTAACAGTACCTTGCAATATCTTACCCTCCATAGTGTTTTCTGGACTGAATGGAAACAGCCCAAATTGTTGGCATCTGCTGCCTGGATCTCACTGAGCTATTAGTTTCTCAACATCTGTTTTGGATTTCAGAAAGAAATTTCCATTTTTAGGCAATAGCAGCCAGCATTTTCCTGTAGCATTTCAGTATGCCTCAATCCTGAAATGATTATAACTCTTGCTTGATGAATCCAGGTGATCAGAGCCATAGAGAACAGCCCAGCCCATGACATGTCCACTTTACCTAGGTCAAAGAGAGTATAACCCTCTGCACAAAGAGCCTGAACACCAAGGAACATTGTGCCAGTTTTTAATGATGTTGCCCTTTACTCAGATCTTTAAATAATGGCAATAATGGGGCTTGGAAAGCTCTTAATTATCTACAATACTGAGAAGGAGCACAGAAACCTTGTTTTCTATAATGTCTAGAGTGGTGATAACTATACAGTATGCACTCAACATGTGTTTCTAATGACAATCATTGGCTGCCTTTCTTGATCCACAATTCTCTTATAAAACCCCCCAAAGAAGAAGCAGCCATTGTCTCCAGAAGTTTTTTAATTATTTCCTATGGAAAGCAGAATTTTCTGAACCACAATGCTTCATAAATCTTCTCAGTCTTTCTTGTCCCCTTCCAATATAAGTGTAAACATATGGAGAACTTTGAGGGGAAGTATGGGGGAGGGGTTCTCCATTTCCAGAAGAAAAAAGTTCAGACTCTCAGAAATGTGATAGATTTGCCCGTGTGTCAATATGAATATCTCATTATTCCCCAGTGGGATAGAAAATAAAAATCAAGAAAAATAGGACAGAGTTGTCAGTATCCCAGATTTAGATAAACCACTCTCCTGTGGTGTACAAAGTGTTTCAGGACCAAGGACAGAGTCTAATGAAGCTTAATGCCCACCCATCCTTATATAATTAACAAATTTAAAAATATATTTTTAAATTTCTGCTCTGATATTTATTTGTTCATCTGATATATTGTTTAACTAAACACTGGTGATGTGCAAGACTCTGGTGTGATAAACAAAGACTCACCAGTCAATTATAGCTCACAAGCTCCCCATAGTAGAACTGGGGCAGGAAGTAAGCAAGAGAGACAAATTAATAAATAAGTATAACACTAAATGAAGAGTGCTATTATAGAGTTATGTATATGTCATGTGAGAGGGGAAGGAAAGATTAACTCTGCCTGGTGCAATCAAGGAAGGCTTTACAAAGGAGGTGACATTTGAGTTGGATGTTAAGGATTAAGCGACGTTTGCTAGATAGAGAACGGGCCCAATCAGGGAATTCTGGAAAAGCAGTTTTATGTGGCTGAAAAATGGGATGAATGGGAGGTTAAAGTAAGATATAAGGAATAGGATAGCCCAGATCACCAAGGGCTTGTATACCAAACTAAGGGGGTTAAGCGTCATCCTGGGAAAACCAAGAACCCATTAAAGGTTTTTGAGCAGAAACATGATCTGATCAGATCTGTGTTTTAGAAAGATGGCTCAGATGGCAGGAGAGAAAATAGACTCTGAAAAAAAGAAAATGAGAGAGCGAAGGGAAAATAAGGGTGAAATTTCTTAACATTGTCCTGGGAAGGAGAGGTTGTTCCATTGCAACCATAGTAGAAAGGAGAGAGTTTACTTGGCTCAGTCCCCAATAGCCATTCATCAGTGTTTCATGTGTGAATTGTGTCTCTTCAGATTCCTCCAAGAAGATAAAAGATGTCATGACTGAATTTAATGAAGGTGGGAGCCTCAAGCAATATGACCCACATGAGGTAAGAAAATTTCCATTTCAAACCTTTTTTTCCCAGCCTTTCTATAATTTGTTCTCCTCTTGGAGGCTTGGCTCACCTTCAAGATCTTACTTCTCAACATATTTTCTCCAAAGTCTCAAGTGAGCCATTAGTACTCCTACTCTTTTAGAACACTATTACATACCTTCTACTCCTCTTCAAATCTCTCCCTCTTCCTCCATTATCCTCACTCTCCATTAACAATCTTGCCTTCTACTTCACTGAGAAAATAAAAGCAATCAGAAGAGATCTTCCACAGGTTCCCCCCATCTCATCTGCCCACCCACCTGGACCTTTTCTCCTGTAACTAAGGATGAACTGTCAATGTGCTTTTCAAAGTCCAGCCCCTCCACTAGTGCACTCAATCCCTTCCTTTCTTGCATTATTGAAGAACACTGCTTCAGAAATGTATTCCTTTCTCTTCCCCTCCCCCAACTCTCCCTCCATCATCATCCTTCCCCTATATCATATATTTTCCCCATCAACATAAAAATTTGCTGTTATTTCTTCTATATTAAAAAGTTCTCTTTGGACTCCACTTCCTCCTCCAGTTCCCACCCCATTTCTCTCCTGTTCTTTAAGCAAACTGCAAAAAGATTTGTCTATACTCACTGCCTCCAATTTGTCTTCTTCCTACTTTCTTGAAAGCCCTTCAATCAGCCTGTAACTCCCATTTCTTCACTGAAATAATTTGTCAGGATAGCCAAGCACTTCCATGTGGCTAATCCCAATTTTTCTCAGCAGCATTGGACACAATTGGACACATTGGACTCTCCTCCTTTAAATACTTTCTTTACTTGGTTTTTAGGACATTACACTCTCCTAGGTTTCTTCTTACCTCTCTACTTGACATTTCCGTTTAAAAATAAAACAGACACCTCAAACTTAACATGAGCTATACTGCATTCCTGATCTTCCCCTACAAAATCTGCTTTCCCTGCAATCTTTCCCATTTCAGTAAATGACAACTCCATTCTTTTTATTCAACCTAAAACTTTGGAGTCAACTTTGACTTCTCCCTTTTTCTCACATCCCACATCCAGTTCATCAGCAAGACCTATCACTTCTACCTTCAAAAATCCAAAATTCAGCCATATCTCACCACCTGCACTTCTACCACCCTGACCTGAGTCATCACCATATTTTGCCCAGATTATTGCAATAGCTCCCTAACAGTCTCCCTGCTTCTGCCCCTGCTCTCTACACTCTATTCCCCACACATGTCCTAAGATATGTTAAAACTTGAGCCAGATCATGTCACTACTCTGTTCAACAATCTCTCACGGTCACTTCCACCACCACTAGCCCCATCAGAGTAAGACAAGGTCATTGCAATCTGCCTGGCCCTTACTCTCTGACCTCAGCTCTTGTTACTCCCCTCCTCATTTTTTTCAAGTCATTGATGCTCTGACCTCACCTGTTTTGTGCTTGTGATTCCCTCTTCCTGGAAAGCTCCTCCACCTTGTCCATTGCCTCATTCTCTGCAAGTGTGCTTAAATACCACCTTCTCAGTGAATGTCACATTCGCTGTCTAAAAATTCAAGCCCCCTTTTCCCAACACTTGCCATCCCCCTGCTCTGCCTTATTTTACTCCTTAGTATTTCTCCCCATTTACCACAGTATATAGTTTGCTTATTTAATTGTCTCTCTCCCCTCTAGAATACTTTTATTCACTGCTGTATTCCCCGTGCCCAGAATAGGGTCTGGCTCAGAGCAGGCACTCCATAAATTCTTGTTGAGTAAATAAACGAGTGCAAAAACTCCTCCCACTTTCAAATGCAATGCATCTAACATTTCTTGGGCACCTGGGTATTGTGCTGGGCATTGTAGAAGATATAAAAATGAGGAAACACAGTCCCTGCCCTCAAGGAATTTACTTCCTACTGGCAGGATCAAGTTCAAGAGCCATGAGCCCAGAGTCACACAGTCTTTGGTTAGAACCCTACCTCTGCTACCAATCAGCAATGCGGCCTTGAATAATATTTCACCTCTCTGAGCCTCTGAGGATAACAAAAAAAAAAAAAAAAACTTGAAGTTTGTGGGTGAGTGGATTAAATGAGGTAATTTTTGCAGAGTGCCTAACAGTTTATAGGACACTTAAAAAAATATTTCCTTCTGTCCCCTTTTCCCAGAATGTCTTAAGCTCAATTCCCTTTTCCCTGCTCCTGAGTCCTTTTATGAGGGCTAGTGGCGGAAAAGTAACTAATCAGCAGGACTAACTTGGGGAGAAGCAGCTTACATATTTATTCATATTGTTGTCCATTCGACAAGCCTTGATTCGATGCCTCCTCTGCTGGATGTTGGGAATGAATCAACAGAGGCCGTGCCCTCCAGAGGGCCTTTGATAAAATGCACCAATCATTGGAAGAATCAAACAGGAAGGAGGTTGCCGGAACAGGGGAAAGAGTTAGAATGCCCTATTTCAAAGAACATTCCTGAGAAGAAACCATGCAGAGAAGATGGCAGAGCCAGCAAAGAGCTTGGTGCCCCCCACTCCCCACCACCAGCTCCAAAAACACAGGAACAAAGCTGGGCTGGGACCGCTAATCAGTCTGTCCACCTCAGGGCTGATGAGTGGGAGGGGAGCAATTTGGTCAGGGCCACTAGGGTATGAAAGCCACGGGAGCTTTCAGAAGCAAGGAGAAGCTTGTCTGTTCTGAGCACACTGCCACCCGCGCCTCCATCAGAGCTGGCCCCACTCTTTGTACGCCTGGCAGTGCTGCATTCCAGGGGAGCTCTTTCACTCTCATTTCATTCTCTTGCACAGTTGACTTCTTGTAGGTGTAGTGTCACTGCATGGGGTTAGGGAAACAACAGGGCTTAATTTCTCTTCAGCTTGATGGCTCACTGCTGCTAAAATGTCTCAACGAGAAACAAATTAGCTAAAGAAAGGGGCAGATTGCTTGGAAAGCTAGAATGGGAATAAGTGTGCAGAGTAGGGAGGTTGTACCTAACCAAGCCAAACGTGCCTGTCAGCACTGAGTGATTCTCTCGTGAATGGACTATGGCTGAAGACAATCAAAGAAAGAATTAAAACACAGCAGAGCAGAAGAGGCAAGATGGCTAGTGGCACCGTGAGCCTGGACTCAGACATACCTGTGTGCAAATCCCAGCTTTGCCACTTGCTTTTTGCCCTTGAGCAAGTTATTTACATTCTCAGAACTCATTGCAGCCAAAAAATGGCAGTAATAGTCCCACCTCATGCTGTTGTTTTGAGAATTACGTGAAAGTACTTGTGTAAAGTGCATGATACACAAAAAGTTCTCCATCTAATTCTCCTCACTTCTTGGCCTGTGTAAGAATTAACACACTCCTTAAACAAGTTGCAGCAGCAATTGCACAACTAGTTCTTACATGAAAATTGCAGTTGCCCAGGGGAAATGGGGTTCCTTTGATCTGAATGACGGGGTTGCCTTTGATATTACCCCAGACCGCAGAGATTTGCCAACTTGCCTCATAGTGGTTGGTTGCATGGGGGGCACAGCACCCAGCCACTCGCTACCCTGTCACCCATCACACATTTATGGAGCCTGGTTATGCCTGTAAAGAGCTCACTCTTTCACAACCAGGTGTCACGTTGAAAGAGAGCCTTATAGTCACTTTTTTTTTTGCCTGCTGAATTTGGGAGGGAGTGGCAGGGAGCATCATATCAACACCTACTCAGCACTGGGATCTGGGAACTATGCAGCAGCAGGGGCACTGGCCTAGGAGTCTAGAGGATTTGGCTTCTGGTTTTAGTTGGCTGCTAGTTAGCCAGGTAACCTGTAGGAAATCACTGAACTTCCTGAACCTCGGGGACATGAGGAGATCCAGTCCCCTCTGAGGTTCTTCTGGTTTGAATGCTCAGTGTCTCTGAGTTTATTCTATGCCATCCTGTTACCCAGGATAGGGCCATAAAAGGTTGGGCCTGGGTTCCATATTATTGTTTTCTAAATTCTCATAACAGTTTATCAGTTATTTTCTTATGGTACTTGCCTCTGTTGACCCTGTATTGTACTTATTTCAATATCTGTACCTCCATGTATAACCCTGAGTCTCTTGAAGGTATGGACCCATGCCTAATTCATTCATGTATTCCCCAGTGGTGCCTAGTGCTGTGCCTTATACTTAGGAGGCTCAATACGTATATAGTCCCACCTCATGCTGTTGTTTTGAGGTTGACTGAATGGACCCCACAATAACTGGTGACAGCCAGAGGCCAGACACCAGACTCTTCCCAAAATACACCAAAGAGGAACCCAGCATCCCTTCAAATACTTATCAAGCAAACCCTGTGATAGGTGTGTAGGGGATACAAAGATGAAATAAGACATTCTCACAACCTTCCAAGAGCTCTGGATCTTGTAGAGAAACTAAGGTGTGTCACAAGCAGCTATATATAATACAGGACAGCAGATATGAGTGACAGATAGGTGCAAAAACATAGAAAACATAGAAATTCAAGTAAAGGAGACCATGCCAGGCTTCCTGGAGGAGGCACATCTGGGATGGGCCTTAAAGGTTGACTAGACTTTTAACAGGTAGAGAAGGCAGCAGTTTATGTGGAGTTAAAGTACATGGAGGTTTGGTCAGGAAAGAAGACACAGAGATCACTATGGACAGAGCATATAGGTGCATGTAGAGAGTAATGGCAGAAAAGACCAGAATGGTCTTAGAGCTCAAAGCAGCTACAAATTATGTGATTATGGGATGGCTATGAATCCCAAAGGTCCCAGGGAATGCACAGAATGATCCATTGGACTATGGAACTCTACCTCTTAGAACTTCTACTTACATTTATTTTTACCTCATCTTCTAATTTCTATTTTTATGTATTTTTATAATGTATAATATAGGAACACACTAGTATATGTATACAATTTATAAATAATTAAAGATAAATGTATTGGGAATGCATGCTCAAAAATGTTTGGGGGGTGCATGATTTTAAAAGTTTAGAGACAACTCTCCCATGGGCAATTAGAAGCCACTGAAAGTTTTTGAGGAGGGGAGCAATCTGTTAAAGTTTTGCTTTGGGACAATCAACCTGGCATGGATGAGTACGATGGATTGCAGGACCAACAGAGGGAGGTGGGAGGCAAGGAAGCCTTTGAGAGTTATTGCAAAGGTCCAGATGAGTTGCAAGAATCAGAAGCCTGAAGACGCTAGGGACTTTGGGGCTTCTATAACCCCATTTCAGGGTGATGGCAGCAAAGATAATGGACACAGAAAGGAAGGTCTGGATGTAAGAGCTGTTACAAAAAAGCAATGAAAAGAAGGAAGGGGCAAGGACTATTCTCAGATGGGAAGATAATAGAGTCATTGAGTCCTGGGGAATCAAGAAGGGGAGCTGGTTTAGGGAAGACACTAATAGAAGTTTAGAACTCGGGATCTTCTAACCCAGCATTCATGATTTGCTGGAAAGGAAACGGGGGTTCAGAAAGGGGAGCAATGTGGTGGAGCTGAGTCTTCAGTTCTCCTGAGGCTTACTCTGGTCTTGTTGGACGATCCTTCTGCTTTGATTTTTTTAGACCATTGAAATTTCTTTTTTCAGTCATTTAGTAGTCTGTTTTCAAGAAATATCGTATTCTGATAGTTTCAATTACTAACAAAAATGGTTAACAGTACATTTTGGAACTCAAAACCACATTGTAAAACAGTACTTGCTAATTAAAATAGTGCAAGGGAAAAGACAATGCAAAAAGAGCCCTTTGAAATTAATTAATGAAAAGCAATGCCCTCAGCAAACATTCAGTCAAATCAAAGTAGAGACAGAAGAGAACCAAAATAGCATAATGCCATGGAAAATAGAGAGTTTCAAGAAGAGAGGATAAAATGTTGCAAAGAAGCCAAAGATAATGAAGTCCAAGAAGAGATTATTGCACTGGTTCTCTTAAAGAAAGCTGTTTCAGCAATGAAGGTCTAGGCTCCAAACTAAAGGGGATTAAGGGGAAGAGAGGGTGCAAATGTGGCCTGTTTGGAGGAATTTGAAGGTGAAAGGAAGAAGGCCAGGCTAGTAGCTCCACAGGCTAGCAATTTTCATGCAGGTGGAAAAGAAACAGAACCTAGAGATGCAATCAGAGATGGGAAGGGTGAAACCAAAGGTCACCGTGGGAGAGTTGTACTTGGAAAGCAGGAGAAACCAATTTTGCTTTTGTGTATTGGGAAAAAGCAAGAGGATGGGTAAGGAAGGGACATTCTGCGGTGATAGGACTGTGGAGACAGAGAGGGACAGAAAGAGAGGGAAATAGAGCGATATAGAGACTCGGGAACAGAGAAGCAACAGAGAGAGCTAGAGACAGAGAGAGGTGGACAGCTGCACCAGAAATGTGAGTCCACCGTTTGCTTAGAGATTCCTTAATTTAGTAGGAACCTGCATTATCCTCTGTCAAACTGAATCACACTTCCTCTACTCTGCAAAGAAGTATGGAGTGGTCCAGCCCAGGGCTAAGTAGACATTGCTTTGTGAGCTCCAAGGGGTGTAGGAGAGACATCAATTGTTTTTAGGGCCAAGACTTTACATCCCGATCCTGAAAGTACACATGCAACCCAGCTCCTGGTTGTGGAAAGGCTCCGAGATACCTCAGAACAGACAAGGGGTTAGAGGTGCTGAACATTTTGAAGGAAGAGCCAAGTAGGCTCCCCCGAAGGGATTTTATTCTCATGTTCGCCATTATCCACAAAAGCCTGCATAGCAGATCCTGGAGCAGGAGCATCTGCCGAATGGAAGAAGAATCTGATACCCGCAGAGCACTAGCCAGTGATGACTCACTGCAAACTGTTGTTGTTGAGTGTTTGCTGAGTGCAAGCAGCCCTTTCTGGCATGGTTGCTCGCAGCCTAGTACCAGAAGCCAGGCGTGCAGGGGGAGACACAGCAGGGGGAGGATCTAGTCTTTGGCATGTCCCTTGCTTATACCTTCTGTCCTTGGCTTCCAGCTCTTCTCCTGGTGCCTAAAGCCTTCACAGGGACATGTTTTGAGAAGCAGCTAAGCCAGACACATGCACTCTCCTGTTATTTTGGGGTTTGTCCAGGGAAGACTGGAGTTGTGAAAGTAATAAGGAATGGAGCCTGTCTTTTTCTCTTCCAGATCTTTCCTATTTTCTGAGACCTGAATACTCAGAAATCACATCCCTC
Source organism: Tolypeutes matacus (assembly GCA_026826555.1). Classification (NCBI taxonomy): domain Eukaryota; kingdom Metazoa; phylum Chordata; class Mammalia; order Cingulata; family Chlamyphoridae; genus Tolypeutes; species Tolypeutes matacus. The sequence continues at coordinate 42,924,605 of JAKSZT010053887.1, forward strand.
ACAGCACAAGGAAAAAAACAAGATACCACAGAAGAGTCATTTATTTTCACCACATTTTCAAGTACACCCTTCTTCGTCTTAATTAGGATTCCAGGGTGTTGACCTAGTCCCTATTCATTAAAGCCAAGTCTCTCACATAGACTCAGACAGAGCCCTGTCCCCTGGTCCCTAACTCCAGCACTCTATCCGTGCATCCCCCATATTACTCCCTTTCTACCTAAATTTTGGACCACATCTTATCTTATTGCAAAACCCTTTTCTAGTTCTGTGTCCACCAAGCCCCAACTTGTAACCATGAGCCTTTTCTATTTCCTATGTCCTTTCCCTTGCTCTCAGTGCTCTCTCACCTCCCCAGCCTTTTCATTCCTGCCCCATAATATTCCTCCACCTCCTTCTGCTTGCCTTTCGTCTCCCTCATTCCTTTTCCTTCCCTCCCTCTTCTCTGTCCCTTTACCTCCCTCCATTGACTCTTCCTTTTCTGTCCCTTTTCAGCCTATTAGCTATGATGTCTTCAAGCTTTTCATGAGGGCATACCTGGAGATGGACCTTCCTCAGCCTCTGAGCACACACCTCTTCCTGGCCTTCAGCCAGAAGCCCCGACAGGAAGCTCCTGACCATCCAAGGGAAGGAGCCAGCAACAGCGAGGCCAATGGCCCAGGTACATAGACCAGTTTTCCCCAAGTCAGAAGGCAAATTGTGCAGTTCTAACCCACTTGCCACAGGTATAGGCTACATTCCTAGAGGGTCCCCTGAGCCTAATAACTCCCCTTGCTTTAAGAGTAGTAATGGGGACCAGGAGACAAGGACTTCTTTCTTCATAGGGCCTCGCAGGAAGTGCTGTCTGAGGAAGCTTTCTGTAAGAGGGATAGAGGCCTAATTCCTGCTACTCAGGATCAGAGGGTAGGATGGCAGAAAGGGTGGGCACAAGCTAAGGCATGGCAGAGGGGAAGGGAGCCTTCAGCAAAGGATGAGTCACCTTCATCTCATGTGTCCAGCCTGAGACAGGCCTGGGAGAGTCAGAGGAAGGGAGAGGCATGGCCACTGTCTTCCTGGAGCTTGAGCTATGACAGGGCAGACACAGCCAAGTCCAAGTGAGCACAAACCCGACTGACAGGAACGTAAAGACATAGACACAAACCAAGTAATTCTGAACACATGGGAAGATCCCTCTAGGGAGCCAAGGGACATGGGCTGGCCTGTAAGTCTTCTTTTTGTTCCTCAGATTCTAATATGCAGAATGCAGACAATGCTGCCAAAGCAGATGAGGCCTGTGCCCCTGACATGGGTAAGTCTTTTGAATACAAGACTCCAACGGGCCTGCTTCCTTGGGGAGGACTGGGAATACCTCACCAGCAGTTTTGTCTCCATATAAGTGTGCACCCTTGAGCAGATCTCATCCTTCCTTGGCCTTCAAAGCCTCCATCTCTGGGGCCCTGCCTCCAGAATGTGCTGAGATTCTGAGGTTGGGTGAAGGTTCTCAAGCTTCATTTGTCCTGAAACAGGGCAGGGCAGGATTTGTCATGAGATGTTTGCTTCTGACAGACCTGCCTGCCCAGAGAGGGGAGCCTTCTCTAGAGACAAGTTGTGCACATATGCATATGTGTGTACATGTGTATAAGCATATTTGAGTGTGAGTGTGTGTGTAAAGAGGTGGCCTTAGAGCTGAGGCACAGATGACTCTCCCAGTGGATGGCTGGATATGGGTAGGGCCACAGGGTAAGAGTGTGCTCTGGTTGACTTCCAACAACATGCTCATATACCAGTCTGAGTAAGTTGGCAGGAGGAGCAAGGGGAAGCCAGCTAAAATTATTTGGAAGCTCTACTATTTGCCAAGCACCTGCTTATCACATATTTCATAGAATCTTCACACTCCCACCATTTACACATGAGAAACTGAGAGGCTTTAAGAGACTTCAAGAACTATATAGTGCCGGTGTGACCTGGTGGAGCCAGGAAATCAATCCACAATCACCTGGTCTCAAAGCTCCTGCTCTCTTTCCTACATTGAGAGGAAGCAGTGGTATCTCTTGCAGTGCCTTGTGCTTTGTCTCCATGTGAAGGCACCAGTGTGGTTAGTTACTGGTGAATGACCAAGGCTGCTGTCATGCTGCTGCCTGTCTGCAGGCCCGTTCCGGGGCAGTGACTGATGTGGCTTCTTCCCTGGCATATTTATCAATAGGAAGCCACTCCTTGTGCCATTGACAGGCCCATGCCCAAGGCCAGAAACCCCTAAGAAAACTGGAAAGAGCAAAGACTGCCCTCCTTGTCGCCTATTCTAATGTCCATAACAGATTTCCTGGGTCGGACAGTAGAGCATATTGGTTAAGAGTCTGGACTTCAGAGCCAGGCTGCCAGGATTTGACTCCCAGCTTTGCCACTTCCTATCTCTGTTACCTTAGGCATATTTGAATAATGTCTCTGTGCCTCAGTTTCCTCATCTGTAAAATGGAATAGTAATAATATCACAGCGTTAATGCACAGGTTAAGTGAGTGGTATGTGTAATATACTTAGAACAGTGCTTTGCACATAGTAAATGCTCAATAAATATTAGCAATTATTATTCAGGCCACCTTTCAGAAATATACTCTATTCTTAACTTGTCAGGGTCTGCTGACAAGTTAACTTTTCAGGATCTGTCAGGTCCATTCTGCTCCCTCAGTCTCCAAGTGTGTCAGTTGGGCATCCTACTCTCATGGAAGGACTCTCACGGACTCTCTCCCAAGTTACTCCTGAAGCTTCAAATACAAAGACTCAGCTAGTTAGACCATATTTCCTGTGCATTGTCATTGTCTGGAAAAGATTTATAGGTACACAGAGGTGAATTCCAGCTCTTGGGATGTGCTCAGTGAATGAGGAATGCAGCTGATCACAAGGATTAATCATTGATTTGATTACTATCTACCTCCAAAGAATCGAGTTTTAGTATATTTTTTAAATATATGTATTACAGTATAGATAAAATTTATAATACAAATGTAGGAGAAGAAAAACTAACTGTAACAGGGACCTATGATGAGAAAGTTGCTTCAAATGTCACTAGATATAGTGCTAATCTTTTTCCCAGTCACAGCAAAAAAAAAAAAAAAAAAAAAAAAAAAGATGACTAGAAGTATTATAGAGTTTTCAGTTTAAACTAAAGGACTTGTGTGTTAATTTCCTATGGATGCTGTAACAAATTACCACAAGCTTTGTGGCTTAAAACTACAGAAATGTATTCTCTTGCGGTTCTGGGGGCCAGAAATCTGAAATCAAGGTGCTGGCAGAGCTGGTTCTTTCTGGAGGATCTCAGGGACGGTCTGGCCCGTGCCTCTCTCCTGGCTTCCAGTAGCTGCTGGCAATGTTTTTTGGCATTCCTTGACTTGTAACTGCATAACTCCAATCTCTGCCTCTGTCTATATATGTCGTTCACCTCTGTGTCTGTCTCCAGTTTCCCTCTCCTTTCTCTTATAAGGACACCAATTGTAGAGTACACCCTAAATCTAGGATGATCCCATCCAAAGATCCTTAATTATGTTTGCAAAAGACCCTATTTCCAAGTGAGACCACATTCATAGGTATCAAGAGTCAGGACTTAGATATATCTTTTGGGGGACATTGTCCAATACACTACCATTGATGAGACCCAGAATTCACTATGGATGGAAGCAGAGCATGGTTGGGAAAGGAAAGTGTATTAGTCAGCCAAAGGGGTGCTAATGCAAAGTACCAGAAATCTGTTGGCTTTTATAAAGGGTATTTATTTGGGGTAAAAGTTTACAGTTACAAGGCCCTACAGAGTCCAACTCAAGGTCATTTCCTCACCAAAGTCTGTTGCCACATGTTGAAGCAAGATGGTGGGTGACCTCTGCCTGGTCTCTCCTTCCTTCTTCCTCTTAAGGTTCCATGGGCCCACCTTCTTTCTATCTCAGCTGTAGGCTGGCATAGGGCTCATCTCTCAGGGCTTCTCAGCTGTTCTGTTCTCTTCACAAAGTCAGGTGTCAACTATCAGGTGAATGGTTCATCCCTCTCCAGGACTCCAGGATCAAAACTGACAAAGTTCTCTCTTCTTCTTCTGTATCTTCTTCTGTGTGTCTTCTTGAGTGAGTGTCTGTTTACATAGTCCACCAAGGGTGTGGGGACTTAACCTAAATTGTACCCTACTGACATGGTTGAATCAAAGCCCTAATCTTAACATAATTTAATCATCTCAGCTGACTCTAATACAATCAAAGGGTATCATGCCCAGAGGAATAGACCATAATCTGAATTTTTGGAATTCATAAATAATCTCGGACTGCCACAGAGAGTTACCTCTTGTATTAGTCAACCAAAGGGGTGCTAAGGCAAAATACCAGAAATCAGTTGGTTTTTATAAAGGGTATTTATTTGGGGTAGAAGCTTACAGTTACTAGGCCATAAAGTGTAAGTTACTTCCTTCATCAAAGTCTATAGCCATGTGTTGGAGCAAGATGGCTGCCAATGTCTGCCAGGTTTCAGGCTTCCTGGGTTCTCTTCCTGGGGCTTGTCTCTCTCCAGGCTCAGGCTTTGCTTTTCTCCACAAAGCCAGCTGTAGACTATCAGGTAAACAGTTTGTCTCTTTTCTTGGGGCCTTCTCTCCTTCCTCACAACCAAGCTCCTCTGTGTGCTTACTTCCCCGGGCTCCAGCATTAAAACTCCGCATCAGAACTCCAACTCAAAAACTCCAACTCTGTCCTTTGCCATGTCTTTTATCTTTGATTCTATACCCACCAAGGGGCAGGTCTCAATGCCCTACTGATATGGCCCAATCAAAGCCCTAATCATAATTTAATCACACCCAGAGGAACAGGCCAGTTTACAAGCATAATCCAATATCTATTTTTGGAATTCATGAATAATGCGAAACTGCTACACCTCTGAACCGTAGATCATCAAATTCTGACTGCTCAAGGAGCTCCAGGAAAAAAAAGGATTAAGAGCATCAGTGCTTTCCTGATGCCTTTAGGGACAGCAGCAGGGTAAGACTTTACTGGAGTGTCAGCTTACCCTCTGTTCAGCAGTCCCACCCAACCATGCTAAGTCCATGGCCCATTGGTGTCATAAATGGATTTAAGGCATAACCGTGTCGGATGTAATCGAAGGGGGGCATCCTGAAATAAATCATTCTCATGATAGAAAGGAAAGGGTTAAACTGGAAACTTTGACATTTTAAACTCCCATCAAGAAAATCCACAGTGAAAATGTTCTGGATCCCAAATTCTTTACTCATATACTTAGTCCAAGTATATGGAACTTCAAAAGGAACCCTGGAGAAATTACAATTCATTCCCTGAGGTTCCGACTTTCCGGGCAGGGTGTTTTTAGTGACTGAAGTCTCAGAGGTTCCAAAGAAAAATTTATTGGGGTTGCTGTCACTATATGGTATTTGAGAAAAGATCATCGATGCTGATAATGAAAGTTGGTTGACTAATATAACACCGTGTTTATTCACAATACGGAGAAACTTGGGTGTAAGAAAACAACTTACATAGATTTCCTCCTGGAAAAGGAATTTCCTTGTCTATGGGGAAAATCTGTCCCCTGTGGTCAAATCATGGAAGTCCAATTGTCTGACTATCTTAGGACCATGGAGAAGTCTGACAGTCAGCTGGCACAGGGAGGTGGCTAGCATCTTTTCATCTTCTTTTGTGGTCTGATATTTAAAGGGAAAACTCTTTTTCCTGTTAGGCCACCTACCACAGATGTCTTAATTAAATGCACCTGCCCACCAGAAACAAGCTTGGAGGGCAGGGCTGACAGAATGGTCCAGAAATGGACCTTTGCCAGCAAGGGAGAGCCAAGACCTGGAATCACCTTAGATCACCTTAGATCAGACCATCTGTTGAAACTTCCAACCTTTTCCTATCGCCAAGCAGAAGGCTTCTGGAAGAACTAGATTCTCATTCGATATGGCCTGTTTAGGACCTTTCACATCAGTTGGCAAGCTCAGATCTAGCACAGCTCGCTTCGAGTTATTTGTTCACAAAGCCAGGTGGGTAGGTAATTGTGTCCATAAGCACAGCAGAGAGGGGCTTTCCCTGAGTCCAGACATCAGCGCAGAGCCCGAGCAGTCTGTCATTGTCAGGAGGTCTGTTCAAGAAAGGCTGAATCCACCCTGAGTGCCCAGGACTAAATGGGATGAGCAATGAGAACTTCAGTTTCCTGGCTTTTAGTGTCATGGGCTGGTGACATGTTTCAAAGAAAGTCCCTCAATATTTTCTCTTAGTTTTCCCAATTGTAAAAGTAATACTCATATTGTAGAAATTTTGAAGAGTACAAGAAGAAACAACAAAATCCCCATAATCCCACCAATGCAATTACTATTAACATTTTTCCTATATCCTTGCAGGTTTCTTTTCTATAAAATTTGATCAAATTTCATCAAATCTGGACATTTTTCAGACATTATTTCTTCTAATTTTTTTCTGTTCCAGACTCTTTCTCTTCTCCTACAGTTACTCCAATCACGTTTATTTGACTGTTTGAAGTTGTCCCACAGTTCACTGATACTCTGTTCATCTTATTTCTAGTCTTTTTTCCCCCTGTATATTTCATTTTGGATAAATATATTTATCCAAATTGCTATGCTTCAAGTTCACTAATCTTTTCTTCTGCAATGTCTAATCTACCGATAATCCCATCTAGTGCAATTTTCATTTCACATATTATCTCTGGATGTTTGATGTGGGTGTTTTTCTTAAATCTTTCATATCTCTACTTAACATGTTCAATCTTTCCTCTACTTTCTTAAACACATGGAATACAATTATAATAACTGTTTTTAATATTTTTGACTATTTTCTATCTTCTGTGTCATTTCTGGATCCATTTTTTCCAATGACTATTCTCCTTATTATTGGTCACATTTTCTTGTTTCTTTACACACCTGGAAATTGTTTATTGGATACCAAAATTTGTAAACTTTACATTGCTGAGACTAGGTATTTCTGTATTCCTATAAAGTTTCTTGAGCTTTATTCTGGGGCACAGTTAAGTTAGGTGGAAGTAGTTTGATCCTTTTGAGTCTTGCTTTGATAGGCAGGACCAGAGAAGCATTTACCCCAGAGTTAATGTTGCCTCACTCTTGAGGCAAAATCCTCTGAGCACTCTAACTCTCCCACCACTCTGGCTGGTGGGAGAGGCACTGTTCCTGATCCTGTGTGTAGTCTGGGGTTGTTCCCTCGAACCCTGGTTCTCCTCCCAGCCTCAGATAGTTTCCTCACAAGTGTGATCACGACCCAGCTGAACACTGCAGGGGACCTCTCTGCTGATTTTTCAAAAAGGACCTTCTGCAGATCTCTGGAGCACTCTTTGTGCAGCTCCCTTCTCTCCAGTATTCTGCTTTGCAAACTCTAGCCACTTCCAAGTCTCTGAGCTCCATCTCCTCAACTCAGGGAGACTACCAGGCTCCCCTCCCTGTGCCAAAGCCAGAAACCCTTACCAGCCTATAAGATCTGGTCATTGCAGGCCTCATTGTTTCCCATCTCTTGGGGATCACGGTTTGGTGCTACACAATATTTAATGTCTTGTGAACAATTGTTTCGTATTTTTGGCCAGTTTTTTTTTTTTTTTTTTTTTTTCAGTTGTTTCAGGTAGGAGGGTAAACCTGGTCCCTTTTGTCCCTTTTGTTCCTGTAATAGTGTTTTCATGGGTGAATAATCTGAGGATATAGCAGCAGTAACATAGGGCATAACCATTTAGGTTTGTATAGACCTTATGTTTCTGAATCAGAGGACAAACAGTATAGAAAGTAGTGTTTTCCTACCTATTTGAGGGAAAGCATCAAAGGGGAAAAATACTCTATTCCTATGGCATGATAAGTCATTTTCTGCATTTTTAAAAATCCCATTGATTAGAACTGCAATTAGTCAAAAGTCTTCCTAGTTTCTGGAAATTCATTGATTGCCAGTCCCAGTTTTCTGTTTTGAATATTTATCTTTTTATTTGTCATTAAACGTATTTGAGAAGAAAGTTGTAAGAGGGTGTCATAAACTGTTGGTCATTTACCATTTTGGTATCCCAGCTAAGATTAATTTTACAAGTTGGTTGTATTCCAAAAAATAGGTCAAATGACATTTAGCAATTGACTACTGATATTATTAAGAATCACTGTCATTGTTTCTGAAAATTCGCAGCATATAGGTGAATTTCCTACAGGGAATTAGACTCCTAAAAAGATCCGATTGGGGTCCATTCAGAAAGTATAAGCTATACAAACCAGATTTCTAGGGTCACTGATTTGATCATCTGTATGTAGTCCAAGCTTTTGAAGGTACTAGTATAAAATTCTTGACTCAGTCACTAAGAGAATGGGCAACAAAGGAAGGAGGCTTAATGTTTACTATTCAGCAGGTGACCTTGGATGCTTCCCTTTTGCCTATCACAGAATCAAAGGTCACCGAGAAGCAAGCGGCAACTAAAGTCCGGATGGCTGCAACCCCACTAAGAGCCCCTGCTGCTCACTCTCCAGGCTCAGTGCCCCCCATAGTGTACCTGAAGGATGTCGTGTGTTACCTGTCTCTGCTGGAGATGGGGAGACCTCAAGATAAACTAGAGTGTAAGTGCATGCCCTGTCAAGAGGCTTCACCTTTTTCCTATAGGAAAATCTAGTTTCTTTTCCATCATTCCTCAGCATGCTGTACATTGATCTGGGATCATGGGTATTTTCCTGCCTCCTTGGGGGAGATTTTCCAGTTCTATTGCCAGCAGTGATATGAGCAGTGCTTCCTAGAATCCACCCTGGGACATAGAACCAGTTACACATAGAATGGAAAGGGCATCTGAGATCTTCATACTGAGACCAGGATTTGGAAGGTTCTCTGTAAGGGACTTCCCAAAAGCCTCCATTCAGAAAGCTGCTGTCTCTACTTAGTAGATTTTTCCAACAAGATATTCAGCATCTGTGTTCCTTCCCCTATTCAGTGTCCAAACAACTCTTTAACTATGAGAAATTAGTATTTCTTAATATCTAACCAACCTCTGTCTTGTTAAAGTTTATGACCATTTCTCCACCCTATCCCCACCCCAAGCCTCTGCAGCAAGAGAACTAGTTAATTACGGGAGTTTATCTTGGTTTCATGAGGCTTCTAAAACTGGTTTCAAAAACATATCTTCAGGAGAAGGGCATCAGTTGGTGGCAGAAGGGAAAGTCCACAGTGACTAAAGCAGACAGGATCTTGTTGTAGGTGACTCGCCCAGGGATGGTTTAGCTGGTCCCTGTGAACCTATAGGCAAACTTTTTAAAGCAGGAGATGATAGGAACCTTGCTGAGCAAGATATATATATACAGTCTTTACTTCTCTTGGGAACTTAAGTAGACATTAAAGAAAAAGCATTCACATTAAAGCAAAAGTCAAAATTCCAGTTAATAATAAAGCTAGTCAACAACATAAACAATTAGCAAGGAAAGTCTGGCAACGGGTAACTTGCCAAAACCAGAATAAAACCGTTTGTTCATTAGCTGAGCTTAATGTTTCACCCATAGATTTGAGGTGTTAACAACTGCAAGTTTTTAGAGCTAATTTGGTGGCAAATGTAGCAGATTTCTGTTTCTTCTGGTTAATGTTAAAAGTGAAATGTCAAATTATTTCCAACATTTAACCAGCATTTGAGCTTTAGGCATTATATTTGTTAATAACTATTAGAATGTTGCAGATTCTTCATATCAATGGCTCACAGACTGAGGCTTGTAATGACAACAACAAGAAGTAATGTGGGGTTGTTGTTGTTTTACTCTTTATTATGGGAAATATAAAATGTTTGCAAATCTCAGGAGAATAGTATTTTAACCCCCAATGTACCCATCATCCAGCTTCAACAATTACCAACTCATGGTCAATCTTGTTTTATTTATTACTCCCACGCATTCCCTCGGGCCCAGATTATTTTGAAGCAAACTCCAGACATCATATAATTTCATCTGTAAATATTTCAGTATATATCTCTAAAATATACAGACTCTTTCATAAATATAACCACAGCACCATTATCTCATCTTTAAAAAAATGATTCCTTACTCTTATCAAATATTCAGTCAGTATTCACATTTTCCCAATTATTTTATATAGTTTTTAATTGGTTGGTTGACTCCAGATCCACATAAAAACCATACATTGCCATTGGTTATGAAGTCTCTTCAATCTCATTTAATCTAAAGGCTTCTCCTCCATCTTTTGCTTACTGTTTTTCTTGTAATCTTTGGTTGCAGAAATGCAGTCATTTTTTTTCTGTAGAGTTTTTGTTTTGCTTTGCTTTTTATTAAACCAAATCAATTCAAATCCCTCTCTGATTTTAACAATTGAAAATAAGTTAAGATTTTCTCTTTAATAACCAAACGTGTATCTTTTTGGAAATAATTGCCTGAAATCCCACCTATCACCAATGCAATAATAACAGTCATAGCTCTCATCAAGAACACCTTATAAATGCTAAGCACTTTGCATGCATTATCTTATTTTAACCTCACAACAACCCTAGAATGATGATATCATTCATCTTATGGAAGGAAACAGAGCTCAGAAAAGTTAAATGACTTGCCCAAATCCATGCCACTAAAAAATAGGATGCTAGCTCAGGCCTTTCTAGTTCTATTCTGCATGCTAGGTATGACCAAAAGAGAGCTCAGTGCTATAGAGTTGCCTAGGCTCAGAGTCCTGGAGCAATGCTAGTGGGGAAAGTCTGTCCTTCTGAACATCATTCACCCATCTGTTGTGTGAGTCAGAAGTATGAGTGCTTCTGATCCAGACATTCTGAAAAATCACGAAGAATCTGAAGACATGACCCTGTTTTGAAGATCTTATACTCCAAACAGGGATACACACCCCTGAACAAGCACAAGGTACAGAGACATCAAAACATCTAGAAGGAAATGAAGGGCAGCCTAGCAGGAATTGTGAGATTCTGTGGGTATGTGCTGAGAGACCCTGAGTGGTTCTATCAGGGAAGGGTCAATCAAGGGAAACTCCACAGAGAACTCAACTAGGAGGAATGGTTTTAAAAGATGGGAGGAAAATGAAAAAAAAAAAAGTTTATCTCTGTCTCCACCCTGCTTACTGCTGAGACCACAGACAGGATCTCTACCTTTTCACTGAACAAAATGCAGATTTCCAGAACCCATAAATGAACAGTTAGTCCTTTGCTTAAATTTCTCTCCACAACCTTCCTTATCCTGCATTACCTCCCTGAAGCTAGAACATGATGTAGAGTGTTTTCTCGATAACATATTGACATTTTAGAAGAAGAGATATGATAGCTCCTAAAATAGAAACTACCTTATAACATTGATGAAGATTAAATCAGTAATAATGAGAAAGTGCTTAGGTCAGTACCTTGTACATATTAAATGCTATGCATAAATGTTTGTTAATAAAAGAAAATAGAAATAAATAACCTCAGTGGAGTGCTTTCTACATTCCAAGCACTGTAAACATGGCCCATAATTTGCATATTAATCTCATAACAATCCTAGGAGAAAGAAACTATTGTAATCTCCATTTTACAGAGGAGGAAACTGAGCTTGAAGAGGTTAAATGACTTGTTTGACACCACAGAAGTGGTAAGCATCAGGGCCAAGATTTTAAATACCCAGATCTGCCCAAGCCTATATCCAATAGAAGCAGCAGCCCATCTATCATTCTGATGTGCTGCCCATCATCAGCTGGGCATTTGCTCTGAGTTGTGTTTCAGTGATGCTGAGAGGTGTGTGTGCCCCACGGGGATCCCACTTGTGACCTGGATCTCACCAGCCACAGAGGTACTGCTTAGACAGTCCTGGAAGCCAGGTGATTTGGTTCTGCTCCCTCTTCCTACCCTCTCTGTAAGGAAGCCAGACTCCACACTTTGAAGGGTGGGTGAGCTGGCTGCAGCAGCCTTCGTCCCAGTGATAACCAAAACTGATCTAAGCACTTGGCGGCATCAGAACCTCAGCCTGTCGCTGGTTTCTGGAGGGCTCCACAAGCCTCACCTCTATATTTCTTGCAGTCATGTTTCGTCTCTATGACTCAGATGAGAACGGTCTCCTGGATCAAATGGTAAGTTCCCTTCATATATCGCGCCTGTGCCTGAGAAAGGTTGGGGGAAGGAGGAGCTGGTAGAGGAAGAGCCTGAAAACTCTTTGTTCCATCCTTATAGGAAGAGCAATGTCCCAATAAAGGCTGCAGAAGTCTGAGCAGAACCCTCCCTCTACCTTATACTTTGAAAGAGTAAACTTTGAAAAGAGTGCACTCCAACATGCTATTTCATTCTAGAAGCCCAAGATCATACAATCTCAGAGTGGGGAGGTATTTTAGCATCTCATCTAGTTTAACTTCCCGAGCTGTTTAGAAATTACCTCTGCAATTTCCTGCTGGGGCTCAGAGGCAGAGGGGAGGCAGGCAGTAGAATCAGCAAGACCAAAGCAAGTGGGCAAGAGGAAGGAGGGTTGCTGCTGATGCATTTTGGCATCACCCTTGGCTTCCTCTCAAGCCCCAGAGCACTAGCTCTGGTAGTCTATTCTTCTGTGAGCACATGATCCCTTCCCACTGTGCCTGGGAAGCCCGAGAATCCCTCCCCTCCCCAGAAGTAGGCAGGGATAGGTCAGGGATCCGGGAGTAAAAGGAATGATGGAAAAAGAAGAAGACAGAGAAAAAAGACAGAGTCAGGCAGGCTCTGTCCTCATGGCTGGCAATGTTAGAGATGGGGTTCACTAAAAAGAAGGTTCTGGGGTTGAGATGGCTGCAGCTGAGTCAGACTGAAGAAAGAAGGGAGGGAAGGAGGGACGGAGGGAGGGAGGCAACAGAGCACACCCACTTGATGACCATCCCAAGGCCCTCTAAAGGCCAGGGTGCCTCCCTTGTATCCCTACAACCACAATGCAATGCTGTGAGTTGGGTCATGTTATGAAATAACCAGAGAATCATAGTCTCTCAAGCATTTGGTCAACACATTTATTGAGTGTCTATCATATATCAGGCACTGCTCTAATCTCTGGGGGTACATGAGAGAAGTAACTGACAAAAGTCTATGCCCTCATAATGTATGCAACTAACCTCACATGTTCAGGGAAGATCCCAAGTGTCTGTACATGTGTGTGTACATGCTCTCACACACACAAACACAGAGAGGCAAACAATGATAAAGCAAATGGGGTAAAAGTTTAGTAGATGAATCTGGGTAAGGGCATATGAATATCCTTTGTACTTTTTTATTTTTGCAACTCTTCTGAAAGTTTGAAATTATTTCCAAACAAAAAGTTTAAAAAAAATCCATGCCTTCATGAAGCTTTCATCCTAGCACAAGCACAGACTCTAAACAACATAGTAAAATACACCTTAGGTAGAGGTGTGTGCTAGGGAGGAAACTAAAGAAAGGGGAGGAAGCGTTGAAGGGCAGTCAAGGAAGGTCTTCCTGAGGACATCTGGACCCAGGCTTGAAGGAGGCAAGGGAGTGGTTCGTGGGGATTTCTAGAAGTATGGCCTTCCAGTCAGAGGGACAACAGGCACAAAAGTCCTGAGGGGTGCCTAGAAGACTAGAGGATTAACTGGGAGGCCAGAGTGACTGGAGCAGAATGAGTGAACAGATGAAGTCAGAGTGAGGTCAGAGTGAGTAGCTGGAGGTGAGGTCAGAGAAATAATGGTGGTAAAGGGGAGGGAGGAGTTTGCAAAGCATATTAGGCCTTAGAGGTGATTGAAATGAGGGACCATTGGAGGTTTAGGGCAGAGGAATGACACAATTGACTTATGTTAACAGGATATCTCTAGGTGCTGTGTTGAGAACAGACTAGGGATGAAAGCAGGGATACCACTTAGGAGGCTATGGAAAAAAATCAAGCCAAGATATGCTTGCACCAGGGCAGAAGCATTGGAGGTGGTAAGAAGTGTTTAAATTCTGGATATATTTTGAAGGTAACATGTGTGGACTGAAGCAAGGCTCAAAAGAGTTATCTAATTCAACTTCCCACCCCAAAACCCTAGCAAATGGACTTCCAGGCTGGTTTTAAATGTTCCCAGAGATAGGGTGCTCAGTAACTCCCTCTGGCAGCCTTTCCACTGCTGGCGATAATTGTTAGAAAGTGCTTCCTTCCTGCGCACAATGTACCTCTAGTCTGCCAGTTTTCAACACAGAGCCTGCTTCTGCCCTCCCCTCCACACCCGCAACCCAGCAGTGAGGACAAAATGAGCCAACCTTCAACACCGCCCCCCTTCATTCCATGCCTCTACAGTTCTGCCCTCTATAACTGACCAGCTGATGTTAAAAACTGATTCTATACTGAAGGTCATCAAATATTTGAAGGTGCTATTGCATGTTCTCTAAATTTTTCCCCAAGTTAAAAATTCTCAATTCCAATAATAGGAGGAGTATGGGGAAAAAATATACCAAGTGTATGCTATGGACCACAGTTAGCGGTAATAGTCTGATCATGTTCTTTCATAATCTGTAACAAACGTTCCACAACAATGTAAGGTGTTGGTGGAGGGGTGATGTATGGGATTCTGCACATTATGCATGATTGTTTTGTAAGCTCACAACTTCTCTAATAAAAAAAATTCCAAATTCCGACACTGTTTCTCATAAAGCATGGTATAAATATCCACTCTGAACAAGTTCTAGTTTGTCAATGCCCTTCTTAAAATATGGCACCAAATTTACCTCACCCTTCCATGACTCTTAAAGTACCCAATGTACCCTGACCAGGGTAGACATCTAGGAAACTAGTTGTTCCTGAAATCTGCCCACTCTGCTTCTATTTACATAGCCCAAGACTGAGTCTAATTCTCAGTTTTGGAATGACATTGTTTTCCCAATGACCCTTGAACCCAACCAAATTTGCCAGCTCTTTTTCCATTGGAACTTCTGCCAAGCCCAGTTCACACCTTTCTGCCAATCTCCTTACTTCCTTCTGCTGTTCCATTCTTCAGTTTTGCAATGGACTATTTTTAAAATTTGAATACTTAGTAGTTTTTAAAATCTCTGTTGGTTTTCACCTTGCTGGTTTTGACCCTGCATTCTATGTGGTGGAGATAACACTTTTGAACCTTGCTTCAGTTCACCAATGTGTTACCAAAGCAATCTTATTATAAACAACTTTGAAGGTGCCCGAGTGATCCACATTTTGACATTAAATGCCTCCTCAATCTAGGTGTGTTTCAGTGGGTTTCTTAGTACATGGATTCATTATCACCCAACAATTCTGTGGGGTTTTAGACGAAGCCTGTCTTTGGTATCAAAAGGTGCACTCATCAGGCAAATGTACTCCTTATGAATTACCTGCTCACAGACTCATGGACACAGGTCCAGACAAAGAGAAGAGAGGAGATGCAAAAGGAATCTAAATCATAGTACATGAACTAGGATCAACACAGTAGCTCTCCACCCAACTGAAAATGGTTCTTGCTGGGTGTAAATGGATCCCAAGTTCTAAAACTAAGGGATGAGGAGTGATAAGAAGGAAGATGAGAGGCTTACCTTGGTTTGTAAATATTCGTGGGAGCTGTGATAATGTTGAAGGAGAAAACAGGAGTCGTTCTTTCTGTGCTCTCCAAGTCAAAGGAAAGGGAGGTGAGTCCATGAGGAGATCAGTGTTCAGGGAACTTTCTGCATACTTCTGGCTTATCCATGCTCTGTGCTTCCTGTGAGCATCTACTCTCCACTGAGCTTTGCGGCCAAGGCAGAAGGAAAGGGAGCTAGCTTCTCATGAAAGGTACCAGCTACTTCTCTCACTCTGCCCTTCCCATTTTCCCACTGGTTTTGATTTTGAATATTGTTCTTGTAAACATATCTTCAATTGGTTTCTCCCCCATTGTTTTCCAGGAGATGGATCGCATTGTCAACCAAATGCTACACATTGCCCAGTACCTGGAGTGGGATCCCACAGAGCTAAGGCCTGTGAGTTTCCATAAGCATGGTATGACTTCCAAGTGAGCTTCCAAGATGAGGTTGGGATACACTCAGAATTTGGATGCAGATGTTAACTGGCTCTCCCAGACTCATCTTCTCTGGGATCCTACACCTTGACTTCCCACTTCTCTGATAGGAAAAATTGTAAGCAGCAGAGAAAAGTATGAACATAATTGAAATGATTCCTCCTAACCATTTCACCAGAGCTAAATTTTTATAATAGAGGTTTATAGATCAAAGAAGTTAAAGTTAGAATGAACTTTAGAGATTTTGCTTAATCACCAGATAATACTACTACTAATAATTACATTTTGCTACCCTCATGTGTCAGGTATTACTAGAAACTTTATATACATTTTCTCTACAGTCCTGCAAATATAGCAATATTATTTCCATTCTACAGATGAGCAAATCAGGACCCAGAATGTTTCAATGGCATGTCCAAGGTCACACAGTCAGGTTGGGCAGAGCCAGGCCTAGAACTCTGGTCTCCTCTTTCCCAGTCTGCTCCTTCACTGTTCTTCTCACTCAGAATAAGAGCGGAATGGGATAAAACACAAAACATATAATGAAGGGCCAAAGAGAGAAAGCAGAGGGCAGAAGGGAAGCAGAAAAGTTGAGGATGAGAATGGACAATTGTTGCTCTTTGAATTCTGCAGATATTGAAGGAGATGTTGCAAGGTATGGACTATGACCAGGACGGCTTTGTGTCTCTAAAGGAATGGGTCCATGGAGGGATGACTACTATCCCATTGCTGGTCCTCCTTGGGATGGATGACTCTGTAAGTCAGTAAGCTCAAGTTGAAAGACTTATTATCTTTCAGGAACATTGGGCTCCATGTGGAAGTTAATATCTACACATAGCCTTGGTTTCTGCCCCAGACTTCCCAATGGACACTCTATGCACTATAAGCCTGCCCAAAAGTCTTCTCATTCCTCATTCCTTTTTACCTCTTAGTGCCTGAAATATATTTGTTCATTCAACAGACATTTACTAAATTATTAGCTGTGAGGGGACACAGAGATATAGTATTTACCCTCAAAAAGCTTATACTCAACCAGGCAAAGGGCACAAAACTTCAAGGAATTCCCTCTTTTCCACAAATTAGGTTTAAAAAATGCTAAGAAGGTTGGGGAAGGAAAGGAGAGAGTGAGGGAGGAAGGGAGAAAAAGAAGAAGGAATTCTGATCTTTTGGGGCAGGGGCTTTCATGCATGGTATCTTATTTAACAATCAAAACTATTGGATAAGATAGGTATTTTTATTCCCAATTTATGCAGATGGAAACAGATTCTGAGCCTAAGGAGCAAAAGGAGGAGCCAGGATTTGTGCCTGACTTCAAAGATTCTGCACTTGCTAACATTCCACACTCGGGAGTGAAGCCAAGGATGCATGGGATTTTGGTATCCCATTCTGGAGATAAAGATCAGATGGCAGGGACCTAAGAGGATGTTTGAGGTAGCTCTCAAGGATGTGTATGAGTTGGCCGGTAGAAGATGGTAGAAGAGAGTTTGTGACAAGAGAAGAACTTAATCAAAGGCCCAAATGACAGAAAGTTCAGGGCATGTTAGGAAAATCTCCCAATTTGATCAGGGCAGGGGATACATGTAGAGGCTTAAGGTTGAATCAATGGTTATATATGGCTAGTGTCTGACCTAGTCAGTTACTGCATTTTCTGCTTATTTGCCAGGTGAACTAATTTCCTTACATGAGGTAGAGAAGAATAGAACTAAAAGTGCAAGAGGTGGCAGTAAGCACTGGCCAGGACAGTTGCCCAGGTTGGGCAACAATACCACTTGGAGATTACTGGAATGTCACAGAGAGGAACAGAACAGGAAGGGCAGCTGCCATGTCTCCATATGACATTTCTGCAGTTTAGGACTAAACCTAAGCTTTCTTATACAACACTAAAGTCGTTTTTTCCATGCACTGGATATAACTTGAAGAACCGCACAACTCCCTTCTTATTCTAAGAACCCTCAGAAATCACCTGCATTTTACAAATTGTCCATCACCTTCATTTTACAAATTGAGGCCCAGAGAAATAATAAGACTTGGCCAAGGACACACACCTAGTTAATACCCAAGGCCATCCCTCATTTCAGTAACATCAGACTTCTCATTCAACGATTCCTTATGAAGAACCTACCATGCACACGCCTAGGCTGGCACCTGGGGGTACAAAGATAAATAATATCATTTCTGCTATCACTACTCACTCAGGATTATATTTGGATTAAAGATGGAAGTTCTGCTTGGGTGACATTCCAATATACCTGTTTTTTCTCAGAAACATGGGAATAGAGATGGTGCATTTTAATCACAAAGATCCAATTTTTACTTTCCCTGCTGAGGTCCAAAGTGCTACCAACTTTTTGCAAGGAGAGGATCCATGGTTCTGTGGCTGGGGTGGGAGAGTCAGGCTATTTCTTCAGCAATCTCCCTGGTGTTTCCCCCCAGTACTAAGTCATCCGTGCAAAAAACTATAATTTACATCAGGAAAGTGGCAAACACAAAGCAAATGCAAATTTAGTTTGTATTAATCAAAAGTTTTGTGCATTTATTTTTATATACTAAATTTGTCAGTGTTTTACATTTAATATTTGGGATTCTAGAAAAAGTAGTCTTCAATGTCATAAAAGTCCTATTGCTTGTGTTGTCTTTTTCAAAACTAACATAAGGCCACTTAAAAGCCTGAAGATCTCTGAATTGGATACACAGGAAACAATCTGTCTGCGGGTGAAATTCTAGCAAGGACATAAAACCCGGTGGGTGTCTGCCCACACTTCGCAGCCTCCAGTGTGCAGAAACGAAAAGCCACAGGATGGTGCTATAACCCAAGCAAAAATGTTACTTTATTCCAAGCCAGGATCCATTTGCTTCTGATTTCTGTATCTATGAAAACAGAAGCAGAGAAAGGGGAAACCAGCTAACTGGTTCACTTTGTTTTTGAAAAAATATATATATATATTTTCAGCTATTTCATCTAAAATGACAGTCCTTTGGACTACATGAAGAGGCCAGGTCTACTGAAGAGTGCTGTAATTTCCCTTCAGTCCAAGACAAACCTTGGTATGTGGAGCAAGGAGTGTGGGAAGAGCATGGGCCCTGAGGCCAGCAAGAGACTCCAGTTTGACAATGGCTTATTTTATTATCTTGGGCTATTTATATAACTTTATACAACTTCTCTGCATTTCCATTTCTTCATGTTGAAAATAGGGGTGAGTCTACCTCCTTACACGTGAGAAAACACTTGAGTTATTTTTGTGTTCCCCAGTGTCTGGCACCGAATAGGAAATTAATACGTTTGAATTGACAAAGTGTCAGGCACTGGACTCACAGCTTACTTATATCATTTCATTTAATTCTTACAAAAAACCCTTGAGGTTGATGTTTGTCAAATGAATGAACGAATTGATCTTTTGACCAAGCAGTTAATCAATTAGCAAATCCAGTCACTAAAGTGGAGAGCATCAGATAAAAGGGCTTTAATTCCACAAAACACAGGTGTGGGAAAAAGCAGGCTTTGAGGTAGTGAGAAAGGAGCTAAACCTGGCCCAGAGGAGGAAACCAGCATTTGGAAAAGAACTTGGACTTCTCTAGCGATCATAAGCAATATAGTCTGGGCACAGGTCTGACTGCAGTGACCAGCCCAAATGCACAAGTGAGAGTTGGGTTTGAAGACCGGCATGTCGGACTCCCTGTCCTGTCACCCTTCACCACCTAAGCTACAGTAGTTTTTCCTGAGAGTGTCGCTCCTAGAGATGGAGCCTATGAGGAGGGGTCAAGGACAGTGTGTGTGGGGAGAGGTGTTCCTGCAGCCACAACCTCAGCAGGCTGTGCCCCGGGTCTAGAAGGCAAGCGTTTCAGGGAAGGTATGTGATTGTACGAGGCTCTGCTTTTCCAGTGGGGGAGGATGTGCTACATTCAAGAGGAAACTCTCTGTCTCTGTCTCTTTACCATTTTACCTTTGTGCAGAAAGTTGGTAAGAAAAGTACACTGTTTTTGCAAAACTATTTTTTCTTGATTATGAAACCAGTATATGTTCATTGCAGAAAATTTGGAAAATACAGAAGAAAGTAGAGACTGGAGAGTGAAATACATTCTTGGTGCTGCAGCTATAACTAATCTCTGTCAATAGTTTGTTGAAATTTCTTCCCATCAAAGATCTTATTATATAAAACTTAGATCATAAAATATCATCAGATTTTAATTCTGTTTTTTTTTTTTTTCATTTTAGCATTGCGTCATGAGGATATTACCATGCCATTACATATTCTTATAAATATCGTATTGCTTGCTGACTAACATTAAATTATATGGATGTACCACAATTTCTCTTTTGGAAATTTTGAGACCTTTAGTATATTTCCAGCTTTTTCATTATTTTAAATAATGCTGGGTTGAAGTTCTGACAGCATAAAAATGCTAATCTTTTTAACAATTATTTCTTTAGGATAATTGGAAATGAGACCAAAAAAGGGAAATTTGTAATCTGAATGGTATAAACATTTAAAATATCTTAGATAGATTAGGTAAGTAGTAGATATTTAGAGAGAGAGAGAGAGAGAGAGAGAGAGTTAGTTCTGATTTATACCTCCCCTAGCAGTGGAGGAGAGGGCTTATTTTATCATCTCTCCACCACCACTACCACTACCATACACACAAACACACAAACACTCCCACTCAGTTATTCCTAGTTTTTAAAGAATTTTGTTTTAGTTTGTATTTCTTTTAAGGGAGTCCTGAAAACAGTAAAATAAATTAATGTCTTGTCTTCCAAATATAAGAAGAGAGTCATACTTAGAAAAAAGCAGAATGGACAAGAGCTGAGCCCCGGCTTCCTCCAGCTTGGGGCTGCCTGCTCAAGAGTTCACCCCTCTG
Organism: Tolypeutes matacus; assembly: GCA_026826555.1. Classification (NCBI taxonomy): domain Eukaryota; kingdom Metazoa; phylum Chordata; class Mammalia; order Cingulata; family Chlamyphoridae; genus Tolypeutes; species Tolypeutes matacus. The sequence goes on from JAKSZT010053887.1 coordinate 42,945,359, forward strand.
CTCCCCCTGCAGGCCTCCAAAGGGGACGGGAGGCACGCCTGGACCATGAAGCATTTCAAGAAACCCACCTACTGCAACTTTTGCCACATCATGCTGATGGGAGTTCGGAAGCAAGGCCTGTGCTGTGTTTGTGAGTAAATGTCCTTCAAACCCTTTTCCCCCAGGAGCTCTCTTACTCTGCACCTTGCTGAGCCAGTCCAGAGAAAATCATAATATTTCTACTTTCTAGCTTGCGGGTCATCCCATGTTACTCCAATACAGGGAATAAAGCAAGACCTGCATGTCCTGTTTTGCTCCACTCAAGTCAATTGACAAGTATTATCCTATTGTCAAGTCCTACTATGGGACACTGACCCCTGGGGGGGAAAAAAGAAGCTATTGAGGTCCACACACAATTAAAAAGCATATCATACTAATTTTAGTTGGGTTTTTCTAGTGAATGTTTATTTCAGATGTGGTCAGCGGAATCTGTTTTTGTTTTTGTTTTTTAATCAATAAGCAACATATAAAACTATATTCTGTAATTACAATGGAAATGAAAACTACACATTTGTTTCATTTATAATCCATTTAGGAAAACCAGAGGGGAAAGGAAAAAGAAAAAAAAAAAAAAAAAAAAAAAAACACAAGTGAGAGAGAGGAGAAAAAGGAGAAAGGGAGACTGGAAAATAGAACAAGGAGAAAAAGATGGAGAGGAAGGAAAAAGAAGGGGAGATATAGGAAAGAAACTGGGTGCAGGGATCAGGGGGGAGGGAAGAGAAGCTACAGCGAGAAGGCTTGCAAGGCCGGGGTGTTCAATGCACAGAGTCCTGCCAACCACCTCGCCATAGACAGCAAACACTCAGTCCAAACTCACCAGAGATGGGAGAGCTGCTGCTCCAGGGAAGCCCCCTCGGGGTGGACCAGGCAACCAAAGTGTTTCAGCTAATATGCACATGCTCGGTAGGCAGGAAGCAACCTCGGCCACAACATTCTTCCTAGCACAGCTCAGCCTGGTGTCCACCAAGAGGCTAAAGACGGGGTCTGCCAGTTTCTCCAGCATCCATTCAAGTCCAGTCTCTCCTGGTTATCAATAGACCCAGTCTCATTTCTATTAAGTTCTGGGCCTGTGGGCCTCTGCTGTTTGCATATTGTAAGTAGTAGTCATCATCATCGTAGTAGTAATAATAATAATTTATGGAATAGCAACTCTGACCCAGGGTACTTTACACAGATTATCTCATTTAACCTTCAAAAGCCCTACAAAAAGAGGCAATTTTATTCCCATCTTATAGAAAATTCTGAATTTAAAAGAGGCGAAGCAATTTACCCAAGGTCTTAGGGGCGATTACAAATGGCAGAGCTAGAATTCAGGTCCAAGCCTGCCTAACTCCAAAGACCCCTGTCCCTTCTGCACACTCCCCAGCATCCCTGACATAGCACACTGTGGCACGGCACTCCTCACGCCCCCTTTCTGCAGGTGGTCCTACTGATGCATTTGCACAGTGGGGTGGGGGGGAACAGAGAAGGACAGAAGGATGCCGGCAAGATAACTTTGCACTCCCTTCCCAATGAACAACTGGAGGCTGTTTTGAAATTCCACCAGGCAAAGCCAGCTGCATATGTCCCCTGGCCCTGACTGGCCACCCAGAGGGAGGCAAAAGTTGGGGGAGTGACAGGACCTTTCCTAGGGGGTCATTCACAAGTGCTATCCTTCTTTTTCCCTTTTCAGACTGTAAATACACTGTACATGAACGCTGTGTATCCAAAAACATTCCTGGGTGTGTGAAAACGTACTCAAAAGCCAAAAGGGGTGGCGAGGTTAGTGATGCCTATTGCCTTGTTCTATTGCATGCCAAGACCCAAGCAACATGCCATCACCACAGACTCCTGGCCAGAAAGGGGCTTTGAGAGCTTCATCAAGTCCCTTCTCTGCCTTGAGGACCATCCTAAACCATCCCATTCATCCATCCATTCAGCATCTCCTCAGTGCCTTCCGTGTGCTAGGAGGTACATATCTAGAGGGAGAGACAGAGGAGCAAACAAAGAGTAGTGAGATATGTACTCTACTAGGGCTATGTGGAACATACAGTTGAGGCACAAAGGAGGAAGTCAGGAAAGTTTTCACAAAGGAGGTGGCATTTGAGTTGAGTCTTGAACCAAAATCTGGAGGACTTTACTAGGTGTCGTGGAGGACAAGGCAGTCCAGGCAGAAGGAACCATGTGCAAATGCATGGAAACATGGCTATTCTGGGATCTACACTTAGTGGGGTGTGGCTGGAACAGAAGTTGCTCAAAGGGAAGTGGCAAGAAACGAGCTCAGATCCAGCCAGGGAGAGTCTTGTGAGGCCAGCCGAGGAGTTGGAGAGGAGTTTCCTGCACAGCTAGGGGGACACTGATAGCTTTGAGCACATGGATAGCATGAATGGGTTTGCAAATTGGGTTAATCACGCTGACATCGGGCAGGAGAGAGACCGGAGAGAAAAACTCTTCTAGCAGTTCAAGGAAAAGATAATGCAGTGCTGAGGGCCCGACCAGGCCTGGGCCCACATTCACCCGCGTGCTCTGATAGGCTCACTGTTATGGCCCTTGGCTAACGTGATGTCAGGTCGTTCCGGCTAAGTATTTCTACTTACCACTCAGGCTAAGGAATAGGAAGTGAAGGGAGAGTTTGAGGGAGAATTTGAAGGTAGCGCCTCCAGGGACTGGCGATCAGGATGTAGGCCATGAGAGGGGAAGAGGTCAGGAATGGCTCCCGTGTTTCCAACTTGGCCATGGGTGGTGCCATTCACTGAGTCTGGAAATAGGCTGTCCTTAAAATTAGCAGGGGAAGGGACTTTGAGTTCCTGCAGAGGGAGATTCCATCAAGGAATCTGAGTCAGGAGATGGTTCGCAGATGGGAGTGGTACCAGCCCTACCCAAAAGGGCACCTGAGCAAGAAGGGCACCTCCAGGGACCAGCATGCATGCCCCATTAAGACCCCGCATGGCCGCCTGTCCCCCTCCCGCACCACGCCCATACACACTGCCCTCCATGCTCACGCCTCTCCCCAGGACACACAGTGCAAGGGCGGGGCCCAGGCCCTACCCCAGCCCTCTGGAGGTAGGTGGCTGAGGGGCCAGCTGAGCACATGGACAACCTTCGGAGCCAACAGGTCCCAGAAGAGGTTGGTGAAGGCAAGGTGGTGTCAGGGAAACAACCCTGGACTCAGAGTGAGAAAATCTGGCTGAGTTCCTGCCGGGCCGCTTATCAGCCACCTCACCTTGGGCCAGTCACTTAACCTCTCCAAAGCCTCAGGTTTTTTTTCTCTGCAAAATGGGAATAATAATTCAGAGCAAATTCAATGTGACAATGTAGATGGCAAATTGATTAGCAAACTGGACTCTTTACACCCTCAGGAATATATGGCATAAAGTGAAACGCTACAGGTAAATAAAACGTTTCTAAAGGGACAACTTTACCGAAACCATTGGGGGAGGAGAGGAAGTTAAGTATCTTAATTACTAAGTAATTTAAACCCATTATTTTTATTTGATACGAACATGGATAATATCATGAAAATATTTCATGCACTTTTAATATTATATTTAATATTTGTCCCCAGGTTCCTCACAGCCCATATCCATTTCCTTCTTCTATTAGAGATATCTTGGTGGAAAGTTTTGAGAAGTCCTGTAGAATTCCAGGAGGGGAGAACTGAAGGCTCAGGCCTCCAGATATTGGTGCCATAGGTCAATCACTGTCACTTTGGCTGCATCTCAACCTTACACACACATATTCCTGCTGCTTCCCAAGTTCCTGGGCTTCCCTGGTGGTATCTTCTGGCCAGGGAGGAGGTACCACCAGCTTCACAGGGAACAGGTATGAAAGCCATGGGCTGACCCTCACTAATTTCTTTAGGATTTTTTGCCTAACTTCTTCTTATAGTGCTTCTCAATCCAGGGCACTTTAAAACACTTTAATGATGGATTCCACTCCAGAGACTCTAAGCTATTTGGTCTGGAGTGTGGGCTGGGCATTAGGGCTTCTAGAAGTTCCCCAAATGGTTCTACTGGGCAGCCGAGACTGAGTGCCACTGGCCTCTAGAAGATGGGAGGGTGAAAGAAGTTAACCTTCAGTGGGCAGCTCCACAGGGCTGGGGCCATGCCAGGGCAGCCATCCCAAGTGTGCTATCCCATTTTGTTTTCCCAGCCACCCCAGAAGTGGGACTTATTATGCCAATTTTTACATGTGAGGGACCTGAGACTCAGAGAGGTTCAGGAACTGGCCAAAGGTCACCCTGCTGTAGAGTGGGAGGTCAATGATCTCAACCTCAGCCCTCCTGCGTTTCCCTGCACTGCTCTGCCTTCCAGAAAAGGGCACACACGGGCCCACTGCTCTTCAGAGAGTTCTGCAAGACAGACAGAGGTACTACCCAATAAGGTGCTTCTCAGAGGCTTGATTGCCAGAGTGAACAAGCTATTTAAAGCATAGACAGAGTGGTTTTTCACATATCTTGATTAGCACGATGGCAGTTAGGCAGAGAGGGGCCATGTCAGTGCAATTCAGCAAAGCACCCCAGCATCCACGGCACAGGAAACAACCCCCTCCCTATACTCCTCCCAGACTTGCCTCTTCCGGCCAGGGCCCTGGGGTGTGGTTCTGCGGCCTTCCCTGGTATCCTCCGCTTCCCTCCTGCAGGTGATGCAGCACGCATGGGTGGAAGGGAACTCCTCCGTCAAGTGTGACCGGTGCCACAAAAGTATCAAGTGCTACCAGAGTGTCACTGCGCGGCACTGCGTGTGGTGCCGGATGACGGTGGGTTGGCACCCAGGGTAGCCCTGGTTCTTTTCAGTGTTTTTGTTTTTTTGTTTTTTTGTTTTTTGCTCTAGCTATTGCAAGAGGGCAGTGGGCTTCCTGCCAGAGGGCATGAGCAGAGCCAGGGCAGCAAGGCTGGAGAGGGCTCCAGAGCCCCCATTCAATGCCCTGAATCTTACAGTGCCTCCAAATATCCACCAAGAAGCCCAGAGAAAGGGCGCCCCCAAAACCAGAGATGCTTAGAAAGAAGCTGACCAGTCCATTGTCTGTGGCTGGGCCATGAGCTTCCTTCATCTGGGCATCCTCTGACGCTGTGGTCACTGAGTAGTAGAGACCTTCAACACCAGAATCCCTGCTGTTCAAGGCACCAGAGGAAGGGGCACTTGCCCAAAGGCACCTTTCTTACAGCAGCCCCACTGCGTTGGCCAGAGTCCTGTACCTGTGGCCACCAGCCACAGCAAATGCTAGAGTCCACTTCTCCCTGGGAAACCTGGAGCCTCACTAGCGGCCACTGAGCTGCCTCACCTGCCTGCTAAAGCAAACTCAGTGCTGTGCCTTGTCCCTTTGGACAGAGAACCTCAGAAAGGAGATGTCTCCAGACCACAGCAGAGCTCTCAAAATGCAGAGGTTGAGTCATGGGGTTTACTTCCAGCCTCCTAACAGTTGTTCAATGAGACTTCCTTCCTCTCTGAGTCTCAGAGCCTGGGACCAAATATCCAAAGGGGGCTCCAAAATTTACATGGTAGTGCCAAGCTGAAGGGCCGCAGACCTGCTCACGACCGTTTTACTCCAGCTGTCATGGGCAGCACTTTGGTCTCCTTCCTCTGCCCACAGCCAGCTTGGCACCCCCAACCATACTCACATACACACAAACAGAGTAGATTCTACTGCCAAAGCCAGCAGCTCATCAGGATTTGGGAGAGCACTAAATAACTGGCCTCCCCAGTAAACCTCAAAACTCCTGCCTGACATTTCCTTGATCACTTTCACTCACGCTGATCTTCACTTTTTTCTCCAGTTTCACCGAAAATGTGAATTATCCACACTGTGTGATGGTGGAGAACTCAGAGACCATATTTTGTTGCCCACCTCAATATGCCCCATCACCCGGGTAAGTGCTCCTGCCCCTGCCAGGCCTCTTGCTCCTCCCAGCTCACGTGTCAGATTCAGGCAGCATTCAGACATTTGCTTCCCTCAGGGGACTTCCCCAGACAACTCTTAGGTTTTGTGTTTTCAGCACAAGTTTAGCAGAGGTCAGTGCTGCACCAGCAGATATGAGAGAGAACCTCTATGGCTGAACTGTGCCTGGTGCTAGCCTCCAGAAGGCTCCAAAATGGCCCATCAAGGAAAACGCATCCTTCCTGAGTACCTTGTGGGCGGAACACAGCTCAAGGATCCTCCCAGGCCCCCCTCATTCCTTGCCAGCCTCTCCCCTGTGTCCAGACACAGATTTCCCTGTGACTTGAGGATGTCCACTTGGGTGTCTCAGCCCCATTTGACAATGAAAACATAGCAAACTTAAACTCCTTTTATACCCATCTGAAATTTTCTCTGGGCTCCTATGTTGAAGACTCCTCTTTCAAACCAAGGACTGAACATTTTAACTGTTCTCCTCTTCCCATCTTAAAGATGTTGCCAGATCTCACTGAATCCTCACATCTCCCCATTGACTAGACCAGCCACTCTTTTCTCATGAAAAACCTAAGAAAAAGCACCCCTTTGGAAAACCTTTTGGCAATATCTATGAAGTTGAAAATATACAAACTCTATGACCCAATGATTCCCATCCTGTGAATCTACCTGAGAGAGATGAGTATTTATTGCACCAAAAGACATATACAAGCCTGTTTATAGCAGTGTTGTTCATAATAGCCAAAAACTGGGAACAAAGCTAAATATCCATTAACAGGAGAATGTATCAATACATTGCACCAAAAAAGAACAAACCATGATAGATGCAAAAACACAGAATCTCAAAGTCATAGTGTTGAGTAAAAGAATCTAGACTAAAAAAAAAAGAAAAGATGTGCTTATGCTTTCATTTATAAGAAATTCAAACAGTAGACAAAATCCATATGGTGCCAGAAGTCAGAACAGGATTACATTTGAAGCGGTCATAGTTACAAGGTCATATGCATGTGCAAAACTTCCTCTAGCTGTACACTTGAGCATTTTACTATATGTGAGATAAGCCTCAACAATATTAAAAAATAAACATTGAAAAAACTAATAAAACTAAGAAAAATGGCTTGCTCGATATTGCATTAGATAGTGCAAAACAGAGAAGCCACCTAAGACCCTCCTTCTCGGAGCTCAAGCTTCTAAATCAACACACCAGATTTCTGCTGATTTTAGTGTTTACTCCCTTGTGTCCCTTACCAGCATTTCAGAGTTAAAGTGAGAATAAGTGTAGCCAAGGCCCTGGAAAAACCCAACAGAGGAACATTCCTTTTTAGAGACACAAAGCTCCCACCTTTCTGGCTTTCTATTTTTGCTTCTGATCTCTTTCTTTTATATTAGCTGTTTGTTTTTCAAAAGATGCTTGTCTTTCCTCTTTTCTCACAGGACAGGCAAGGTGGGAAGTCAGATGGCAGCGTGGCAGCCAAGGGCGAAATTGTCATGCAGGTACCTACCTCCATGATAACCTGAGTCTGAATCACTCATTATAAGTTAGTCCAAGGCTGTGGTGGGAAGGACAGACTTTGGGTTCCAGAGAAATACATTTCATCATTTGCTTTCTCATCTGATCAAGTGTACCAAGCAGGAGGACACTTTATTTCTGGCCTCTGGAATTACCTTTGATGGCCACACTGGAGACGATTGGTGAGAAGGGAGACTGACAGATCCCACTGCCAACCTAATTAGCTTTGTCACCTTCTTTAAGAACAAGTCGCATTAAACTTCCATTTGCAAACTTCTTAAATAATAACAAAAGTGTGGCCTAAAAAGAGACAATGGGTTTTCCAAGATTGCCAAATTGTCCCCAGAACATGATCTGCCAAAATGAAAGCTAACCAGATATGAAAGTCCTTCTTAATTTTTAAATGTATATCTAAGAACCTATCAATTTAATTCTTTACTTGGGCTCACCAATGAACATCTTTTCTTTGTGCCTTCCACAAAGTTCGGGGGAACATTAGAAAGATGGCCTGGTGAGATACAAAGAGAAAAAGAAATAGATAAGGAGGGCCTCCTCCCCTCTGCATCTTAACTAAGTTTCCATGTTTGTAAAGGGGCCGAACAATCCCTACACTGCCCATCTGTAAGAACAAGAATATGCAGACTAGTGTGCTTTGAAATTTAAAATATAAGAGACAATGATGGGGAAATCCTTAATAGGTGCCAAAGCTCTAGACACCTAGAACATAAAGTCAGGTGGATCAGGCCTTTGAGGTATACCAGTTGCTTACAATGGGCATTCATCAGATTGTCCTGGCATCTATTCTGATTGAACCATGCCCATGCTGTACTAGTTGTTCAATATTTTGAATATCACCCTAGAGGTAAGTAAGGGATTACTCCTCAGGCTCCAAGATGCTTCTGGGTGTTACATGCGCAGTCACCCTAAGCAAATAAGAGAGAATTCTTAGAAAATCATCAGAAAGATTTCTGTCCTTTTCAAAGAAGGTGGCACTGTGTCTGGTGGATTTTTAGCTTGCGATCTGGAAAAGACGATACGCTGATACAGAGATGCACTCTGCTTCATAGTCAGTGTGTTCTTCAGCTGGTCCAAATATCGAGCACCCGCTCCTGTGTCTAGTACTTTGGGGGTCCTTGGTAGGAGGGTCAGACACATGCTCCTGCCCCCCTCCTGTGGCATTTATAATCAGTTGAACTTTTGAGACATTTGCTTAAGAAAGTAAAAGCAAACAAAAACAACAAAAAACAAACAAAATACACATTTTGACACAATTGTTTTAGTTACAGTGATCAAGGAAAACTTCATAGAGGAGGTGGCTCTTGAACTAGGCCTTGACGGACAAGAAGTATCTGAAGATGTCATAAAGGAGGAAGTGGGCATGTCAGGTCATAGAACAGGAGAAGAAAACAGTGTGAGCAAAGGCACAGGGAGGAAATGCACGAGACAGATTCGTAGAGGGATGAAGCCCAGAGCTTGGCCGGCACTGCAGCTGGGCACTGGAAGTGATGGAGAGTTAACAGTGGGGTGGGGCTGGACTGGCAGAGCCTTGAATGCCAAGTGAAGAAATGTAGATTCTGTACTCTGGGCAACAAGTTGCCACTAAAGGTTTCTGAGCAGGAGTGGCATATCCAGCGTGGTATCATAAGAAGAAGGAACTGTGTAGGGCAGTGTACAGGCCCGATCTGGGGGTGGGGTGTGGGGGAGGCCTGAGCAGCGTGGGGACTGGACAGGTGTAGAAAGAGGCTGCCAGCGAGAAAGGGACATTCCAGGGCTCACTTTATGGGAAAAGAAAGTAGCTTATGTTTGGGGCATGTTGTGCTGATAGGGAGATATCCAGTTGAAGGTACCCACTGGACAGTAAAGAAACGTGGGACCAGGGCTCAGGAGGAAAACTGGGGCTGGAAATGTAGGCTTAGACGGTGCCAGAGTGAAGTGATGGTTAACTCCATGAGGATTATTTTATTTATATATGTAAGCAGACGGTCATACCTTCTAAGATTGTATTCATTTGTATCCTTCACAAAATATAATGTTCTGCTGTGGACACAACTCCATACCACTGTTGAATAAGTTAAAGCTATGGCACTATTGCCCCATCTCTGATCCTGTTCTCAAACCCCTGTTGCCATTAACACTACTTAAAGGCCACTCAAACTGGAGATGCTGAGCCCCATTAAAATCAGCCAGTGGACAAAGAGCTACCTCTTCAACCTCTTCTCCAGGCCAGGGCTGCTTCCCTTGCACCTTTCCCAGAAGCTGGCTTAGCCTCAACTCTCATCTCACCCCTCTATTGGACCAAACAGAGCTAATTTCTTTTTCTTTTATCTTTCAAGTATAAAATCATCCCCACCCCAGGGACCCACCCCCTGCTGGTCTTGGTGAACCCCAAGAGTGGAGGGAGACAAGGAGAAAGGTATGTTCTCTTCTGTTTCAAAGTGGAATGGCTAGGGGCCCTTTCACTGGCCCCTTTCACTGGGGCCCTTTCCTCCCGTCAACCATAGCACAGAGAGCTGTGGAGACAGGCAGACCTGAGTTCAAACCAGCCCTATCACTTACCACTTTGTGTGACCTGGTCCAAGTGACTTGACAGCTCTCTGCCTCAGCCTCCTCCTCCGAAAATGGAGAGAGTAATAATTTCTACTTTCATAGTGTTGTGAGGATGAAAAGAGATAAAGTGCTTGGGTCAGTGCCTGTCACATGAACTGTAAGTAAGGCTTCTAGGATCAGACCAATTTCTGAGATGCCTGTTTTTCCCTTAGTCCCCCCTGTCTTTTCTTGATTTAAGAGCTGTGGCAGGACTCACCTGATTGGGACCTCCTGGCCTATCCCCACCCATGAGAAGCTAGAGCAGCCACCTCATCGGTGGATGGAGGCTGTTGAGCAGAGTGAGAGGAGAGAAGGAGAATGTGGCAAAGCAGCTTCTGCCTCTAGTCCTGTTCAGCTCTGGAGTAATGAGCAGATAACATGGTGATCTGGCATCCAGGATGGAGAAATAATAATGGGTAGAGTGAGAATGAGGAGGACCATACTCCAGTCCAGGTGGTAGGGCACCTCCTTCACTGACCTAACCAGTCTCAAGCAGGACCCTTGAAACCAAGCCTAGATGTGGTCACTGTCCCTGAGCTCTCCGCTGTCCCAATCCCACCTCCTGCATTTCCTTCTGAGCCCAGAACACTGAGGGGGTCTCTTGAATAGCCCACACAGGGCAGAATTAGAATTGCACTATCTAGAACATAAGGGACATTTGAGAGGTCTCCACAGAGAAAAGGCTATAGAAGAATGGAAGTTCTGGTCTCTGGGTTTCTCTGCCCTGGTTCTTGCGGTTGGGGGCTGAAGTATTGCATGATGGGGTAGCCTTGAACCAGGGGATGAGGACATGGATGAGCCCAGGTGGACCTGGGACTTCAAAGTCTGGCAGACCTGTGTGCAATCTTCTCCCCTTTATGATTTGAATGGACCCTTGTTCCCACCATCTATGAGCTTCAAAGGTGTTCGCCCTACTGTGTCTTCTCATGGTGATATTCTCCTCTGTCTCTCTGCTACCCCTTTCTTTTTTTTTTTCCCCCATAGAATTCTTCGGAAATTCCACTATCTGCTTAATCCAAAACAAGTGTTCAACCTGGACAATGGAGGGCCTACTTCAGGGTATGGAAATACCATCTTTCTTCTTACCTCTTTTTTCCCTCTTTTTTCCCTCTTTTCTCTCTGAAGAAGCTGCCTTCTTTTGTTCCCTCTTTTTGTCTCTTTCATCTTTCATCTTCAGACCCATCATTTCTGCCATTTTACTCCCTTTCTCTTCTTTTCTCATATCCTCCTGGAGACGCTCAGGAACACCCATACAGTAAACTCTGGGAAGTGGCCTTTTGTACCTTCTCCCAGGAAAAGTTGTTGATTTTGTAAGAGGGAAATGTTGTATATGTCATTCATTTGATTGACAGGAGGGACAGATTATTTAAATTATTTGCAAGGCTGTGTTAGCTGGTATCTTCATATTGAATCAGGGAAGAGGAAGGAGTTTTCTTTTCACTGTCCATCAGCAGCTCAGAAATCTATACAGCGGACTCACAGGTCTGCTGTGTGTTCTGTTGTGGGGGGCATTTGAGGATCAAGACAATCTTGCATTCAATGAAATTACTTTTATTCTTTTCCAGATTACCCCAATTTGGAGGTTGTTAAGCTCCCCCTTGGCCCTTCTCTTCCTGCCATTTGCCTATTGACTGTTTGAAGAGAGGATGGGCAATGAGGGGACAAGTCACCCCCTTTCAACTTGACTGTAGTACTCGTCAATGCCTGGTGGGAGGAGCTGGTCTTTCTGTTAGTGGCTACCATGATAAATCCTTGGCCCCTCCGACATTAGGGCTTGAAGGCATAGAAAGACGGGGCTCCTTACCAGTGAGAGGCCAGTGCCCTAGAGACACCCTCTGGCCAGCCCCAGCGCTGTCTCAGCACCTTGTCCTGGGATCTGCACACACTGGGCTAGGCTTTGCCTCCACTTTGTCCAGCCTCCTAACCTGTCATTTCTACTCTGAGTTCAGCAAGACTCCGCAACAGGGCAAGAGTAAGGGCTCTAAAAAGGGAATCTGTCTCTGTCTTCAATTTTCTGGCACAGAGCTGTTATTTATGACAACGGCTGGGCAAGACCCAGTGAAAGACAGAAAGGAGCATGAGTGCAGATTCAGCACCCCTGCCATGATGTACCAGTAAGACTAGTTTCAAAATAAAGTGCACCTGCTGTAGTTGCCACCAAGGCCACCATGGTTGCCAATTACTACGGTATAACACGGCCTTGTGACCAAACAGCCCGCAAATATGTTTGCCACTCTTTTCTAGGGCATTTCAGTACTTGTGTACAGTCCTCTGGCTTAACCTCATCCATCCTAAATTGATTTTGCCCTGGATGACAAGCCAGGTGGCTACTTCCAGGCCAGAGGTGCCCTGAGTATCTTTGATGTGAGTGTCCACCTGTGATCAGACAGGCTGTCCACCTGTGGAACTTGCATTCAGAGTTCATTTCCTATAGAAGAGCAGAATTCAGCATGAGAAGGGCAGAAAGGAAATGTTCATTTGCCCATGTAGTCATCAATGACTCAGAAAGCCCCAGGTGTCTTGTCAGACCACCAGGATGGGCAGAGAGGAATTATGAGCTTCAGCTGCCCAAGTGCCACCCAAGGGTTTCACAGGTCACATTTGTTCGAAAGCAGAGGCTCTTACCCTCTTGGGTGCCAGGACCCCCTTTGGCAGTCTGGGGAAGCCTATGGACTCCTTCTCAGAGTAACATTTTCAATGCATTAATGAAATGTATAGGATTACCAAGGAAATTAATTATACTGAAAAACGGTTATCAAAATGTTAAAAAATATATATATATATATATATTTGTGATATAAGAATAGACATGCTTTACGAGTATATTAAACAAGGTCCAGAAGTGGGTCTAATAACCACTGTAAATTCAAGGTTGTAATAAGCTTAAACAATATTATGGTATATCTTCCATATCTATAATAAACTATTAAAATACCTGTGTTTTCGAATGCTGACAAAGTCACAGGTATTATTAATAACTCTGATTTGTTGCCTACATTCATAATTGAAGAAATTGCTAAATTTCACTTAGAAGCTAGGGAAAGTAAGAATGTAACATTTTCCCCTTCCATGTTCATGGCCCTCTGAACTCCATCCACAGATCCCCTTGGAGGGCCATGAACCCTGCTCTAAAGGGTTAAAGCTCCAGAGGGAAGGGCTCTCTCTCTCTCTCTCTCTCTCTCTCTCTCTCTCTCTCTCTCTCTCTTTCTCTCGCTGCCTTTAGCTCTGGGCACACAGAGAACGGGGTGAAGATTCCACCGGATCAGTGCATCTCACAAGGGAGGTTGTGAGGAAAGAGCAGGCCCGGGCACCGGAAAGAGTTCAAAACTTTGAGGGTTAGTTGTCTCAGTGCCAAAATGTACAAACTATGGATTCCTCTGCACAAAGAATGGAGAGTTTCTAGAAAGCCATTTTCTGTATGTGTTGCGTGTTGAGTCAGATTCTGCTTATTCGGGATTGCTCCTGGGAACTTTCCTCCATACTCAATGGCACTGCTTAGGAAGCTCTGGTTTCAGAACATTAAGTGGCCCTTCAACCTTGAAAGGAACCAAGGTCTTAACACACTCCCAGGGAACAAGGGTGACTCTGACTCAAGAGTGTCAAATGTCAGCCACAACCCAGTAAACAAGACCATTTTGGACTTTCTTCTACTTCCCAGATTGAACTTTTTCCGTGATACTCCAGACTTCCGGGTTTTGGCCTGCGGAGGAGATGGGACAGTTGGCTGGATTTTGGACTGCATTGGTAAGAAAGTGCTGGGAGAGCCTTTGCAGTTTATTTTTAGTACGTATATTTTAAGTCAGCGGAAGGCAATAAAAAAAGAGAGAAAATGGAACCTTGTCTTGTTCATCTCTGTATCCATCTTTAGACCAATGCTTGACTATGTGCTTTTGATTTAAAAAATAGTAATAAAGAAGTAAGCCAATGGAAAGATTCCTACAGGTACAGATTGAACAGTTTTGTTTTAGGCTTTGCCTCAGTTACATATCTGTCATGGCCGGGGTTGAGTCAGACAGGGGGAGGCCAGGACTGGGTTCCAGGCAGATTCATGGTGTTGGAAAGACCAGAGAGCTAAGCATAGATACACTGGTAAGAATGCATAGAAAATGCAGGTCAGTGCAAGAAAAGAAAGACACATTGGGCTGGATCGAAAGAGCAGTGGGGAGGGCGCCAGCCGGCTATCGAGTATGCCTGGTTCCAGTCCAGCTCTGCTGCATCTGTGGGACCTTGGACACATCACTCCCCTGTAAATGACAGAGATTGTGTCTATAAGATTCTGGGGTTGGAGGAGAGTCATATACAAGATCTAACCCCAGAGAACCCAGATAAACCTGGCGATGTGGAACATATGGATAGGAAAGAAGTCAAGGAAAGGCCTGGGGAGAGTCATCTCCAAAGTCAGAGACTGGGCCCAGAGCCATGGCCCCTGGGCTGCTTCAGTCTTTTTTTTTTTTTTTTCTTTTTTTTTTTTTCACTTTATTTTGTACATTTAATAATTGAAAACATAAGCAATTAAAAACTAAAAAGTAAACACAGATGAATAAATATATACATTTATCAATTTATAAATTGATAAATATATACATTTATCAATTACAATTACATGTAATGGATACATGTAAATTTTTTTGTTGTTTTTTTTTGTTGTTTTTTTGGGGTTTTTTTGTTGTTTTTTTTGTGAATCAAACAATATATTACACAATATATTTGGTTCATAGTAATGCATTCATACAGTATTTGTCCTTTTGTGTCTGGCTTGCTTCACTCAACATAATGTCCTCCAGGTTCATCCATGTTGCCATATGCTTTATGACTTCATTTCTTCTTACAGCTGCATAATATTCCATCATGTGAATAGACCACAGTTTGTTTATCCATTCTTCTGTTGATGGACACCTGGGTTGTTTCCAGCTTTTGGCAATGGTGAATAATGTGGCTATGAACATCGGTGTGCAGATGTCTGTTCGTGTCACTGCTCTCAGTTCTTCTGGGTATATATCCAGTAGTGGTATTGCAGGGTCACGTGGCAAGTCTATATTCAACTTCTTTAGGAACTGCCAAACAGTCCTCCATAGTGGTTGTACCATCCTGCATTCCCATCAACAGTGAAGAATTGTTCCTATCTTTCCACATCCTCTCCAATACTTATAGTTCTCTGTCTTTTTCACAGTGGCCATTCTGATAGGTGCGAAATGATATCTCATTGTAGTTTTGATTTGCATTTCCCTAATCATGAGTGATGTTGAGCATTTCTTCATGTGTTTTTTTTTGCCATTTGTATTTCTTCTTCAGAGAATTGTCTATTCAAGTCTTTGACCCATTTTTTAATTGGGTCATTTGTCTTTTTATTGTTGAGTTGTAACATCTCTTTATATATCCTGGATATTAAACCCTTATCAGATATGTGATTTCCAAATATTTTTTCCCATTGAGTTGGCTGCCTTTTCACCCTTCTGACAAATTCCTGTGAGGTGCAAAAGTGTTTAATTTTGAGGAGGTCCCATTTATCTAATTTTTCTTTTGTTGCATGTGCTTTGGGTGTGAGGTCCAAGAAACCACCACCTACTACAAGGTCTTGAAGATGTTTCCCTACATTTTCTTCCAGTAGTTTTATGGTCCTGGCTTTTATATAATAGATCTTTGATCCATTTTGAGTTGATTCTTGTATAGGGGGTGAGGTAGGGGTCCACTTTCATTCTTTTGGTTATAGATATCCAGTTCCCCCAACACCATTTGTTGAAGAGACTGTTTTTTCCCATCAGCATGGGCTTGGTAGGTTTGTCAAAAACCAGTTGACTGTATAGGTGAGGGTTTATTTCTGGATTCTCAATTCTATTCCACTGTTCGATATGTCTATCTTTATGCCAGTACCATGCTGTTTTGACCACTGTAGCTTTGTAATATGTTTCAAGGTCAGGCAGCGAAATTCCTCCCACATTGCTCTTCTTTTTTAGAATACTTTTGGCTATTCGGGTGCACTTACTCTTCCAGATGAATTTGGTAATTGAATTCTCTAATTCTGTAAAGTAAGCTGTTGGGATTTTGATTGGTATTGCATTGAATCTATAAATCAGTTTGGGCAAGATTGACATCTTCACGATATTTATTCTTCCAATCCATGAACACGGAATGTCTTTCCATTTGTTTAGGTCTTTTTTTATTTCTTTTAGCATTGTTTTGTAGTTTTCTGCATATAGGTCCTGTACTTCCTTGGTTAAATTAACTCCTAGGTATTTGAGTCTTTTTGTTGCTATTGAAAATGGAATTTTCCTCCTGATTTCCTCCTCAGATTGTTCAGTACTAGTGTACAAAAACATTACTGATTTTTGCGTGTTGATCTTATATCCTGTCACTTTGCTGAACTCATTTATTAGTTCAAGTAGCTTTGTTGTGGATACTTCAGGATTTTCTAAATACAGGATCATGTCATCCGCAAACAGTGAGAGTTTTACTTCCTCTTTTCCTATTTGGATGCCTTTAATTTTTTTGTCTTGTCTAATTGCCCTAGCTAGAACTTCTAGTGCAATGTTGAATAACAATGGTGACAGTGGGCATCCTTGTCTTGTTCCTGATCTTAGGGGGAAAGCTTTCAACCTTTCCCCATTGAGTATGATGTTGGCTGTGGGTTTTTCATATATGCCTTTTATCATATTGAGGAATTTTCCTTTTATTCCTATCTTTTGAAGTATTTTTATCAAAAAAAGGATGTTGGATTTTGTCGAAAACCTTTTCTGCATCTATTGAGATGATTATATGGTTTTTTTCCTTCAATTTGTTAATGTGGTGTATTACATTGATTGATTTTCTTATGTTGAACCAGCCTTGCATACCAGGAATAAATCCCACTTGGTCATGATGTATAAGTCTTTTGATTTGCTATTGGATTCGATTTGCAAGTATTTTGTTGAGAATTTTTGCATCTATGTTCATGAGAGAGATTGGTCTGTAATTTTCTTTTCTTGTGGAATCTTTATCTGGCTTTGGTATTAGGGTGATGTTGGCTTCATAAAATGTGTTGGGTAATTTTCCTTCCTCTTCAATTTTTTGGAAGAGTTTAAACAGGGTTGGTGTTAATTCTTTTAGAAATGCTTGGTAGAACTCACCTGTGAAGCCATCTGGTCCTGGACTTTTCTTTGCTGGGAGATTTTTGATGACAGATTCAATCTCCTTAATTGTGATTGGTTTGTTAAGTTCTTGTATTTCTTGTTGTGTCAGTGTAGGTTGGTTATGAATTTCTAGAAATTTGTCCATTTCATCCAGGTTGTCTAGTTTGTTGGCATAGAGTTTCTCATAATATCCTCTTATGATTCTTTTTATTTCTGTGAGGTCATTTGTAATTTCCCCCCTTTCATTTCTGATTGTATTTATTTGCATCTTCTCTCTTTTTTTTCTTTGTTAGTCTAGCGAGGGGTTTGTCAATTTTATTGATCTTCTCAAAGAACCAGCTTTTGGTTTTGTTGATTTTCTCTATTGCTTTTCTGTTCTCATTTTCATTTATTTCCGCTCTAATCTTTATTATTTCTTTCCTTCTTTTTGCTTTGGGATTAGTTTGCTGTTCTTTTTCTAGTTTCTCAAGTTGTTCAGTTAAATATTTGAGTTTAGCTTTTTCTTGTTTCTTAATATAGGCATTTAGGGCTATAAATTTCCCTCTCAAGACTGCCTTTGCTGTATCCCATAAGTTTTGATATGTTGTGTTCTCATTTTCATTTGTCTCAATATATTTACTGATTTCACTTGCAATTTCTTCTTTGACCCACTGAATATTTAGGAGTGTGTTGTTCAGTCTCCACACATTTGCAAATTTACTTTTTTCCTGTCTGTTATTGATTTCTAGTTTCATTCCATTATGATCTGAGAAGGAGCTTTGTATAATTTCAATCTTTTTATATTTATTGAGAGCTGTATTGTGACCTAACATGTGGTCTATCCTGGAGAAAGATCCATGGGCACTTGAGAAGAATGTATAACCCGCTGAGTTTGGATGCAGTGTTCTGTATATGTCTGTTAGGTCTAACTTGTTTATCATATTGTTCAAGTTCTCTGTTTCCTTGTTGATCTTCTGTCTAGTTGTTCTATCTAATGATGTGAGAGGGGTGTTGAAGTCCCCAATGATTATTGTAGAAATGTCTATTTCTCCCTTCAGTTTTGCCAGAGTTTGTCTCATATATTTTGGGGCACCCTGGTTAGGTGCGTAGATATTTATGACTATTATATCTTCCTGGAGGATCGGCCCTTTAATTAATATATAATGGCCTTCCGCATCTCTTATCACTTTTTTGCACTTGAAGTCTGTTTTGTCTGATATTAATATAGCTACCCCTGCTCTTTTCTGTTTACTATTCGCATGGAGTATCTTTTTCCAACCTTTTACTTTCAGCCGGCTTGTATCCTTGTGTCTGAGGTGAGTTTCTTGTAAAAAGCATATGGATGGCTCATGTTTTTTTTATCCATTCTGTCAGCCTGTATCTTTGAATTGGGGAATTTAATCCATTCACATTCAATGATATTACTGAACATGCACTATTTATTTCCTCCATTTTATTCTTTGGTTTTCATATGTCATCTTATTTTTGTCTTTCTTTTTACTCTTTTGGTTATCCTTTCTGCTTTTCTTTCTTCTATATTCTCCTCCAAGCCTCTCTCTCCTGTCTTTTTCTTTCAGGTTCTAAGGCTTCCTTTAATATTTCCTGCAAAGGTGGATTCTTTTTTGCAAACTCTCTTAGTTTCTGTTTGTTTGTGAATACTTTATGTTCACCTTCATATTTGAAGGACAGTTTTGCTGGATAAAGAATTCTCGGCTGGCAGTTTTTCTCTTTCAGTTTCCTAATTGTATCATACCACTGTCTTCTCGCCTCCATGGTTTCTGAAGAGAAATCTGCACTAAGTCTTACTGGACGTCCTTTGTACGTGATCGTTTGGTTCTCTCTTGCTACTCTGAGAATTTTCTCTTTATCTTTTACATTTGACATTCTGAATAATATGTGTCTTGGTGTAGGTCTATTTGGATTTATTCTTATTGGGGTACGGTGTGCTTCTTGGACATGTAAGTTCATTTCTTTTGTGAGAGTTGGGAAATTTTCAGCTATTATTTCCTCAAATACTCTTTCTGCCCCTTTTCCTTTCTCTTCTCCTTCTGGAACTCCCATGACACGTATGTTCTTGCGTTTTGTGTTGTCATTCAACTCTCTGAGCCCCTGCTCAATTTTTTCCATTCTTTTCTCTCTCTGTTCTTTTCTCTCTTCAATTTTAGCTGCTCTGTCTTCAGTATCACTTATTCTTTCTTCTATCATTTCGAGTCTGCTGTTGTATGCTTCAAATGTATTTTTTACTTCCCCTATTGTGTCTTTCATTCCCATGAACTCCGTTACTTTTCTGTTCATGATTTCAAATTCTTCTTTACGTTCGCACAATGACTTCTTGATGTCATTGATCTCTTTAACTATATTCTCTTTCTTCTCATTAATTTGATTTTGGAAATGTGTGCTCATCTCACTTATTAGTTCTCTCAAATTCTGCATCTCTTCTGGGACTTTGCTGTATTCCTTTCCTTGGGCCTTGTCTTCTATTTTCTTAGTATGGCCCGTAATTTTTTGCTGGTGTTTAGGCATCTGGTTAGTTTGTATTTTACTTAGATGCTCTATCTCTTTCTCTTTTATGGGGTTTTAGTGGCAGGAGGCTGTGAGTTACCACAGCTCTTTGATTTTTGGCTCAACCTTGATTGTTAGGATTGTTCTGCTTGTTGCTCAAAACTGGGCACTGGACCCAGTAATTGGTTGTAGAGTCGTTTCCTAGGGCCTTGGGCAGGGAGGCTATAGAGGCCAGGAAAAGCCTCTCTTATTTATTAATTTTCTTATGTGCACTTCCTTGGTCTGCCAGGAGATGGCGCTTGTTGGCAGCTTTCAATTTAATGCTGGTCGGAGCGTATTTGTTGTGCCACAGACCAGATCAATGTGATAGAGCTTCCTGTCTGGGGGCTAGGAGCCCTGTGATTGAAACTTTCTGAGACAGTTCTCCAGACTTCTCTCGTAGGGCAACCCTTTTCCCAGCTAGGAAATATTTCCACTCCCTTCTGAATCCTCAACAATCAGTCCCTGGTAGTAGAGGATGAGATTGGGAGGTTTGTATATCTTTATCCCCTTGCAGGCTCCAAGGCAAACAATGGCGCAGCCCCACCCAGCCTGGAAGGGCTCTCAGGACAGGGCAGACCAAACCTGGGAGTCCAAAGCAGGGTCAGCCCCAGGCTCTCTCTCCCCTCTCCCGTGGTGTCCTCAACAATTAGTCCAGGCTAGAAGAGAGGGAGGTTGGGAGGGTCAGATTTCTCCAGTCCTTTCCAGGCTCCCAGGGCAAACCGCAGTGTGGAAGGGTCCGTGGGGCTCTGCAGCCCAAATTTCAGGTCAGAACCTGAGTCAGCCTAAGGCTGTGTCCCTCTCTCTCCCCTTTTGGGAGTGGCAGATACCTGAAGCCCCCTTTGTCTGTGGTCGCAGGCCCAGGGGCCCGAGAATTCTGAAGAATGTGGGGGAGGGTGCCGGCAGCAGCAGAAGCTGCTACTTGCAACTCACAGTTCTGTTGTCGCGATTTCCCTCTTCTGTCCCTCTCTCCTCTGGGTGGTGTGCAACCTTCACCTGCTGTCCTAAACCCTAGAGGATCTTTTTCTGGGCTGTTTCAGCTTGTCCTCTAGCTATTTTTCTGGATAAGAGATTCCCGTGTCTTACTAGTCCGCCATCTTCCCGGAAGTCTCTGCTTCAGTCTTTCATTCATTCATTCATACCTGAGCATCTCTATGGGCCAAGCTCTCTTGGAGGCCTCTAGAGATACAGTGATGAACAAAATGGATAAAAGTCCTGCCCTTGTGAGCTTACCTTCTAGAGATAAGCAATAACCAAAGAAATAAGGAAAACCCATGGTATAGCAGACAATGGTAAAAAAATATAGCAGGCTAGGGGCAAAGGGAGCTCCAGGGGCAGAGGTGGGGATGCAACCTAAACCAAAGTGGTGAGGGAAACCTGTACAAAGAAGATGACATTTGCACAAAGACCTGAAAGAGAAGAGCACCATGTGGATATCTGAGGGAATAATGTTCAAGGAAGAAGGAACAGCAAGTACAAAAGCACTGAGGTGATGGCAGAGCTGGCCTATTGAAGGCAGCAAGAAGGCTGGTGTGGCCAGAGCAGAGTGTGTGAGGGGGGATGGCAGAGAATGAAGTCCTGGGTAATGAGGGGCCAGGTCCTTAGTACAGGTAGCACATTACAACTTTTTATACTGAGGGACCCCACTGGACTGATTTGAGCAAAGGAGTGGCATGACAAATTAGCGAGAAAAGGGCAGAAGCAGGGAGACCAGTAGATGGCTTGTACCACGGTGGAAGCAGAAGAGGTGGCGAGAAGTGGTCAGATTCTGGCTATCTTTTGGAGGTTTTGCCCACAAGACTGGCTGGCAGATTGGAGGTGGGAAATGAGAGGAAGAGAGGAGTCAAGGATGGACCAGGGCGGGACAGTGCTGTGTCTCCAGGGGTGGTTAGGGAGACCCACGTGTGAGGGGTGAGAAGGCTGCAGGGACGGGCACACCTGCCTCCTTCTTCTCCCCCATAGGCACTTTGGTTTCCATGGACACAGCCCTGCTGAGAGGCCACCCACGCTCTCCTGTCACCTAAGGCTCTGGAGTTGTTTGTAGGAGGAGGGAGGAGTCTTCTGGGAGCCGAGGAAGGAAAAGCTGATCAGCAGAGGGGGATGGTTGCGATATTGGGACCGACTCACACAGTTCTGCCTCCATCAGTGAAGGCCAGGAAAGGAAAAAGTAGCCTTGGTGAAAATTTTTTATAAAATTCATCTGCAGAAGACACGTGGTAGAAGCTACTCAGAACAGAAAGAAAGGTCATGCAAGATAGAAGAACTGTTTGCTTTTTCACAGGTTATTGGTACAAAGCAAAAAAGCAGCAGTGGAAGAAATGACAGCATAATGTTCAGCTTTCATTCAACAAATATTTAAGTACTTGCTCAGTGCTCTCCAGCATCCCACTCTGGTCCCCTCTCTGACTTCCACCCCCTACAGCCAGAGCAAGCACTCCTGAATGTCAGTGGGGTCCTGATGTGTGGTTTCCCATTATTCTCAGGATAAAGACAAAACTCCTTCAAATGATCTATGGCCCTGGGTGGTCTAGCATTGCCCACCTCTCCAGCATCATTTAATACCTCCATCCCTCTCCCTCTAGGCTCCAGCCACACTGCCCCCATCTCAGATCCTTGAACAAACCTGTCTCCTTTCCACCACAGGGCCTTTGTATGAGCTGTTCTGTCTGGAATGCTCCCCCACCTTTGCTTGGCCAGCTTCTGTTTCAGCTAAAGCATGCCTTCTCCCAGGGCAAACTTCCCTAACACACCCTCAGTCACCTGATCATATGACTGTGCTCTTTTCCTTTCCAATGTGAATTTGAAATTGTGCATTCTTTCTGTGAAGACATAATTAATGTCTGTCTCTCCCACTAGATTTTAAGCACCATGTGAGCCGAGGCCATAGTTTTCTTGCCAGTTATTGGAGTCTTAGCATCTAGCACAGCATCTGGCATATAGTAGGCCTTCAGTGCATATGGGTTTAATAAGTGAATGAAAAGAAGAGAGAGTCAGGAATCATCTTAGGCAGTGGAGCTGCTACATGAATGAGACACAGTTCTACCCAGGGTGGTTACAGTGTATTGAGGAAACAAACAAGGAGAAATTATAAAAGAGTGTGATGAGGTCATCCCTGGTGCTAAGAAAACACTCTGGAAATGCAGCTGGTCCAGACTGGGGCAATCAGGGAGGGCCTCCCAGAGGCAGCATCTGAGCTGAGCAACAGAGAGCTTTGTGATTTAAAGGAACTCAAAACCCTTCATCATGGTGAGCAGTAGGATGTATAGAAGGATGAGATGAGAAAGAAAGGCAGAGCCTGGATCCTGAAGTCTATTATACCATGTTAAGAGGTACTGGGGAGCCATGGTAGAAGTTAAAGTAAAGGACTGATGTGATCAGGCTTGTGGCTTAAGAAGAATTGGCCTCCTAGGAGGGAGTATGAAGAGCACACTAGAAGGGTATACCTGGAGGCTGAGAGAGCTGAGAGAGGGTTCCAGTGGAAGGAATCAGACCTGAGCTTAGGTGTGGCCATGGGGATGGAGACAAGAGATTGCTTGGAGGCCTGTTGAGAAGACAGTACATAGAAATTGATGTGTGAACAAATGTGGGGTGAGGGAGAGGGAGAAACGAAGGATGACATCCAGGTTTCTAGCCTCAACCCTGGGAGGAGGTTGCCTACATGGGGAACACAGAAGAGAGGGCAGCATAAGGGCATTCCAAGCAAAGGGAACTCTGCACAGAGACATAAACGTAGACCATGTGTTCCGGGAACAATGACAAAGCCCATTGCCCTGCATCTCAGCTCTCCAGATGGTGATCTCAGCGCTGGCTCTTGCCTGAGCTCAGCCACTCCTGGCATGGGGTCAGACATCCTGGGTGACCTATGAACTCCTGCTGTGCGGGGCAACCCTGATATAAGCCTCACGTGCGGATTCCTACATTGACCCCACTACATTGTTTATCTCGAAGGGCACCATTGGGGCTATGTAAACAACGCCCCCTGGAGCACAATGGGTGCCTTGCCTCCCTCATCAACTTTCCCAGCCCAGTGAACATGCTGCTATAAACTCCGTAGCCAGATTAAAGCACACCTGTTCTGCTGGGCTTTCTCTGATGCTCGGGTTGGGCGAGCTTTCACAACCATCATGGGAGATAAGATGAGGAATCTGTATATTTGCAAGTCTGGATGGTGGTGGAAGTAGCAAACTTGAACCTGGGGGCCAAATACCACCTGGAGATTTTGCCTGCTTGACACAATGTTATTTTTAAGCTTTTGATTCTGAATGCCTTTATGTTAGGTATCTTCAGTTTTCCAAATGCTCCACCCTTCCCTAATGTCTTAGACCCACTCTTTCACTAATTCATGCACCTGCCTGGCCCCTAAAGTGAGGAGGAGCATGGACCTGGAGCCACACAGATCTGGGTTTGGATCCTGGCTTGGGAATTAATTTCCCTCTCTGAAACTCAGTTTCTTCATTTATTAGAAGAGGTAGCTAAAACTTTACAGGGTTTGGTATAAGGGATAAATAGAGTAAATGCTCCTTATCAATAGAGATTAAAGCAGTGTAAACTAATGTTTTTTAAGTGTATACTGTCACTAGAAAGGACAGAATTAGGATGAAGTTAGGATACACAGGTGCAAGCTATAAGGAGACAGACTTGGCTCAACATCAAAGCTTCTTGGTAGAAGCTTATATCCTGAAAATGGAATATGTGGTTTAGGAAGCAGTGTCTTCCCCATCATGGGAGGTATTCAAATGAATGCTATGGAGAGGTTCAAGTATTAGATCAGGATAAAATGACTAAAAAACTCTATAAACCCATGTCATATGGTTCTCTCTTCCTCTGCATGGGTTGCAGATAAGGCTAACTTCACAAAGCATCCACCAGTGGCTGTCCTACCTCTTGGAACAGGAAATGACCTTGCCCGCTGTCTCCGCTGGGGAGGAGGTGAGTCTGTATGCTAGCAGCCCTAACCTGGGGACAGGAGTTCCAATTTACAAAGCTGTTCTACAGAGCTAGATTGATCTTACTCTTTTAGGGATCACATTCCACAGAGTATTACTCCACTCTGGAGTCACATCCACTACATGATCCTTTCCCTGCCCTTCATTCCAAGCTGCGGTAGGAGCCCCTCTCCTGGGCTGTGGGGACCCTGTGCTTAACTTCTCACCATGTTTGCTAGCATCCTGAAGCTATCAGCCTAAAACCCACCTCCCCCAGTAGAAAATGATCAACTCTAAAGTAGAGACCAAGTCCCAGTTGTCTCTTCTCCGGTACATATTGCAATGGGCACTCTGGGGTTTTCTGTGTATTACCTCTCCCTCAAACTAGTGATCTTCTTCTGAATGGAAATGCAGAATGCAGACCCAAAAGCCACATCCTAGTTGCCTAGAATCCCTAGGAGCATCCAGATGATCCTAGGCCCCCATAGGCCATGGGCATCCATATTGAAATTCCTGAGGGGGAACATGGAGTGGGAGCAAGCTTACAAGGCAAGAGGCAGGGGCAAAGGAGAACTTCCACAGCTGCAGCAGCCCCCATGGAGCCAGGCATGCTCCAGAGAGTGGCGAAGCTCAGGGCAGCACATGGAGCAGGTAGATCAGTCTGCCAGGCAGAAGAGGGAAGGGCCACTCCAGGTGGCTGATCAGTTCCAAGAGCAACTCAAGACCAGGCAGGGCAGCAGTCCATGTTCAGAGATCAGGTCATGCTTGGTGGGCAGAGGTGGAGCAAACAGAAATCAGCCCTAGAAGGAAAGTGGTTGGCACGGGAAGAGCTCCAGGGTTTCCGTTCAACAGGGACAGGCAAGTTACCCTTGGTCCACACTTTGGGCATCCATGCACAGGTTTTGAACAGGAAACCCAAGACCTTGATAGATGATTACTATCTTGTGAGGACTCCCCTAATGAATTAACCAAAGCCTTGATAGTCTGAAAATACCTGTAAGTTTGTCCCAAAGGTGAGGAATATGGAAGTTATTATTTGAAGGGAAAAACTGTCTCTCCTCCTAACCTCTCATCACTTATGATTCACTATCTGTATTTGTTTTCTATGGCTGCATAACAAATTACCATAAATGTAGCAGGTTAAAACAACACCCATTTATTAGCTCATGGTACTGTAGGTCAGAAGACTTGGCATGGCATGGCTGGTTTCACTGCTCAGGGTCTCACAGGTTGAAGCTAAGCTGTTGCTCCTTTCTGGAGGCTCTGGGGAAGAATTTGCTTCTAAGCTCATTCAAGTTGTTGGCCAAATTCAGGCCATGGTGGTTGTAGGACTGGGGTCCCTGTTTCTTACTGGTTGTCAGCTGGGACCAGTTGCAGCTTCTAGAGGCCTCCAGCCTTCCATGTTACATAGAGCCCTCCATCTTCAACGCCACCAACAGAAAGTCCCCCTCATGTCAAATCCCTCTTGAAGTTTCAAATCTCTCAAAGTTTCTCAGGGAAGAGCCCAGTCCCTTTTACAGGTTCCCCTTATTAGGCCAGGTCCACCCAGGATAATCTCCCTTTCTTAAAATCAACCGTGACATAAAACATAACCTCATCTTGGGAGCGACTATTCCACTTTATTTATAAATCCCAGATTATATAGTGTGCGCACCAGGGGGAGCAGGAATCATGGGGACCGTCTTAAAATTCTGCCTACCATGCTGTCCCTCTCTGACTTGACACGATCCTGGAATGGATCTGTTGTCCTCCCTTGCCCAGCTTCCCAACCATCCTGCTCTCCGGAATTCTCTCAGGCTTGCTTTGCTGCACAGCCCTGTCTACTTTTGGCTCACACTCACCTTCTCCAACTCTTCCGGCTTCCGAATTACCCCAGCCCCTTTCTAATTACTCCCTATTGCCCTTCCTTCCCTGTGGCTCAGGGAACATAAGTATCTCAGGCCCAGACACACACTGGGGAGTCTCTCAGACACAGGTGCCCATGGGATTCCATGTCCTGACACTTCCCATGCATCAGTAATGGCCTAGACTTTCTGCTCTGGTGGCAAATGCAGTGCTGTGCTTCACAGGTTATGAGGGGGGCAGCTTGACGAAAATCCTGAAGGACATCGAACAGAGTCCCTTGGTAATGCTGGACCGCTGGCATCTGGAAGTCATCCCTAGAGAGGAGGTGGAGAATGGGGACCAGGTCCCATACAACATCATGAACAACTATTTCTCCATTGGCGTGGTGAGTTGGCCAGGAATAGCCTTTCCTCCTGGAAGAGAGATGCCCAGGCTGGCAGGAAGAATCGCAGTCTTCAGTTGTTCCACTTGGGTCCCTATTCTTTGGCTGTCCCAGCTGCCCACAGCCCTGAATTGGGTCCAGTCATCCTTGCATCTGGCCCGAGAGTGGACACCCTGAGTGAATGCTACAATCTCCCATCTTTGATTATGAAGAAATTCTTTCCCCTCTAATTTTAACTAACAAAAAAGACAGGAATTTTTCAAACAACATACTAATCATTTGGGTAATTTAAAGCAGTCAAAAAAGCAACACCAAATAATAACCAAAAGGGATATAATTCTACAGTTGGGAATTCTGATCCTCAAAGGAGGACTACCTGATCCCAAGCTGGTTTGACTAATTCAGCTTGCAGAATTCCTTCTCTCCTGTTCTCCCTCCTCATCTCAACACCATCCCACATGGCCCAATCAATTCACACACCTTTACGGGCATCTTCTCTGGGATGAGCCCTCGGCTGAGCTCTGTGCTCCTCATCAGTGCTCCCACAACTCTCAGAGTTCACCCCATTGGTGCACTCCCTGCATTGCATTGAGGGATTGATTTAATGTGCCTGTCTTGCCCCCAACCCCCAACACACACAAACAGAGGCAAGTACAGTGCAGTGTTCATCTTTCTTCCCCCAGCCCCCTGCACATCTGGTATAGTGTAGTTTGTTTCATTGAATTCAGCTTCTGGTCCATAGAGGATTGAGATAGACATTGCTTCCCAGGCAGTTGGAGGTGGTGGGGTAGGGTGATGGGAAGGGTGATTAATCACCTCATCAATAGAGTTGGGGTTTGGAAAGGGGGTGCAGCAAAGACATTTATCAAGTACCTATTGTGTACTCTCCACTGTGTTAGGCTTTATATATTCCAGTCCTCATAGAGTCTGCAAGGTTGGTATCACTGTGCCCATTTTACAGATGAGACCTCAGATGATCTACTAGGAGTAGGACTAGGCTCACATGGCTGTGCCTTACTCTGAAGCCAGGTTCTTTTTAACAGGAAGACTAAAAGGGAAACCATGGGAGAGTAGAAGAGGAAAGGACTTAGAATAATAATGTCTTATATTTACAGGAGGATTTAAAATTCACCATATTTTCTGGATTCTTATGACTAGACTGAAGGACATTATAATCTCTATTTTATGGGTGAGAAAATAGAGACTCAGAAAGATTAAGGGATTTGCCTTCATTTTCTGACTCCTAATACAGTGTTCCTTCTGTTACTAAAATGGGAGAGGAATAGATGGACCCATGATCAGGTTCTGAGAGGCTGGAAGCAAGAGACTGAGAACAAATTCAGGAGCTCCTATGCCTAATCTCCCCATCTCCCCATCCCACCCCCAGCTTCAGCTGGGGAAGGCACCTTTCCTAGGCATCTTCCAGCTCCCTCCTCCAGTGAGCTAGACAGACATTCTCCTCCTCTTCTGGGTCCAAAGGGCTTTCTCTTTTTTGGGCCGCCTGCTGAGGCCCCACTTCCTCCCAGCAGGAACTCATGCTGCCTTCAGCTCCTACAAATCGGACACTGTTTAACTGTTAACATGTCTGGAGTTCAGGGGGCTTCTGGATCAGGGGCTTCCCATCACTGCAGTTTCACAATAACTGAAGTATATCTTTCTTATGGTAACCATTGCATAACTTGCTAACATTTATTGAGTGCCTGCTGCACGCCAGGCACAGTTTCCCTGTGAGGTGGGAGCAGTCATTATCCTTTCTTGTTGTGTAAGTAGGAACTGCAGCTTAGACAGATTTAGAGAGAGAAATAAACCCAGGCTGGTGAGTGGTGAAGACGGAAATCACAAGGGTCTAGTTCCCGAGCCAGGCTGAGCTGTAGACCACTGAACCATGTGGACTCCACACAGTCCTTCTTCACGGGGGTGCAGGGGGGGGACGGACGACAGGGGAACGGCTCACCAGCGCTTCTTGTCAGAAACGCAGCTTCTACCTCAAGTCGTATTCTGATTCCATAGGTCTGGGCGAGGTGTGGGAATCTGCATTTTTAGCAAGTCCCTGAGATCATGCTGATGGTGATGCTCCTGCCAAGTCCTGGGTGAATGAAAACAATCCATTAGAGCAAAAAAGAATGGTCAAAGGCACTGGCTTCTCACAAAAGCAGAAACCAGAGCTGAGAGAGATGAAGGAGAAGGAACCTAGGAAGACAGGGAGAACCAGCGCCCATGAGTAACCAGGCATTAGAGAGCTGAGCTGCAGGACTGGATGACCTGCCTGGATGGCCAGTTCCAGCCATGGCTGCCTTCAGAGTCTTCAGCCCCAAACCTTCCCTTTCTTAACACCCCCAGTTGTGACACCCAGAAGCAACATGATTCCTGACTACTTCCCTGCCCGTGTCCATGCAGTGCCATGTGCAAAAATGGTGCTCACTTACTATTTGCTGACCAAATGGATGAACACACCAAAAAGATATAGACATGTAATCTAAGCATCTTTTAAAATATAAAAAAAATTAATAATAGCAAAAAAAAGATATAGATAATTTCTTTTCAACTAGATAACCCCTAAACACTCAAAAGCAAAGACTGATTGTTAATCATGTTTTTAATTCATCCTTACAAATAAGAAGGAAGGAAGAAAGGGAAGGAAGAGGGAAAAAAGGAGGGAAGGAGGGAGGACCCACTAATTGTCTCCCAAGAAAATGCATGCAAGCAGATTCCCCACCGCCCAACGTGGTTGAGATATTTATTTGCCCTGGGCTGACATATAATAATCCAATCCATTCATTTTTTAAATTATGAAGAACCTCACAATATCTTTTCCAAGATTTTTTTCCTCATACACCTTTAGCTTGTATGTGTTTAATATTTTATTGCAGAGGAGTGAGGAACCAGGACTGTTTTTTAACTCGTTTTTGTAGCCTTAGCCTTCTCCCAATAAAATGTTTGCCAGGTTTGTATGCTCGCTCTTTAAAAGTTGGAAGAAAAATTCTTGAGAAAACAAGTAACTAACACGCAACCCTACCAAAGTCTGGAGCTGACATTTGCAGAAGGTCTTGCTCCCTGTTTGACTTCCCAAACTTTGTAAGAGGCGACATAGGTATGTAAACCAACCCACAGTTTTCTTCCTTGAGATGATTAAATAGAGTCAGTCTCCCTTGGCAAGGAGAGTATTGCAAAGTCTTTTCCTATTTTGAAGGATCTGGAATATCTTATTGATATCAAATGTCTATGTCTTGCATTTATAAAGGTGATGGCAATGGCCACCGCTGTGGTATGGCTGGGTGGTAAAGAATGTTCCCTGATGAGTTCATCCATCCACATAGTGCCAATAGAGCCCACTTACTAGATGGAAGGATAAAGAAGTCAGAGGGTCCAGAGTCTAATGGCCTATCCAGGCAGTGACTATGGCCTTGGCTTCATTACCACCATGTTCTAAGCAACCACATGCCGTTCCCACCAGTGAAGAGTTGGCCTTATCTGTCCTTTTAACTGATAATATCCATTGACAGAGGACACCACTTCCTCTGACTTCTCTGGCCTCCTCTTCCATGCTCTTTATTTTTGGATTTGCAGAAATGTCAGGATGGCCAGGTATCAGTGACAGGAAGTTTGGGGCTACAAAATAGTTCCTGGACTATGTGTAACTCTGAACTTCTCAAAGGCTCTGCTTTCACTGAGCCTTAACAGGATGACTGAACAGCTAATCCCTTGATTCAATGAAATCTATTTTTGATGCTAGGGAAACC
The DNA here is from genome assembly GCA_026826555.1 of Tolypeutes matacus. Classification (NCBI taxonomy): domain Eukaryota; kingdom Metazoa; phylum Chordata; class Mammalia; order Cingulata; family Chlamyphoridae; genus Tolypeutes; species Tolypeutes matacus. Next base: position 42,975,880 of record JAKSZT010053887.1, read on the forward strand.
CAAGAGCCAAGGAGAGGTCATGGCCTGTCCCACTAATCCACACACCATTTTTGACCTTACAGATTGTTCTTATTAGACTTCACCAGCCAGGTTTCCACACTAGGGAATTTCTCAACTAGACATGATTTTTCCTGCAAACTTTTGGATTCCGTCAGCATCAGGTTCTTATCTATCATCTGTGAGAGCCATGAAGCTGCTAAGACAGTGGGATTCACTGAGGCATGTCCTAGGCAAGGGGTCCACATTCTTTTCTGTTCCCAAATCCTCCATAACTCAGAACAACCCCAGTTTCAAATAGTCTGTCCTATTGGCTCCTTTCTGTGTTCTTATCTTCATTGCCAATATGGTAGCCACTAGCCACATGTGGCTATTGTGCACTTGAAATGTGACTTGTCCAAATTGAGATGTGCTGTAAGTGTAAAACACACACAACATTTCAAAAACTTGGTATTACAAAAAGAATGTAAAATATCTCATTAATAATTTTTATATCGATTCCATGTTTTAATGATAACATTGTGGAGTATACTGGGTCAATTAAAATATAGTCTTAAAATTAATTTTATCTGTTTCTTTTTACTTTTTTAATGTGGATACTAGAAAATTTTAAGTTATAAACGTGGTCTACATTATTATATTTCTATTGAACAGCAATGGCCTAGACTTTCCAATATCTCAGAGTGCAAATGAATGTTGCTTGGAGTTGGAAGGGACACAAAGATCCTTTGTCCAACCATGTGCCTGGAGATTTAGTTCAGGAAAGAGTAGCCCTGTGTCCACACCTTTCAGCATCTCCTCCTTACCCAACACCTCATAGAAAATACCCCCAGTCAATGAGGCTTTTAGAAATACTTTTCCCACTTCCACGCATTTGCAATTCCCATCTTCCCCCTTCAGAACAGAAGTCTCATTTTGCTGTAATTATTACCAAGAAAGCCTTGGTACCATTGTAACACTGGTTCCCAAAATTTAAATTAAATCACTACTAAATGTAAACAGACCTAGTACAGTGGCTGACACAGAGAAGCCCAACAGAGGGTAAAGGTGAATCTCTCACTCTTTTTAATCCCTTAGTAGAGAAACATGGTCAAGGTCTTTATCAACATTGTCTATTTAAGACTTAACAGCAAAGGAGCTCTTTGTGTGTTTTCTAGGCAACTACATTGTCAAATTAGAGCCATGTGATTAACTAATAACATTGTAAAGGCTGGTCTTTGTGAAAAGAAGCTTTGCAATAACTGGTTATGAAAATGCAGAGGACAATCAGCACAACCACACAGAGGGAGGAGGCCTGTGCACATATCACAGAGAACAACCAACCAATCAAAAACCCAGGAGCCAGGCACAGCAGTCTTGGGGGTAAGGGGTAGGGAAGCACAAACCATGCCAGGCAACATGTGATTGCTTTTTTCTTTTTTTTTCCTGACAGAAGAAAATTAGTGTCAAAGGAACCCAAGTAGATGGAATGTTTTCTTGAATTCTAGAGAAGCATTTGACAAATGTCACATGAATCTTATTCAAAGTGTTCACTGAAACTTGCTCAGAGAGAGGGAGGTGGGCCCAGGCTGGGAACCTGAGGTGCTACTGCCTGGAGAAGCCATGTGAGCTCAATAGGGCCCAGGGGGTGGCCTGAGGTTTGCACACCTCCCACTATGCCTCCATGGGCGTCAGAGGCTCACCAAGACCTTGAGCTTCTGATGTATCTTAAACTAAAACCTCTTTTTAAAAAAATCTAAAGCTAAGGCTTAAATGTTAAATTCTCAAGACATTATTTCAGCAATGAGTCATTGCCAACCACAAAATAAACCCACTTTCTTGACTTGCTTTCCCCACTTTTCAAGAGATTACTGCTGTACCAAGTCCTAATATTAGAAAAGTTCTTTGCCTCCTAACTTGCCTCTGGACCTTCTGTCCCCTCTGTCAACCTGTATTTCACTCACGGTGCACAGTGGATACTCAAAAATGTGTCTTCACTTAACATATACCTTTTGAAGTTTAAAAAAACAAACAAACAAAAAACACCCAGAAATTCTCTTTTATAGGGTTTCCGTATTAAGGAACGGATTTAATATGCATTAGCTAAAAAGTCACCATTTGGAACTTCAGGTCTCTTTCAGTCACATATTCCATTAAATGGATTTCTCTATTTGTGTTTTTTTTGTTGTTTTTTTTTTTTTTTTAAGTCTGAATCAGTTCCCTTGTTTCTGTATCACCTCCTGCCTTCAGTACAATTAGCCATTTTATTCCTAAAGCCCAGCACCTGCCCCTAAAGTGCTGACCACAGGGCCTGAACAGAAAAGGGCATTACACGTTCTTTTGCTGAAAAATGAGCCATTACCAAGGATGGAAGACTAAGTTTGGGGAGGAAAGGTGAGTTCAGTTTGAAGTTTGAAGCTCAGAGCTGGTTTTGGAGACACATTGTGGAGGCATCAGCATCTAGATACTAGTGACAACCATGGGAGTGCATGAGATGGTCCACGAAGTGGAGTGTGGCCCATGGATAGAACTCAGGGGAACACTATGGTCTCAAGAAGTTCTGGCCCAAGGATGGAGAGCTGGGAAGGATGCGGTGCCATGGGCGCAATCCTAACTGGGAGCTCTAAGGAGCAGGTGGTCAACAGTGCAGCAAAGGGATGTGCTAAGAATAGGACAGCAAAGTGTCCACAGGAAAGGGTCATCAGATTTTCATTGACCTTGGAGAGCGCCCTTTCAGTGGAGTGATTAAAGAAAAGCCAGAAATTTAAATATATTTATATAGATATTATCATCTACTAAGCAGTCATCCAATATGACTATTGCTGCTGATATGGATGACTAAGAGTCAATATATAATGGTGTCTACCAGTCAGCTTCCTGGTTTTGACAATGTACTATGGTTATATAAGATGTTATCATTGGGGAAGTGGGTGAAGGTACACAGGAACTCACTGTACTATTTTTATAACTTCTTGTGAGGCTTAAAATATTTCAAAATAAAAAGTGTTTTTTAAAAAATAGAGTTAATATGGCATGGCACTTCCAAGACTCACACTGAGCCCCACACTGAGGCTTCTACACTCGACTCACAGCCGCAGACACCCTCTCTCTGCCCAAAGGGCCCTTCACTCACCCCTGAACTGTCTGTTTCTCAGTGGGCAGGTAAAGAGTGAATATCGCAAGGACTCTGGAGTCAGCTGAAGTGGGATTTATATCTATCAGAATCCAGGGCACTAGCTTGTAACCTTGGACCCTGTTGTTCAGCCTCTGCCTGGGGATCTCACCTGTGAGATGGTGTCTCAGCATTTGGGGAGATTCAATGAGACCATGTGAGCTTTTTTCCTTCCATATTGCAGTCATGACCTCTAACCAGGGGTCTGCTTCTGACTCTTTCCCTTTCAGGATGCCTCAATTGCACATAGATTCCATGTGATGAGAGAGAAACACCCGGAAAAATTCAACAGCAGGTAAGAGGGCCATTGCCCCTGTAGAGCCGGCTGCTCTGCCCTCTGTCCCCCTTGCCAAGCTTGGCCGGGCCAGACCGAGGCTTCCCACCTGCTCTCAGGGAAATATTCTTGGCCCAGGCCACCGAGGAACATCGCTTTCCTGCCAAGTTGCCGGAAGGAGGGTTTCCATTTCCAAGATGAAAGAAATGTCAGAAACCTGCCGCAGCCTGGCCGCCTGTCCCCTCCCAGGGGATGCTTGCAGAGGGAGGTGGGAAGGGGAGGCATGGGGCACCCACCTCAGGCCAGCTCTGCTTGTAGTTAACTGGAACCCTTCTGAGGCTCGGCCACTTTCTCGATATGTACAGCGACCCCACCTCCAGCCCCTCACAACTCTTCTGGGTTGGGGACAAAGAGGGTAGAAGGGGTTCCCAGGGCCCCTTAGCTTCTCAGTATCCGAAAGGGGAGGAGGCGGCAGCTCTGGGCCAGGAACCAGTGGGGTGTGTCCTCTCTGCATCCCCAGGCAGCAGAGGGCAACAGCCAGAGAGGCCTGTGGCGGCCCCTGCAAAGGTGCGGGGACCCAGAGCCCACCAGGTCCCAGTCTCAGCCTAGGCACCCTGTGAGAAGCCTGGCTGTTAGGTACAAAAATGAGAGGAAAGAGAAAACCAGGTCATTTACAAATAAAACAAAACCCTTCTTGCTTGCAGGTGGGAATTTGGGAGAACTGAGCTGTGACCACCATATCCCCAGTGATTGTCAAATTACCTTTCTCCTTCTCCCTTTTTCCTTTTTCTTCTCATTGGTTAATTTCTATCCATTCTCTTTCCTCTTTATTGTACCATGTCGAGATGACTGTTGGATGCCACCCTCACTCTCTGGCAGATGGGGAGGAGGGTGGATATAATTTGGACTTGGTCTTTGAGCCTGAATTTATTAACTTTTACTTAGTCCATAAGATTCTCTTCAAGCAGAGGCCAGAAAATTATCTGAAGACATTCATTTAAAGCTAGCACCTTCAAAGAGCTCCCTCATTTTCTTTCCTATCTCTTTCCCCTGACCTCATACCCGGGAGGTTAACTGAAAAGAAAGTCTTTTTAGGGACCAGACAGTGAACAAAATGAAGCTACTTCAGCTTCAGGAAGAGTTATCTGTGGGGTCTCATAGCAGCTGAACTAACCTTACTAGGATTTGTGTTCAATTTCTGTCACAGGCACATTCCTTCTTGCTCTCTCACACATGGAGTCCATACCCACTCACTAACTGCTATTGCCATGTATACTTTCAGTCCCTACTCCTGCTCTATTCACAAATGTACAAATCAAATGTTCCCCCCTCACAATCTTTTTCACTCTCAAATACACACACAACCTCGGTTTTTTATACTCCCACTCTTCCACCCATTCCACAGACTCTTAAGACAGCCATATATATACTCATTGCCTGTTAAGATGCCATATTCTTGTAAAATCCATGGGGTTATGTTCATTCATTCATTCAGCAGAATCTTTTGAAAATATACTGGCCAGGCACTGCTCTTTGGGTGTTTTGGAAGCCCAGTGATAGAGACAAACTGGAAAGCAAATATACTCAATGACTTTTGGTGTTGAATGAACAGAGGTGAGCTATGGCAATACAAAGCAAGAGCATGCATCTTGGCCTGGAGGGTTTTCCAAACAGAAATGCTTGAATGGACACAGAAAAGAAATATGCATGTGCCAGGTTGAAAAAAGGCAGAAAGAATTGTATGCACACAGAAATACAAAAGAGCACGAGAGCATAGCAAGCTTGGGAAGGGCAAACCACTCCATGTGGTCAGTTGTATGATCTCCTGGTGCCTAAACAGAGATAAACTTTCATAGTTTATAGAGAGCAAGGGAGCAGAATGAGGAAGGAATTTCTCCATATTCCAAAATCCAAAAGATAGGTCAAACATATGGCATAAATAGAGCAGTCACCAATTATCCACATGTGGAATTATACAACCTGAACTAGCTAATTAAATAAGGCATTTGGGGTATTCATTTTCTCCTCACACTTTCCTCTCGTGTGTGTTTAATATGTCAGAATTAAATATAATTAGAACGATCCACCTGTCAGAAAAAAAGGTGTAAGTCTGCATTTCAATGCAAAGTATGAACCAATCCACTGTGATCAGAATTGTTGTTTTCCCTTCCCACTTCCCAGTTCCCAGTTCCCATTAACAAGAAGATTATTTGTGGTTAGGTTTGTGCCTCACTCTTCACCTGGCTGAGGTCAAAGTATTGTGGTCGTCTGTGATGATGGCCACGAGGATTCACATGTTAATCCTTGTGCTAGCCTAATACACGAAGACAGAGTGGGATATAGGTGGCATCACAGGGTCACTGAACACTTTCTATTAAGAACTTTGTGCTCCTGCCACTTCCACCCTGCCTTTTCCATGCTGGAAGATACCCAGGAGTGCCCAATTTGTCCACTGAGAGGCAGGCAAGCAGCCTTTTCTCCAGGCTTCCTTATTTAGCATTGGAGATGGTTTTAAATAGGCAGGTGGTTGTTGCCATGGTTACCCCATTACACCAGCGGCTAAACTTAGGAAGGGCCACAAGGGATAGGAAGAAAGCTTGATACCCAGGATCTGGAAATGTCAACGATATTATCAAACAAGGCCTCATTATACTCGGCTGAACTTGGCTTCTCCAAAGAGTGGCCAATGCTTGGCCAAGAGCCCTTACCATCAACACCCGGGACTGGACCTTCAGGGATAAGTTTGCGGTTAAATCTAGGGAACTGTAATTGTTGTGTTTTGTTTTCAACAAGGGGGTGTGACTAGTCAGGGCTAGAACTTCACATTGTTCATTCTGTTTTCTGGACGATTCTAACAAGAATTCTTAACCTGGGATGAAGGGGGTTCATTTTGTTTTCTGGGTTATTCTACTAAGAATTCTTAACATGGAGTCCAAGTACTTCTGGGGCACTGAGAACACCTTGAAGTTGTATATAATACATTGCATCTATTTTCCTAGAGAGAATATCCATAACAATCAGAAGGTTCCAAAAGGACCCATTACCCCCACATGGTTAAAAGGCACAGTTCCAAGGCTTCTTTGAATCCTAAGAGGCATCAAATTATGATTCAACTGTTGGGGTTTCAGGAAATTGTTGTCCCAAAGACCATTCTATGCCGGTTGTTGCCAGGGAAGGTGGTTGGTTACACAAAGTGAATTGTATTCCCTGACAAACTAACTTTGTTAATGGGGCAAGAACCAGACCCAAGGGTGCAGGAAGATACCAAGTATAATGGGCAAGGAAACAAAGACTTTTTAGGCCAGAGATGGGGCTGTTTGGGGCACCTTTTACTTTCTAGTCATTGCTAATTTAAGAATGTTATGAACATTATCATTGCATTGTTGGTATAAACAGAAAAGAGATTTAATTCAACTGAGTTCCTAACATGTGTTAAAAAGTGTGCTAGGATACAAAGGTAAATAAGACATGATCATTGCCTTTAAGGAATTCATAGTCTAGCAAAGAAGGGAAAAAAATTTTCAAATATTTTTTATAAAATTATTTAAACATACAAGGAGGTTACATGTATAGAAAGCTTATTAATGGGCATATCCCAAAAATCACTTGTAAATTAATTGTCCAGAGTGCAGAAATAGTGTTAAAAGAAAAGTTATAAACTATACATAAACTAAGAATGGGGGAAGCAGCTGTGGCTCAATCAGTAGGGCTCCTGTTTACCATATGGGAGGCCCTGGGTTCGGTTCCCGGGGCCTCCTGGTGAAGGCAAGCCCGCCCGCACGGCGTGGTTAGCTGACCCAGCGAGCACAAGCAGCAAGGGGGGGATAAATGAATAAATAAATAAAATCTTTAAAAATAAATAAATAAATAAACTAAGAACGGGTATTTTTTTTTGAGCTCCTACTATATGCCGGAAGTGACTAGGTTCTCCAAATATGTAGCTTGTTTAAATCCCAAAACAACTTTACAAGGTGAATATTAGCATTCCCATTTTACAGATAAAGGACCTGAAGCAGGAAAAGCTGAGTCATCTAACCTCGATCATACATCTTACTAAATGGTAGGGCTGATTTGAGTCTAACCTAGCTTCCAGTGCCCGAGTCCAAGCTCTGTTTGCTGCACCTGCTATCGCCCATGGATTTCAATTAGCAAACACCTGGAGTATACCAGATACTCTGACAGGTACTTTATTTCTGATCCCACTCAATACAATAACCTACAAGGGTAGGTACTACTGTCCCATTTTAGAGATGAGGAAACGGGCTAAACAAGGTTGACCTATCATCAGCTCCATCTACCTTTCTAGATTGTCTATGTAGGAAAATGGCTGCTGAGTTCCAAGGGGGAGACCACCTACTCTTACCCTGTGTGGCAGGACTCTTCTCCCTGTTTCAATGTTCAATCCACGGAGCAGGACCAGCTACATGATTTGTGGGACCAAGGACAAAATGAAAATGCAGGATCCCTTGTTCAAATACTATTAAGAATTTCAAGATGGTGATAGCAGCACATTAATCCAAAATTTTTAAAGTTATTTTAACATACAAGGAGGTTACATGTGGTAGATCATATTATATATGGAAAGCTCTTATTTTCTAGACATTGCTAATTTAGGAATGTTATCATTGCATTGTTGCAATAAACAACAGAAAAGAGATTTACTTCAACTGAGTTCCTAATGTGTTAGAAAGTGTGCTGTGGACCTTATGTGACTAAGCAGACCTTGTGCCCATAAGCCAACTGGCAAGGAGAGAGCAGTTAATTTTTTTAAGGCACTTTTGCCAGGGATCACAAGACTAGGAGGTTTGCAAAAGAGGCAAAAGAATAGAGGAGAGAGGGTTTCAACAAGGGGAGGGATTATCAGTCCCTCAACCAGGCTCAGAACTAGCAGAGAAGCTGAGGATGCCACCAGAGTCTTCCAGATACCCAAGAACAAGTCCTCTGTGAAGTGTTTGTGTTAAGTCTCTGTGAAAGGTTTTGTGCATATGGAATATGAACGTAAAAGCTACTTATTTCCAATGTCAGTGAGTGCCCAGAAAGAGAAGTCTTACTATGGAATTTTTTCATTGTTGGTAAGAAACCCAGACACTTGAGGAAAGGTGTTATTCCAAACCTGCTGAGTATCATCCACTTGAATATGTCTCTCAGCAGTTCAGGCTGAAGCAAGATACTTCCTGTTAAACCTTTCAAAGACACCACAACGATGCTTCATTCCTACCAGAAACTAACCACCTTTCCCAGAAGCCCTTGGGGAATTAACAGGCTCTGGAGCATTAGCTTTCTTAGAGTTAGGCCCATGGAGTGGTTGATGATGGGGTTCCCCAACAGCCCTAATGTAGGATGAGTCCTTAAGAGGTTGGAAATATATCTTGCAAATAAATAAGCACTTAGTAGATATTTATAGGAGACAGCAGGAGGTAGACCAAGTTGCTATCAAAATCTGGCTCCACCACTTACCAGCTTTGCTACTTACAAGGTAATGTGTAGGTTCATGGCACATAGTATATTCTCAATAAACATTTGTTGTTGAATATTGTTGAATGACAATGATGAGGAAAGCATTGCTCTGTACCAACAAAAGCCTTTTTTAATGGAAAAGTAGGATTCCATCATCACAGGGTCTTTGCTCCTTTGACATGGCCCTTAAAAGTTGGAGGACCATTACACTAAGGAGACCCCAGCAGCAATACATCAAGTCTGTCCAAATCCCTCTCTTAGGGAATGGGAGTAAGCACCAATATGCACACTGACTATTTAGAGCTGAGTTGGATTCTATAGGACTGGAAGTGTAGAGGAGCTTCTCTTCACTGGCTCCATGAAGGTTTAAAGGCAGAGGTTTGGGATCTGCATATATACATAAAGGCTACTTAGTTCCAATGTCACTGCCAGTGAGTGTCCAGAAAGAGAAGTCTTAGTATGGAATTTTTTCGTTATTGGTAAGACACTCAGACACTAAGAGGGAGCAGCAACATGGACCATCCAAAGCTGCCATCACTCAACGATGGTGGGAGGCTGTTATTAATATTCATGTGCAGGTCTCTCTGCCCTGAAGATTCACAGTAATTTAGATACTATGATGAAATCACATAGACTTTTCACATTTCTTTCCTTTTCCTCCTGGCCCCCCCAAGACTGTGCTGCCTATTCTGATGGCACAACCTCTTGAATTGACACACAAGAGCAGCCCATAGTACCTCAGGGCTCCCTACAAAGTTGCAAGTTTGCTAGAGCAGTTCCTTATTTCAGCTTTAACAGGCCTATTTTCCTAGCACCTGCCAAGCTAGTATAAGGAAGGTATTATTCATGTCAACAAAGAGTGGAATTATTTTGTGATACTGTCAGAAGGAACTTGAAAGCAAGCTGTGTTTTCAAATCTTTAGGCCAGATAATCCATTAGTATCAGTATTTATTGATTGGTTGATTTCTAGAAATATTTCCATCAAAGAGTTCAAGACGTAGCCTATAGTAAAGACGAGGAGGGTTAAGGTCAGCATGATAACCTCATGGAAGAAAACCAAAGTACACAAATTCAAAGAACGTAGGAATTGGCTGGGCCCTCAAGTACATGTTGACAGTCTGGATGCTTTCCAGAAGGGAGAAGTCAGAATGTGCCAGAACTTAAAATCATGTCTTTTAAGAACAGGCTTAAGCAACAGGGATTATTTCACTGAAAGAAGAGAAGACTTAGGGACAAGTGATTATTGATCTCAAATATTTCAAAGGATTTTCTTGTTAGAGTAATCCGATTATTTTGTATGATAAATCAATGGGAAAAGTAACTGGAAAGGCCAATTTGAGCCTCAAATAAGGACATCAGTTCTGACAGTTATAGCCAGTGACAATTGCAGTGGGCTATTGGGGATGATGGTGAGTTTTCAATTTTATGTTTATCTGGTGCTAGACAGTCACTTTGGGGCTCCAATGGAGCCCCATGCCCAAGAGTAAAGATTCTATCATCAGACAACCCAGATTCAAATCCTGCTGCTGTCACTTACCACATATGTGTGCCCTTGATCAAGTAAATTTTCCTAAACCTCAATCTGCTCACCTGGTAAATGGGGATATCATACTATATTAGTTTCCTGTGGCTACTGTAACAAATTGCCACAAACTTAGTGGCTGAAAATAACACAAATTTATTATATTAAAGTTCTGGTGTTCAGAATTCTGAAATAGGTCTCAGTGAACTAGAATTAAGTGTTAGCAGGGCTGCATTCCTTCCTGGAAGCTCTAGGGGAGAATCTGTTTCCTTGCCTTTTCCAGCTTCTAGAGGCTGCCCGCATTCCTTGGCTCATGGCCTCCTTCCATCTTCAAAGCCAAACAAGTCTTTCTCACATCACATTGCTCTGATACTCTTCTGCCTCCCTCTTCCACTTAAAAGGACCTTTGTGATTACATTGGACCCACCCAGATAATCCAGGATAATCTTCCCACCTCAAGGTCATTTGATTACCAAGCTTAATTCTATCTGCAACCTTAAGTTCCCTTTGCCATGTAATCCAACTTATTCACAGGTTCCAGGGATTAGGACATGGACATCTTTGGGGTGGAAGCGGCAAGTAACTTACCTCATGGGATTTCTTTGAGGACTCAATGAAATAACACATTACCAATGTAATCTGCACTGCTCCAGCCCATATTAACAAATAGCAGCCATTATTTATTGAGTGCTTTCAAGCATTTCACATACATTTTTTTTTTAATTGGCACAACTCTCCAAGAATAAGATAAATAATTGGTCCATTTTACATATTAAGAAAATTGAGGCTCAGAGAGGTTATGCAATTTGCTGAAGACCACACAACTAGTTAATAGGGGAGCTGGTATTCAAACCTAGGTCTCTAACTCCAAGTATACTTATCCCCCTATACTTTCCTGTCTCTCTCTCTGCCCAGTTTGGTGCCCCAAGACCAAAGAAGAATCCAAGACAGAGACTAGAGAAGAGCCACAGAGATTATTACAGGGAATAAAACTCAGACCCCTTAAATAAATCAAAATCATTTGTCCTGGAGAGGAGAAGGCAGAGAATGTACTGGGAATGGGCCTCCAGTGTGTGAAGAATCCACAATAGGAAATAGTGACCACACCTCCTTACTTTTCTCTTCAGGAAAGAATGAGAAAAATATGTGCCTAAAGTGAGTATGGTGGCTTGGAGCTCCAGAAAAAACGTGCTCTTAATCTTAATCCATTCCTGTGGGTATGAACCCTTTGTAAATAGGACCTTAGGTTGCTTCAATTAAGGTGTGGTCCAACTGAGTCAGGATGGGTCTTAATCCTATTAGGAGGGCCTTATAGAGGAGGCTACAGAGCCAGAAGCCATGGGAAGCAGCCAGAAGCTGGAAGTCAATGGAACCTGGAAGAGAAAGGAGAAGACTGCTATGTACATTGCCATGTGACAGAAGAGCTAAGGAAACCCAAAGATTGTAGCACTCAGAGGAAACAAGTCTTCTAGCTCTGAAACCGTGAGCCAATAATTTCCTGTTGTTAAAGCAACCCATTGCACGGTATTTGTTTTGGAAGCTAGGAAACTAAAAAGTGAGGAATTGCCATTTTGGATGCAAGAAAGAACTTCTAGAAACATATTAAAGGCTGAAATGACTTATTGAGAAAAGTTGTGGAATCTCCTCCAAAGGTTTCTAAAAACAGAAGGCAGCCTCATTCATCTAAGATGACAAACACATCATCTTCTCTAGGCCATTGCACCTGCCACACCCCGACTCCAAATGGGAGTTCTCTGCCTCCTCCTCCAGAACTGACCAAGGTGTCCCTACCAACTATGAGTCTCCTTACCTCCTTTGTTCCTCGATTCCCACTTGGTCCCCAAGATGTCCCAGCATCAGGATTTCCTCACCACTCCCACTCCAGCCCAGGACTATCACTTCCAAGCTTCCAATATCAGTGCTCTTCCCACTCAGGTCCATGCTACTTGGAGCAGACCATCAATCTCCCTGAAACATGTTTTCTGTCCTGTCACTTCCACTCAAGACCTACTGCAACAACCCATGTCCCATTTAATGAAATTAAACTCCCCTGCATCGCATTCAGAACCCTTTATAAAATTCTCCTCCTCAAATCCAATCCAATCCAATCTTATCTTTTGCTTGCCCTACTGCTCTAACCTTCCCCTTGCATCTGCCCTCATGCCCCTAATTCTTCAGTCTTGTATGACATCTCCCTCTGTGGCACTATAACTTGTTTCAAAATTCAGCCCAAAATATTCTAAACACCCCCTCCCTGACTGACTCCAGCCCTGGGTTCTCCTTTTGACTCCACTTTCTCTTAGCATCTACCTATAAGGTTTTTGACATATTTTCTCTGACTTTTAGCTGTCCTCTTTCTTTTCTATAATTCATGGTTTGGGTGCTAAACTGTTATCTCTCATAAGCTTTCTCACTCAAAGGAGGGTTTGAACCCTCTTTGAGATCCACTGACTAAAATCAAAAGCATAGTGCTGAGCATGTTCCTTCATTTGGCCAAAAGTGTTGAGCATCTATTTTGTGTTAGCACGTGCTAGGGCTGAGAAGCAAGATAGATTACCACAGCCTCCACTTTCCATGAGTTCATGGGTCTAGCTAGGAAGATGGGAACAGAAGCTATTACCAACCCTCCCCCAAACCTTCACAAGAGGAGAAAATACAATATAATATGGTGAGCTTTATTTAAAAGAGGGAGCATGTATAATGAACTTGTTGTGGGAGCACCTAACTGAGAAAGTGAGATTAGATTTCAGAAAAAAAGGTAATATTTTAGGGAGAGCTTGAGAGAGAAATGGGGAGTTCAGCAAGGGGAGAAGGAACCTTGTATTTTCTAGGAGAAAGGAAGCAGCCTGAGCAAAGGGCAGAGGTGTGAGGGACAGGAACATGAGAAGAAAGGTGAAGGTTCCAAAATGAGGTAGAAAGGCAGGTGGGTGACATCTAAGGCAAGATCTTGGGACTCTGCACAGGAGTTTGCACTTTCTCCTGTAGGTAAGTGAGTGGGTGGTAAGGGTAGTCAGCCAGTAAATTTTTTTTTTCTTTTTCTTTTTCTTTTTTTTTTTTTTTTTTTTTTAAGGTACCAGAGCCAGGGATTGAACCCGAGATCTCGTATGTGGGAAGCCGGCACTCAAACACTGAGCTACACTGGCTCTCCCCGAGTTGTTTTTTTTTTGGTTTTTTGTTTGTTTGTTTGTTTAGGAGGTACTGGGGATCAAACCCAGGACTTCGTACATGGGAAGCATGTGCTCAACCGCTTAAGCTACATCCACTCCCCAGTAAATTATTTTTTAATGTATCAATGAATGAATGACTTTCTTTCAAAGAATTTCCAGAACAAAAATGTGAAGCCTACTAGAAATACTAGAACTTTAAAATGCTGAGCCTTGATGAGGTTTTACAACCAACAATACAGGGCTTGTGGTTGAACAGAGACCCAGGGAATGAGAAGAAGATAACTCTGAAAGGCAAACAGAAAGAAGAGGGGGTATCAGGAGAGAGATGAAGGGAGCCAGCTCGCATGACCTGAAGGAGTTAGTACATCTCAGGTGAGAAAAACCATGGAAACCAGCCATGGGCTTTCTTGCAAGCCTGAACTTTAAAGCATGCTATTTGGTTGTGAAAGCAGAAATCCATACTGAGAAAAAAATCCACCGATCATTCTCCCTTCCTCATCACTACCATTTCAGATTCTCTCTTGTAAAAGTCAACTTAGGTGGCCTTTAAGCTTCCTTAACATGTGTTTTTGTTTGTTTGTTTGTTTTATTTTGTTTTGTTTCTAGCTCATGAGAAGAAAATATCAGAGTTTATTAGCCTTCTATTGTACTTTATTAATTAGAACTTTGGAGAATTTCTGTCCTTTTGCATAGGGACATTGTTGTAACAGCAGAGTCCATATTTATTTTAGAGCTGATGTGATTAGCATATTCATTCCAAAATATTTTCTTAAAACTGTTCATACTTGCACGTGTTTTATTAAAAAGATATTGAAAAACAAGGTGGAAATAATGGATATTTTACTAAAGATTCAAGTGATTAGTTTTAATTCCTATTTAGATAAGCATCTACTAAAGAAAATTAAAATGTGTTCATTATTTAGCCAAAGGAAATTTTGAAAGCAGCCTTTTGCTGTACTTTATCAGGAAACTCAGTAACTCCCTTTAATGAAATAAGTGAATAATCTCTCAATCGCTCAGCCAAATGGCTTTACAATGCCATGTGTTAGGCCACCCTTGTGAAGACTGTAGATACTAATGCCTAGGTTTTCCTTGCATTCAACATCACAAGAACGGAGTTTCAGCCCTCTCCTTGCCTCTTACTGTGTGCCCTTGGGGAAATTACTCACTTCTCTGATTCTAAATTTTCTGGTTTGTAAATGGAAATAACAGCTATTTCATAAGATCCTTATGAGAATTAGAGTAGAGCATGTGAATTTGAAATTTTTAGGTGTTGGTATGATGCTATTGGTTACTACAGTGATGTTTAAGGAGAACATGAAACAGTACATTTGTGAACAAAATGTAGAATCTCTAATTTAATTGCATGGTGTTGTGACTCTCATCTATCATAATAACTTGTAGAATCTGAGCTTTGGATAGGACTTTAGAATTCAGGCTCCTTCCTAGTCTAAGAATCCCCTCTTATAAATACCCCTCTTTGGAGGGTCATCACAGCTCTACTTTGAAGATTGTAGATCTCTACTTTGAAGATTGTAGAAGTGTTTAATTTCATTTTTTTTTTTTTACCTTATCACCTCACATTTTACTAAGAAAGCATTTTCCCAATCTTTTCATGCTCTTCAATAAAAAAGGGGCTCTCTTCATTCTAAGAATATACTTATACCCTCAAATTGCTAAAGCATCAGGGACTTGCATAATCACTGGATATTCATGTTTATTGAATCAACTCTTAGGTTGAAATTCCTCAGTAACTAGTAACAAGACATTTTCTATTCTGTAGAATGAAGTGTTCCTTTAATCTTGAAAGTGGCCCTTTGCAGAGAGCATTCCAAAGTGTCAATCAAGCCAAGAGCCCTAGCTTGCCTTTGAACTCAATAAGCTGAAAGTGTGTCTGTAATCTCCATCTTTAGGTTACCATAGGGTAAGAGGTGGTGAGAAAGTCCTGGATAAATTAAAATCTCAAACTGTTAGTCTTAGTGAAACTTTTATTGGAGCTGTCAACACAGAACATTCTAATGAGTCAGGTCCTCCCTTTGCTCCCCTGTACCCATCTTGTCCCTTATCTTAATCATCAGGGTCTCTGCAGACATGTGCAGGTTTGGGGTGAAGATAGCACAACAAGATGCATTTTCGCTGATGACCTGGTTCATGATCTGCACTTAAAATCTTTTCCCCCACTTAACTGGTGAAAAGCATACTAAAGAAAAATGAATTGGTCAACAGGGAGTCAATAGGTTAGAAAAGGAAGAAGAGATGTGAGGGACTGGATAATCCACTGAACAGATAACTTGTTCCTTTAAAAAAGGCTTGATAATGTAATGTTAAAATTCATGATAATCATCCATCTGTGCAAAGTGGAAAATTCAGGGAAAGATCAACACTAGCTTAAGCTACTCATCCAGTAGTTAAAGGAAGAAGTTATTACTTGGAGTTCCATGATTGTATTGTGCCTTGACTTGTGCCTGGACAGAGTAAGTGTAAGTACTTTTTTCCTAGAAGAGGTAGACTTGATATGTTATTTTATTCCTATGCACAGGATTGTTGAAAACACCGACATCTTCAGCTCTTATCCTGCTACAGCTGGTCAGCCCTTAGGACCAGACGCATATTAGAACTCATGACCAAAGGCACCAGCAGCTCAGATGAGAAGGAAGTGGGGAAACACTTTTGAGGAAGATTCCAGGAAAATCCCGAGGACAAAACTACAAAAGGCTATCTAAATGACTACAGTTAGTTAGTGTAAATGAGAGAAGTGGGTGGGTGTGATGCATTAGGGAGTGGTGGAGACTCTAGCAAACTGGAAGGCATGTGCCCTAACAGGAGCAGGCAGGACTCAGTCCCAGCCAATTGTTGTCAAGCTGGAAAGCAACACAGTTTTGACAGATCTGATTTCCCAAAGAGAAGCTGGGCTCCAGATGTGTATGTAGAATTTTCCAACTTCAAAAGTACTGCATAAGTAAAATAAACATATTTCTAGGCTCCATTAGATCCTCAGGCCTCCAAGTTGTTGTCCTGGTGCCCAGGAAATATAGCCTTCGGGATGTGACAGAGTCAAATGACTTATTTTTCTTGCTTGAGGTGATCACCAGTTATAGGTGCTGCAAAGGCAAACAGGTTTCTTACCAAAGGAGAGAATGAATGGGCTAGTGGAAAAATTAAGAGCTCAGTGTATTTGCATTGATAAAGGCATAGTAAAAGAAATGATCCAGAAAGAAAAAGGAATCAAGAGATAAAAGAGAACATAAAGCAAAGTCATAGTCTAATGAATAAATGGATATAACATGGAGATAAAGAGGAAATGCCCAACTCCTATTTGAAAAAAAAAAAAGGCATGAGGTTCTGCCCAAGAGGAATAATCTTCTGAAAAAAGGAGAGTGCAGTGGGCGACCTCATCATGAGGTTTATGGGAACCTGTGGAAGTAGCTACCCAGGCTGTCTTCTTCCAGCATGTAGCACTGGTTTAAGTACATTCCACAGGATGTTAACAGAAAAAGGGAGGGGGGAGGTCAATCATCAGATATACTTGTGAATTTCCAAGATAAAGAGATTTCTTCTCTGTATGATTCGTTTTCTTTAATGTAGAGTCTAATCTACTGAGACAATGCAAACTCAGGATAAAATAATTAGCTTCCCAAATTTTCTTGACTAAAGAATCTCCCCACCCCAGAGCATAGAGACCAATATTTTGATGAATTCACATTGGTGAAAACCCCTGCATTAAAGACAAAAAGGAGTGCACAAGCTCATAAAACCCAGGGACACTTTCTTCCCGTCTGTTTATAGACATGGGAACAAACAACACAATCAGAAAGGTTCTGGCTAGTGTCTCTAGTGATGCTGGTGCCTTGGGTAGGAAACGAAGGGTCATAGGGCAGAAGCAGTGCTTCTCCCTTCCTCGACCATGAAGCATAACTTTAGAAGAAACAGGTACATATGGAGAGTGCAGAGCTGCTCTGTATCTGATCCTGAGAATGACTGCTCTTCTGGACCATGGCTTTTGGTGCTGGAACGGGAGCTTTTCACATAAACCAAGAGGAATATTTTTGGCCAACGATTTAAAGACCAAACAGGGGAGCTTTAAAGTGAGATTTAAAGGGGATAAAGTAGAATGTCCAAATGAAACTCTAAAATCACAGTCCATGGTGGAGTGGCAGGTGTGAGCTAGAAATAAGAGCCATGGCAGAGGTGGGAAAGGCAGCTCTCCAGAGGAACTGGCAGGGACGAGCATCGGGGCCCTACCCACAGCTGGGATGTGTTTGTCAGCTGCACAGTAAGCGTGGCAAACTGAACAAGGCATGTTCATTAGAGAGAGAAGCAGGACCTCAGAGAAGGCACTGAGATGGGATGAGGTGGAGCACACAATCAGAATGAGAAGCTAGGTGGGGATGATGTTCAGATGAATGGCAGTTACTAAAATGGGCATTAGGAATGTATACCCAAATATAAAGGCAGAGTGAGGCTCCAGCTGATGCTTTCCTATTTAAGATTCTTTAAACTGGCAGAGAAGGAGGATGCAATAGGGACAGAAAGCAGGTATCTTTCCAGGCATCTCCCCCATCTAATGAATTTTGGCTTGGCTTTGCTGACAATGTCACAACTTAAAAGGTAGGGGAAGCAAGGAGGGAGGTACTTACTCTGCACTTAAATCTGGCCGGGAGGCATCTAACTGGTTGATGTTGTGGAAGGCACAGGAAACTTAGGAGGAAGTAATCAGACCATCTTGAGAGTTTTATGATAGCAAAAGAAAGAAGACGCATATATCAATGTATGCCCTTTACTATGCTTCCTCCCTCCAACCCACCTTAAGACACCTTCCTAATAAGATCTCCAGCTCAGACTTCATGGTCACCACCAGGGTCTTTAGGGTGGAGAAGACTCCATGTCTCTTTCCCAGGAAGTTGAGGAAAACAAAGGTCCCTCATCCAACTTCAGCAGGAAAAACGTGTTGCTTGTATTTGAAGTTAGAACTCAGAATCCATGAGGCCATGTGGTGATAGAGTTCTATTGTACCATTATTTGAGTTTATATCATGTAATACATTTATACATTGTCGATTAATATTCCCAACAATTCCCGCCAGGTAGTATTGTTATCAGAATTCAAAGATGAAGAAACTAAGGGACAGAGACTAAATGGCTTGCTTAAGGCCACACAGCAAGTAAGTTGCCGAACTGTGGATTGAAACCATACGTTCATGGCTTCTAAACAGAGCTCTCTCAACTCCACCAAGCCATCTCCAAAACTAGATATTATGCTCTGGGTATGTAATGGATTAATTGGCTTTTGTGTGTTCATCTGAGAACCCAACTTCATTATTACATTGTTTTTACAGGGCACTGTGCTCAGAGTTAGAAACCACTGGCTAAACCAAGGAGCTTTTGTAACTTGACCTGTCATAAGTCAGGCACAGCCTCATGTTTAGAAAGGCTGGTTGTAAGAGTAAGAGACAGAGAGTGAGCAGGCTCACTCAGCCTGGGTCCCCTCAGACACCATGATTTTATCCCAGTCTAGCTCTGCATCTGCCAAGAAACGGCCGCCAACACACCTACAAAATAGCCGCCCCAGTGGGCATGAGGAACACGCGAGGGCACCTTTTGGTGCAGTTCCTGGCACATAGTAAACATCTGACAAGCAGGAACTGAGATGGTTCTCAACAGCTGGGCTGAGGTGTGGAGCTGGAGAGGGTGTGAGCTGGCAGCATCGCTGTTTCTCTCCTGGAGCCCACATGGCAATTTCAGTAGGGGTGAAGGAATGAAGCTGCTCCGGTGTTGGGCTCTGCTCTCCCCAGGCGGTTCCTAGTTTCTAGCCTTAGTTGGACAGGACCCAGGAAGTGGCCAGCCTCAGGAAGAGTCCAGTGACACGGCCTTCCTTCTCTAGGCTTTTAGGGCTTATGTTCCAATAAATTGTCCACAACCACCTATGCCTTGGCTGCTCTCTCCTCCCTTCCCATGCCAACTTCATGGACGGGTGAATGTGTGCATGCTGTTAAAGCATACTTCAGAATCAAAAAGGCACGCAGAGAAAAGTAATCATTAAAGAAGCTTAGAAGCACGCACACCCCTCCCACCTTTTCCCGTCTCCCTCTGGGCTCAGGATTTCTTTTGTCCTAATATCTGACTTTGCTCTCTGATAAGTGATCAGAGCAAGCTTATTTAGTGCCCTTTAGCCTCCACCAAATCTGCCTGAAGGGGATTTTCTTCCCACGAATAAATCTTTTGAGGAAGGGTTGCTTTTAAAAAGCAACCAAACTTTGTGAGATGCTTTTTGTTGTTTTTTATTGTTTGTGGTTTTTCCCTTCTTCTTTTCTTCATGGGGAAAGGGAGCTATTTTCTCCTAGCAAAGGAGAGATATTGACTGGAAAACCATCCTGGAGACTGAGGCCTTCAGGAGAGGAAAACTCTAACAAGATGGCTGCCCCACCTCCCCTCCCTCACCAGCCATCTCTTCTGAGGGTCACCCCGAACTCAAGTGGCAGAACCGTGTGATGGCATTCACGTCACTGTGGCAGTTCTCTGGTCAGCCGGCTGGGACTTCTGAGAGACCCTGTGGCCTCAGAAAGTCAGTGTCTGTTAGCATGTTTGGTAATAGTGGATGGTGAAGCTGAGGATCAGAGAAGCCTTCCTGTCAGGGCCTGCACCTGTGTCTACACATGCACGTGCGTCCCTGTGTGCTGCACTGGGGGGCGTCTCAGTTCAGGAATTGCCAGGCAAGACTCAGGCAAGCCTATTGTTACCAGATTTCATCTAGGTTCCTGACTAGGCTGCAGAAATGAATTTCAAGAGCACGCCACATTGATTAGGCCAGTAATTTATTAAGGTAGGGAGGGAAGAGAAATGGGAGAAAATAACAGATCATAGGTCCCAGGGAGAGAGGAAGGGGCTGAAGAGTGATGAAGAAGACAGATTTACAGACTACAATTTCCCATTATAGATTATAAATGCCCAGGTTTTACTTGCGTGTTGATCCATGCAGGGGCGAAGAAGGCCAGAACAGGGGTCCAAAGGCAAGAGAGAAAGAGAGAGATTCGGCATTTGTGTTTGCTTTTTAAACCATTAATTATTCTGCCCCTTTGCTAATGATACAGGAGGAGATCCAACTGTTTGCTGTTTTGATTGATTGCCCTACCCACCAATCCCCCAGGAGGGCCCAATGATAATGTTCCCGGAGAATATCTGGGGCTTCTCCTAGCTTCTGGAGGAAATCTCATTCACGAGGGTCTTCTAGCAACCATCTTGGGGATATCAGTGTCCACATGGACATCTTGTCAGGTTCCAGATCCATCTATTGATTCCCTATTCTACTGGCCTGCTTCACTATCAAAGGAGAATGTGTCCATAGTCCACAGGAACAAACTGTCTTGTGTGGAAGAGAAGGGTCACTGTTTAGAAGGAGTAGAGTCTTAAGAGCCCAGACTTATCCTTAAAGGGGTGGAGAGGCTGCTCTGGCTATAAGGTTTTAGGGTTTGGTCCTGTGCTACTTTGGGACAAGAGTGGAGACCAGAGATCAATGGCGAGGCTCTGGCATAAGAGTGCCACAGTGTCCACCGAGCCATCCAACCTGGTGCTGGGATTCTGGGACTGTACATGCGACTTGGGTGGCAGATATGAGCAATCCCAGCCCACAAGCATGAATGTAAATGACCTGCAGCTTTCCAGTCATTAGCTCTTGTGGCTCTGGCTGACTTTTCCATTTCTCTCAGATGCCTCTGGAACATAGCAACAGCATCCAGGGAGAGTGGGAAGGTAAGGCATAAGAAAGGATATGAACTCTAGCTCTGTGCCTCGCAGCTACACCACCAGAGACTAACCTCAGTTTCCTAATCTATACCATGGGAAGGCTGTCATGACTTTAGTGGTAAGCCACCATCCATACCTGGTATGAAGTAGCAGTTCCTCACCCTTTTTCTATTAAATACCTTTTTTATTCATTTCCCGCCATATGGGTTGGCACCCCAACCATGGGTGCCATATTGGATAAGACTTTTTTTAATAAGTTTTTTGCCAGCCATAAAATGTTCTAAGCAATAGTTTGCTTTCTCGTTTTTATTATTCAACAACATCTATTCACCATTCAATCAGCAGCCCTGATCAGCAAGAAGTAACCAATGTAATTGATTTAATTCTATTTCACAACAAAAAATTCAACCCGCTAATTAACCTATGCATCTTTATTATAATTAAATGCTCAAACACTATTGCATATTAGGAAATCCTGACAGCAATTCTTTGACCCTATTTATGCTTTGGAAGAGTCCTTGGAACCTGTGATCCCTGGCTGGGAATCCCTGGGCCCCAAAGTTCCCTTAAGGTCAACCAATCTGTCATCTGTGACTTAACAGGTAACTTTTTTTCACATATGCAAATGACTTAAGAAGTATGTTCATTGGGCATTAAGAAGATTCTACATGTATACAAAAAAATACATCCTAGGCAAGTTTCTTTCTCCTTTCTTGGCCATTTATGTGTGTGTGTGTGTGTGTGTGTTCTTTTGCTCCTTGAGCTCTCCCTCTTTCTTGTTCCCCATGGTTCTGACCCCTTCGCTGTCCTCCTGGTCTTTGGTCTCCAGTCCTCCCATCATTCACCATCCTACCTTTTCCTGAGTGCCTTGAACAACAGGCTTGTCCACATATGGAAAAAAGCCAGGGAATACCTTGCCCCTTGGAGCTGAAATACACCAAGCCAAGACAAATCTGTTGGCAGGAACAGCAGGCACAAGAGTCGCATTCAGAGAACAAAAACAGCTATTTATAAAGCCTCCTTCCTGATTGCTGGGTGTTCACTTTCCCTTGAACCAAAGGGGCCACTGCCTCCTCTTGGAAAAGATTATTTCATCCACGGCTGCATGCCTGCCGGTCACCGAGTGCCCATTCCAATGAGCTGTGAGAACAAGGGATGACATGCAGGGTGGATTAGATGTGGTGACAAGCTCTCTGATGGGCCAGAGCAGCTGGGTATGAGGGTGACACAGATGGCCTCTGCAGCACCTGTGAGATGATGGTCACAGGCCTCTTATGGGACTTGACATCCTGGTCTTAGAGACAAGCCCACCTGCTTTGGCATTCTTTTTAAGCTCTTGATCTAAAATTTGCTTAACACAATTATTAAAAAATTTTCAAAGGCACTTAGGATACAAAAAATGTAAATGTTAACAGATAAAGTATATTCAGTATTATAACTAGCATTCACCATTCAATCATAATTCAACTCTAGCTACATTTGCCCTTTCTATTACACCTGCTTGATTTGCTATGTTATCTACCTTAATAACCTGATGCTAGTCCACTATTTTCAATAGTAGTAGCAATAACACCACCAATAACCCAGCAAACCCTAAAAGGTATTAAGAGTGATTTTTTTTTTAATTGAGATGAACTTTATGAAAATTTATAACCGTACAGAAGTAGGCCTATTGGCTAGGCATAGCCCTCAAGAAAAATACTTTCCCTAGATATGTACTTTTTGTCCTATACAGTGTTCTCTTAATAAGTTGAATTAGTTGCCAACTCTGAAAATTAAGAAATTTTACTTAAAATATATATATTTCTGGATTTAAAAAAAAAAAAAAAAGGCAGCTCTGGCAACACTTGGGACTGCACTCCTACATGCAGCAGCTGTGGACCACGGATGCAGTCCAGTATGCAGCATGGTGTTATCTCACATTCTTCAGGTTGTTTGGAGAAGTCTTGGAAATCATCTGGTCTAAGGCCTTCACTACATGGATGAGGAAACGGAGGCCCAGAGATCTAAGTGGCTCTCCTGGTGTCTCTTGGGTCTGGAAGGCAAATCTCCTGCCTGCTGGTCCAGCGTAGCCCCAACCACATCATTCTGCCCTCTCTGCCCCAACATAACGTGTGGGTAGTATCTGTTTCACCTTCCTAGCCTAATGCTGGTTGACACAGAAGGCCTAACTGACCATTTGAGTCATGAGCCACTCAGGGAACCTAGTTATCAAAGTCCAGACTACAAAGAAGAATACCTTCCCTTCAAGGGCATCTATTTGCAGAAATAACTGTGCTGTCCTCTGTGTAGACTTCTAAGCCCAAAAAACTGTTTTCATGTTTGGGTGACTTCAAAAAGTCCATTGCCCTTAAACTTCCTAGATTCTCAGAAAAAGGGTCACCAAAAGCTCACGAGAAAAGACTAAATAAGTTGCCTCTGCTGGTAAAAACACCCAGCCCAGCAGCTAGCTTGGTGTTGCTTATGGATGCCCTTGAAAACAGGCTGTTCATAGCTGTCAGAATGATGACTGGATTCTAGCCATAATTTGCTGACAAATATAAAAGAGCATTTTAAATTAGTCTCACTTTTTTCCCTTATTTGTCAAATGAAAGATTCAACTAACTAGTCTCCAATCAATGTTATTTTCTTATAAACTGGAGAGAAATTAAGAAAATCCAGAAATAGAGTCAACCCATTGTGTCACCACTATTTGCCATTCCTTCATGTGACTGGGAGTCCCTTGGAGCCCAGATCTGGACCCTCTGTCTCAAGGTCGGGTACACCTGGGCAGTTTAGAGCCTGACAGTGAACGTACAAGTTTCCTGGACCTGGAAATTCATCTCAGAACAATTGCTTAAAGACTCGTCATCTCCAGCGAGAGAAAGAAATGGTGGGCCAAAGAAAACTCAGGAAGACAGATGCAGAAAAAGCGTTCCAGAAGTCATTAAAACATTTATTTTCTTCAAAAAGTGTTGGCTGCCTCTGATAGACCCCACGCTACTCCTACTGCTCCTCTGCAGCCTTTTGTAGAATGAGTCTTCCAGTGACTGTCTCCTAGCAACAAGAAAGAACAGTTATTGAGCCCTTACCAGGCACCAAACACCTGCTTGGTGCTTTATATTTGCCACATAAGCTTCACATCAACTTTGTTGGGTAGAGATTAATACTCCCATTTTGTAAAAGAGGAAATTAAGGTTCAAAGAACTTAAATTATTTGCCCAGCCAGTAAGTGGCAGAGCCAGGCATGAGCCCTGACCCCTCAGATTCTGAACCCCATGTTCTTGCACAACAGAAGGTGAAACAGACAAAAACCAGGTGCCACATTCAGTCACAAAAGTCCTCCAACAGGGCCCAAGAGTAAAGTGACTGGGGAGGCATCTTCAAAAGAGAAGAACATTGACATTTGGGCTCTCTGGCTGTCTGAGGGGATTATGTTTCCCACCTCAAATTGTAGGGTATGATGTGTCTACAGACATTTGCCAAAGGCTTTGGAGAAGCGATGATGTTGGAGCTGCTGCAGGTGAAGGAAGAGGAGGAAAAGGAATATGAGGAGAGAATTCATTTCAATCAGGGAAATAAAAGGAGTTGCCTTCTACCTCCAAATCACCAAATAATCTGTGATCCCTCGATGCTATGCAGATCTGCCCTGGCAGTATAGACAGAATCAAAGGAATCCAGATTGCAACTCCCCTGGTAAGGTGTCTTGGTAATGCAATGACAGTGGGACAGGAGTTTGATTCTCTTCCTGATGCCATAGCAGCTGAGAAAGGGGCAGCCAGGAGCCTGCAGGGAACCCAGCCACAGATAAGCCCAGTGATTTCCTTCACATGAGCACCCCAACACACACAAAGAAAGGTTTTGTCTTATCTCCTCTTCTGTCACTTGGCCTGAAGCCCACCTCCACCTCACTGCCCACTATAACAGCTCTGACCCTAACTTGCAGGCTCCTGGGAATCATCTTCACCTGATCAGCCTTTATCTCAATAGGAGTCTCTTCCTTTCTCTGTCCCTGCCCCTATGGCCCCTGCCTGTGTTCTTTCAACCATTTTGGTGGCTAGGACAGAGGCAACCAAAAATTCTTCCCTTTTATATTATCTTGAATAAAGGCTAGCGGCTATTTTTTCAGAGTAACAGATAAGGGACCTTCATTAGTAAGAGAGTGCTTTGGTTATTGACAAGGCATCAGCAACATACAATCAACAAAATTTGAATAATTATATATAGCCTTCTATAAACTAAGATCTGCTCTACGTGATTTTACATGTGTTACCTCATTTTCTCTTTTTAATGCTCTTTGAGTTAAGTCTTAGCCCATTTTATAGGTAAGTAGGCTCAAAAAGTCAAGTAACTTGTTCAAAGTTATATGACCCAAAGGGGCAGAGCCAGAATTTAAACCCAGGGCTCCTTGATTCTATTCTGGGCTCTTTACATTAAGTCACACTATCCTCTCTTATTATGAGTGGCTGAAAATGGTGCATGTTGAACCTGAAATTAGAGGTACCTGAAGAGAAATTTATGTTTGTCTCCTAAGAATGGCACATAGCTTTCTGTCCCCCTCTTGTTGGGTATGACTCAAGAGCAGTACTTCGCCCCATTCAGTGTGAACTGAAAGAGGGAAAGGAACAGAGTATCCTGGAAGATTGCTGGCTTTGCCAGGGGTCAGTGCTGGTCTCCCTGACTATCTGATGCTGCATAGCTTCTAGACCAGGAGTTTCCTGTGATAATATCAGATTCAGACTCCTCTAGAACTCTCCTGGCCACTAGGAGCTGAAGTAGGGCTGATACTCTTCATTAGGCAGTGTTTCCTAGGATGTGATATAACCACTAATACCCCAAGCCTCCAGGTACATCCATTTAACAAGACTTATCTCCAGGCCCTACACAGCCTGGCTCATAGTAGGGCACCATAATGCTCAATGGATGGAGAGATAGAGGGATGGATGGGTGGATGGATGGATGGGTGCATGGATGAATGGATCAAAACACAAAAGTGCTGTCCTTCAATTACAAAGAGGACTACCAATGCAGAATTGATCTCTTGCACCCCTCTTTCAGAAAATGGCACCTCCACCAATCAGACTGTCCAAGACAAAATATGGGTGTCACCTTGACTGCTCTTTCTCACTCACTCCCCAAAACCAACCAGCCTTGTCAGTTCCACCTCCTAAATTTTAGTTGTGAATCCATTCTGTTCTTCTCAACTCTGTGGTCACTACCTCTGTTCAGGTCTTTCCCAGTTCTCTCCTGGGTTTCTACACCACCTCTAAACCCATCTCTAAGCCTCCAGTCTGTACCCACCCCTTCCAATCCTTTCTCAATATTGCTACAGAGTGCTCTTTAAAAACACAAATCTGATCAGATCATTACAGCCACCTCCCACTTTAAGAACTGACCACGACTCCCTATAGACCTTAAAATAAAGCCAAACTCCTAAGCAGGGCACACACAGCCTTTATAATCTTGCTCCTGTCTTCCTCTCCAGCTTTACCTGATCAGCCCCTGCCTTGAGTTTCATGTGCCTTCCAGCAGTGCTTTGCCCTCTCTTGCCCTGCCCCATGGCCCTGCTTCTTCCTCTGTCTGGAATGCTTTTCCCTTCTATATCCTTCAGAACTCAACCCTGGCATCGCTCCTTAGCATGCTTTCTCTGACTGCCTTTGGCAAAATCATGAATTGGGTATCTCTCCTCCTATTAGCTCCCAGCGCCAATGCTTAATCCACCCTACAATGATCTGTTTCCTTGTCTGCCCTTTCCAGGGTGCCTTCATCCAAGAGTACTGTGTTCTGTTCTTCATTGTACCTAGAAACCCCCATCCAGTCCCTGGCACCATGCTGCTCAGTGAATGTTTGTTGAATTGATAAATACTTTTGTCTCGCACCACACATGCATTTTCTCAGAAGCATGTTCGCAATCAACATCACATCTTTGGCCAATAATGTGACTAATAAAGATAATTAACTAAGGATTAGGGTGTGGTCTATGAAAAATCTATTAGAGTAGACATGCAGGGAACATACTTTTTAACCAGAAGTCAAGATACATGATCTAAAAAATATAATTATGCATTTTTCTATCCCAGAAAAATCTGAATATGTAATGTCTACAGCTACACGACCAGATCTGACTCTTTTGCCTTACTATGTTATCCAAACATGCCAATTTAAGACACTGAAATAATAATAGCTAATGAATGAATAGCTAATATTCTTGGTGAGCTTACTACGCATCAAGCATTATGTGAAGTGCTTTACAATCATCTCGTTTAATCTTCCTAACTGCCCTTTGAGGTAGGTCTTTTTAGAAACTCCAGTTTACACATGAGTAAACTGAGGCTTTAAAAGGTTAAATAACTTGCCAAAAGTTACACAGTCAACAACGGATATCTGCCAGCAACAGACAAGAAGTCTCTTTGATCCTCTATCATTCTCCAATACTGACCTAACCATGACCTCTGAACCTTATTAGATCTTCACAAGAGCCATTTCTGGGCAAAAAAATAGTTTGTGGCTTGCGGAAATTTTTATTAAAACTCTAAATCTCCTGGCAATAACTTTCCAATGTCATGATTCAGAACCACTGTGATATTTGAAAATGGAATCATAGTGCAGGTCTCCTGGCTACGGTGATGTTGTCACTGCTGGGGAGGAATGCTCAGCCTTGACACTTATGGCAATCTGTGCTTTTCCCATTACTTAGTCAGTTGCCATCATTGACCATTAAAAGTCACTGACCCTCATTCTTTCCTCCATGGGGAATCTTCTCCTTCAGGTTTAACCAGTTCTGTGTTCTCCTGGTCATCATTTCCTTAGAATCGACAGCAATGTTTCTCAAAGTTCTATCCCCTGACCTTATAAGGATCACCTGGGCACTCATAATAATGCATATTCCTGGCCCCATCCCACAACTATCACATAGACTTTCTACAGATTGGAGTCCAGGAAGCAGCATTTTAATCACATTCTCCAGGTGATTCTTATAAATACTAATGTTTGAGAACCACTGGTATGGTACATGACTAAAGTGTGGTCCCTAAACCAGCAGCATTAGCAGCTTGTTAGAAAATGCAGGATCTTGGGACCCAACCCAGAGCTACTAAATAGGAATCTGCATTTTAACAAAATGCCCAGTGATTTGTATGCTCATTACTGTACATACAGGGAACCCCAGATCTAGAATAATACTTCCTAACATTTTTTTTCCACATAACAGCACACATAGAACATGAAAACATTTGTTTGGCACACTGAGACAACAGACAAGAATATATGCAGTGGTAATGGGGATTCTGCCTGACCCAGACCCCACCTGGACACCCTGAAAGCTAGGGGGATTGATGCCTCAGGCATACCTGCACCTCGGTACACTGACTGAGAAGCTCTGGTCTAGTTAACATATGCCCATTTCTTCTAACTTTCTTCATAAGGCATAATTACCTAGGCCTTGCTAATTCTTATTACCTTCATCATTTATCATTTTCCCCTGCATACTAAGAGTCAGAAAAGATACTTCCCAACCAAATAGGTCTTAGAATCTTCATACAATGGAAGAACACTGTCTCATCGTCAAGTTCCAGGTAGACTCTTTGAGAAATGCCAAGAAGCTTATGGCATAATGAAAACTGGGAAGAAAGGATAAGTCCTCTTCTCTGTGAGGAATGCTCTTTTCCTCTAGGTCCACAGATCTGAGGACAGAGGATCAGCAGCATGCAAGATGGATTCCTCTTTCCTGAATGCCAGGAGGAATATGATTTTGCTTAATCCTTCCCCAGTAAAATCTGTCAACTTGTAAACTGGACAGGTGTCCCTTCTCCTAGCCAGCCCCTGCTAATGGGGTGACAGTTGGGTTGGAAGGAATGGAATACCTTCAGAAAAACCTCCTGGTGGGACCATCTGATCAAAATGACCAAGTGGCAGGACACACCATCTGACCTTGCACAGCCCCTAGCAACATGGGGACCCCATAGATTTTTTTTTTTTGGGGGGGGGGCTTTGGAAAATATTGAAAAAATTTAAAGTTCAAAATAGTGAATTCTAACTTTGAAGTACATATGACAAGGTCTACCACTAAATGAAGAATTATCATGGTCTAAGCAAATACAGTTGAAAAAGAAATGCCACCAACCAACTCGTGTTTTTTTTCCTCCTCTTTCCAAGTTGCCTGCAAATCTGTGTCTAATTCGCACACCTTCTGCTGCCCCTATCAGACCATAGACAAAGCAGCAAATATAGTGCCTGGTATAGTGTGGGGCTATCCCTCCTTCCTAGGCTAAATATCTCTTAAGTCTTAAAAAGGTTGCCTGCTCTTCCCTTTGTACCTCAACCATAACCAAGAGGGGGCTCTGCTTGAAGTCCCTCTGCATTTTCTTTAGTAGAGAAAGGAGAGCAGCCAGAGTGTGCTGGCATTTGCCACCTCTGGGTGATTTTTTCATGGAAATCTTCCCTTGACCCAGATCTAGAGGCATGGAGGCCTTTCTCTTGCTCTAACTAGGAAGTTCAGAGAGCAGGTGGCAGTTCACCTAAAATGGCCATGATGTCTATGAAAAGAATGTTTTTTTTCTCTAATTTCCTAGCAAGAATGGTTAGTAAAAATTCCTACCTGTTGGTCCTTTGATTAACAAGTGCTGAAAACATAAAGTTGGGGAATGCTAAGGGCTTGGGCCTCCCAGTGCAAACAGCATAGCTATTTTACATGACCATGTCTAGTATAGAATGTTGAGCCATCTTTCTGCTTCGTGGTCCAGGATGAAGAACAAGCTGTGGTACTTTGAATTTGGCACCTCAGAGACCTTTGCTGCCACCT
Source organism: Tolypeutes matacus (assembly GCA_026826555.1). Taxonomy (NCBI): domain Eukaryota; kingdom Metazoa; phylum Chordata; class Mammalia; order Cingulata; family Chlamyphoridae; genus Tolypeutes; species Tolypeutes matacus. The sequence continues at coordinate 43,005,967 of JAKSZT010053887.1, forward strand.
GCAAGAAACTCCATGACCACATAGAGTTGGAGGTAAGTTCCCAAGTGGGATAAGGATTCCAAGAACTTGGCTCTGCTCCTGAATTTATCACACACACTCTCAGGACATGTTTCCTTGGGCCCTAAAGAAGTGATCCAGAGCACAATCTATCATTGTCCCTCCATCCTATTCCCAAACACCTCCAGCACCTCCCCGAAGGACTCCAGTTGCTGGACCTGCTTTTCTTGGCCTGCCCATGGAGCCCGTGGGGTCCTGGGACCCAGAGGCCAAATCCGCAGTTCATTCCTTCCCTCAGCCCTCCTCCCGGGGCCTTGCTATTCCCCCTTTTCAGAGAAGGGAAGACTTAGTTTTCGCCATAGCAGGGAGAGGGGCTGCTGTTGGGGTGGAAGCACTGTCCCAAGCTTGAAGAGATGCAGGTTGAGGCCAGGGATACCAGATGTCCCCCAGCTCATCCTGCCACAGTTTTCACAGCTCCTTCAAGGAGCCCACTTATAGGGACCTAAGGTGGGCTTCAGGGGCATGAAACCTGTGGGGACCCTGCACTCAGAAAGTTGCTTGGTTTAATGTTCTGCTATCACCGTCTTAAAACCCTTAATAATTTTCAAACAAAGGGCCCCCCATTTTCATTTTTGCACTGGGCCCTACAAATTACATAGCCACTCCTGTAGGTGCACTTGTGTTTACAAACTCTTCAGCACTTATGTTTACTAACTCTTCAACACTGGTAACAGCCTGCCTGTAGGCCTCTCTTCCTACTTCCCACCCCCTCATGTCACTCCTGCTGGGCTGCTCTGAAGAAGTCTAATTGCTATAAGAACTTCTAGGTCTCTCTGTCCCTGTGAAAGACCAGCTCTGTCTCCGCTTTTGGTCCCCTTGCCCACAGTTTTTAGCTACCAACCCCAACTTTCCATGGGATACATGCCTGTGGCCTTTTATCCTTTGAGAAAAACAAGTGAAAGAGGCAGCTGGAGAGTTCAGCCAGCATGGACTCCCCCTGGCCCACCAGCTTTGTCTCCAGCTCTCCATTTGCAATCACGTGGAGCTTGGGCATCCCTTTGAGGAGAAGCATTTGGCCTGAAGAAGTGTGGGAAAGCCCCGCCACTCCCTGCCCAAAAGGCCCACAGGGAGTTTTCACAAACAAAACACAAAGCCAGAGGTTCTGTGTCGTTCTATTTGACTGTCTGCCTGCTTCCCCCCTCGGTTGCTGGGTTACTGAAACACTGGGGTGGGAGGCCTGGATCCTGGCCAATGCCCTGAACTTCTGGCCAGCTCCCTCAGCAGGCAGAGAGGCCCAGGAGCCTAGGGCACATGTCCCAAGGTGGTACCAGGTGGTACGTGGCTGTGACCACCTGCACATGCCAGAGCTGAGACAGTCCTCTATTTAGTCATAAATACACTGCCTGGGAGCTGCCGCAGGAAGAAGGAGGCTTTGGCCCAAGGACAGAGTGTGGCTCTGCAATTTTTGGAGGTGTGTATGCATTTTTCCTGTTGGTGCAAGCGTCTGGTGAGGTCTCTTTAAATATACCCCAAGTGTGGGACAGCCCTAGCCTAACCACGGCCAGCTGCAGGCGCACAGCGACTGCTTGTTCTCCCTGCAGCTGGCCTTGAAATTGTGCCCAGAATACAGCAGCTCTTCTCCCCAGCCTCTGCAGCCGGCCCGCCCTCCCAGCTCCAGGCCGAGCCATGCCTGACAGGACCCTGTGGGTCCAAGACTCAGCGGCTCTTCCTCAACTGCAGAGGGGGCTGAGGGCCTCGTTGCTAAGGACGCCCGGTGGCCTCTGGAGGGTTTGGAGTCGTTTGCCATGTGGGTTGTTGGGGGCTTTGGGGAGCACTTCCTGTTTTCCTTACCTCCCCATAATGAGCCTATTGAGTATTTATTCATGAGGGTAAGCTGCGGGGAGGGGCAGGGGCCATCCTGTGACAGGCAGCTTCTGACTGCCCACAGGATTGGGGCAGGCGCCATCTCTGCGCCCCGAGAACACTGGGCAGAGTGGTCCTGCGTGTTGTGGTCCAGGGGAGACTGAGAGTGGCAGAAGGAAAGGGTGACACCTGTGTGTGACAGGTTTAAGGAGGCTGCAAAGTGCCACAGAGAGGTGTGAGAGCAGGCGGCCTCAGGAAGAACAGGTAAGAGAAGCTGTGTGACGTGACCTTATAAGCTTGGCCCTGCATGCAGCAGCCCAGGCCTGCAAGGACCAGCACGTGACCCACCAGCTCAAGGTCAGCCATCCTAGGAATAACCCCATGCAGTTATTTCCACTTCATTTCACCATGTTCAAAGCCATACATCAGCCTTTATTCCGGAGTCACACAACAGCCCTGTAGGCTAAGAAGGCCAGGCTTTATTATCCCCATGTTATGGATAAGCAAGCTGAGGCACACAGGTTTAAAAGGGTGAAGAGAGGGGGAGAAAAGTAAAAAGGGAAGAGAAAAAGTCACATGCTGTGACTGCCAACCATAACACATCCTCATTTGAAACATCAACCCAGGGGGGGGCAAGTATTATCATCATATTTTTAAAATGAGGAAACAGCAGCTTGGCTACATTAAGTAACTTGACCAAGACTTCATTGCTGGTAACTGTAAGAGAGAAGATTCCAGGTCTTCTGGAGTGAGTTTAGCTTGGAACTCAGTAAAAGGAGATTTACCTAACAAGTGCCAGAAGCTCAGTAAATCCTTCAGCATGGATGCAATGTCTCTTCCTCCTTTATTGTAGAAGGGACCATTTGATTCCCTCTCAGCCCTGGCAACTGGGCAACTCTCCTGAGAAATGTTTTGTAAAGGACCAAAGACAAAATCCTACTGTCTTTTCAAAATTCAGGCTGGACAGTAGAATAGAGAGTCCGAAAAACTGCCTTAAAGTTTACAAAAGGTTTCCCACATATCATCTCATTTTATTTTGATCTGCAGAGCATGCAGGGCAAGTATTATTGTCCTCTTTTTATGGGTGAGGAAACAGAGGCTGAGGGGTTCAGTGACTCGAGAAAGGGCATAACAGCAAAGAGATTGGGGGGGGGGGTATAAATAGTGAAATCTCTTTAGTTTCTTTCTTTCTTTCTCTCTCTCTCTCTCTCTCTCTCTCTCTCTCTCTCTCTCTTTCTTGTCACTTCAGTAAAAAGTTGGATGGTGAAACTTAAAGCTAAAGTGAAATTGTGTGAGGAAGGGGCTCTCTGTTAAAAGTCCCTCGCATGATAAACAGCTCACTTGTCGCAGGCTAGTGGCTGACGGAGAAGGAGCAGGAGACTTGGTCCCTTCTCTAAACTAAAGCCAACAGCCCACGTGAAAAGAGAGAAAGTCCACAACCCTACAGCACACCCAAGAGCGGGTTAATATAGTCTTCACTCAACCAGTGCCAAGGAAACTGCGATGAGTCAGGTCACCCCGGGCCCTGTTTTGAGGGGCCCAGTGACTCAGGCTAGGGAAAAGGTGATTCCAGATAAAGTGCTTACCTGCAGTGAAAGGGGGCCTTGCCCAGACTCATGGATCTGGAGATTGGCCCCTTTCTGCAGTTAGTTAACATTTGAACTGTGTGTCTGAGCCCCTGTATCCTCATTTATAAAATGGGAGTGCGGGTGGGGTGGGAGGGAGGCTTTTATTCAGATTAAGGTTTTCTGTTCTCCTTATGTAACTAGCAGTGAAGCTAAGGGTCTCACAGAATCCTCAGATACTCAAAGGAGCCCTAAATGGCACGTGCCATAACCGCCTTCCCTGAGATGGGGAGAGAAAGCAGGAAGGCCACCTGAGGTCCAAAACAATGAGCGGTCAGGTCAGGCTTCAAATCCAGATTTGTCCAGAGCCTAGGAATTTCAGCAGTGCTGGCTCTTGAAAAGCTCAGTCTGGAGCAGAGATTCTCAACCAGGTGCAGGGCATATCCAAGCTGATTTTAGTCACAGTCTCTTCTTTATTTTGACATTTCAGATAATATTAATAGCAGGCATGAGATTTTCTATGTTTATCAAAAAGGAGGCATGAAAATATATTGGGAACACAGAGGAAAGCCTGTGGAAGTCAGCACTGTACCTGGAGCACGGGTGCCCAGTAAGTGCTGTTGACTCTGATTAAGAAGTTGGCATGTCACCCCTCCCCGTCCCCGACCTGTCACCAGGCAGCCTCTCAGGGTGCTCTCTGATGTCTCTTCCCCTTCAAAGCTTCCCTTGACGCTCATTCAAACCTAATTTCACCTGAATAAACAGTTGGGGGATGGGGAGAGGGAGGGACACAGTGAGTCACCTCCTCCACCCCAAGCCCAGAATAGTCTTGCAAAGGTTTACAGAAGTGATCATAGTTGGAGCAAACCAGACATGCTTCAACTCGAGCAGTTATTTTACAGTCTGGAAATTTGTCATTTTACGGGCTAAAAATATGAACTTTTAAAATTCCTTGATTTTTATCTAATCTTTAAAAAATTATTCACAAGGAAAGGCTAGCCAGCTCCACTAATATGAACCTCTGTGTGGGGAAAAGTGATTCCAGATTTGGAAGCTGGTCCAAAAAAACCTGTTATCCAGTATGTTTGGGGGAATCTCTGATCATTTGGTTTCCCTTATTAACTGAGGATATTTTTTTAAAAATACAAAAAGGTCTTGAGACTACTATAGTAAATACTCCCATTTCCCCCTCACTTAGAACTGATATTTATTAACATTTTGACCTATTTCCTTCAGGCCTTTTTAAAATAAAGGAAATAAAATATTACAGATAAATCTGAAGTCTATAACCTGACTATTTTACTCACCATTAAGTTCTTTAGATCTCTTCATGTTAATGTTTAAAGAACTAGTTAATTACTTAAAAAAAAAAAAAGCTTTATTTAGATATAATTAACATACCGCACAATTCACCCATTTAAAGGGTACAATCCAGTGGCTTTTTGTTTTTTAGGAGGTACCGGGGATTGAACCCGAGACCTTGTATGTGCAAAGCAGGTGCACAACCACTGAGCTATACCCACTCTGCTCAATCCAATGGTTTTTAGAATATTCACAGATATGTCCAACCATAGCCACAGTCAATTTTAGAACATTTTAATCACTTCAAAAGGAAACCCTGTGCCCTTTAGGTATCACTGCCCTATCCCTTTATGCCCCAGCTCCTGACCTGAGCCCTAATCAATCACTAATCTACTTTCTGTCACTATAGATTTTCCTATTCTGAACTTTCATATAATCATATTTAGCATAATGTTTTCAATGTTCATCCAAGTTGCAGCATGCATCAGTACTTCATTCCTTTTTATCCTTTTTATGGCCAAATAATATCCCATTATTTGGATAAACCACATTTTGTTCATTTATCCATTCATGGACAGTTGGGTTGTTTCCACCTTTTGGCAATTATGAATAATGCTGCTATAAACATTCGTGCCCAAATCTTTGTGTGGACACTTCTGCTGGATATATGCCCAGGAAGGGAACTGCTGGGTCACAGGGTGGTCTGTTCCCTTTAACTGCTCTTTAGGGCTCCATGAACACCATACAGTGTAGGTGTGAAGGACCAGAAGAAGAATTGCTCAGACGCTGCTAATGGGACCATAAGTGGGTAAACCACTTTGGAGGGCAGTTTGACAATTTATACTGAAGCGAAAATGCATTTATAGATCATATGGCCCAGCAGGTTCTCCTCACTCTCGGCCTAAGAATTTTCTGCATGCGAGCACAGGAGGATGAGCATGAGAGGATAAGCACAGGGGTGCAGTGCAGCATTGTTTTATTACAACAAAATGGAATTGCCCTGAGTGACTGTGTATCTAACACTTTACAAAGACTGTATGAATGAATGTTGATTTTATATTATGTTTATTTCACCTTGATTTTTTTTTTTTTTTTTTCAAAAAGGCAGTGTTTTGGGCACTGTGCTAGGGACATGTAATTCATACCATGATATGGGCCTTGCCTATGAGAATCCTAAATTCTAAAATTAACATTTAGCTGAGCCATGTTCATGTAAAGAAGCTTAATAAATAATGAATCAGATTACTTTAAGATTGGATGGATTTCTTTAGCAACTCCAATCCAATTTTTTTTTTTTTGAGGTACCGGGGCCCAGGGATTTAACCTGGGACCTCATATGTGGGAAGCAGGTGCTCAACCACTAAGCCACATTGGCTCCCTTGAGTTGTTTTTTTCGTTTGTTTGCTTGTTGTTTTTTTGTTTTTAGGGGGCACCAGGGACCGAACCTGGGACTTCCCATGTGGGACACAGGCGCTCAATCGCTTGAGCCACATCCACTCACAGTGCTGTTAATTTTTAAATGAGAAAAATCAAGGACTTTACTGGTTAAGTAACTTGCCCAAATTTACCCAGCCAGTAAATGGCTCTCAAGTCCCATCTGAGAGCGTTTTCCTATTCTGCCTTAACATTCACCTACAGTATTGCGCACTCTTAAATTAGAGAGGAAGATATCTTCAAGCTTGATCTCCTCAGGCATGATCTGAAACTTCTCAGCTCGGGCAGGTAGAGCCTCTCAGAACTTGGAGTAAGGAAATTGGGAACTGGTTGAATGCTCAGCCCAGCAGCAGTGATTCTAAAAGGGATGAAATGGAAACACTCAAGAAGGGAACCATGAGAAGACTTTTGAGCCCTTGGAAAATAAAGGTCACAACCTAATTAAATCTCTGCATCGAACCCTAGAGTTAAGTAAGACTAAAATGGTCCTTAGGGCGAGATTCTCCTTCTAGTCTATTCCCTCCTGAATCAAGTCCAACAGAAAGCCTAACGGAAGTCCAGTGGCTTCCCCCAGCCCTGCCTCTGTTCCAGCATTATCCTCATTCCAAGAGCCATCCATGGCAGCTCGTCACTTCTTACTCAACAACAGTTCTCCGCATTCTAGATGCCCCTCCCTCAGTTTCTTCCTGTTACCTCCTATTATGTGTGCTAATCTCTTTTTCTGATCACGAAAGTAATCCAAATTAGGTCTAAAATGGTAGAACATTTCAAAATAAAGAGGGGCAAAAAGAGAAAAGTTACCCGCAACCTAACCATCCAGGTATAAGGTATCTGTTGGCCTTGTTTCAATCCTTAAGAAGGTTTGGCCCTTCTTTCTTTTACATCAGACCTCTGGAGGATCCAGATGAGCTTTTTACTTTCCTAAGCCTTCACCCATTTTTAAGTGCAGCTTCATCCTGACCATCTCTCTCTCTCTTTTAGCCCTGCACTCACTGTAAGTTTCCTTCACTGATGCTTAGAATCTTTCAGCCCACTAAGGAGAAATTGTTTCTGTCAATTTTCCCTTATAAAATTCCATTGTTTGCTTACAGTTTCTGACACATAACTTTTTGTCTCTCTTAAACAACCCTCTTTTTTATTTCCTACAAATGTGTACCCTGTATTTCACTTCAGTTCCAGCCTTCATTCATCCATATGCTCTTATTTTCCTGTTTTTTTTTCCCCCATTTTCTTTGTTGTTTGTGAATTGCTTTGATTTTTCTTTGTCTTCAGACTCCTGGCCATACACTCTTTGTGTCTTCCAAGGATTTTGGAATAGCTTTTAAAGATTAATTCCCATGCCTACATTTTCACAAGTGAGATGCAGCACATTTTATAGACAGAGCCCAAGGAGGTCTCAGAAAACCACAGTTGAAGTCACAAGACTCAGCAGCAACAAGTCAGGTTAGAACACAGTCTACAGTAGGTTCCTGGAAAATCCTCTGCCCCAGAGAGCTTAACCTTCCTACCACCAAAGCCCCTGAGTTAAAGAATAACTTTCCACAAGCAATGTCTACCAAACAAATTGCATCTCCTAAGTAATAACGGCCTGGGAGACCCTGCCAGTGGGAAATGTATTGTTTCTCTTAGACTTTATACAATATTGAAAAGAATGGATCTTCATTGCCAAATTCAGGAGATTTGGGGACCTTGGGGAAGAGAACCATTCCAACCCTTTTCTTCCTCTATAATTGGATGATTAAACAGACAAAGAATATTAAATGCAAATATGGCTTGTTGACTATAATGTGGATAGGTCTTTGTTTATCTAAGTCAGTGGAATCATAAACTTGCTGATCTCAATCTGTACTAGAAGAGGAATTAAGAAGGTGGAAGAGGTGACTTTTTTAGGAAGGGCATATAATCTAACAAGGGATCAGATAAATACCACTGTGCACACATAAATGTTATCTCAAGTCCCCTACGATCAACAAATTAATAAGAACAGCAGCCACTTACTGAGCATTTACCATGTGGCAAGCATTGTCTGGTGCTTTCCTACATTATCTTATTTGATCCTCATAACAATTCTGCATGGTGTGTATTATTCCCCTTATTTACACAAAGAAACTGAATCTCAAAGATAAGTAAATTCTCCAAGATTAGATGGGTTTCAAACCTATATCACTGATTCTAGGCTCTTTACATGTACCCACATGTAGGAGACTGCCTCTATGCTATACTTCTGCTTTCCATCTAATAGGTGTGTCTATTTGATTGACAGTCGGGTTTCCATGCAGGACTTGGCATATCTATTTGGCAGTCAGCCGTCTGAAGCAAAAACTGTATCTTATTTGTTCTATATCTCCAGACCAAACACACTGGCTAAAACAAAGTGATTGCTCAATAGTTAGCTGTTGATTGTAAAACTGAACCAAAGACACCTTTTTAAAGGTCCCGCAATTAGCGTGAACCCTAAAGAAATGACTACTTTGCCAGTCACAAGTCATAGCTATTGGAAGCCACTAGAATAAAAGGGGTCCATCTTGCTCCACTTACAGTCCAAAGGAGGAAATGGCATAGCTTACAGCCTGGCACTCAGGTCTTCTCCTAACTGCTCAATGAGTGGGAAGGCCTCCCACACCCATCTCTGAGCTATTGCTGGGACCTTTGAAAGTAGCAGAGGGTCTGGGACAACTGCGAACTGGGGACAGGAAATGCCAGGGTTCTCCCACCTCTTTCCCACCAAGAGTTAAGACAGTGAGTGGGCAGAGCCCAGATGGCAGCAAGTGTGTCAGACGGCTGTGGGGTCGGAATAAGTGACCCTGCAGGGCAGAGAAAGGGGGTCTCCATTGTGAGCCCTCTGTCATGGCCCAGAAGCCTACCTGCCTCTGAACCCTGCCAGACAGCAGTCCCCATGGCCATCAGCCCCGCCCAGTCTGCAGGAAAGGTTGGCCCTCAGAAAACACCATTCGCCCTAGATTGGCATGAGCTCCACAAAGAGACAGCAAATCCTGTTAGTCTGCATCCAGAGCCAGAGTGCCCTAACATGCCAGTCGTGTGTGTGTGTGTTGTTGTTGTTGTTGTTGTTGTTGTTGTTGTTGTTGTTTTAACTTGGGGAGGGTGGAGTAGTGGATAGGAAATGAAATGGCTTTGCCCTCTGTCCAACTCTGAGGCAACCCACCACCGTGAGCTCTGAGAAACAGCAGTTTTGTTTTGGAAACTGGCAACGGCGCAGGCTCGCTCCTGGAAATGAATTTGGTCCCCCCAGCTGCAATGTTCTACTTCCCGCCTTCCTGCCAACACCCCCTTCCAGCTGCCCCTCTCAAAGGCACCATTGTGCCCGCCTGGCATAGCAACAGAGGAGAGCTAAAGAGGAAGAAAACATTTTCTGCCCATGGGACGTTCTTGAGCAGGTTGTGTGTACATGGCTTCGATGCCGCATTCCTTGAGCCCACACAAACCCGCCAGAATGCCATCATCCTTGTCACAGATGGCAGCCACCTTCCAGTCTAACTGTCCCCCATAGCTCACATCAGAGGACTCGGAGAACACAGCTGGGTGGGCAAGGCTGGGAGTCTGGGTCACAAGGACACTTTTTCAGCACAGCGCTCTACCCCGCCAAAGTAAGGATAAATGTAGACTCCAAATCTCTGAACTGGAAGGGGATTTAGTCCCACTTACTACTCAACGAAAGGATTCATTCTGGCCCATTCTAATAAGTGGGCATCCTTCCTCTTCCCGAATATTCCAAGGATAGTGAGCTTCTTACATTCCATTACTGGACAGCTCTGGCCATCAGAAAGTTCTTCCTGATGTTGAACAAGGATTCTTCATCACCATACCATTCCCTAGGCAGCACTTAGTGCAATGCTTGGAATAAAATAAGTGATCAGTAAGTGTTTGTGGAAATGTATGACTGAATTCCCCATCTGTTGGCCCTGTTTTCACACTGGGAGCACACAGAACATGCCCATCTCCCCATTCCTACCCTTCATAGGGCTGAAAATGTATCTTCCACTTTGTCTACCATTACCCTTCACTGAGCTAAACATCCCCAGTTCCTCATATGATTTGATTTACAGATCTGTAACTATCCTGACCCCTTTTCTTGAGAGACTCCTTTTATTTATTTATTTATTTATTTATTTATTTATTTATTTAATTTTATTTATTTATTTGGTGTCCTCCTTAAAATAAAGAATCAAATCTCTTGTATCTAGAAAACTCCAAATGTGTTCTCATAGGTTGCAAAGCACAGGATTAACAGGCATCAGGTACATGTTCTACAAGTTGGACTCCCTTCTTGATCTCATCGTTTGTATCTAATTCAAGGAAACTGCAGGTTCATGAAGCTTATTATGGACTTTGATAAGTTTGGAAAAGAAGGACCTTCCTTTGCTTCACTGAGTCAGTATTGCCCCATCTGTAAAAATGAGAATACAATACTAATATTTGTAGATTTATAAGACGTAGGCATAAAATAGATGAAGTGCCCAGTTCATAACAGGCTCACGATAATAATGTGTGTATTAGAATTAGTAACTAACAGCCCTCAATAGATGTCACTCCTAAAATGATATAACACAGCCTCTCTGAATGCAGTAGAAGACACTGTCCTGTAACACTTACCTACATGCCAGACCAATTGTTTTTATGTAGATAGTACTGGACAGTCTTTCCAACACTTCTATCACCACCACCACCACTCAATTTATCTCCTTTTCTTCCCTGAGAATACACATCAGATTGTTGACTCTGAAAGCATTCTCCATAGTTCTCCTGTAGGGGAAGAAGACATCATTGTTTGCCCTGGCTACACTTCTTTCCCTCCCAATACTTTTTTCTCTTCCTTCTCTGTCTTGTTACCTCCAGCCAGTGGTGTGCTGGAACCAGCTGGCTAGCTCATAAGAGTCCACCAGCACATCTCTTCACAACTCTGCTTTCAGAGTTGAAATTGTCCATCATGGGTGGACATACACCATGAAGCCACAATCAGTGGTTTTTCCCCGTAGAGCCAGCTGTTATCCACTTAGCAGGACACCACTGCCTACAGCATTGACTCACTGTAAGCGCCTGGAGGACAGGACTATGTCCCATTTCTGCTCCATCCCCAGGCTCTAACACAGGGTAAACAAGCTTTTATCATCCTTGATGGATAAATGAATGCTTCTGGCTTCTGTCTCCTGGTGTCTCTCCTATATTAAACGTGACTCATGTGCCATACTCTTGCTACCAGATGTTCAGATATAGATTTCCCTTAGTTGTGATCAGAGGACCACTTCTTGCAGACTTGGATTAACCTTCCATATCTCTCCTTATCCTGGACATTTATCCAATCACACTATTTATCCATGGAGGTAGTGGGATTTCTTTGGAAAGAAAGAAACCTTGCAGATTTCTTCAAGGAACCCTTTGGTTTCCATTTTGGGATTTCTCAACAGATTTTTTTCTTTCTATTAACAAATAGTTGTTTTGGACACTTGGAATGGGTAAGATGTGCCATGAACTATGGAGAACACAGAGCTGTGTAAGATATGGTCTCTGTACTCTGGGAGCTTAAGGTCTCTTGGTGGAAAGATACATATGCCTAAGACATGGCAGAATATACATTCTGTGTAAGAGGAAAAAACAAAGAAATGAAAATTCAGAGAGAGGAAAGATCAGTTTTTATCTAGAACATTTGGAAAAGCCTCATAGAGGCTTTTGAGCTGGAAGGGTAAGATTTAATAGGCATGAAAGAGCTGAGGGACATTCTAGGCAGTGAGTACAGCAGAAGCAAAAGCAAGCAGAGGAAAGGCACAGGCTTACAAAATCCAAACCACCGCCACCCCCCCCAACTCTGTAACAAACCTATCAGTCTTCCATGACTGGTCGCTGCTAAGACCCAACTAACCCCTCTTCCTCAGCTACTGTCTTTGCAAACCAAAGGATACCTTGGACCAGCGCCCAGGTTTCCCCATGGTCCACCTTACATTCCAGTCTGCCAAGCCAGTTTACAGAGAGAACTCCACACCTACCAAAGCAGAAACACTCCCACCAGAAATAAGCACTGTCACCCCTGTGCCTTAATGGGCCCTGCAGGATCCTTGGGCTACTCGGGATGGTATACTGGTGCTTTTCCTTTGCCTAATGCCTTTCAGTACCCTGTTCCCTCAAACTAAAAGGTGGGGGAAGGATCTTGGTCAGGTGTATGTCAACCTCCCCTCTGGCCCTCAGTGCAGATCTGAGGCTCTGACATGGAGCTCAGGCATCAAGGCAGGCCACCCTATCTTCTGCCCATCCCCCCAGCAGCCCTTATTCAAGTGTGTCTGGATGTCCTCCACCTCTTCCGTAGCCCTCTCTCTTCCTCCTCACTGTAACTGAACTATGGTCTCCCCAACATTTGCTCAGTATTCCCCTACTTCCCTTTTCAAAAAAGCCATCACTCCCACTTTCCTCACTACTGGAAAGGGACAGGACTCCAGTTTTGTCCCCAGACCAATGTTCAACCACCATCTTCAGCATCTATCCTTCCACTCCCTCTTCTTCCCATCCTAAGCATCCCAGCATCTTCTTCCCTCTATGCATTCATCCAACAAATATTCATTGAATATCTTCTCTGCCTTAAATATCATGAAAAACCTTTTTCTCGATCATATTGCCCTCTCCCCTCCATTTATCAGCAAAACACACTGCTATCCTGACTCTGCTCCCTCACCCACTCTACCTACCTTCCTGTCCCATGTTAAGCCCTACCTCTTCCAGGAGATAGCTGTATGATCTGGGGAGGTCACTTACCAACTCCAGGCCTCAGCGTTCTCATTTTGGTAATTAGGAGTTGTCTGCAGTGTTCCAGTTAGCTTCACCATTCTAAGATTCTGTGCTTTGGTCCTCTCCAGCTGCCAAAATTCAGCATTACAAAGGCACTCATGACCTCTTGCTGTCAATCCAAATAACAGGTCTAATTCCAGATCAGTTGACTCTAATCAGCTGTGTGACATTGGACAGTTCCCTTAGCCTCACTAACCTCAATTTTCTCATCTGTAAAATGAGGTGATGGACTGGATGTCCACAAGAAGAGAGAGAAATGCTTTTTGAAGAGTGGACAGGGAAGAATTCATGGAGAAAATTGGCATTTGTAGAGGTTTTTAAGAAAGGCACAGGGAGGGTGCTAGGGTGTCCACAAGTGTCTCCTGCCATAAGGTCAACAATGGATCTAGACAAAGGCCATCATCAATGGTTGATGGGGAGCTCCATAATGGAACATTCAGGCTGACAACACCTGAACCCACTGATCATGAAAAAAAGACAACCAAACTATGCACCTCCTATTGAGATATAATAGGAAATTCACAGCACCTCTGGTGATGTATTCTTGCCAAAAAGGCAGCCTGAATCTGATCAAGCCTCTAGATCTAAAAGTAGCAATTTAATGAAAATACAGGGGATAGATTGGGAACATGTTAAAAGACACCCCAGGGATGCAATCAGCAAAATCCAGAATCTGGGACGTGCTACAACCTTTTGACATCACCAGGGTGCATTTTAGAAATGCAGAATCTCAGGCCCCAGCCCAGATCTAAAACAGAATCTGCATTTTAATAAGACCCTGAAGTGATTTGTATGCACCATAAAATTTGAGAAGCACTGCTCTCCAAGACAAATAAATAAAAGGTAAGCAACAAAAATGGCAGGGAATTTTATAGGTCAAAAGAAACTTAAGAAATATATCTACCAAATGCAATATGTGGACCTTTCAAACAAACCAGCCAGCTATTTTTAAAGATGAGATGATAGAGGAAATTTGAACAATGACTAGATATTTATTTATAAAAAGGATGTATTGTTATTTTTGAGTGATAATAGTATTGGGGTAATTTTTTTATGTCTATCATTTAAAGATACATACAGAAGTATTTATGGATTGAAATTATATAAAGGCTGAGATTTGCTATAAAAAGCATTCAGCATAGGGGTGAGGAAATGGAGTGGAGTAAAGTTAAAACAAAATTAGCCAGGAGTTGCTAGTTGCTGAAGCTATATTTTGGGTAAAAGGGGTTTATTATTCTCTCTACTTTTCTATACGTTTTGGAATATCCATAATTAAACGATTTCTAAAATCAAACAAACAAAAAAAGGCCAAGAAGGCGTCATGGAAGATGGGACTGAAGAATCACCATAACAAGCAGGCAACCCAAGAAAGACAACATTTCAAGCTGCCTCAGAAGAGTTTCATCTCTCCTCTGGCCTGCAGGAGCTCATTCCTGGGAGCTTACACAGCCCAGTGGCAGGACTACAATACTCTACCTTTAAAAACCTGAGAAAATCGACCGAATCCCTGACACGGTGACTTGGGGTTAGAAGAAGGGAGACTTCCTACTTGCTGAAAACTGAAACAGGTCATCACATAAATCGTGGGCTCTCCTCTGAGGAAACAGGATCGACAGAGCTGAAATGGAGGAGGCCTGGGGGCGGGGTTCAGAACCGCCGCCTTCTCGGGTCACCGCCGCGGGCAGTTTGGAGCTGCGCGAACAAGCGCGCTGCAAGGGCTGGGAAGCGGCAGAGCCTTCCCTTCCTCACCTCCTCTGCTCCCTGTCCGTCTCTGAGAGTTCTGCCCAGAATTACGGTGGTTTTAGGGACCGGAAAGATCAAAGAGGTGAGGGGGTGGCGATGAATACGAATTCCCAGTGCATTTCATTTGCCCATAAATAAGCTTTGGCCTCCTAACCCAGTCTCTGGTTATTTACCCACCATCCTGACTCAGAAAGTAACCAGAGCTAGAGATATTAACTTCTCGAGGGGAACCAATGTTAAACCTTGTCGACGGCTGCTGGGAGGAGGCGGCGCCGGCCGCTTCGGCCTGGACTCGGGCAGATTGCTGCGGAGCGGCGCTAGCCTCGATGCCTTCACCTTGTCTCCCCGCCCGTGGGCCTACCGAGCGCGCGGCCTGACTTCGGACGCATTGCGGCGGGCGCACATAGTCAGCACGATTTTGGGTGTGCGCGCGGGAGCCGTGTGCGCGCTTGCTGCTCGGGAATTAGCGCTCTCTGCTTCAGCGCCACTCCAGGCTATTAAAATAGCTGGAGCCTTCTAACGAGCCCTGAACCAAGTGTAAACAATAAAGCTTTTTGCAGCAAAAAAAATAAAAAAAAAAAAAAAAATAAAATAGCTGGGTTGGGAGGCAGCGCGGCTTCGGCTCGGAGGGGAGCCGCCGAGCTTAGACCTGGGCTAAGGATGGCTGTGCGCTCAGGGACCGCTGCCCTCCTCACACTCTCCCCGGAAACCACCCGGTCGGAGCGGAGAGAGGGGGCCAAGTGACGTCATGGAACAGTCGGAGGATTTAGCTCAAGAACCCGCTGGGGAACGCGCCCCGGGCCCGTGTTCCATTTAGGCCGACAGTGTTACACTCTCGATTCCACTTTCCCAGAGCCAGCACGACAGCTTTCCGCGCTTCCCGAGACCTAAGCGCGCCTGGATGCTCTGAAGGAAATCATGTATGAGGGCTGGGGGCTAGGTGAGGAACTCCGGAGAATGGGCATGCAGGCGTGGGCTGGTGAGCCTCTCGACAGCTAGGGTCGGGCCAAGAGGCCATTAAAATACTTCCAGCAAGGTCTCAGGTAATAGGGGGCATGATTTCAGGCAGAAATATGCCTCCTGGCATGGGGGCTGGGGGGGGGCTGTAATAATAATGTCAGGCATTTATGAAGTGCTACTGCTTTCAAGGGACCAAGCCCCTATCAATCCCTCGTGGTTGCTGTTATTCCTCACCTCCCATTTTACAGATGACAAGTTAAAGTTCGGAGGGGTTACGGAGCTAAGCCAGGATCACACAGCTAGCAAGTGACAGAGACAAAATTTTAACCTATGTCTCCAAGTCCACGGAAGCTTTTTTCCAAGAACTGCATTTCCTCTCATTTTCCAAGTAGGTGTGTTTCAAGGGTGGGGGCATCTAAGTCTTGACTCCAGGCTCTTCTGTTTCCCGTGGGGGGTTCTGCCTAAAGCCGGGTGAGATAATGGGGGACGTGGACAATCTTGCAGAACGCCAAAGAGCTAACCTGGGGCAGAATGAGGACTGTCTGCTTTTCCAGGGAGTGGTTAAAGGTTTACCAAGTTAACAGCTAACAGTCCTAGCTGGGTAGGACAAGAGATGGAAGGAACCAAGTACACTTAAAACTGCATTAGGGAACAAAGGTGACTTTGTGGACCACCATATGCCAAGGACTGTGCTGGTGGGGTTCATTTGGTTTTTATCACAAAGCTGGCACAGAGGCAAGATACAGTAATAATGCTAATAAACAACATTGATGTGCCAGGCACTGCTCTAAGCACTCTACAAGATAGAGCAGTGGTGGGAGATTTCAATTATTCAAACAACAGCTGGAAGTTTAATTTTGCTATAAGTCTAGCATCAGCAAAAATCCCGATTTGCCTCACTGATTCTTTCATCTCCAAAGCAGGATCTGGCATCTGACTGCCGGGATTTTCATTCCAGTTCTGCCACCTTGTAGAGTGGCAAGGTATGTAACCTTGAGCAGGTGACTTAACCCCTGTGAGACCCTGTCAGTTAGGGGCAATCTTGTCCTCACATCCATGTGAGGGCCCAAGAGATAATGCAGGTGAAGGGCCAGAACAGTGCCTGTTTCAAGAAGCACTCGTCACGTGTGAGCTGCTGATAGTATTACCTCTCAGAAGGGAGGCGGACATTCTGACAACAATGGATAAATTGAGGTAATGCAGAAGTGACTACAACCAAAAGGGAAAGTGAGCATGTTGTTTAAGAGGTGATAATAATGAGGAAAGATGATGCTGGACTCAGAGTTGTCATTTCAAAGAATTTGGAGAAAAGAGCATTTTGACCCCATAGTGGCTAAGATCTCTAAATAGAAACCTGTGTATAAAGGATGGAAGACATTCCAAAATAAATTTCTAACAATTCCTTAATCCAATTGAGAAGAAAAGAGAGCAAATTTTGGTTTTGTTTTTAAATAATAAACTTTATTTTTAGAGTAGTTTTAGGCTTACAGAAAAAATAAAAAATTGCACAGAAAGTAGAGTTCTGTATCCTTCCTGCTTGCCCCACACCACACATAGTTTACCCTATTATTGACATCTTGCATTAGAGTGGTTCATTTGTCACAATTGGTAAACCAATATTGATAAATTTTAGTAACTAAAGCCAATAGTTTGTATTAGGAATCACTCTTTGTGTATACAGTTCTGTGTATTTTTATGCATTACGCCATGTATCCACCAATACGGTTTCATACAGAATAGTTTTGCTGCCCTAAAAATGCCCTGTGTTACACCTATTCATCCCTCTCCTCTGTCCCACCCACCCCCAAACCTGTGGCAACCATTGACCATTTTACTGTCTCTATAGTTTTGCCCTTTCCACAATGACATATAGTTGGAATCATACACCATGTAGCCATGTTTTTTTGTGGTTTGAGAGCTTGTTTCTTTTTACCATTGAACAATATTCCATTGTATGGATGTGTCACAGTTGGTTTATCAGTTAATCTAAGGAAGTGCACCTTGGTTGCTTCCAAATGGGGCAATTATGACTAAAGTTGGAATTTTGTTTTTTAAACCACTGTGTCAGCTCCGGGTTGAGCCCATGCTTTAACGGGTATGTATATACTCGCAAAGGCAGAGTAAGGGCCTGTGAATACACAAAAGCAACTTAGACCAACCCAAAATTTTAGACAATATTTGAAGCAAAACAGGGCATGGAAATCATAGCTCAGTAGGACTTTGCAATTCTGGAAGAGATTTTCAGAGAGAGTGGTCCTAACTAAAAATGGGGAAACAGATACTAAGGGCCGGCACCAGAGCCCAAGGTAGGTCAGTAGAGAACTAACTGACCTTGAAACCCTTGTATATTTAAATCCAAGTTGCTGGACAAACCCTACAGATGTCATTTAAGGGCCACTTCAAAAAAACCTAGAGAACAGAATAGGTTCCATCCAATGAGAGGCAGACAGACAAATGTTTTCCCAGTTTTCAAAAAATTAGAAAAGGGTACATTCTGGAAACCACAAACTGGTACATTTCACCCCAATCTCTAGGATGACTCTAGAACAGATTATTAACCAAGTATTTTCCCTTTACACACAGATATTAGTGACTTGATATCCTTAATATTGTAATATTCCTTTTCCAATAGAGGTTACAGGGTGGTCATTTAATAAATGCTGTTTAATTTTAGCACAATGCCTCACATTTTAATGAAAAGAACATAGGATTGAAGTTTGGGGATCTGGATGCTAGTCTAGCTCTAACATTAATAAGTTGGGTGACCACAGAGAAATTCCTTTTTCTCCCTGGGCCTCACTTATGAACATGTTCTCTTAGGTCCCTGTCATCTCTAAGTTCCATGATTCCACATTGTAGTGAAAAGTGGGCTGGGTGACAGTCCAGTCCAGGGCATGCAGCCACGATAGAGCAGCCATACCCTGAGGATTGTTTAATGTACCATGTCCAGTATGTTAAAGTGACTGAGGAGAGGGCTTGGTCCCTGTCTTCGCCCTTCACATACATGTATTGATGTAATCCCCAACCTATGGGAAGCTATGACTAAGGGTCACAGAATCAAAATTTAAAATAAGGTGGATGGGCTGGAGAAGGTTTGGGCTAAAAGCCGGATGAAATTAATTGACATAAATGTAAAGCCCTATGGCAAAAAAAAAAAAACTACACAAGTCCAGGAAGTTCAAGGTAGCAAAGAGCTGGCTGAGAAGTAGATGATAAGATAAGGGTCTGGGTGACTAAGATGACCACCCATTCAGGCTGAAAGGATGCTGTCATTCAACTGGAAAAAAAAAAAAAAGCTCATCGAAGGATAGAGGATTGAGAGGTGACTGCTAGGGAGTGTGGAGATTTTCTTTTTGGAGTAATGAAATTGTACTAATTTTTTTTCTTTTCGTGATGAGTGCACAACATTGTGATTATACTAACACTTTGGATAGATTGTATGGTATGTGAATATAGCTCAATAAAACTACTTTTTTAAAAAGTTAAAAAAAAAGCTTAGCAACTTCAATTATGATTAACAATGAGAATAATGCTAATGGGTAACATTGAGCAATTGCATGGGCTTCACGCGTTATCTCATTTCAGGGGCATTCGTGGTGTATGTGCCCCCCCCTCCGCCCCATCATGCCATGTCGTTGGTATTGCTTTCATTGTTGGAGCCTTATTGAGTGGAGGGTGACAAACTGGAGTGTACACAGAAGAGGACAGCCAGGAAGGGGAATGGTCTGAAAACCAGGTCCCACAGGGCAAGGTTGAAAGGGTTGAGAAGGTTTGGCCCAGAGTAGGCAAAACCAAGCTGTGGTGAGAGAGGAGGAGAAAAAAGGCAGTAGTTAAGCACAGGATCTGACTTCCTGCCTTCAAATCTGCACACTTTTATTTGTAAGTTGTGCAACTTTTGGCAAGTTACTTAACCTTCTCTATGCCTCAGTCTACCTGAGTGTAAAGAGGGGATACTCATAGTAACTGTCTCATAGGATTATTATGAAGATAATAAATGAGATAATGTGTAAAAGCTTACTTGGCATTTTAATACAAGTGCTTAATACATATGCATCACGATGCTCAAGATGATGATGGTTTTGGTGGTGGTGGTGGTGATTGTCATCACATCTTTCCCCCATAGCCCCAAGGAAGGGGAAGAATGGTCATTCTATCTGACTTCAGAAGGGAGATTAGAACCAATAGGTGGAAGGAGGAAGATGAGAGCACGTGGTTCCGCATAAAGAGAACTTTTGAACAACTTCTCAATGAAGAGATGAGCCCACAGTTATGAAGAAGCACACATTATTCCCATTTTTTAGCTGGGGGAAAACGTTGTGGAGATAAGATACCATAAATTATGAGCTTTAAATAAAACACGTGATAAGCCTAGATGAATGGCAACAGGCCCCACCTTTCTATTTTTCCTATGTTGGGAAGTTTTGGAAGTTTAGGTTTGCAGGTAAATTTCTAGAACGGTGGATTTTTGTTGCATGCTTTTGGTTTTTCCTGCCTCACGGTGAGCAAGAAAAAGAACATGGGCTTTGTAGTCAAATTCCACAAGTCTGAATCCCTGCTCTGTTACTTTATCAGTGGTGTGATTTTGGATAACTTAGCTTACCTCTCTGGATCCAGCTTTTTCTTCTGTAAGATGAAGTAAACAATCCTGAGGAATGAAGATCAGAGCTAATATATTTCATGCTGCATTCATTGGTAAGCATCACGCCAAAGTGGGCTGACTTTATAGATACTTGAGACAAGCAAATTCAAGCCTCTGGCCTTTTGTATCTCATGGGGGATGCTGGTGGTGGAGATTGAATAAAGAAACTGCTACTTCAGCAAGCAAGCACATATGCCAAAATTGCACTTATTATACTGATAAGGGAGACAAATTCTGAAAGCTTTCCATATCTTAAAGTCTTGTACTTCTCACAGAAGGGATAAAATAAGAGTGGTAAAATGAAAAATGTCTATCGTTTGTTGAGAATCTACTATGTGTTTTAGGTTCTGGGCTCAGTGTCCCACCAAATCTTCACAATGATTCAGAAGGGACAAAATTGATGGTAATAAGGTTAGTTTTGTAATTGTCTTGTGCTCTGACTCTAAAGCACTTTTGGACCTCTAGATGACCCCTGGAGCTTTGTGCCGTCTTCCCCAGAGCTGACCAGAACTGCATCTCATCATCTCACCACAGTGGTCAAAATATGAGGCCTGAGTAACTTTGCCCAAGATTCAGCTTCTGTTAGAGGCAGGGCTATGGCTGGGT
Organism: Tolypeutes matacus; assembly: GCA_026826555.1. Classification (NCBI taxonomy): domain Eukaryota; kingdom Metazoa; phylum Chordata; class Mammalia; order Cingulata; family Chlamyphoridae; genus Tolypeutes; species Tolypeutes matacus. The sequence continues at coordinate 43,026,868 of JAKSZT010053887.1, forward strand.
CTTGTCACGTCCCTTATGTTGGAATATGGAGGACATTAACAAATGGCCTTTTCTCTCTGTCCCCCAGTGCGACGGGGTTGGGGTGGACCTGAGCAACATCTTCCTCGAAGGCATTGCCATTCTCAACATTCCCAGCATGTACGGAGGCACCAACCTCTGGGGCGAAACCAAGAAGAACCGGGCTGTGATCCGGGAAAGCAGGAGGGTCATCACTGACCCCAAGGAACTGAAACTCTGCATCCAAGGTAAGGCTGGCACTAAGGGTGACTGCTGTAGGTCAGTGCCCCTGTGAGAAGGGCACTCCAGTGGGTCTGTTAGCAAACCGCATCGGGGCCTCCAGCAGCCTCTAAGGCCCTACAGCTGACAAGAACCCATGCTCTGGAGATGTACGGGCTCATCATCCCTGAGGTTGCAAAGTTTACAACCTAATTGAGAGCACAAAATTAACAATAAGGGAGCCCTAAAAGACAGTCAGCAGTCAAGCTGTGGGACTTCAGGAGGTTAGGGATCAAATGATACTCCTGTCAAGGTTACAAATGTCCTCTGAGTAACTAAATCCTATAGTCAATTCTCAGCCCTCATCTTGCTTTGCCTGTCAGCAGCATTTGACGCAGTTCATCACTCCCTCTTCCTTGAAGCACTTTGTTCACTTGGCTTCTAAGACTCCACACTTTCTTGATTTTCTGCCTGCCTCACTGGCCTCTTCTTCTCAGTCTCTTTTGCCATTTCCTCATCTTCTCTCTGACCTCTTGATAGCAGAAGGTTTCCAGAGCCCTTGACCCTCTTCTCTTTTCTGTCTGTGCTCACTCCCTTGATGACCTCATCCAGTCACGAGACTTTATTTAAACACCATATGTGTGCCAATGATACCTAAAACATGTCTCCAGCCTCCCCCTGTGTGCCAGGCTTATGTGTTCAACAGCTTGTGCAGTGTTCCCCTTCTGTGTTTAACGGACATTCAAATTCAGCATGTCCAAATCTGACCTCTTGATGTCCCTCCCCCAAACCTTCTCCACCCACAGCCCTCTCCATCTCAGTTGATAACTCCAACCTTCCAGTTGCTCAAGCCAAAACACTTGGCACTATTCTTTTTTTAAAAAATGAATTTCATATTTTTAATAATTACCTGTGTATTTTCTTATATGGGGGGCAATGGACTTTTTTTTTTTTTTTAGGTACCAGGTCCAGGGACTGAACCTGTGGCCTTGTATGTGGCATGCCAGTGCTCAACCACTAAAGCTACACTAACTCCCTTGGCACCATTCTTGACTCCTCTTTCTATCTCACATCTCACACACAATCCATCAGAAATTTGTTGGCTCAACCTTAAAATAATATCCAGGATCCAAACACTTCTCACCACCTACATTCCTACCACCTTGGTCTAAGTTACTATCATCTGTCCCCTGAAGCACTGCATATCCTCCTAACTAGAGTCTCTGCTTCTATCCTTGTCCTGTACAGTCTCTTCTCACCACCACATACAGAGTATTCTTGTAAAAGCATGTCAGATTATATCACTCTTCTGCTCAAAAGAAGTTCAGAGTAAAACCAAATATCTTACCAAGATGTACAGAGCCCTATTTGCTCTGCTCTCTCTTTACTTCTAAGACCTCATCATCTCCTACTCTCTGCCTTATTCATTCTTTCTCTGCCACTCAGTCTCCTCTAACACAACAGACTGCTTCCATGAATGGGCTATTCCTTCTGCTTGGAACAACTGGGTAGTATGCCTTTGAGACCATCCTCTGGGCCTTCCCCTTCTAACCCACCTGGATACAGAACAGAGCTTTCTGAGGGTGCCCTTAAAACTGCCTTCACCCCTGGAGAGTGGAGGTGGCTCAAGCAGTTGAGCACCTGCTTCCCACATGAGAGGTCCCAGATTCAGTTCTTGATGCCTCCTAAAAACAAAAACAAACAACAAGCAAACAAACGAGGGAACCAACTCAGGGGAGCCAATGTGGCTTAGTGGTTGAGCACCGGTTTCCCACTTACGAAGTCCCGGGTTCAATCCCTGGCCCCGTTACCTAAAAAAAAAAAGCTAAAAATTACCTTCACCCCCAACCCCCCTTATCAACCATTCCCACCAATGAACCAAATCGGTGCGCAATCAAAGCTCCTGGCTTTGATGAATGGCCCTGCTGTTACTCAGAAGATCTCAAATGGGACTGGTGACCTGGGAAAGAGAAGACTTGTATGAGGGCATTGGCAAGGGCATCATACCAGGAGGTTGGAGACCTGGGTTGTAGTCCAGGTGCTACCACTAAGCTACTTCTTGGTCATACTCTGATGTAAAACCAGTGTCCAGTATAAAAGTTTTGATAACTGGATAGATGGACGCAACCAGATCACTGGTTCTTAAACCAGGCCTGTTGTTAAAAATGCAGATTCCTGGGCCTCAGCCCAGATCTACCTAATCAGTCTCTGGGTTGCTTCCTGGGAATCTAAGTTTTTAATGAGCTCTCCAGATGATTCTAATGGGCTGCCAAGTTTGAGAACCACAGAGGTAGACAAACGTCCAAAGTCTCTTCCAAGCCCAGCATTCTGTGAATCTGGGTCTATGTTCTTTGATGTCCCAGTTGTCAGTGCTAAGGTTGGACATATAATCCCACCACTGAAAGAAGACAAAACTTGGCTGACTATGGAAGGGAGGGGTTACTTGTTTCAGACCCAGCAATTAGACAATCAAACTATTACATTCCAGGGCAAGGTCTCAAGAAGATGGCAAAAGAGAAATAAAAAGTCCTGAGTCTCTTTTGCCATCTTAAGTCTCCTTCATTTCACACAGTAAAACTTTCAATTTGTGTAAATTATTAAACTCAGTAATATATTCCTCCTTCCTCCCTTGTCAGGAGAAATTGTGCATGGGATTGTGGGTGCTAGCAAAGGATGGGGGAAGCATTGAGGTTGTAGAAAGTTCCTGCAAACTTTCCCACCGGGGTGCTCCTACACCAACCACCACCCAGCTTCCTGCCTGATCAGGACAGAGAATGAAATCAGCAGGGCAGAGTCCTCCCCCTTCCCCCACCCAGAGGCTTGGGGAAGCTCTTGCCAAGGTCATGTTCTGGTTAGTTAGCATGCAAGGAAAACCTTCATCTTCCCCTAAATATCTATTTATCTTCCTTTTCTTTAAGCAAGAGTGATTGGCCCAGAGTAAAGTGACTGCTGATGGTGCTTGACCGTCATGTACAGGAATCTTCTTCATCAAATCCCCCTTTCTCACCCCCAGAATGTGCTTTCAGAGCTAAAAATGAAGCTACTTCCTTTTCTTTAGACAAGAACACGAGCCCCAGCTTTGGGACTTTGCAGAGAGCCAACACTAAACTTTTTTCTTGAAAGGGCTATGACCTGATTGGTTAATGGGAAAAGCTGAAGAGGCAACTTATTTTAGTGGAAAACCATTTGCCTGGGAGTCAGGAGACCTGGGTTCCGGTCAAAATTCTGCCTCTCACAAGTTGTGTGACCTTGGGCAAGTCCTTTCACCCTTGTGAGTCCCAGTTTTCCTTCTTTATAAACTAGGCAGGTCTGACCATCATATTTCGAGGTTCCTTCGGGCTCTACAAAATTAAGGTACAGCCGGGTTTGAGTCTACACAACCTCCTTCCTGATCAGAATTGTATAGCAAGTCTCTTCTTTCTTTCATTGTGTTTTCTCCCAGAATTTTAAGGCTGTGGCTGAGGAGGCAGGGAGCTCTTGCTACAGGCTCTTCATTTGTTTGGATTCTTGACTACTTGACAGTTTCATTGGGCTTGGAGAAGAAGGAGAATTCAGGAAAGAGTAGTGGGAGGGAAGGCATTTATCACAGGAAGTGCAAAAGGAAATGACAATGGAAGAGGCTACTATCAAATCTCTACCATCATAGATTAGTCTTTCTCCTGGAAAAAACAATCCAAGTGAGAAGCTAATTCAAGATTAGCAAGGAATAAGTTCTAAATAAACATTGGCTGATGAGACAAGGAGTACTGGGGAAAGCACGGGCTTGCAGTCAGAGGCCTGGATTTAAATTTAGCCTTTATACTTTCTATATCTATACCTTGTGAAGTTTCCAGCATCCCTGAGTCTCAGCTTCCTCATCTGTAAAATGGGCATAGTATGTCTAGCTTGTTTTGAAGATGACAGTTGTGAAATTTCCTGGCACATAGTATAAGCTTAGGATGCACACAAACTTATTTAAATCCCCTCATCTTTAATCCTAATTTATGCTGGAGCATGCCAATTGATTCCTAACTTTAAAATTCTTGCCTTTAACATCACTATCTACCTGCACTATCACTAAGAAAGAGCAGTGCTCCTGTCAAACTCCAGGCCAGCCTTGATCCCAGCACACTGAACTTATATCATCAATTGCTTCTGTACCTACCATCTCCTTTTTCAGACCTTTTAGAGTCCAAGGATGAAGGCTGGGTGTTATTCATCTTTGTATTCCCAGTGCCTGGCCCAGAGTATTCCTCAACAAGAAATGTTGTTGGATAAATGAGAAGTACAAAGACATTAGTTCTTTTTTAGTTTTAATAACAATAATAACAATAGTGGCAAATAGTCTCTGGTATTTATATTTCATTTTGGCTTGCAAATAATTTTGCATATATTAATTTAATGCAATCCCAAGCAGGAACCGATGAGCAAGGTTACCTACCCGCCCTCTCACCATTCCCGTATCTCTATTTCACAGCTGGGTGAAAATAGGGGCCCAGAGAAAAGGCAGAACTTATATAATTTATGTCCAGTGTGGCCTCAGAACCAAGACTCGAGCCCATGACTCCTAACCTAGCCCTAGGTGGCTATTGTCCAACTTGAAGATTTATTAGAGGGCCTACTGTATATATCACACAAACCAAGAACTTGAAACACCCAATCCAAGGAAAGGCTCCACATCTACCTTTTGAAATTCTGCCCCTTCTGCAAGGCCTACTTTAAGAACCTTCTCCTTCCTGAAGTCTTCTGTGGCATCTGTCCTGGAAATGAGCCCACCCTCTGAATTCCTAGATCACATATTTTTCCTTCTATTTCAGTGGTACACTGATTATGGGTTACCTTGTGTCATAGGCATCTATATCCTCATCATATCTCTCCCCTGCCGGTACCTGGAAAACAGGGAGCATGTCTTCTTCATCTCTGTGTCCCTTTCAAAGCCAGACACCCTGCCTGGCTCACACATATTCTCCAGAAATGTTTGTTGAAGGGGGGATAGAGAGAGAAGGAATCTTGCCTTCATTCTTCCAGCACAGTAGGATGGAACTAGGCACTTAGGGGGAAAAAGTCTTAGCATTATATGCATTTGTGATGCTGAAATTTTAGTTTCAGGAAACCATTAGAAAGTCATTTGGTAAGATATGCCCAGTCGTCTTCAAATAAGTAATTCAAACAGAGCTTAGGAGAGTTGGTGTAGAGCAGGGGTTCTTAACCTTTTTTGTTCCACAGACCCCTTTGCCAGCCAGGTGAAAACCACAGACCCCTTACTAAGTCCACACTACACTGTGTATTATTTAATAAATATATCACACCCACACCAACATGTCCCCACAAGAATAATGGTTTTTTGAATTTCGATTCAAGCTCATGGACCCCTTGTTAAGAAGCCCTGGTACAGAGTAAGGAATTAAACAGTGAATTAGAGTTTAGAAGACCCAGGCCTCGCCACCACCAGCCACGTGATGTTGAATGAGTCAATGAACCTCTTCAAGCCTCCATGTCAACACCTACAAATGAGAGATAATTGCCATCTCTCTCCCTCAGCACTGTGTTTAGGGTTAAAAGAGATCACCCACATGGAGCAGAGTGCTTGGAAAATGGCAAGTACTTGGTCAATACTGTCAGAATTATTGTTAGGCAATAAGGGGAAGGTGTTTAGTATATAAGAAGGAGGCCAGAGGGGATTGTGGGAACATGGCCGAGGGGGTTAGGCAGATAAGCCTTAGCTCTCACTAAAACAACAAAGAAAAAGCCAGAGGCTGCTATGGGTACCTGCTTTGGGGCACAGCAAACCAGAAGGAGGCCAAATTTAGAATTTCACTCTTTTTGACTCCTACTTCAGGGATTTCCTCTAGATTATCTTTAAGTCACCTGGTGAATCTAACAACCTGTAATCGAAGGGTTATTTATTAACAGTGTGCTTAAGCATGTTTGGCTCTTACTGCCAAGGTGGTGGTTACACCTGAGCTGGCTGTCCAGCGATGCAAGGTGAGGGTTAAAGTATCTCAGGTGAATCCAGGTGAAGTGCTGAGGACATGGCACAGGTCCCCGTGAGACTGGAGAGGGAAGCTCTGGGAAGCGCCATTGTTTCTCTCTGGCCCAGCCCTAGATACGAATGCAGAGACTTCCTCCACATTTTCTCAGACTCTTCACTGGGCCCTACACCTGCCCCAATCCAGCCTTCCTAACCTGTTGAGTCCTTACTTTTTTATCTCCCAAGACATAGACCTGTCACCTTGAGGCTGCATTACCCATACCTGACCTCTCTGGCATTATGATATTAAAGCAACATTCCTCTCAGTGCCTGTTAATTCCATTTGAACTTCAAATGGGGTATCCTAGACAAGGTTCTAAGAAGATAGAGCAAAATCTCCCCAGACTTTCATTAGGTAATGATTTTTGCAATTCTTGGTCAACAGAGATGGGGAGACAGGCACTTTTGGTAGAGGAAACACATTGAATCATTTTCCCAGCAGTAGGGGCAGGCTTTCTGTCATGTATTCAGCACACACTTTTGAAGCACCTACCATGTGGCAGGCACCAAAGTACAGTGGTGAGCTATGGGGAAGTGGGGGAGCCAGGCTTCAATAAAATAACCACACAGATAGGCAGATAACTCAGAACTGTGGTAAGAGTTAAGAAGGAGAGTCACATGGCTTCCCAGTGAAGACACTGTTCAAGCAAAGTGCATGAAGTCATCAAATCTGCCCTCCCAGATGCTCAGGCTTTGCTTGGGAAGGGGAAAACCCTCCACTTTCAAAGTCAGTGACTCCACTACTCTGGAGGCAAATTGTGGTTTAATTTGCCCATGTGTGCCCATGTGGATTTTCATGTGTATGGACTTTCCATGAATCCCAAAGCAAGGCAACAGGACACCCTCCAGCCATATCTAAGATTCGCACTCCCAGGTGAGGAAGTACAGCCCAGCCGAGAAACCAAAATAATTACAAGTGCAAGAGTGCATTGTTTCTTGTGGTTTTCTTTCCACTTATATGAAGCCCTGACAGAAACACCTGGTAGGTTCAGGAGCTGTCCAGGGTTACAAGTTCCAAATTTTCCCATTCAGTGGCTATATGACCAGAAAGACTGTCTTACTGCTCATCCGGGTTGAGATGGAGGTCTCTCTGGCCAACACCTGTCCTGTGGGCTGAGATAAAGAGTCCAGTGTACTTGTGCTGGTGGCGGGGTGAAGACTGGGTCTCTCCTCAGCTCTAGGAAGTAAGCATGGCAGCATATGTGGCATTCCTGTTAAACATCCGCAGGCCTACAGAGACTTTGCTTTGCTTTTCGTGGGAAATCACAGCTTTGTCATACAGTCCTTCAAGCAGCCCATGTTGGAATCAACATGCCCCAAACTAGTCATTATCTTCCCCTGTCTCCTCACATCCTCCCTCCTCTTCTAAAACCCACTCCCCGCCACCGTCACTGCCACTTGCCCTGCCTTGTTAATAACTTCACCTATTGGCCAAACTACAGACCCAGATTTGTGCATTTCCCCTCAAAGTTGCCCTGTGGGACTCTCCTGTAATGATTTATTTACATGGCGTTCCTCCTGCCAGACTCAGCTCCTCAGGAGAGCACCATGTGTTGTAGTCCCTTCTATATCCCTGTGCCTGTCACAGTCGCTGAGACTTTGAAAGGGCTTATTAGTATTGCATGACCAAAAGCACCCAGAACCAGGGGCCATGCAGAGTGGTGGATTAGTGAACCCTGTTTGAGTCAGTCTCTCAGCAAAATGGGATTTGCGTGTGTGATGCAATGTTCCAGCATCAGCCTGTATAGAATCCCAGGAGGTCTGCCTCCCGGCCTCCCTCTTCCCTTCTCTCAACCCCATTTCTATTCCCAGAAGACCCTCCATCGGCAGTAGCTGAGGTCTGTTTCCACACACCTCTCATGGCATCTGGCAGTGATTGCCTTGCTGGAATCAGCAGGGTCAGGCCTGGTATTTTTATGCAGCTTCCAAATGAAAGTCACACAATGTGGTTCTCAGGTGCCTGTTTCTATAGAAACTATGATGTTTTCCATCAGTATTGAATCCCAGAATCAAGTCTCTCAGAAATTATAGATCACTTTGTCCTCTAGATAAGGAGACTGAGAACCTGCAGGGTAAAGATGCTTTCCCACTACCAGCCTGGGACAGAAATCTAGATCTTTCTGCTCAGACAGGCCAGTCCTCAGTCCCCTAGAGCAGGGGTTGGCAAACTTTTCCTATAAAGGGCCAGATAGTAACTATTTCAGGGTTTGTGAACAATATATATATGGTCTTTGATGCAGTCACTCTACCCTGCTCACATAGTGTGAAAGTAGCCACAGACAATACTTAACGGAATGGGCATGACTATGTTTCAATAAGACTTTATTTGCAAAACCAAGCAGCAGGCTGGATTTGGCCTTCAAGCCATGGTTTGCTGACCCCTGCACTAGAGCCTCATGTGGTCCATGAACAGCAGCGCTGGCATTGCCTAAGAGTGTGTTAGAAATACAGAGTCTCAAGCCCCATGCCAGACCTGTTGAATCAGAATCTGCTCTTTAACAAGATTCCCTAGTTTGAGAAAACACTGTACTGGTGGACCCACCTGCTTCCCCCAAGAATGCCAAGAAGACATATTAGCAAAATGAGGCACAAGAAGGTTAAATGACATGCCCAAGGTCACACTAATCGGTGAGTCTGCGACTAGAGCCCAGGCCCTAGTATTCCAAGCATAGGATTCTTTCCACACACATTACAATACTCTCCCTTCACCATTTGTAGCTAGTCCTGACCAACTCGAATTCACTGGAAATTCAAGTGAAGTAATCATACACTCTTCCTCAGATGATTCCTGAATCAAGAGGACTCTCAGACTTTAGTTGTATCTCCTCCTCATCCCCCACTACCTCCTTCAAGACCAGGGAGGGGCTGGTGAGGTAGCTGTATGCCTCAGAAGGCTGCTCAGCATCTGCAGAGAAGAAACTTGCTCACACAGGTTCAAGCTGGAGTCAGCCCAGCTTAATTCTGGCCTCAGAAGGTTTGCTGTTCAAAATAGAACCACAGAGCCAAGGAACCTTTCCTTTTTTCACATGCAGAAGAAACTTCTACACTAGGCTCTTTGGCAGAAATTTACACCTTAGATTTTTTCCTTCTTCTGTTTGTCCCATCACAGTCCCAAACAATCTGTTGTTCCCCTGTAGCATCTCTTAAGCCATTTAATATTGGGACCTTCTCAAGACCCAACCTATGGCAAAATTCCATGCTGGCCACATGCTCTGCACAGCCTGAACATAGGTGTTCTTCTTGGTCTGTTTCTAATTTGTGTAAGAAATGTTTCATCTCAATCAATCAACAAGCATAGCATTGAGCTATTATTTATTAAGCACCTACTTATGGGCCATGCCTGTAGCATATTTAATTATTTAATCCATTTTATGACTCAGTACACTCAGGCTCAATGGGGTTAAGTCGCCAGCTCTAGATCACACAGAAAAAACACAATACAGTGTGGATCAAACCTCCCTTCAAGTATCTAATGTGATCCAGGTGCTATAGAGGATGAGAACAAGAATGTGATGTTGTCCCAGCACTCGTGTAGTGTATATCTGGTTAGGAAGAGAAATATATGTAAAACAAGCATGTTAATACTGGAATAATAGGCAAGTATCAGAGTGGAAGAGACAATAAGTATCACAGGAGTGTGGATGCAAGAACAGGAAGGGCTCTTCTTCAGAACTGATCCCCAGTTGCCCGATGTTGTGCCATGCACCTAAGAGATGATCATTAAATATTTGATGTATGTATGTATATGTGAGTGAATTAATAGATAGATCAATAGAGAAAGAAAGGAAGGGAGGGAGGGAGGGTGGGAGGGAGGGTGGGAGGAAGGAATAAAGAAAATATGTGCTAGTACTTGGAGCTGGAAAGAATTTGAAAAGGTGGTGAATGAGAGAAGGGGAACATGGGCTGGACTAGCACACAGAAGTAGGTAGCAAAAGGGAAGACTGGAGAGATAGAGATCCTTGAGAAATATGCCAAGGAGTTTGTGCATGATCCTTTGAATGTTAGGAAGAGCTGAAGGTTTTTAAGCCAAGCGTGCCAGGATCTGAGAGTAGCATGCAGTTTGGATTAGAGAAAGGGAAAGGAACTGGCAACAGGAAGACCAGTTAGGAGACTAATGCAGAATGCAGGCTTACAGCTCTAAGGACTTGGATTAGGAGTCAGTGACCCAAAAGGAAGAGTAGACAGAGGCCAGTGGAAGTGGGGAACAGGAAAGGGGGACACTGACACACGGGTGATTCTTCCCTCTCCATAAACCACCAAATGGGATCCCAGATGCTTACACACACACACATACACACACACACACACACCAGGTCACTCTCCAAGCCCAAATCCCTTCCTATAACCAGGGACTTCTGTCTAGTAATTAGGAAACAGAAGGAAAGCTAAAGAATGGGTGCCTTAAGCAGGCACCTATGTCTCCTTCCACCTCCAGTATGCTGCCAGCACCCATCTCTTCCCATTTCAGGCCAATTTGTCAACATTTGTTAAGCACCTACCTGAACTTAGCACTAGATGCTAGAAATAGTTTACATACATCATCTTATTTCAATCTCCTACAGCACCCCCCAAGACATAATTTATAAGTTAACAAAAAGAGGACCAGGGAGCTTAACTGACTTGTCCAAGGTCACACTAATTGGTGGATCTGGGACTAGAGAGCCAAGTCCTAGTATATCCCATACCCCACCTCCCCATTTCTGCCTGGTTCTGAGCAACAACCAGAAAAAGTCCTACATCCCTCCCACTCAGGACTCTCCTCCAGTTTTACCTTTCTGGGGTCAGTGGATTCCTGCATGTGTTCCTCTGAGCTGTGATTAGTCTGGTCAGGGTAGCTCTCTGTAATTGTATCTTACATATATCATGCCTAAGAATCAGACTTGAGGTGAGCTAGAAAATCTCTCAATTAATTGATTTATTTTATTAAACAGTGTACCTAGAATTGAGACTTCCTGAATTCAGCATGTGAAGGCCACATAATACACAAAGTAGTATTTTACAGTCAAGCCAAGGAACTCAGCATTCCATTTAATAAGATCGTGTTGCCGAGAAGTCTTCTCTGAGAGAAGCTGAGAAGAGGCTCGTGCCATCCCCAGCTCACCTCCCTACTTTCAGATGCCCTATCAATCCAACGTGTTTTGTCTCTGCCTTGAATCCTTTCATCTCAGCTTATTTTTGGAGTCAGACAGGACTTGGTTTGAATTCTAGCTTTACTGCATGGCAGCTATGTGAAATTAGGCAAGTTTCTTAACCTCTCTGAGCCACAAATTTCTTGTGTGTTGGGATAATAGTTTCTACCTCACAGAATTGTCACAAAGGATTGAAAGCAATACCCTTTGAAAGCTGTAGGCCTGACCTAGAATCTGTGCTTGGCAATGGTTGTTCCCTTCACGTGCTCATGGGGACACCGAGGTCAAAATTCCTTGTAGCTCCACCACCTCCCAGGCCTTTTGCAGAACTCTCGCCCTTGGTTTCTCTTAGAGGCATGATGATGCCATACCCTCACTCCAGGGCCATTTCCAGTAGATCCTCTCTCCCTGAAAAACTCCCCACCACACAACTCTGCAGCATATTGCTGCCCCCCCCACCCCCCACCCCCCGTTCTGAAGCACCTGGTCCTTTTGCACAGAAGGGTTTAGAAACTCCCTCTCCCTGTGTGCAGAGGCTTCATCAGAGCCCTGGATAAATCCAGAAAATAAAGCCACACAGAATGGAAGGCTTTCTTCCCTCCCCATGCACACCCCCCCACACCCCACCCCACCCCACCCCCGCCCCCAAACCAGCTTTCAGGGACTGACAACAATGGCTATTGTGAGCCCGGTGCTCACTCCTTCTCTTGCCACAGTGTAGGGCTGTGCTGAACATTCTGTCTTTGACACAGTGTGAGGCAAGACGAGGTCTGCTACCAATCTGCTCTTGACCCAGACGATCAGGAAATCCAGCCTCCATTTTGGTTTGAAGAGCTCACACTGGCCTTAAGGATAGACTGCTTTCCCCCATCAGGGGAAACCAAGACCCTGAGGAGGCAAGTGACCTGCCCAAGGTCACACTAGACAGAGCCAGAGCAGGGACCAGAATTGCAGTGCCTGCATGCCTGGCAACACATTCTCCCTCCCAACGCTGCAGCCTCTTCTCCTCAGAAAGTGGTGGTTCTTGGCTGCTGCTTCCTCCTACCCCTTCCTAACTGGACCACTCAGAGGCAAAGGCCACTCGATGCCTTCCTGCCACGTTTGTCCCGTCATGGGGCTTTACAGATCCCTGGGAATAGAAGAATCCGGCCAGCGGGTGTGACAAGGGCATGGGACAAAGGAAACTCCTCTCGGAGCCAGACCATGGGTGTCACAGCCACACATTAAAGAGCTCCAGATCCAGCTCTGCCCTCTCCTTGCTCATTCTGGGAATGAGGGAGGCAACTTGGACCACTGTGGGACTCTATTGCACAGACACAGATACACTCACTGCACACAGCCCACACAGGGCTGCAGGGAAAGGAAAGGAAACTCATTGCCAAATAAAAGGCTAAGCCCCCCTCTCCATTTTAGAGTAAATGAAGTAGAAAGAAGGATACTTCACCGGCCAGGAAGGAGGAGCATTCACCATAAAAGCTCATGGTCACTGTACTTCTGCCCTTCATTCTGATTTTTCTTCCTCAACACTCTTCTCCCCACCCCATACCCTTTTCCTCCTTCTTCTCCCATCCCCCCACCTTGGTTCCCTCCACCCCTACTTCCCTTCTTAGTACCTTCTCTGGGTTACATTAATTAACATCTGCAGAAGGCCATGCACTGACCATGTAGCAAAGACAGAACTTCCTGAGGTCGTCCCTTTCTAAGAAAACATAAAATCACAACAGCAACTGTTTCTTGAGGGTCTACTGTGTGCAGCTGCATGCAGGGCGCTGGATACCATCGCTTCTAAACCTCACGCAACCCTGTGGGCAGATTATTATATCTACATCCTCCAGGAAAGGGACAGACAGAGATGTGAAGTGATTTCTCCCAAGGTCATAAATCTAGTGAGTGGCTGAGCAGTAGGATTTGAACCCAAGTCTGTCCAAAACTCTTTCTCTTTGCTTCATAACATGTTTCAGGGGCCCATTTATTACTCTGGGTTTACAGAACGCCAGGGAACACACAAAGAGGCAAGGGGCCCTCTGCCTCTCTCCTTGTGACTGGGTCAGGATCTCTAAGGAAAGCATTACTCACAAGTTATGTTTTAGGAATGAATAGATAGCTGAGGGCCTGGCACTTTTAGAGGCTAGGTGGGAACATGGGGTGGGGGTAGGAGGTTGGATTCTCTTTGGCCAGTTAAGAGCCTTCCTTCCTTAGCTGCCCTTGTGCCCAAGGTCGAGACCCCAAAGCTCCCTCCCCTGCAGAAAATCAGCAAAAAATCTTTGAGAGTTCTCTCCATTTCCCTCAAGTGGAGAGCTATTTTCAAGCTGCCATGCTTCTAAGCTGGGCTTTGCAGCACTTTAACAGGGAGTTGTATTTCATCTCCACAGACCAGTCCCAGGGAAAGCCCAGACAGCTGATTAGTGCCAGGCTTTGTTGCGCTCCGAGGGCCTGAGCCGCCAAGGGCACATGTCCCTTCTCCATGGAAATTTGGAGGCAGGAGAGGAGCCTGCAGTTATGCAGGTCACAGTCGTGGTGGGCTGAATCTGCAGAGAGGGCTGCCAGCTACTACTTACCTGTCTATTTTGGGGACTAAACCTGGCAGAGCATTGAGCAGAGCTGGGCTCATGGCCTTTCTTTCCTAGGAGAGAAAGAAGGTCCCGTGTACTCCCAGTGCACATCAGCACTCAGCAGCACCATGATAAGGGACATTTCTAATTGCTATTTACAAAGCATCCTCGTGTCCTTCATCTCTTTTGTCCTCAAAATAATCTGGCAAAGTAGGTTTTATGATTGCCCCTGTTTTTCAGATGTAAAAGCAGACTGAAAGGATAAATGACACAGCTGTTAAGTTTTTAGCCTCCAGCTCAAGAACTTAGTGCAGTGTTTCCCAGCATTATCTTCTTTGCCTCGGTGACTGCATATTTGCCTGTCAGAGGCCATTTATTAAGTAGTAGTGAATTCCTTTTTGCATTTCTGATTAATCAAACACATATCCCTGCCAAAAAGAGCTTCCAATCAGATTAGCTAACTAGTGTTAGCTAATGAACTGATATGATTTCAGCCCAAAGCAATGATCCCCAACATCCCCGTTATCCCAGGCAAAGAGACAGCCTCCATAGGTTTTAGCATATTACACAGACACTCTAGGGTATGGGGCAGACTTCCTTGCCACTATGGTGGCATGGTTCAGACACTCTGTAGTGCTTCGTCACATAGGCAGGGTTTCAGCACCTTCATGCAGGGTTGCTTGATTCCCAATTCTGGGCCATTCCAGCCCTCATTTCTAAACCCTGAGGTGCTGTGATACTGAAGACAGCACAGGCATCCTGTTAGTCTAAAGATCTCTCCACGCATCACCAAGGCATCACGAGAGAGGACCCTCATCATGACACCCCATATACCCAGAGTTTCCCTTGCATCGAAAATGGCTGGATTTTCAGTACTGTGAACCAGCAACCAGGATGAGAAGAAACATGAAAATGATGCATGAAGGGAAAGCAGCAAAAACCAGGCTGCGCGGTCATCGTCTGTTATAGACGGATTATGTGAATTGATTCATGAAAAGCCCATACACAGTTCAATCTGAGCAAGTAGCTTTTGTTATTATTAGTCCTTATCTTTTCCCTCTTTCAGGCCAAAACTGTCAAGGACTTTGGCACTAAAACATCTACTTTATTCAGTTTATTCAGCAAACATTTATTAGGAGCCTTCTATATGCCAAAGGCTGGGCTAGTTGCTAGGGATGCAGAGATAAACAAAATAAGAACATGTCCCTGCCTTCAACTCACAATGGAGTTGGGAGAGTGAGTTGTACAGAAACAATTACCATTGGGTAAGATATGCTATCAAAGCACAGGAGAAGGAACCATGGAGCGTGGGAGATCCCAAGAGGGTAAACAGGAGTTCTCCAGGCAGAGGCACACTGCTGCAGGAAATGAATGACTTTGCATGCCTGGTCGAGGAGCTTGCACATTGTCCTTTGGGCTTCCAGAGCTCCTGAAAAATCTGAAGGGGGTGGGGGTAGACAGGTCTGATGTGCCCCTTAGGTACAAGAGCTCAGCTGGCTGTACCTGTCAGTCTTGAGTTCCCACCCCTCCTCCTAGCAGTGGCCTGGATGAAGAAATGAAAACAAAATACAACTGTTGAGATAAAAGAAGTAGGAAAAAGAGCAGAGTCAGGGAAGAAATTAAAGGGGGGAAAAACTGACTGAGGGTCATAGCTGGATTTCCAGCCTCTGCATGGAGGTGAACTTTGAGGAACAATGGAGATTTTTAAAAAATGGTTTAGCCCAAACATTGAGAGTTCAGGGACTCTTATACACAACTCTAAGGAGGTAGGTGTTTGGATGGATGGTTGGTTGGGAATTATCAGGGTAAACATGGCAGAAAAGGAAAGCGAAACATAATTTGATGGTCCACTCTGTGCCAGGTACGTTCACATACAGCTCTGCCATTTAAATCTCACAACCACACTTTGAGGTCAGTATTATTATTCCTAATTTTCATCTGAGGAAGCTCTAAAATAGATCAAAGCAGTCAGGAAGTAACTTTTCATGTTCTTTACTCCAACTCCTGCACATTATGTTTTCAGCAGTTTTATTGTCTCAGGCTCAAGTTCTCAGATTTGAGCATGCCTCAGAATTTCCCGGAGAGTTTGTTAGAACACAGATTGTTGGGCCCCACCGCCAGAGTTCTGACTCAGTAAGACTGTCTGGGCGGAGCCCAAGACTTTGCATTTTTAACAAGTTCCCAGGTGGTGCTGATGCTCCTGGTCTGGGAACACACTTTAAGAACCACCAGTCTGTGGGGATGATCTACCCAATAACCTAGCCCAGTGGTTCCCAAACTGTGCTGCCCTATGTAATCCACCTGGGGATCTTTTAAAAAATATACTGATGTCTGTCTTTCACACTCACACATTCTGATTTAATGGGTATTGGGTGCAACCTGGGCATCATTATTTTTAAAGCTTCTCAGGTAATTCTGACATGCAGCAAAGTTTGGAAACCACCGACCTAGCCTCACTTCTCCTTGATTTCTAGTCTCCATCACCACCCTGCCCTTCAGCGGCCACCAATGGGGCCACAGGTGGAACTTGCCATCAGCCAAAGCTCCTCAAAGCACCTCTTTCCAACCATCTCTCTCCTGCTGTCTCAGAATACGTCTTCCTAGAACTCATCAACTTTCTTTCTTGCCTTCTTCCATTTCATTCAGTCCTCCATCTCCTTCACTATTCAACCAAGACCTGTTGTCCAGTAATTACTGCAACCATCTCTTGTCCATAGCCAATAGCATCACTTCCCTTTGTTCTTTATTCTGCCACATCTATCCAGGAAAGTTTAATGAGGAGTCTCTAAGTCAAAACACAGATGTCTGGGGGACGGATGTGGCTCAAATGGTTGGGCATCCGTCTCCCATATGGAGGGACCTAGGTTCGATCCCCGGGACCTCCTGGTAAAAAAACACACACAGATGTTCAGGGAGGATTCTTGAAGTTGATGACACTTGCGTTGAGTTTTGTTGGACAAGTAAAAGTGGGTGAGGGAATTTCAGACAGGGGTACACCATAGGTGAAGGCACAAATGAGGGAAATAGCAGGGTTTACCTGGAGAACCACAGGTTGTTTTATATGTCTGGAGCAGGTGCTTAGCCCTACAACCCAGGAAATAAAGCTTCAGAGGCAGCACACTGCCAGACAGGAATGGGCCATGGGAATCAAGCCAGAGAGTTTAAACATCATCTTTACAACTATGAAGAGCACTTCATAGGTATCTTAAATAACTTTTCAATTATAGCGTTAATACATACTTATAGAAAATAGATAACATTTAGAAAAGCATAAAGAAAAGAATATCAATCACCTTGAATCTGATCACCCAGAATTCACCACTGTTAACATTTTTCTGGAATTTGTCCTTTTTCTATGCATATTCTTACCTAGTTGAAAGTATGCTATATAAGCAAGTTTATATCCTGCCTTTTCATCTAATATTATAAGAAACATATTTTATGTTATTAAAGCCTTATAAATATTTTAATGGCAGCATAAAAGTCCATCATATGGATACCTTGTAATTCAGTTAACTATTCTCATTCAGGTAGAAATTGGGGTGGGGATTCACTATTATAAATGACACCACATTGAACTTGTTTGTATGAACCACTGTTCTGTCACTGATTTTTTGTGATCGGTGTCAAGAAGAAAATTAGTGGATCAAACTGTATGAAAGTTGTGAGACTCTTATTATGATTTGCCAAAGTTCTTTCCAAAAAATTTTCTCCTAATTCACTCTCTCATCATCGATATGAAAAAATGCACATTCTATCTTCTCTTCCCCAGCACTAAGTGTTACCGTTGAAAGATGCCACTAAAGGAATTTTGGTATGGGGATGACATGATCAGATAGGCATTTTAAAAACTGTATTCGGAAGGCTGAATCTAGTGGGCCAGGTTGGAACTGTTATTGTTCTTCCTGCTCCTCCTGTGCTTCCACATTTTCCTTCTCTCCATTTTCTGTCCTTTCTCTTCTTTCTTTCTTTCCTGGAACATGCACGTTAAGTGTCTGCTGCACTCAAAGAACTGCACAAGGTTTTGTTACCGAGGAATAAATAAGAACAATGCTGAAAGGTCTGGCTCTGTGGCTGCATCAAGTTTGTGCCCAACCCACAGACCCTCTTCCTATAACTCTGGTATAAAAGATTCTCTGGAATCTTATAATATGTTTCTTATAATATTATGTGCAAAGGCAGGATATAAACTTGCTTAAATAGCATGCTTTCAACTAGGTAAGAATATGCATAGAATATAATATAAAATATAAATAGTTTTTATATTTTCCAAGAAAATTGCCAAGTGTGTTATTGCTATATGAATTTCTTTATCCTGTGACTATCCAGCCCTACATGTGATCGGTCCTGAGCCCGGATTGTCCTCCCTCCTTCCCCTTCTCAACCCAGTAAATTCCTCTGGCATTCATCCTTTAAGACCTTCCTTAAATGTTTTTGATGCCTTCCTTCCCTCTTTGCACAGTCAGAATCAACCACTCAGGCTTTCTTGTTCCTATAGTTCAATCATAGCATTTTCTACACCTAACTCTGTCTCTCTCTCTTGGCCAAGAGTCCTTCAAAAGTAGAACACTTTGTATCTTCAGTTCTCAACACAATGTCTGGTACTTGGTTGTTACTCAATAACAGTTGAATAAATGAATGAAACAGTGAGTGAATTTAAATTAATTTCTGTTTTATTACAGTGTATGGACATTGCATCTTAACTACTAATTAATTGAAAGAATGTTAAGACAGTATGGAGATGATATTAATTGCCAAAACAACACTCTGAATCATTGGTGCCTACAGTAAAAGAGACACCTGGTATACCAGATGTCCTGATCCTGGATTCTAGGCTCTGAACATCAATTTTTCCATGTGCCTAGATACTATCTTGCACCTATTCTGTTTCACTTTAACTCCAAAATTAATTGGCACCTAAGTATCTATACTAGAGGAAGTAAAATGGATTAAGTGGTGCCAAAATTTCCTGAAGTGTGCTTTAAAAAAAAAAAAATTTTAATTCCATGAGCTGTTTATAGGTATCACACAAAAGAAAGGCCCTGTGGTTCAATGAGTTTGGGAAAAAGTTAGATAGGTTTCTTTGCCACCACTTCCTGGGAGGCATTCTAGGAAATTGAAACAAAGATCAGCTAGGCAATGGCAGGGAAGCAGAAGAGCAGTTAAGTCTTGCCTCAGAAGTACACAGGAGCCATCCTAGCCTCTTTATGCCAGGAAGATTCAGGATGTAAATTCAAAGACAGAATGGCACCAAAAAAAAAAATGTACCAAGATCCTAGCCTCTTCCTCTACATTTATCTCCTCAGTCCCACATTTGGTTCAACCCCTGCCCTATCCCACCCCCCACTCATCTCCCTTGCCAGTGAGATCATCCCTCATTACTTCTCTTCTAGAGTCAAGAAGCAAGGTAATGTGTGGGAAGTGATAGCTGCAAGGTAATGTGTGGGAAGTGATAACAACTTTAGAGTTAAAGCCATTCAACAGGAAAATTTGTTAAAAGACCAAGGCATGGTAAAAGCTGAAACACTTGAGTCTATTAAGTTCCCTACTTCTTAGAACATTTTGTTACCAGGGAATGTTTCAAGGAGGGAAAACATTGAACTATCACAGCTCTGTCAGATACCAAAGCCTGGAACAAAAAGCAACTTTTTACAAGACATCTGTCTTTCTGTCGCTAGAGAAACTTCTGTAAAGCTATGCTTCCCTTTTCTCTTCCTCTCTCCAACTCCAGCATAACTCCCAACCCCACCCTCCTCATCCCTAAACATACTCTACACATTTTCTCTCTTCCTTCCTTTCCCCTTTCCTTTCCCTTCCACCTCCTCTTCTCTTTCCCTCCACTCCCCTTCCCTTCTTTCCCTTTCATTTCTCCTTTCCCTTTCTCCTCTTCTTCTTTCTCCTTTCCTTCTCCTCCTCTTCTTTCTCCTTCTTGTTCTCTTCCTCCTCCTCCTCTTCCTCTTCCTCCTCCTCCTCCTCTTCCTCTTCCTCCTCCTCCTCTTTCTCCTTCCCTTCCTTCTCCTCCTCCTTCTTCTTCTTCTCCTCTCCCTCCCTCTCTCTCCCTCTCTCTCTCTCTCTCTCTCTCTCTCTCTCTGTCTCTCTCCCCCTCTCCCTCCCCCATACCCCCCATTGCCCACATTGTTTCACAGACACTGGTAGAATGACAGTAAGCTAAGATTATCCAATGGTTATTCAACTCTCTTTGGTAAGAAGGGAACTAATTAAGTGACTAGAGATTTAGACATTCGTTGTCTTTTGGATCCAAACTCCTTCAGAGAGCCTGGAGCATTCTCCTAAACTAACATTACCCCACCATTCTTGTTCCAAATCCAAAATAAGTTAGAGAGTTTAAGGAGATAGTTATCACTTCACAGATGTAAAAAAAAAAAAAAAGTAGTACTAAAGAAGGAAAATGGGAGTGTCGATGGGTGGACAGGGAAAATCTATGTTCCTGTCACAGCAAGACTAATGCAATTAGGTATCTGTTGGCAGCTGATGTCCATCAATGATCATCAGAAGGTTAGACTGCAGCAATGTTGACACATTTGTGGTCAGCCAATGGTTTGTTCGACTGTCTTCACTAGAAATATATCCATCAAGAGAGTGTTTTTTTAAACAATAGCTAGTATTCTAAATAAAATAATAAAGACAAACCCAAATATCCCTATGCCAATTTTAACAAACACTATTACATTATACCAGGAGGCCTGTAGAAGACAGAAACCATCTGTTAAATAAACAAAACATTAACATAGACAAATCTTCTAATTTGTTGATATTAGTAGAAAGTTAGCCAGCCACAACCTATAAGAAAAGTACATTTCCCTTGGTAGAAAAAGGAATGCAAGCTTTTAAAGAATGTCCGTCTTTGTTTGCTTCCGTGTTATATAAATAAAAGTTGTGTTGTAAAAGTGAGTCTTGGGCCTGACATCAAACCTTAATCCTGCCATTGCTTTTACAAGAAATTGGGTAGCCACAATCCAAGTCTTGGGAGCTCTGAAAAAAGGACTGCCTCAGGTTTTGAATCAGAAATAACTGCCACTGTGGGAGGCCATTGGTCCTGTATGACTCTCTGAGCCTGAAACTCACAGTTTCTGTCTCTCTTTTTCTACTGTGGACCCAGAATAACCTGGTGGAGGTAAAATATTATTTTCCTTGGCTCAGATTAGGCACCTGATGTCCTGAAAGAGGTCACTGCTCTCCCCAAGGTTGTCAGAGGAGGTTAGCTCACCAGTGGCTTACCACAGGCCAGATTTGAGATAAATTAACCATGTCTCTGTCAGTGGGGGCAAGATGTTATTCAGACATTCAGAGAAGAAGGACTTGATCCAGCTATGGATAATGATCTTCATCAACATTCCTTCCTATCCTAATCCCAAACTAGTGTGTCTTTAGCTGCACTGGGGAGGGAGATGTATGAAAACTATTTCAGAAATAACTGGTTTATCATTTATATTATTCTACATTTGAAGAGGTTTCTTAATATGTCATCCTATACATTAGGTGTATATTTAGTATTCTGAATCAAAATCTTTTTTCACTAGAATTGGACTTCTGTTCATGAAAGGTATATTTATTGACTTTTGGGAAAATGCTCTGTACAGAGTGAGTATTAAAAAATTGTTTGATGGGAGATGAAGGGATGTTGATGGATCTGGATTGGCCATCCAAGGACCAGGTTTGCTAGCCAAAACCAGTATGAGGAACAAAGAGATGTATATGCACTGTTTCTACTTGTCTCACTCTGCAGACCTCGGTGACCAGCTCCTTGAAGTGGTGGGGCTAGAGGGAGCTATGGAGATGGGGCAGATCTACACTGGCCTGAAGAGTGCAGGCAGAAGGCTGGCTCAGTGCTCCTCTGTCACTGTCAGGTATGCATCCTCATTATCCAGCAGCCTGTGAGACCCCAACTCCCTTATCAGACTTCCAGACAACAACTAAGAAGCCATCTTTGGGTTTCAGGTAATAAAGAGTGGGAGGCGGGAGCCTGATAACATTTATAAAGAACAACTTCGCAGAACATTTCCCAAACCAGGTGCATTGCAACCATCCAAAACATCAACAATATGGTCCATTACAACCAGTTTGCTGTTCTCTTAAAATGAGCTGGTGACATTCTCTAAAGAAGAGTATAATATTATGATGTCCAGAGAACCAGGGGTCCAACTCCTTGCCTTTTTTTATCTTTATAAATTTAAATGTTAGAGATATGCCAAAGAGCACACTCTGACAAAACCCAGGTTCTCTGCTCTGTTTTTTCTTACGTGTTGTCCTGGAAAATGCTATATCTTATATGCCTTTCTAGAGTGAAACCATAAACATCAGCAAATTTGTCACATTTGACTAGAAGGATGCCAACTACTCGGGGTATGGAGTGCACAGGTCAGCCATTGCAAGCTCCTGGTAGAGATGGGGTTTAACGTAGGGGATCCTCTGGCTTCAGTTGCTTCTATTTAATTAATGCAACTAGATACATTTTGTCTCAGATTCTTCCCTACCTGATTATTACAGAAGTCTTTATCCCTTTCCTTTTTCCATTCTATTTCTACAGATCAAATCAATTAGTATGCTTGGGGATATTCTAGAGGGGACTATAGCATGCAGGATTTCCCGAAGTTATTTGACCACAGAACTTTTTTCTCCCAGACTCTTTTGGGCAATTGTCCTCAGAGCACATTTGCAGAAATTCTGCTCTGGGCATTATGCTGCATCACTCAGAAAGGTCCCCAGAGTTGGTTCCCTGACATCTCTTAGCTGTAGGTCTATCCCATTTAGCCCTTTTCTTCATTCCCTCATTCTTCTGTCTTTTCTATTCCTCCCCAAATCTTTGCTTCCTTCTCTTTGGTCTGTTGTGCTGTTTTCCAGATTAATCCCTCTAGCTCCTTCCCTGTCCATTCTCCCTGATGCATGAGTAGGTCCAGTCTGTTAGCACATCTAAGCCATAACTTATGAAGACCACAGAGAACATGACATCCTGATCCAATCCCTGAGGAATCAAAAAGGCCGTGTAAAATGAGGAGGACTTTTTCTTCATATTCAGTAGCTTTATTTCCACAAAGAAACAAAGGGGGCAAATGTGGAGACCCATGTTCTTGGGATTTCTCAGAAGCTCTCCTCGGCCTGAAGAAATAAATGCTACTGTCTCCTCTTATTGTGTTTTTATTATTAGCTTTATTATTAAATTTCCTCGGGGTCAATCAGAGGATCATCTACATCAAGAAAATAGCTTGCTTCCCTCATTTTATAATGTCAGAAATAGCAGTTGTTGGCAAGCAAGTGTAGCTCAGTGGTTGAGCACCTGCTTCACCGCATATACAAGGTCCCTAGTTCAACCGCCAGTAACTCCTAAAAAAACAAACAAAACCAGCAGATGTCAAACCTAGTTGAGGGCTTCCTGATCAGTGGGTTGTAACTATTCCCAGCTCACCCAGATCAGAGTCCTCTGAAAAGACCTGCCTTTTCTCTCAAAGCAATATAGAACCAACTCATAGCTCTTTCACAGAAGAACATCGGAAAACCACTTCTCTCTCTTTTTAAGAAGTCCATATGCCAGAGAGGCCTTGCACCAAGCAAGAAAGCCAATGCTTTCTGCTTTCCTCCTACTCATGGGACAATATTTCCCACCTAAAGCAATTCCACAGTCCATGCAACCCCAGAGCATACAGTTGTTCAAGAGGTAAAAGAGGTGATGGTGAGAATCAGGTACAAGGCAAGACACACACAGACCTGAGCTGTACCTTGTATAGGTTGGAGACGTTACCTCATTGACATGATGTAACCTTTCATTCAACATAGAAACTAGACCCTTTCCCATTTCATAACCCCAGTAGTGAAATTTTTGGCAGGAACTGTAGGCCCTCTGGCTAATCCTTTGACTAAGGGTCTGTTCAGCAGTGGTACTGCCATACTTGTTGGCTACCAATTCCCAGTCTTCTGTAGATTTCATAGCTCATCCAGGGCAATGTTTCTCAAAATGTGGCCTGAGGACAAAGGCATCAGAATGAATCATACTGCTTATTAAAATGCAGATTCCTGGGCCTGGGCCTGTCCCCATATCTGCTGAGTTGGGATCCCTAGGGTAAGCTCGGAAATCAACTTTTATCAAGCTCCCCAGGAGAGTCTTAGAGAACAACTTGTAGGTGTGCAGACAAGGTCTTCCCATTTCTGTTTTCCCTGGTGGGAACAACTGAGTCTCCAGATCCAGGGAGCTCACTGTGTTCTCTTTTGGTTTTGGGGGTTCCAGGACAAACAAGCTGCTGCCAATGCAAGTAGATGGAGAGCCCTGGATGCAGCCACCTTGCACGGTGAGTTTGCCAATCTTTAAAATGAGGATGAGAAGCTTTATATTTGGCCCTTTTTAGGCACTGACTTAATATGAAATCACTGAATCTCAGAGTTGCAGGGGCCTTGGGAGACCACCTCGTGTAGCCTCTCTTCCACTTTATTCATCCATCCATTTGTTTACCCACCAAACTTGTATTGAATACCTACTGGGTGCCAGGTACTAGTTACAAAATTGAATGAAATGCAGATCCATCTTCAAGAAACTGAGAATTACAGTTGATGAATTCTGATACTTCATCCACATTATCTTTGACAGCTTCAGTTTGAATCATTTCAATGGCAGGGAGTGCACCACCCCAGAAGGAAGACTGTTCTGCTGTTAGAAAGTGCTCTTTATGCAGAAGCCAAATCTGCACACTTACCTAGAGCTTCCACCCAGTCGCTCTGACCCCTGAGCTCCTGGTGGGAAATTCCCCACAGTGTGCAGACGCACTTCATCACTGGTGTGCCCCTAGCCCTAAGGACCTACATGAAAACTCCACTGAAAAGTTAACCACATGAGTAATCTACCTTTTTTATGGTGTACTCACCCAACACCTAGCACAGTACCTGGTTTGTAATAACTGCTCAATAATATTTGTTGAATGAAGAGTAAATGAATGACAAAATGATCAAACAAAAATAAAGGAAACCTCCCCATTCCCTAATTTACCATACCTATATTAGCTCTCCACGTGGCAGAACTACAGCAGCCATGCATCCCTCCTTCTTACTTTGTGCTCGCTGAGAAACCCAGCTAGAAACTTATGGCAAAGAGAAATAATTGTCTTGGTTTTCAGAGCCTCTACTGGGGTATTACATTAATACTGTCCTCAATACTATCATGAATGTGTAGATCTCAAAAGCAAGAGTTGTGTTTCTAACCTTCTTCACTATTGGGTTATTCAGATTCCTTGATAATCTGCTATTTTGTGTGCTTCAGAACATCAGGTAATTTTCTACTGTTATACTGGAGGGAGGATTTTTCACAAGATTTCTACCAGGCCTGAACTTAGGTATATTTTTATAACTCTTTGTTCTGCATAACTTCTATAAATTATAAAACTGGTCCCTAGTGACTCTAGCAATGTAATCTTCTATAAAGGTTACCAAAGATAGAGATTTCTCTGCAAAATCTTCCCTCAAACTTCTGGTTCATATGAAGACTAAGGAAAAAAATAAAACACATGATAGAAAAAGCTAACAATAGCTTACTACCTTGCTGGATTTAGAAAGGATAGAAGGAATTTCTACTGCTTATAATTTTGATGGAGCTGAATTGAGAAAAATCTATGCAAGTTCCTCCTGTCTCCTAAAGAAAGGCAGAGACACTTCAAACCCTCTCCCAAGTGGTTCAATGACATTAATCTATTAACGTGAAGACTGGTGTGCCATTCCTCTAAACCCAGGCATTGGTTTTTGAAATGACCAAATACAGTGCCCTATTCCCATTCCCACCCCCACCCTTTCTTCATGGTACGGTACTACAGAGATTACAACTCTTAATGAAAAAAAATCTGTGACACGATGATTTTATGGTATGAAGTCCATAGAAATTCAGCAGAAAGTCATTCTTGAACTTGCAAGTTATAAAACAAATGTACCATTCTTGAAATATTTTCTTAAAGTCACACATCAACCAAGAAGTGATTCAAAATCAAAGGCTTAAAAATGGGACCTCAAAACACAAAAGAGGGGTCGGGTGTGGCTCAACTGGTTGGGCGTCCATCTCCCATATGGAGGGACCCGGGTTCAATCCCCGGGACCTCCCAGTAAAAAAAAAAAAAAACACACAAAAGAGCTTTTGGTAAAAATGAAAACCAGTTAAATTAAAATGAAGTAAAAAAATTTAATATGGTTATGTAATTGAGTGCAAATGGCAAGAATCATTCTTTGAAAAAGAAGTTATATAATGTAAACATCAATAACCTGGATCCCAAACCTACTGTTATATTAACAAAAGGCTGAACGCATGGGGGGAGAAACTGTTGAAGAAATAGTAGAAATATCCTAAATTCCTAATTTTCTCCCTTCCTTTTGATAATTAGTAAAAATCAGAAGGAAATTATAATAACAGGTTATCACTGCTGAAACTAAAAACAGGGCATACACTTATCAAACCTGAGAGAACTTAAAATATTTGAACCCTATTGATATAGTACATAGAAAGAAAACATGTTAAAATTGTTGAAGTAATATGAAAGTGATTAAGACTAAATATGGCAGTACTGACAATAAACATAAATGGGTTAAACTCACCTTTTAAAAGACTAATACTAACATACTAGGTTATACATTTCTTACAAGAGATATGCCTAAAACAAAAGAACATATATATCTTTTTATTTAATCTTTTATCAAGCATGGAGATATTAAAAGAAGAAATGATAAGGTCAACTAATTTTAGGCAAACTACCACCTCGTTTATGAGATGTAATAGTCATAAAATCAAAATAAATACCTGGAAAAG
The DNA here is from genome assembly GCA_026826555.1 of Tolypeutes matacus. Classification (NCBI taxonomy): domain Eukaryota; kingdom Metazoa; phylum Chordata; class Mammalia; order Cingulata; family Chlamyphoridae; genus Tolypeutes; species Tolypeutes matacus. The sequence goes on from JAKSZT010053887.1 coordinate 43,053,565, forward strand.
CACAGCATCAATATAAATACAAAATATAGTATCAATGGTACCATAGATCTCAATAGATATATACAAAGTTGACAGAAAGACCATTATTGAGAGGCTTTAAATTATTTGTTTCAGCCTTTGAGATCAACTAGGGAAAAAAATGACATAAAACTTGGTTGAAATTATGAAATGAAATTAATAGATATGTGTTAAACCCTACAACCTATAAACAAATTAGATATCTTCTTTTTTCAAGAATGCAATATAGGGAAGCGGCTGTGGCTCAATCAGTAGGGCTCCCGTTTACCATATGGGAGGCCCCGGGTTCGGTTCCCGGGGCCTCCTGGTGAAGGCAAGCCCGCCCGCACAGCATGGTTGGCTGACCCAGCGAGCACAAGCAGCAAGGGGGGTGATAAATGAATAAATAAATAAAAATCTTTATAAAAAAAAAAAAAAGAATGCAATATAAAGTAGTACCAAAGGAAAAAATTTATGTAAAATCCAGAAGCAGAATTTATAAAGGTCATTTTCTTTGATGATGAGAAATAAAACTAGAAATTAATAATAGAATATTTAATGAGTAAAACAAAATCCAATTACTTGGAGAAAGTGATTTAATAAAAGTAAAAATTTTAAGTTCTCCTAAAGAGCAAGAAAAATTAATTCAGAAGGAGATCAAAGCCACCATTATAGGCTATTTAAAAAATAATAAAAATTACAAGGCTCTGGTTCAAAAATTTAAAGACTATAGCCTAAATGGTATCTTGAAGTAAATTCAAAACTTCATATACTTCCATCATTTAAAAAGGAAAGAATTCAGGAAAAAATTCCCCAAATTGGAAAAACAGTAATTAAACAAACTTTGGAGAAGAAGAAGGAAGATAATAATAAAAACAAAAGTGGAAATTAAATAATTAGAAAACAATAAATCTAAGAACTGGTTCTTTAAATGTGTTGAATTTAATTTTTTTTTTCAGAAACCTAATTTGAAGAAGAGAAACATGGAGATTAGAGATATTAAAATATTAAAATATATTGTATAGTTTGTATAGCAAAAATTATATAATATAAATTTAAATGTGGTAGTGATTTTATTTCATTATAAGTTAATACATTTAATCAATTTGATATTAATGAATTTGAACATCTCAAGAAAATGGAAGGAAAATCCTGATAAAGTGATTAATGGTTATCAGGATGAAAACCCTGATAACCATTGAGGAAATGGAACAGATTTTCAAAGAATTATATCCAAAATGACCTGGTAAGTTCTTCCATACTATTAGGAAATAAATATTTGTGCAAACCTTTCCATAGTACAGACAAAGATATAAAGCCACTCAATCTGTTCTACGAAACCAAGTCAGATACAAAAACCTAACAAAATTTATACTTAGAAATAGAAAGCTACAGACTAATCTCAACTGTGAATATGATACAAAATTCTAATTAAAGTATTGGTAGATAAAATAAAAAATATATATTAGAGTCATTCACCTTTCAAGAAAGTTTTATCAATGGTTTGCAAAGAAATCTTCTAATATCAGTTCAGATGGAAAAATTACATGATAACATGAATAAATGGGCAAAAGTATTCAATTGCATTCAACCCCATGTTGGATTTTTAAAAATCAAAAAAATTATTCAAAAGTGAAGACCAGAAAGATATTCCCTCAACCTAATAAAAAACTCTATAGTTAAAATTTTACATAATAGTAAATAATAAAACTTAATAGTAAAACACCATAGGAATTCTCATTAAAATCATAAACAAGACATATATTTTAACTGTCATCATTAGTATTTAATATTGTTTGGACATCCTAGCCAATTCAACATATATGAAACAGAAAAGGAATATAGCTATTTGGAAAGGAGTCAAAACTGTCATTATTTGCAGGTGATATGATTATGTATGTAGAAAGCTAATATAATCACGGAAAAACTCATAAGAAGAATTATTTCAATGAAGCTGTATAAAAAGGTAGGTACACAAAAATGAATAACTTTTCTTTGTAATACCAGCAATAAACAATCACAATAATATAATAAAGAAGAGTTAATGTGTCATAATAGCAACAACTAAAAAACATAAAACACTAAACTGATTTGTAGAAAATGAATGAACACAACTATAAAACTAAACCACTATTAAAAAAGAGAAAATTTAAATATGAAACATCCCATATTCCTAAACAGGGAACCCCAACAAACTCCCAACACAATGTTTTTCTAATTTGACAATACAATGTCAATAGCTAAGCCATTTTATAAAACAAGAATTATGAGGAAAGACTTCCCACAAAATATTAAAATAATTATAAAGCCACAATAGTTTGAATAATGTGCTCTTGACACAATATTGGCTAGGTAAATCAATAGTACAGAAGAGAGTTCTAAGAAACTCTAATATACGTAGAAACTAATGAAGGGGGACAAAAGACCATAAACTAGTTTGAAAGAAATGGACGGTTTAACACAAAGTGTCCAAGAAATGGCCTGTTTGGGAAAATGCTCTTATGGGCTCACTTCTCACCTCAAACTATACTCCAATTCAACTAGAGTTGAATGTTACTAGCCACAGGAAAAAGAGGTGACTATAATCACACTGGGGGTAGGAATTTTCTAAGTCTAAAAACAAGGAAAACGTGGTACATCTGACTATTAACAAATGTAAAGTTTTACAATTTTATAGATATTTAAAAGGCAGTGGACAAGATATTTGACTAGCTATCTCAAAAAACAAGTTAATTCCCATAATGTACAAAGAGCTCTTAAAAACCAGCAAGAAAAGTATTAACAATACAATAGCGAACAGACAGTTCACAGAGAAAGGCCATGGGCCAATAAATCTATGAAATAATATTTAATCTCTCAAGTTAAAAAACCTTAAAGAATAACCTGGAGGATTTGTTAAAACACAGATTGCTGGGCCCCAACCCAGAGACTCTGATTCAGTAGATCTGGAGTCCTAAGAATTCACATTTCTAACAAGTTCCCACTTGATGCTGAAGCTGCTGATTTGGGAACCACAATTTGAGAACTAATTAGAGCAGATCTCTGGCACTTCTTGGTTGGTTTCAGAAGGCCCTTATGTTTGGATATTGACCATTCCACTAGGTATGATTGGAATCATGCTGTCTGAGAGGCAGTGTTCAGGAACAAATGAACGCAGACAGCAGAGAGCGAATGCAAACAATGAAGGGGTGGGAATAAATAAGTAAATAAAATAAATCTTTCAGAGAAAAAACTGCTGAAATACCAAATGGGAGGGATTTGAGTTTCATTTCCTCTTCTTTGCCCTTAGAGGTGCTAACAAGTAAATAAATAGCTCAGCCACAGGGAGAAAAAGGAGAAGTAAGGATCATCTATCATCTAAAATAAATGGTCTCCATCAGCGGGAAATGTAGGCAATGTACCAGCTACCACCCTCTGCACCAAACACAGTCATCTCCACTGCCCAGACATTTTCTCATTCTTCTTGGCTATGCTAATCAGTCAGTACTCCCTACTCGGAGCCAGGCATTGCCCTCGTTCAAGGAATACCAAGAGGAATAAGACAAAGTCCTTCCCCTCAAGGGGCTCATCTGCTCAGGAGAGAGAGAAGGCTTACCACAAGAGAGTGTACCACAAATCACTGTCATCAGATAGTGCTAAATTGCATGCCACCGATAAGTGCCCTCAGAGACCCCAGTCTATGTTTTGCTTCCATGAATCCTGGAATAAACCGAATGCCCACAATAAGGCACAGAACAGAAAATGGCGCTCTGTATTTTCTAGATTTGCTCCTCTGGTAACTGGCATTACCAGAAAAGATTCACTCCTTTTCCAGATTTCCAGACTGGTGGGAGTCATTTTCAGCTCCCATCACCAGGCTATGCTGATTCTCCACAATGTCTTTTGGTTCCATTCTTTTATTTCCATTTCCTGAGGCCTTATAAATTTAAACCTGCCTTACCTTCATATCCTCTTAGCCAGATTCTCCCCCACTCCACCTCACCCTTTTGAATAATTTACCCAAAACTCTTTTTTTCATCATGTTATTTTCCAGCTTAAAAGGCAATCAGTCATGGTTCCCCATCACCTCACATCAGACCCAGTCTCTGGTGCCTCCCCTTTACAGACCTAAACCAGCTGCTGGCTCCACCCCACCCCTGACCTCATTGCTCATCCTCTGTCCCACACTCAACCTGTTCACATGTGGCTCTTCTACCAAGTCCCTTCCCTTTCTCTCTTCACCAGTACATGTCCTTCCCTTCCTTCAAATCTTAACATAAAATTCTGCCCTAGCTGCTTCCTTCAGACTCTCCTCATTCTTTCCATAACTTCTTTTCACCACATAGTTTGTCCTGCATTAATTTAAAATTGTTGATGGGTCTCTCTCTTCAAGGGATCTTCTGTCGTTCTTTGCATTCATTTCCAGTAACATGGTAAAAACCATGAGAGTGGGTTTCATAGATTCTGTTTCTTTTAACATCCACCTATCTCCTTCTCCTCCAGTGTCAGAAAATAATCGTTTAACTAACTGTTACGTTCTATTTTTCAGTTTACAATGGGCTTTCGTTGATGTTCTATTGTTTGATCCTTACAACAACTTTGTGAGAAAAAATAGGACAAATGTTATTGTCCACATTTTATGGTTCAGGAAGGACAGACTCTGAAGGTTAAATGATTCGTCCAAAGGTTCACAGCAAAGAAGTGAGGGTGCAGGACCCACACCCAGATCTTTTAATACTAATTGCTTCCTGTGCCCACAGGAAGTATCTTCCTATTTTGAACAAGTGTCATACTTGATAAATGTTGTTGATGGACTGGTAATGCAGATTATTAAGGTGGCAATGTCACCAGGCCACGTTCAAATAGGGATTAAGCATTTTGAAGCCATGCCCTAAGTATAAGGTTGGGAAGAAAGGCAAAATGAGAATTCACCAGAGTCTTTTGCTTCCAAATGACTTAAAGTTTGCAAGGGAAAACCAAAATTCTAAAAAAATATATATGTTCCTAAAAGAAAATTGGGTTTCTCTGGAAGGCCAAGAAAGGCCAAGAAAGGAGGAAACATCTAAGGAACACATTTGGGAACTTTCCCTGTGATGTTGCTTGGGTCAGAGGTCAGACTGACATCTCTAGGTCAACTTTGAGTTACAGTGGAGGCAGGGAATCAGAAGAACTGGGATCTGGCTGTTCTGTCCCTCTTGGGGTGACCTTGCACCTCCATATCCTTTATCTACCCTGCAAAGGGGTCTAATGTGGCAGTCCCTGAGGTCCCCTCCGGCTGTGACATTCTGAAAGTCTATGAATAGCAAGGACACAAGACAGGTGCAAGCAGATCACCATGTGGGAAGCTCACACCTGTCTCTCCCCAGTGTTTCCGCCCCCCACTTCCAGCAGTGCCAAACTCCAGGCCTAGTCAGGGTGGGTTTGCCAATTCTGAAGCTGTTCAAGGACAGTCGTCCTTCTGCATGGGGCCCATTCCAGCCTGAAGCAGGCTTTCCTTCCTCTTTCTGGGACTCTCTCTCTCCCTTAAACTACTGGGATGTGCATGCCACTAATTCATTTCTGCCTTTTTGCCTTTAGATTAAAATTACTCACAAGAACCAAGCACCCATGATGATGGGGCCTCCCCAGAAGAGCAGCTTCTTTTCACTGAGAAGGAAGAGCCGTTCAAAAGACTAAACAACATACCAAACTCCAGCTAAACCATGAGAGAAAACAGAAACTGTAACTACACACACACACATGCACACACACAGATTTACACACATTTACACACACACACTCTTACCTAGCCAGTGGAAGCAAAGCCACCTTTCAGGAAGAAAACCTTCACCTTGCCACACATTCTATTTCAATAATGGATACAACCCTAACAAAGGTAGTACCAAAAAAACATTTTGAATGGACTTGAGGCCCACCTGGGTGTGGTTGGCTCATGCAGCAACCTCCACATTCCCAGAAGGCCTTGAATAAGACTTCTGGGACTGAAGAAGTCCCCCGTTTCTCTCCACCAGCCCTGCAAATCTGCCCATGGACGCGCGCAAAGAGCAGGCTGCAAGTTTCCTGCCTACGGTGAAATCGGATGTGGCCAAGGGAGAGCACGCCCGATCCAGAGACCTTGCACAAAGGTCCCTCTGTACAGAGACAAAACGGCCTCCAACTCTCTGAGCAAAATTCTTGGCAGGGCGCAGCAAATGCACGTTGTTTCTTGGTTGTCATTTGAGCGACAGCTTCTTCCTGAACCTGCTGGGGAGACAGAAAGGCTGGGGAAAGCTGTTTTCCTTCCGGGTTCTCTGCGCCATCAGTGGGCACTTGTTATTTTCCTGAAACCTTCTCCTAGCAGTGGTGTGTTTGCTTAGCGTTGGCGCCAGGAGCCCCCAGAGTTGCCTGCGCAGCACACCTTAGATGTGGTATTTATTTTCATAGTTCTGTGAACACCTGGAGGGAAAGCAGTGAATCTGGGATTTATTTTTCAAATTGGTGTCATAATATTGTGTAAAAAGGGAAGGGGGGGAACACCCCCAGCTTCTTTCTTTTTCAAGCCAAAGCATGGTTCCTGTTTGAGTTCCAAACCCCAGTGGCAGACTATTCCTAAAGGCAGAGGAGATGGGAGAGAAGGACCATTCACTGGGGAGAACCAAAGAAAAACACCTTCAGGTGGTTCCCTCCTGCTTCTTTGCACCTACCCTACCACCACCTCCAAGAGTATGACCTGAAGGCCCTCCTGACGGTTTTGTGTGCATGTGTATATATGTGGCATATATATTTATATATATGTATAAATATTTATTTCCTGATGGACTTTCTTGATTGAAATATATATATATATAGTATAGAAACAGAAAGTGGGAAAGAAAAAGAAGGTTCTTACTCCCCCACTCCATAATCAAGACACACTTCCCTGTGGTGATCATAAGGTTTAAAGGAAATGAAAGCAGTTCCTTATCATGAAGAGACTGAGAACTTCTATTCTGGATCCTCAAAAAACAACGAAAGATATGCTAGACAGGATTTACTCTCCCATTTGTCAGATAAGGAAACTGAGTCTTGGAAAAGTTGAGACTCATCCATGGTACCTTGGCAAATGTGGTTTGGGTATAGGCACCACTAAGAAAACATTTAATAAAGAAAAGAATCTGGACATTTTGGAATAGAGTCACTTTTGGTCACTGAGAAATGATTCCATTTGGATCCAGATTGCCAGGGAAGAATGAACATGCAGCACATCTGTGAATGGGACAAGTCCACATGAGAACACAAGGGCCTCACAATGCTTCCCAGAGGTTCTCTGGCAACTGGTAAGAAGTTGGTCTGGGGATGAAGGAACAAGACAGGACATGAGACTGAACTTTGCACATTTCACCCTCATCACGGTCATCATACCTTGAATTTAGTCTGGAAAATACCCCTCACTGTAAGGATGACCTCAGTGGAGAGTCACAAGATGGAGGCACCCTTTGCAAGGTGCTGCCAGCCAGGAGAGAGAGGCCTCCGCAGAGTTCAGTGGGTTTCAGTTGGTACCAGTGTTGCCCTCCTTTCCCAAAGGCAAGTCTGACCAGAGCTTTGTTGGTAGAATGAAACATCTGCCTTGACCCCTGGCCTCCATCCCCCTCTCAGAGATTTCTCACGAGGAAGCCTGGGCTCACTTGAAGTCACTCCACTGAGCTGCCTCTAATCTCCTTGCATTGGGTCAGGAGTCTTGAACATAAATAAATTGAGCTCAACTCTGAAGGAAGCAGTCTTCCTGAGATCAAGGACCATCCTGCTAAACCTAACAGTGCAGAACACGGCAGGGATAAAGCCAGGTCATCTGAAGACTATCTTTAATGGCAGGATCCTTGGTGATGGGACCAACGAACTCCAGAGTGACAACAGGTACTATCTAGGAAATCACTTGATTCTGATACTGAGGCAGGTTCAGGTTTAAGATCATTGATTCTAAGACATTGACCAAAGTTTTTGTATGTGTTTCAGCCCTGATCCCCCAAGATTGAGGCTGTTGAGACATGACATTATCAACAAGTGGAATTGACTCTCAGAGGGGGATCCGTGTAGACTGGCCCCTGCTTCCTCTACCCTAGGCTCAGGACTTCCAGTGTTGCTTGAGACACAAGTCCCATGTCCTCCCTAGAACCCCAGAATATAAAAAATGTCAGTGAAATTGCGCTTCCTATTTGGTAGCCTTAAAATCTTGTGTTGTTGCTTAATCTTACCTTGCAAATCATCCCTTAACTGTGACTGTGATTTCTTATTGTAAAATGCCTGATCATGTGGATCCTAACAACCACCTTGGAGGCAGGCAGAGAAGGTATTATGATCCCTATCTTAATAATGAGGAAAAGGAAGCTTAATGAGGTTTAGTTACTTCTCAAAGCCCCCAGTCAGGCAGTCAGGGGAAGACCCAGTCCCTTACTCCTCACCAAATGCTGACTCTAACCATGCTACTGATGTGTTCTCATCTGCCCCTGTGCTTCTTCCCCGCTGGCAATAAAAGGAATGAAACAGGAATTCTTCAATACACTGTATTGTCCCTGGACTAATGGGCTAGGAGTTGTGTCTCATTATGCTTGGTCTTTGCTGGGTTTCCCAGTGAATTGAGAAAGGAGATAGACTTAGTAGGATGACTATATTTCAGGTCAGAGACCAGCTCCTCTCAAGAGAGTTCTTTCCACAGATGGAAACGATACATTAAAGTTGCCAAATAAATTAGGAAATACTTGGCAGAACCTGGAAGAGCCTCCAAACTGGTGTTACATAACATGCATATACATTATACATATGCACATTATATAAAGTGAAATAGTACTTAATGTGCTGCATATATTATGTAAATTACATATTTGTGAGTAATGATGATAAATATAGAGACCCACTAATCACTTTTTTTACACATTCTCAGTGACAGATTAGGAAGTTACTTTGCCAGAGAGTCTTAAAACTTACTCTCTCCTGCTGCTTTGGTTTCAACTCCTTCCAAAAATTATTGCATCAACTTTTCCCATCTCTAGCCTCCTGTCCTCTTGGCCAAAACCCTCAGTTACCTCCTGTACCAGCAAGGCTGTGCCTTCTGTAGAATGCAACCTCAGTTGGGATCCATAAAAATAGAATCATGGGGATGGGAAAGAGCTAGGCTCCCAGATTCCTTATGTCACAGGCCTGTACCTCAACACTCCGAGGCAGGTAGGTGCCTAATGCTAATATTAAAGGAAAGGAGAAAGGGAGGGCAGGAGAGAGGAAGAGTCTATTAACCCTCCAAAGAAGGAAACTTCATAGTCTTCCTTGGTCACCAGTTCCAGGATCTGACAATAATCAGTGAGGATATAAATTCAAATGTCTAGTCTGAGTCCCCACTGAGTCTGAAGCCATCCATTCCTGAAATGTGTCTCACAAACCACTAGTAGCCATAAAATGCCCCATGAAAAAAGGGTTCTGTGGTCAAGTACCAGATCCTCTTCAAGGAGATACATAGAGAAGCTTAGCTCTGAGAACTCAAAGTAAGGAACCATAGAGTCCTTTACTTGTCTGTCAACATTAGAAAACACTATTTTAAGCCCATCATTTCTTCTTTTGGTTCTCAGTAGAGATGGGAACCTACCAGGTAACTGTCTTCTGCAATAATATTCTAAAAACTGCTTTTCCAGGACAAAGAATCTCCATTCTTAAGACATTTTTTCTAGTTTCTTCTATGTGATTGTTTGACTCCTTTTATTGTTCCCCTCTACACATCTTCATGCAAGGATCAAGAATCTGGAGTCTGTGTCCTGAGTGGGGAAGGAACTGGGGAAAGGATTAAAGAAGGCAAAAAGTAAGGGAAAACATACCTGCCAGGGGTCAGACTTGCTCTGTGTAGCTCCAGAGAACAGATCTAAAGAGCACAATTGCAGAGAGGTAGATTTTTATTCAATTTAATGACTGCTCTTGGAGATGGCCTAATATTGGAAGAGGTGCATTGTGGGGGAATGAACATTCACCTGTTCTTATAAGAAAATCTTTGAGTTGGTTGAGTGGGTAACAAGAAGTAATTGACCTACCCTGCCCAAAATGTTGTTGAAATTGTTTGTGTAGCCATCAACATTAAATCAATAGGTCTATCACTTCCTTTTGAACAGCTTATCTCCATTTCCCTTATTTTTTGATAATGAAAAATGATTGCCAGAGAGATTTCTGGATCAGTGGGTACTGACCAGTTAGACCAGAGTTACACATAGCAGGATTGACCTGTCCCATTTACAACTTAAAAGCAACTGATGATGGTGGTGATCTCTCCTTGTTGGGTCTGAGAGCTGAAGGAATGAGTTACAGTATTAAAACCAAAAGGAATTGTGCTTTTCTATTGGGGGTCTGTCCACATTAGCAGTTTGGAACTCTTTGAGTTGTCACAAATACCAGACCTTGCATCACATTTACAATAGCAAAGAAAAGGAAACTGTCTTATATCTCAAATACCAATCAAGGTTTGAATAAACAGAGATGACAGGATTGTATAGAATTTCCCTTGGGGCCATTGTTTTTGCTCAGTTGATGGTCCACCATCTCGGAGTGCATCTTTCAACTTCCTACAGTGAAGAGAAAACGGAAAAGGAAATAGGAAAGAGAATTCCCATGTATTGCCTGCTGGGTGCCAGATATTGTGTCAAGTTCTTTACACGTGCTTTCCCACTGAATCCTCAAAACAGCCCTATGATGTGGACATTGTACTTATTTTACAGATACATGAACTGGTATATAAAAAGACAAAGTAACTTACCCCAGGTCAAACAGATAGCAAGTAGCAGAGCTAGGACTTGACATGGACCTGTTTCACAACAACATTTATGATTTTTACAGTATATTTTAGTGCCTTTAACATTCTCATCTACTGTTTCCAACCCTAGTATCATTCTGGGTGAAATTGGATAACATTGACAAATTGATCTCCTATCTGGCCAGCCTCTGTAGAGCTTTCTAATCATGTTCCCACTAAAGAACTTCCAGTGCTTGGTCATATTAAATTCAAGAGCTTCCAGAGGCAGCTGGATCCCAAAATCTCACCCTTTCAATCAAATTGGCAACCATCACTTAATCCTGAGTGTCTTCAAGTTCTAGATGAAAGAGACTCATTTTCCAGGCCAACCTAATGCCTTTCTGTTCAGCTCTGTGAGTGGGAGAGCAGCAAGCACCCTTCTCAGACTTAAATGCCATGGTCAACAGTGACCAGCCTGCATGGAGAAGGGAGTTGGGGCTGTTGAAGGGATCTTCCAACAAGGAGGCTCTGCATGTGATCCTCATTAGTGATAGGCGTGGGCTGGGCCATCTGTGTTCCACGGGAGAACAGAATGGCAGGCTGCCTTTCAGATGCCAAGAGATGCTATCTAATGGGATGATCCAGAGAGCTCAAAAAGCAAGAGGCATCTTTCCTCATGGACATCTGGGACACAGAAAACCAAGGAGTTTAGGGAATTAACTGTTTAACTTGCTGGGCATTCCATCCTTGCTACCAGTTCATTTTCATGTCCATAGTGCAGTACAGCAGGCAGAGCTCTTCAGCCTCGTCTGGTAACTCACCTCCCGCAGGTGGAGCCCATGATGGACCCATGTTATCCTGAACTCTGTTTATGCAGTGGCAGGTGCATTAGAGCAAGGCACCAGTTTGAAGTTAAGCCTCCATGTCTCCCAGGGGTCAGGAAACACTGCAGATAGGGAAACCATTTAACTGGATGCTAAATGCAGAGTCTTAAGAAATAATCAGAAAAGATAGAGGACTACTCTAAATGGGTCGAGTTAGGAAAGTGCACTTTAAAAGCAAAGAGGATAACACCTAACCCCATATCAAGCATAAGTAGGTAAATATTTGTTGAATGAATAGCTTAAGTAGGCATCTGACACTGTTCCTTTACCCTGGAACTGGTGGGGAGGAGAGAGGGGATGAAAGCTTAACTAACTGGGGAACTTGAAACCTCAGGATGTAGAGGGAGCTCATGGGGGCCTTTAACTGCCCAGACATCTGTTGAGTGATGGATTCAGCTAAATATGGATCATCAAAGGGCTTTCTAGGTCATATGGAGGGCAGCTTCATCATTCAGAAAGTATGAAGTTCAGCTTGGACTGAAAGACAGAAATATATGCACTCCACTTCTTAGAGATCAGAGCAGAACTGACAATGAATAAAAGGGCAGCACAGAAGTGGAGTGACAATACAGTAAGAGATCCGATTAATAAAGATGCATACATATTCATGAGGAGAAAAGAGGTGAAGATCTGGATTTTTTTTTTTTTTCAGATTTATTTAGGCAAGGGAACCGAACATGAAATATTGAAAACACCAGTCCAAAAAATGGAAGAAAGAACTGAGAAATCCTAAAGCAAACAAATAAACAAAAATGGAAATGTCCCGGCATTAATGAAATTGCTATTGAACAACAACTACCATTTATTGTCCATCCACAGCCTACTACTTTTACGGCCACTTGTAAAGTTCATGAAAGCTTTATGAAGTTGGTGCTACATGGTTCCCCATTTGACAGCTGAGGAAATGGAGTAAATCTCCAAGCGGCAGATCTCAGATTTAGATCTTGGATTCAAAGCCCATGTACATGGCTGCAGTAGCATCACTGATTCCTCTGAGCTTCAAGCATGGTGACAGAGATTTACGACCCAAAGTCAATCCCCTGTGTATGACTTTACTTCCTTCTTAAACTGGAAACCCGGTGCCTCTCCCAAGTCCCTCTTCCACTGAACTGGAGAGAAAATGACATTCGTCTGAGTGCCAGGGCATGCCAAGGAGAAGAAGCAGATCTGGGCACCAGAAGCTCCCTATCCACCTTATCCTCCACCCTTCCTAGCACCTCCTTCAAGGCACCAGCTGGGCTATACCCTCCAACACTACTCAGAGCACAGAAAGCTGACAACAAACACCTGGTGAAGAACTCAACCAGATCAGAGTATGCACATGATATTAAAGATCATATTAAAAGATACACAGAGACCATATTAAAGATCAGGAGCAAGTGGAATGAGGTCAGGTAGTCAAATATCAGAATTCAGAAACTGAACTCTAAAGGTGAAATAGAGATTAGAAGTGTTCTTTTAAAAATCTGTTGGAGAAAAATTTGAGTCAAAGTCAATCCTAATTTGGTGTAAAAAAAAGAAAGACCATTTCTAGAATGATGAAAAAAAATTTGAACTTCCTTTTTAACATGTAATCTTAGCAAGAATTACAAAGGGAGGGTTAATAAAAATAATTCCTTTTTACCTTAGACAATACAAAAGGAAATGAATTTATAAGCTCCACAATATAAATGGCAATCCAGAAGGAAATTCTAGAAAGTCTGCATCTTCTGCTGAAGGACTAAACAAAAGTATTTTCAAAGTAGTTAATGAAATTGCTTGTTTGTTTGTTTGTTTTAAAGAAAACTGGTACCACGTGGTTACTAGAAATGGCATGAGCTTCAGGGAAAGAAAAGTTTTCACAGTGACTATTTCCTCTCTCCCCAGCATCCTTGAGGTTCAAGGATTGAGCACTCGACCTGTTAACTCAGAACACACATGCATGGAGGGTATTAATAACAGGGGGTGTCATTGAATGGCTCTTTGGGGTTTGCTAATGTCATACACTGCTACCATGAGGCATTATAGCAATGATATTAATCTAAGAGGGTTAAGCAATTCCCACTTCCGATTCCCTCCCTGTCAGCCCCCTGAAACCTAAACGGGTTAAACATACTTCCTAAAGTTTTAACATCCAGGAATGATTTCCTTTCATTATGAAAATTTTCAAACACACAAAAAGTAGAGTCCTAAGTATAATGAACATTCATATGCCCATCACCTAGATTTAACAATTGTTGACATTTTGCCATATTTGCTTCATCTTTTCCTTTGCTGAAATACTTTAAAGTATAGATATCATGACATCTCACACCAAAATACTCAAGCATACATCATCATGGAGAAGTCTTTTTTAACATTAAAGGTTGCATGTGTCATATACAACACTGGAGGAAGATTTCAGGCTATTGTGCATATGAGCTCTGTCATTTCTCAATTGACTGAATCCAGTTGTCTCCCAAATAGAAGTTAATCAGGACATCACACTATCACGTATAAGGAGAAAATTGGGGATGGAACCCAATGAAGGTCTTAGCTATATTCACAATGTCCCTGATTGATCTGGGAAGAGGAAATAAATAGCCCATTAACTAAATTCCCAGAAGACACTAAATTGGGAAGTGTTATAAGCACTGATGATGCCAGAAAGAAAATGCAAAGCACTTGGAGGATATAGAAATTCACCTGAATGATACATGTTCTTATTTCTGAAATAAAAATTGTTTAAAGCATTAGTTACAGGAAGGCCAGGCATGGCCAGGTGTGGCATTATTCCAAACAGAAAAAAAAAAAAATAGAAATTTATATCTACAAACTCATCTCTTCATTTAAATGACAGTTATTGTACTCATCATGTGAAGAATATGAAACTAGACTTGGGGAGGAGAGAGGCTACTGAGATGTACAGACAGAGCCTCTTCCTCTACTGGGACATAACTGAAATAGAAATGTGTCGACCCCCAAGAGAACGTCTGGGAAGCTTGGTTGAAAAGCATTGGCTCACTTATAATTTTCAATAGACAAAGGATAAGGAAAGCAGGTATCATTCCACGTGCTCCGTGCTTAGCTGCTGAGGTCAGGGCGGGCTGATAGCAGAAGTTCTGAATAAGATGGTGGGGTGAGTTAGTTGGTTAGTTTGCTAGTCAGCAGGCTCAATGATTCTGCCCAGTGAAAGAGAAGTAGATGAAATGAGTAACAACAGATTCCAGAATATTCAGCCTGTCCCAGTCAATGAGTGAAATGAGTTTCCTTTTCAAGAACAGCCTAGGCCATGGCAACAACTAGAAACAAAGGCCTGAGTCCCAGCCTGTGGGTGGTAGACCTAACAGCACCCACCTGACTTCCCACACATCAGGAGGAAAAGCTCATCTACATACCTTTGACTCATTAAACACCCCCAGCATCACCACCCTATTCCCTCACACCATGGGGTTCATAAAAACAAGCATCACCTTTTCCCTTCCTGACATTGCAGCCATGAGAAATGAAAGTCCATGGATGACTGACATGGAGAGGAAAATTGGAAAATTGCTTTCATTATCCTAAGAGTAGGAACATGTTTTCTTCCCAATGCAACCCCTCTTTGGAAGAACATGATCTCTTCTTAAGCTTCCTCTTCCAGCCCTGAAGCCCAGGATCTGCTGATGGGCATGAAAACACATGAGCTCACTGGAGCTTACGTAAGAGCTTTTGGCAGATCTTCCTGTAGATGGATGGAGGGCCGGGTCTCCACACACTCTCATTTGCCTCGTCAAGGCAATGTGATTTTTCTTTTCTGTACTTTCTCAGAACAGAGAGGTCTCTTTGTACTACCCTTCATTAGTTGTTTTGTAACAGGGGGGAAAAACAATGTTTCCTAGGATATTCCAGTGATTAAAATTGGCACAGTTTCTGAGGCAGAAAATAAATATTCAAAAAGACAATGCTCACTTAAATGTGTTGAGTACCTTTCACTGTTGCATTGCCCCTTCTCTCAGCTCTTTCTTGCTTTGGGTCACCAAAGAGAAGCAATGAGAGAAATAAAAGGGGATAGGAAAGCTGAAGCCTCCTTGACTTCTCAGAAGACTCCAGGTAAAGTGTCCTTCTAAGGTGTTTGTGAGCAGAGCCCAGGGCAGAGGGAGAGACAAAACAGATGGGAATTCTCATCTCCCCCCAAAGGGAAAAAAAAAGGACATTTATGGAAATCTGCCAGATATTCTCAAAGGCAGGTGATCCACAGGAAACTGATGTTGCCTCCAATTGACTTGGAGAACTCTCCCACATTTTCCTAGACTCCATGTTCTCAAGGGAGGAAAGAAACTTTTGGAAACTGTACTCAGGAAGTTCAAAGAGAAGCAAGGCAAGAAAGGAATCAAGGGAAAGCCACAAGCCCAACCTCCAAATTCAGTAGATAGTTTACAGGGCTTCCAAGAGGAAAAGGAAGATTTTACGTCAGGATATAATTCTTCTCCTGTCCCTGAGGAAAGGCAAGGGAGTGGGATGAGCTGTGAGGCCCAGGTGATATGCTGTACTCTGCTGCCTCATTTACTCCAGAAAAGGGCAGCTCTGAAGCAATGCTGTTGAAGACAAAGTGCCTGTTCTTTCTCCTTCTGAGCTTCACTGCCCATGTCCTGAGGGCACTTTCTAACCACATAGCCTGGGGATCGGGGTCAAGTTCTAGAAAAGTGCTATTCCCCTCTGCTCGGCATTGGGCTTCTCTTGTAGGGCCAACTCCAGTTCCTGCCCTCATGCCAATTAGCAATAGGGACTCAGGCAAGTCATATTCCATCTCAGCTTTCCCATGTGTAAAATGGGGCTGTATAGGAAGACTAGTGCCCTTATTCTTTTGTTCATCAATAAAGATTTTTTCTTAAACAAGTTCTATTTGTCAGGCATTGTACATTAATCTTTTAACATTGTTTAATGCCACTCTCTTTTATATTTTCTTTCTTTTCTCATCACATTATGCTCTCAAACTCCACTCCTTCCCTGTGTCTGCTTCTTCCACTTTTTTCTTCTTTCTTTTATTCTCGTGATGCTTCTCTTCATTTTTCTCCCCATGTTTAGAGTGTTGATACACAGAATCAGAAGATCAAAAGGGATTTTAAGGAAACATCAACCCACTTTATCTCCAGGAAAACCTGTGCTTTAAAAGTCCAGGAAAGAGCAAAAGACATATGCCATAGCCCAATTTCAGGATACACTCCATTGTCTCACAACTTCTTCCATCAAGAAATTGTCCTTAGGGGGATGGATGTGGCTCAAATGGTTGGGGGTCCGTCTCCCATATGGAGGGACCTGGGTTTGATCCCCGGGACCTCCTGGTAAAAATTAATAAATTTTTAAAAATTAAAAAATTTAAAAAAAAATTGTCCTTAATGTCTAACTTAAACATGTCTGTCCTTTTTGAGTCATTTCATAGACATAAAATACTTTTGTCGGTATAGAAC
The DNA here is from genome assembly GCA_026826555.1 of Tolypeutes matacus. Classification (NCBI taxonomy): domain Eukaryota; kingdom Metazoa; phylum Chordata; class Mammalia; order Cingulata; family Chlamyphoridae; genus Tolypeutes; species Tolypeutes matacus. The sequence goes on from JAKSZT010053887.1 coordinate 43,070,553, forward strand.
CATTGGGAAGTTCAACCCAAAATGACAGTTGAACATCATAAACTACAGGACATTAGTTCCAGTATGTAAACAACAGAATCTGGAACAAAGAGAGGCCATAGCAGTTAAGTGGCTTTGGCTTCTGTAAAATCAACAAAAACAAAACAAGTCAAAACCAACAAACATAACCCTACTGGAGTCACAATTTCTGTCAATTAAAATGAAAATTCCATTGAGCAGAGAGTTCTGGAATCAGAGCCTCCTTGTGTTGGAATGTCTCTTCCTTAGATGTCATCTAGTCTAAACTTCCTCCACTGAGTCGGCAGCCAGCATAGTTCAATGACTATGCTCTGCTAATTGTAGGTGAATAACAAATGATGGTCATTCAGCATTGCTTCCTACATCAATATATACAAAATCCCCCTCCAAAGCCATTTTTCCAGGTCCCTGAGTAGGAGACAAGCCAGGTCTACATTCAGACAGGCTGATGCTCCAGAAGATCTGGGCTAATCTGTCAAGGCAGACTACAGTCTTGATTGAGGCAGTGTGGTCTAGTGAGGGCATCATCTGACAAGGGGACAGCTTTCAAAACCTGCAGCATTTTATTTCTTTCTTCTCCATATGGCAAAAGGCAGGATACTCAACTAAAGAGAAGAGGCTTCTACAAGTTGCTTATCCAGCTTACAGCACAGCTGCCCTCTTCCATAGAATGGGAAGAAGAAACCAGTAACCTTTTGTGCCTCTCTATGTACCACCATCCTTAATGCTAGGTGGGTATCTCAGAGAAGTGTTATCATAAGCAAGTAACCACAATTCCATGAAACCATTTGCTAAGGGGGCTTTCATGGATGCTTTTCTCTCCGCAGAAAAGAAGTAAGACCCTTCTGTCTTGGGAAAGTCTGGAAACGTTCCATAGAGGCTGCTATAGAAGGGAGCCAGCCCAAATCCCATGCTGGTATGAGGAACAAAACCCAGCCTGAGAAACAAGAGGAACATGGGGAGTGGGATACAGTCCTGTCTCAGCCATGTGGCCTTGGACATGTCCTTAGCCTTCTGGGACTTCTTGGTCTCCATCCATCAAACAAGGTGACTCTAAAGACCTTCCTGATTCAATGATCCTCCCTTTACCTGGATAAATGCTGTGGCCATCGGCAAGGAGGCAGGCTCATTGTCCCCATGGGTCTTCCACCAGGCCCCAGACTTCCCCCAACCCTGCTGGCCCAGAGGGCTGCTCCTAGCCCCTCAGCCAAGATCGGAAGTGAATCTACCTTTCTTCTCTCTTGAGGATTGATCATGCTCAGAAAGCTGCTTGGGGGGCAACATAAAAGAAACACTACAAAGAAGCTCTTTGGTAAGCCCTCCACCTATACACACACTCACACATACAGACACATACACACAGACACAAACACCCAACCCTGAAATGTAAGCATTTGCCCTTCTGTGTATCAAACCTGTTTTATCCTTTCTAATTGCCAGTGTGTTAGGAGAGAATTCACTCCTACCAATGGAAGAACACTTCTTTTTCCTAGGGACCCCAGCTAAACTTCAGTATTTGTGGCTGATCTTGGGCACAGATTGAAGCTGTAGGTCCTAACACACCTCAGCTGTGGCCCATGAATGCAGCCAGATTGAGGCAGTAACTAATTAGCACAGCGACAAGGTCCTGGTCCATCCCTCCTTCCTCTCCCACCCCAACTACCTCCCCACCCCATAGCTATAATGTTTTTGTAATGGTGGTGCCTGCTCACGCCTGCCCATCTACCTGCCTAGAGTGCTGTGGACCTGTTCTATAAAGCACTGTGTATATGTATGTCCTGATGCTGTGGTTTATTGCAAATCAAAGTGACATCAGATGGCTGACTTCTGACCTCACGATGGTTTCTCTTCATTCCAGGATTGTCTGATTAGCCGTAGGCACTGCATGTTCCTTATGACTATCTGATGGCCTTTCCACAGTTGTCCACTGCCAGGGAGATGCCACGGATATGCCAGGACTGGAAGGAATTGAAAACTCTGTTGCCACCTTCCTGTCTTTGAAGGAGGAAGAGAGGAGACAAAAAGCTCCATTAAGCCCCAACTAAACACTCTACATGCATCATCTCACTAACCTCTGAAAACTCCCTTGTGATGTGATCAGCATTTTATAGATGAGGAAACGAGGGTTCAGAAAGATCACTAACTTGGTAACACAATAAGTAACCCAGCTCTGTCTCTCTCATACCTCCAAATTCATGTTCTTTCCTTTCAACTAATGTTTTTCAAAGTGTGGTCCATGGATCACTTACATCAGAATTACCTGAGGGTCTTATTTAAGTTCAGATTCCTGGACCCCCACCCAGACCTCCCAAATCATGATTTCTGAGAGTGGGACCGTTAAATTTTATATTCTATAGTGAAACTGGAGATGGATCCTGGTTCCCATAAAAGTGTGAGAACCATTGCACCACACCTGTCCCTGGGAGGACAGAGACAAGCCAGAACTTTAGAACAACCCAGAAACTGGAGCCTGTGGAAAAGCATCCTCAGACAGAAGAGACCAGGAGAGGATGCAGTCTGGAATGAAAGAGCAAATAGGAGACTTCACACCAGCCCTGAATGGCCGCTCTCCTGAGTTTAGACCTGGGAACAGGCGGTCTCCCGGCTAGGGCTGTCCTGAGGCAAAGGTTCAAGGTCACACCTGGATAGGAGTTATGGGCTCAACACAACAGCCCCAGGGACTGGGGCCCAAGGGTCAACAGGCCTGCAATTGGGCGATGGGGCAGGAGCCTCAGAGGGGGAGGCTACCGCGATTTTGCAGCTGCCTGCGGAATTCTACTACCTTTTCAGCCTTCTTTCTCTCTGCTTTGCTGGCTCTTCCTGCCACAATTGACCAACAAGGCTCGAAAACCCCAACTTACGCCCTGCACAGTCTTCTCCATATCCTTGCTGTCATTCTCAGCGCTTGGCAAGGACTCTGGGCTCAGGGAACCTAATCAAAATGCTCTTCATGCCTATCCAATCCCTCCTCCTTCCACCTGAATCTGCTGAGTTCTATTTTGTGCCTCAGAGTCTATCTAGGTGGAGTTTTCTGAAATGAGGGTTGGGATGTTTGAGGTGGGGCAGATGCATAATTGCTACTTGGGGACAGAACAAAACACTGTAAATAGCTCAGCTGCCCACTCAACTGCGGAGATTCAGCCATCCTCTCACCCTCCCAGCTGCAACACTAACTTATGTGTGAAAAAAGTATTTTCTTCAAGAAACTGGCTTCCCTGGAGTCAAGAACTCCAGAAAACACCTGCTGTACAAATTTGATACAACCAAATCAGCAAAGCACTTATTATGGATCTGGAAAGTAGTTTATGATGTGGAACTCTTATAGTGAGAATTTTCTTGAATCTCTGTAGCTAACAAAAGAATTGTGTAAATACTGAAAATGCAAGTCTTTTCCAGAACAAAGGCCTTTAGCAGTTGTGTTTGCATTTTAAACAATGCGCTAAGAAGGAGCAGGAGCGATGCCTAAGCATTTGCTGTAGCATGTTCAAGGTTCTCTAACACATATAACCATGTTCCTGTTCCCCCCTGCCCCTAAAGATTACTGAGTACCCTGGAAAGTAACAAAACTGTCTTTGTTTTTAAATGTCCATCCCTCCTGATTTCCATTAAGCCAGACTGTCGATTATTACTGAAACTTTTCTGAATCTTAAACACTAAAGCCATTCACGGAATGAGCAGAAACTCAACCAAAAATGGTGAGAGAAGCAGACCAGAAAGAAAGAATAGAAAGGTCAGAAGGAAAGGATTGTGGTCTCAGAAGTAGAGGGATCCCAGAGAGCATGTGGTCCTACTTCCCAGCTAGAGGAGAACCCCAGCATTTGTTCACGTGGTCAGCCACCTCTGTTCGAAGACTCCCACTTACAGGCGACCTACTACCTTCCCAAGTTGTCTGTTTGGGAGCAGCTCTCTTCTCTGAGGCTTAGAGAGGTTCCTGCTGTGCCCAAATCTGCCTCCCACTACCTCCCATCCCTGGCCCTGGCTAGGCCCCTAGCAACACCAAATAAATCTCACCGCCCATCAAGACTGCTTTCAGGTATTTGAAAACAGCTACCTTGTCCTAGCTTAGTCTTTATTTCATTTTTCTCCAGACTAAACGTCCTCCAAATCCTTGCAACTTTCTCTGAACCAACAACCATTGGCCAAGGTCCCTCCTACTATGTAATTCCCAGAAGTGCACACTGCACAAGGCCCCAGAAATGGATCAGCGCGTGCAGCGCCGCAGCCCCTGCTCTAGACATCCCTTTAGTTTTCTTTGGCAACCACATCACTAATTCATCCTGCTCTCACAATCAGCAAAATATCATAGACTTTTGTGAATTTTAAGGATACACATTGTCCCATTTGCTCCCCACAACAAACTGGTGGAGTTGAGTACAGGGGAGGCAGGTAAGATTTTCCCAGGGCCACACAGCCAGGCTTCTAGCCCTGAGCCTATGATGCCATATGCTCCACCAAGCACAGCAGTTGCCTTTTTCACAAGAACCACTGTTAAGGTCAAGGAAGGTCTCCCTGACTTCAGTAGTCTAGTGTTTAGAACCCACAATTTGACATCTATTTTATTTTCTGTTCCATTTTATCATATTGGTTTCCACCCATCCTTTCACCTGTCTATCTTTTGACTCCTGATTCTGTCATCTGTTACATTATAGGGAAAATGCTGGGGTCAAGGAGAGAGGGCAGAAGAAGAGGATGAGCTCCCAAACGGGAAGAGACTTTGGGAGGGAAGAGAAGGGAAGGGAGCACCTCAGAAAAGAATGGGCAGCATGGGGTGGCAGATTCATGCTGAATGAGAAGATCAGCAGATGGGCTGCTGGTCCCAGCCTGCCTTGGCTCTCTCTGTTACCCTTAACCTCTCTGAGCCTAACTTCCTGAAGAGGGGCCATCTGAGTGGGACTGGTCAATTCCTCAGATCTTTCCCAGTTTTAGAAAAGGCCTTATCATTAATCCAATCACTCCTTTTCTCTTTTAATCCAGTGAAGATGTTGAAAATCAGACTTCATTCAAAATATTTAACATGACTTTATCTAAAATAAGGAAAAACAAAGAAGAGTAGGGGCCAAGACAAGAAGCAATATTCATTTCCTCTTATTGTCAGCTCTGGCTTTTCTGGAGGGGAGAAGAAGGATTGCAAAAGCTACAAGATGGTGGACCCAAAGGCTAAGAAACCTTCAATGGGGGCTGAACATGGCACCTGATACCTTCTCCACAATACCAGAAGAAAGAGAGTCCCACAATGACCCAGGCTTCCCTATAGTGGCCACTTGATGTGGGGATGTAGAGAGACTCCTCCTTGTTAAGCAACTCTTGTGTGTCTTCCGGGTCATGTCACATGAGAAGTGTTCCTTGATCCTTGAACTAACCTTCCAAGAGAGGAAATATCAGATCATGTTTTCATTCTTCTAGAGAAGCACTGTCCAAGAGAAACATAATGTGAACCACATATATAAGTTTAATTTATCTAGTAGCCACATAAAACAAATGGGTGAAATTGATTTTATTAAAATATTTTATTTAACCCAACATGTCCCAAATATTATCATCTCAATAAGCAATCAATATAAAGATTGATACACTTTACATTATTTTTTCATACTATGACTTCAAAGTCCAGTATATATTTTATACTTATACCACATCTCAATTCAATCAGCCATATTTCAAGTGCTCAACAGCCACCTGTGGCTAGTGACTACCGTCCTGGACAGAGAAGCTCCAGATTCTCCCATAGCATCTGGTGCTTCCCCAACATAGCACTTTAATGGTCTGCATTATCCATCACACTGGGAGCTCTGGGAAGGCAGTGGCCGAGGAGTTAACTGGTATATGCCCAGAACCCAGTTTAGTGGTTGGCATGTATGTATTAGGCCTTCAAAGACCACTTGACAAGGAAGGGAGGAAGGGACAAAGAAAGGGGGAGAGAGAAACAAAAAGTCAAGTAATTGCCCAAGGTCACATGCATAAACAGTGCAGGGGAGAGCTTGGATTTGAACCAATGCCTATCTGACGATAAGAACCCATCATCTTTTAGTATAATATATCATACCATTTCCTAAACTTCAGGAAGCATTAGAACTCATTTGTGCCAAAAAGAGTTGAGTTCAAATTTCAGCTCTAAAAGTGACCAGTGTTGGAGAACTCACTACAAAGGTTATTGGAGTGATTTTGTGTTAGTTATTTTACTCCACTTAATCCCAATTTCCTCATCTGTGAAATGGGGATGATAATATCTACCTCACAGGTAACAAAGAAGATGACATGACGTAATATGACTAGTAAAAGATTGTACAAACATTAGACTATCGATAAATGTTAGTGTCCTTCCCCTGCCTAATAAAATGGAAAGAAATAATTCTTATCTGGCCAAGGTTTAACTATGCAACGGCTTTACCCTCTTTGGAAAGGAGAGTATATTGAAAAGTGAACCAAAATTTTTGAAAGAGAGCCAGCTCCTACCATCTGCCTGCTTGTTTGTTTTTTTTAAAAGCTCCACAAAATGCAGACCTAGCCAGGGCAGCCCAGGAATGATGAGAAAGCTAGAGATTCCCTTGCTTTGCCAGTAAGTAGATGCACACTGTACTTTGTTCTAACATTTGCTTCAGGCATTGTTGCATTTAAACCTCCTCTGCCCAAAGCCCAGTAGAGTTTACTTTTGCTATTTTGAGAGCTCAGGAGGCTGGAAGCTTAAAGTTCCATCCCTGGTGTACTGGCCCAGTTGGAGAAGGGGCCCAGCAAATGCTCAGAGATTCAGCCATCTCTTCCCAGAGTGGAGGTCTCTGTCTTAGCTGGGATTTGATTCTCAGAGAAGGAAATAGCTCCTTTAACCCACGGTCCCCCAGTGAGTTCAGGAAGAGGGACAGTTGAGGAGTGCAAAACTGCCACTGTGTTGATCAGAAAGTATTTGTCCAAATGAAATCCTCCTTTCTGACTTATTTCCTACCACTGGCCTCTCCCCTTGCACATGCCCTCTAGAGCTTTCCCGTACCCCGGCCTTTACTGACACTGTTCCTCTGCCTGCCAGGCCTCCTCCTATCCTGGCTCCATCAGGCCCCTGCAGCCTACACAGTGCTTGATACATGGTTGGGGCTCAATAAATATTTCTGAATAAATAAAGGACTCAATGAATCGATCAGTAAGGGGTCTCTAGGGCCTAAATGAGGCTAGTGGGGAGAACCAATCCTGTAATTCCTGAGCCAGCCTGGCCCCAGGGGCTGGGGGCGCCATCTTTGGTGGCTGGTCCTGCCAGATCCTGCTCCACTGCCTGGGTTTCATTCCAAAGGAAATATTTGTACGGTGAGCAAATAAAATGTGAATATGTTCTAATCTGTTGCAAAGATACACAGAGCTGCCTCCAGCCTGGTGCTTAGATCTCTGAGGGCACGTCAAAGAATTGAGAAAATAAAATGTCCGCTATGGGGGCAGGAAAAATGTAACTCTTTCTTTTCCAGAAAGAAGGGCAAAGAAAGACTGGATGACAAACTTCCCCTTGAACATTTCTTTTTTTTTTTTCAGATTTATTTATTTACTTTTCCCATTTTAACCCCCCCCTTCCCCATTTGCTGTTTTGTGTCCATTCGCTGGGCAATTCTCTGTGTCTGTTTCCTGCCATCTCTTCTCATCCTCCTCCTGGTCTTCACCAGGATTCGATTCTGGAGACCTCTGATGTAGGAGAGAGGTGTTCTGCCACCTGCGCCATCCTGGTTCCTGGCTTTCGGCGCTTTCGGAGCATCTCGTCTCTCCCCTGCGTCTCTCTCCAGTTACGTCATCATCTTTCTGCATGGCTCCCAGGGCCTGGCGGCTCACTGGCACACTGGCAGCCCATGCGCTTTCTATATATATATATTTTTAATTTTACTGGGAGGTCCCGGGGATCGAACCCAGGTCCCTCCATATCGCAGACGGACGCCCAACCATTTGAGCCACATCCTCCCCCCTTTGAGCCACATCCGCCCCCCAGAACATTTCTAAATAAAACCAGAGGACCCCAGAGGTGACAGGATATAATGGATTCTCTCTCCTGTCATTGTACAGAGTGCCAAACCAGCGATTTGGAAACACACAGACATACACTCACACTAGAAATCTTTACTTGACATGTATGTTTAAGTGATGAGGGGGAAGTTCAGCTCCCAGAAGAGTATGTGCTTTGAACCAAACCTCTTCTGCCTCTCTGGCCCACACTCAAGCATCAGATGCCATGGATCCTGGGTGTTGGCATTTTAACAAACTTGCAGAATGATTGGAAAAGTCAGCAATCAAAAATAAAGTTCCTGGTGGCAGAAAATTAGGAAGAGATCTTCGAATTTGTTTGTTTCCTACTAAAGAATTCTTAGAAGTTCAGAGCCTTCCATCATAAGCTGTCATCAGATACAGTTTCTGAATACTGCCTCGTGTTTGACTGCAGGGTTTTTAAGTCTGACAGAAGAATGTGATGTTTCAGCATTCTTTTAGCCCAGCCATATACCTTCTCACAGGCTGGGGCAAAAAAGCATAAGGCTGAACTATCATTTATAGAAGCCCAATGTGTGCAAATTAAGGCATTCATAAGTGCCTGAAGAGATATGGTTTAAGATACCTGCAGTGGATGCTGAAAATATAACCCAAGACTCTCCCTTTCATTTCCATGCCTGTAAGTGTGAGTCTTTGTTGAGCTGTCCTGAGGTCAGGCACACCTATTTAGAATTCCAACTTGAGAACAAGCCTCAGCTGCCCTTGGGGCACAGTCATGGCTACCGTTTACTGACCTCAGTTCTGTGTTTGAATCCTCTGAACAAACAGCAGGTGAAATATGTCTGATCTTCTGCCTCTTTTTTTGAAGAACCTGAGGCTCACAGAAGCTAAGCAACATGCCCAAGATGGCCCAGCTGTGGTCAGAACTCTGATTTGCTGACTCCAAAGCTCCTTCTGTTATAAGAGTCTGCTTCACTAAGGAAGCCAGTCTACACTGAACTTCACAGAGCCAACGTCTGCTTATTCCTACAAGTTTCTTATTCAAAGCAACTGCTGTGCTCTACCTCATTAGATGTCCTATTTTTAAAAACACATATAACTTAATTTAAAAACCAATTGATCGAACTCTATGTTTCCTTTGAAATGGGTCTTTCAAGTTCCTCCATTACAAAGCAGAATTTGCAGGCTCTCTCTGATGTGTTCACAGCATCCCTGTGCTCTGTTATTCCCTTTACCTGGAGCCAGGTTGACCATCTGTGGTGTAGCCCTCCCTTGCTGATGGCTGTCATTCACAATGGCAAGAGGGAAGTCCCATCCTCAGCTGAAATAGGTAACAGGGTCTGGCCAGATCTCCCTCAGTCATACCTACTCTTGAAAAAAAGCAACAATGGAGATTAACACAAAAAGATGTTCATGATACTGTTGTTTTTAACCTCGAAAAAATTGGAAACAACCCAATACCACCTTTAGGGAAACAATTAAGTAAATGGTGTTATAGCTTTAAGAAGGCATGTTAGGCAAACCTTTACCTTGGTGTTTATGAAGCTGGTTAATGCCCTGGGGACAAGTCTAGGCTATAGTGCTAAGCAAAACAAGTGAAACACAAAATTATACATTAAAAAAAAAAAAAAACTCAATTATGTAAAACAGCAAAGAAAAAACTGGGAGGAATTATGTTGAAATGTTAACAGTATTCATTTCTAGAATTATGATAGCTTATTTTCATCTTTTTAAATATTTTCCTCATGGTACACAATGAGTACCTAATAATTTTGTAATCAAATATTTTAAAGGACAAAATTTTCAAAGACCAAATTCCCAGATTGGATGAATTAAGAAGAGTAATTTAAAAATTAAAAAAACAAAACAATTTTGGAGAAACTACACACAAAAAAGTGGCATTATTAAATATTTGAAACCTCTCTGGAATTTGGCCCTAAATTTTTAAAATTTTAAAGCATCATGATAGATATGCATGCTTTCCAGTTGAAAGAACAATTTTTACTTCCGCTCCTACTCCCTTTCAAGTAATGTATCAAGTCTTTTAAGATCACAAATGTAACAGCCTGGAGGATTCTGTTACATGTTAACCCTAGACTTGGGCTCAATATGGTTTGAACTGACCTCTACCATTCACGATAGCCCTGATGAAGTGCCCTGGTCTGGGAGGGGGTGAAGTGGGGAGGGGAGTGGGTTAGGGAGACCCGACCCTGCCACCTCTTAGGTAAGGAGCCCAAATAAGAGCCTCATCCCGTGCCTGGTGTGGAGAGCTTAGTCACTCACTGAAAGAATTTAAAACCCTGGCTCTTCTCCCTCCTCTACCCAAATAGCAGCAGCAGGAGGGTGTGCTGGGTTGCTTGCATTCCTTCAGAGGCACAGCCACAGCCAGCCTTCTCTCTCCTTCCTGTGGATCTGGACCTGTTCATCAGCAGTTGTGGGTGTTCTGGACCAGGACACGGCATCATTTGATGAACACAACTTCTGATCCCCCCATCTCTTCATCTGGGTTCTGTCTTTCCCAAATTTCCCATTTCCACTGTCACTCCTCTACTCCAAATCTTACTGTGGCTCCTCCTCATATTTTTCAGATCTCCAATATACAGTTCCTACAATTCCCTCTGCACTTGCCTTCCTCTGCTCTATGGCTGCCCCTGCCCCCATCCAATGCAGCCCTCTTTGTCCTGGAGCGTATAATTCAAGGGCTCTCATTAGTCCCATCAGTTGCAAAGAAATGTTCCTTCACTAAAATAGAATAGTGGAGTCTTTTCCAAATCGCACTCAAAGATACAATTTTCTCTGTGTTGTTTTCTCCTATCAACTTTTGTTCAACCTTTGGCACCAGCAGCTCTGCCTGTCTCTAGTGTAAGCCCACAGATGGCAAAGCGAAGGAACAAGTCCCTGGTGAATAATCATGGAAAAGCCTCGAGAACAGCTTGTCACATGTCCTCCAACAGCTTCTTATTTCACAGACACATGCTCATGGCTCTGGGTTAATATGTACACATAAAATAAGTTCCCCTTTCTACTAATAAATGTGTTTTCATGGCTCACGTGGTAGGTTGATATACCTCATGTTTGCAACAGTGCTCAAAAAAATCATGGTGTTCTACTAAGAGAAAATCACAATTGCCGTGAGCCTAGATACCTGGGTGACTTTGCAAACCATTGATTGAGACACATTACAGCCCTCTTCCCCCAACATACCACACACACTCACACACATGTGCCTTTATCATGCTGCTCTATGATCTCCACTCCCCCTTCTCTGCCAAAGCACACCTAGGCATTCTGCAATGTCCAGTTCAGATAGCACACCCTCCATGAAGACTTTCTGCCTCCCTTCCTGAGATCCAGTAGAAATCATGAATGAAGAAGAGGGAAGCATCACATGTTGGAGAAAGATAGCTAAGAAGAAAACACTAAGTGGCGTCTATGAGTGGAAATATCATGTAAGAAGGAAGGTGTTGGGAACTCTTTAGTTTATCCCAGGGAACCTTATTGTGGATCTTACTGATAAAGTCAGTAGTGTTGTGAAAGGTTAGTACATAGTGTTTGAATTCATGCAAAAAAAAAAAAAAAAAAGATGGAAGGGAGCAAGATGTATTACTTTTCTACTCTATGCCAGGCATTCTGCTAGATGGCTTTTTTTTTTTTTTTTTTTTTTTGAGTTACCAGAGCAGGGGACCTTGTATGCAGTAAGCCAGTACTCAACCACTGAGCTACATCAGCTCCCTAGATGGCTTTTGAATATTCTATTTATTCCTCCTCAGAAATCTTAAGGTTTGCATTATGATGGCCATTTTACAACTGATAAAACTGAGGCTCAGAAAAATTAAATTACTTGTTCAAATTCACCCAATTAGCAAGTGATAGAACCATAACTGTAACCGCATTCCACTACCCATACCTACTAGGCACCAGATATCTCCACACACGCTGTCTGGCTGAACAAACAACTCTGTGAGGCAGGGATTGACATTCTTATTTCACAGGTGGGACACTGATGTGCAAAGAAGTAAAATGTCTTGCACCAAGGGCCACATAGTAGTGATGGAGTTGAGATAGAAATGGGGCTTTGGACTTCCTGTCCACACTCTTCTCATCACACCCCAGCTGCCACAAGAAAGCACAGGTATAATTTAATAACTGTGAGAGAAAGCAGTGAATCTGGGAAGCAGAAGGAGCTAGCTTAACCCACTAAAGGCCCTGAATAAATAAAGAGCTTCTTCCAGACATGAGACTGTGGAGCTTGCCATGTTACCATATGGATTACCTCGTTACCATTTACATTTGTAAGGTATGCACATAGTTGTAAATGAATGCTACCCACATTCTAGTCGGGAATGTGTGGGTTGGAAAGGGTAAAACTTGCATCCTGTAATGAAACATTACATCTTGGCACTGAAGTCCGTTTAATGTACAGAGAGGAAGGTGAAGATCATATTTAGCTTTTAAATTCAACTAGTGGCTGAGACAGACCCTGTCAGAGCAGGCCCTGAAGTCAGCTTCCAGGTTCAAAATGAACCTTCTTAAGTGGGAAGGTCCAGATGAAAGCCAGATAAATATATAAAGCAATTAGATTATGGAGCAAGGAGCAATGAGAGTGAGGAAAGATTCAAGTCAAAGGGTGTGTGAAAGCCTCCCAACCAAGAAGCTACCAGGTGAAGAAAATTCCTCAATGGACAGGCTAAAAGGAATGCTTTAAGTTGATTTTTCTTGGTTGACTAAAGAAGGCTCTCCAGGAGCATTGGAGTCTGTCCCCAAGAAGTTGGCAGTGTTTGTGAGGCCCAGGAAAAACAAGGGTGGAGAAGACACTCTCCTTTCTGGACCCTGAAGCCTCCCAATCATTCAAGGCCAAAGAAGTAATGGAAAGTGGTTCTTCCCACCTGCTCGACATTGCCCAGCCTCAATGGTTAAAGGGGCATCTGTTAGGGGAGGACTTAGGTTGAGTGAGTGTATGTGAGGCAGAATCCCTCTTTCTGAACAAGGCCTGGATTTTGGAAATGGTGATGGGAGATATGGGCTTTTTGATGCAGTATGAATTCCTCTGAGGCTAAGGCCTGAGGTGAAGCTGTAGGGCCCCACCAAGCTTGATGCCATCCCAAATCTGGTTTAAATACAGCTAAATGTCCCAGGATCCTTGTACTGTGCTAAGGAAATAAAGCGCTTCTTCCTTCACATACCCTGAGCTTCTCCCTGAGTTACTTCAGAGGCTTGGTGACCAGCAACTCATTCCTCTCCCACCATATGGGCAAGGCAGAAAAATAAATCCACAAAGAGAAGGAAACTTGCCCAGTCCCTTTCTCAGGCACAGTGTTTGGTTGTACAGTAGAAATCACTTATTCATTCATCATTTGGTGACCACCTGCGGCTAAGTGTCCGGTCTATGGTTGGGGCTGAGGAATTCAGACAAGAATCTGAGAAGTTTCCTAATAGAAAAGTTTGTCCCATGGGCAAGAAAGACATGTGAATAATGTGATAGGTGCTTTACTCGAGGGCCTCACTGAGGACATGATGTTTGAAGCAGTATTTTTGTGTCTTTTTGGTTGATTGAGCTATGAGCTGCATCCCCAAATTCCAAAATGTGAATGATCAGCCCTCTAATATTTTTATAAGACCCCTGATATCCTGTGACCAAAATACCCATACTAACTTCCTCTCAGCTGTGTCTCTTTCCCACCCTGACAGCCTACAGTTTGGGCACATATGAGCAATTGACTGTCCCTGGATACGCCAATTACTGCAAAGCCTCCGAGCCTTTGTGTGTGCTGTTCCTTCTGCTGGAAAGCCCTTCCCTCTTTGCTCTGCTCAGCAAAGTCCTAGTAATTAATCATTCAAGGACTGGCCTAAATGTCATCTCTGGAGCTTTCCTTGATCCTCAGAGGAAGCACCCATTGCTCTTTCATTTGTACTCCCCAAACCCATTTACGGGCCTCTATGATGACACTTAAAAAGATCATATAATACCTGTTTTTCCCTATGCTTTTCTTTCTCTCCCACAAGACTGTGAGCTCTTCTTGGACAAGACCCAAGCTGCACAGACACTAGCCACTCAACAAATATTTATGGAAGTAAAAATGAATATTACTGCTATGTAAACTCCTGTGTGTCTTACCTAAATAAGGGTCTATTAAAAGTGATAATGCAGGGAGCAGATGTAGCTCAAGTAGTTGAGCGCCTCTTCTCATGTACGAGATCCAGGTTCAATCGCCCATACCTCCTAAAAAATAAAAAACAATGTGATAGTGTGGCCTCATCCAATAGGTGCAAAGTACCATTCACCTTCTGTGACCAGAAATTCTCATCCACTAATCACTGGGGCTCTGTAATGCTATGTGGGGGTGGGGGAGGGGGAGGACAGGCTGCAGAAATACGGTGTAGTAAAATCCAATTTGCTTCTTTTTTTAAGCAGTTTTATTGAGACATATTCACACTCCGTACAATCCATCCAAAGAGTACAATCAATGACTCTCCCAGAGTTGTGCGTTCATCACTGCAATCAATTTAACAATTTCATTACTCCAAAAAGAAAAACCTATACCCTGCTATTTTTGACACTTAGCATTGGTGTAGTATCTTTATTACAATTGATGAAAGAATATTAAAACATCACTGTAAACTATAGTCTATATTTGAATTAGGTGTATTTTTCCCATATACCACCCTATTATTAACACCTTGTAATAGTGATATACATTTGTTGTAGTTCATGGAAGAACATCCTTACATTTGTACTATTAACCACAATAATCATGCACAAGAGGATTCACTAGGTTATACAGTCCCGTGTTTTATCTTCTAGCTTTCCTTCTGGTGACATACATGACCCTAAGCGTCCCCTTTCAACCACATTCACACATAATTCTAGTGCTATTATACTCACAATAATGTGTTATCATCACCTCTATCCATTTCCAAACACTTATAATCAACCTAATTAGAAATTCTGTACAAATTAAGCATCAGATCACCATATTCTACCCCCATTCCATCTCTTGGTAACCTACATTTTAGATTCTACCTCTATGAGTTTGCTTATTATACTTGGTTCATATTAGTAAGATCATACATATTTGCCCTTTTGTGTCTGGCTTATTTCACTCAACATAATGTCTTCAAGGTTCATCCATGTTATCACATGCATCAGTACGTCATTCCTCCTTACGGCTGAATAATATTCCATCATATGTATATACCACATTTGATTTTCCATTCATCAGTTGATGGACACTTGGGTTGCTTCCATCTTTTGGCAATTGTGAATAATGCCACTATGAACACCGGTGTGCAAATGACTGTTTGTATCCCTGTTTTCAGTTCTTCTGGGAATATATCTAGTAGCGGGGTTGCCAGATCATATAGCAATTCTATACTTAGCTTCCTTAGGAACTGCCAAACTGTCTTCCACAGTGGCTGTACCATTTTACATTCCCACCAGCAGTTCCAATTTGCTTTTTTAAAAGGCACTTATGTACTTAGATATGATTGTCTAGACAATAGAAAATATCTAGCATGATACCCAAGAAACTATTAAGGGAGTGGATGTGGCTCGAGCAGTTGAGTGCCTGCTTTCCACATGGGAGATCCCAGGTTCGGTCCCCAGTGCTTCCTAAAAACAATGAGCAAACAAACGGAAAAACCAATTCAGGGTTGCCGATATGGCTAAAGTGGTTGAGCACCAGTTTCCCACATACAAGGTCCAGGATTCAATCCCTGGCCCTGGTACCTCAAAAACAAACAAACAAAAAACAACCTTAATAGTGTTTGACTTGGGAGAACAATTATGGGCTAGAAGATGACATAGGGGCTTTTCTTTTCCATTAATACCTACTGCGATGTTGGAAATTTTATCATGAGTCTATGTCACTTTTCAAAGAAATAATACATTTAAATGAATGCTATGACTGCATCTTAAATAAACCAGCAAAATTAGGTTGATGTTTACCAAAAGGTATATGTGTACTAGAGTCTCACTAGAAAGTTCATGGCATTATCATTAGTAATAGCAAAAACTGGAAACTACCCAAAGTCCATTCATAGTAAAATGGATAAATCAGCTGAAATATGTTCATACAACTGAATACTATACAACAGAGAGAATGAATGAAATATGACACACTACAAAATGGATGAATCTTCCAAACATAATGTTGAGGAAAAGAAGCCAAGCACAAAAGAGTGTGTACTCTACGATTCCATTTATACAAAGTAAAAAACAAACAAACAAAAAAAAACCCTGATCTTTTATTTTAGAAGCCAGGATGGTGGCTACCCTTATAGTGGTAGAGGGGAGGTGGGTTTAATGACTAGAGGAGAATATGAGAAGGACTTCGGGGAGGGGGCTGGTAATGTTCTGATGTTCTGCTTTTTAATCCGGGTACTGGAAGCACAGTGGTATTCACTTTGTGAACTTACAATGTGGACACTTTCCTATATGTATATATATATCAAAAAGTAAATAAACAAAAAAATTTGGCCAAAATTGATATGGCTGAGCATTCATTCCCTTACAAAGCTTACATCAAGCTCATAATCCCACTTGAGAATCAGAGGCCTGCCTTCCAGCCTCCTAGATACCCAGAGATGGGACAGCATGGGGGAGGGAGCTAAACAGCAGTCCCTAATGGTTTAATGAGTACCAATGTGTCTGCCCCAAGGTAGAGACTTGGTGCATCAAGGAACAGAGCACCTGAGTCAGGGCTGTCTTGGGATGGGATGTTGTTTTCAGATTTTGCACTTTGGCTTCGTAATGGAAAATAGTGCAGAGAAGAGAGAGGAGCAAGAATGAGAAGAGGCTTTGATATGGGTTCTGGTTTAAATCAAAATTGCCTTCTGCCCCAGAGGCCAGGGGTAGACATACAGACTATTAGAGAGAAATAGGAGGGAGGGGCACAAGAGCTTGTATCCTTGTTTTTAAACACTTGGTATCGTTGTTTGGTTTTGAGTCAGGCAGTAGGTGAGAAGACTGCCTCACATTAAAAGGGCAGGTGGGATGGCCCATTTGAAGCCAAGTGATTGAATCCACTGATGAGGTCTTTCATCTGGAGGCTCTATTACCAGTTGACCATGGTTGATCTTCCCTTTGTCCAACTCAAAATAAAAACAGCCTCCTTAACAGGCCAGAAGAGCCAAAGCAGAGGCTGGGCACTAGCAGACCAAGCCAAGAGCTGAAAGAACCACTTGCCTTCCCACCCGCTCTCCAGCTGCCACGCTGAAGCAGGCCCATGGGAGAACACACATTCCAGCCCACCACCCCGTTAGCCTACTCTTCCAGTGGGCCTGGTGAGAGATGCCTAAGCAAAGACCATCACAGCTCAAGGTGAGCAAGTTCTGATTAACCCACTCTTGCTTTGGGGGCTGAAGTCTGTCACAGCAAAGGTTAACCTTCAGCCTCTGAAACTCGCAACTAAGGGCATAAAAGGAAGCAAAAAGAGACCTCTGAAAAGTCAAAATAGATTTTGCCAAGTCCACACATTCAAGCTCATCCATTTCCTCATTGGAGGAGGCCTTTTGGTGCTTACCGGGAACCAAGTACTCTTTCTCTGCGGCCATTTCAAACTCACTCTGTTTGCTGGTTTTCAAACCCATGGCAGCTAAGAGGCTGCTGGAGAAGCATGTGCTTAATGCACTGAGACATTCTGATTAGCAACCTAACGTCAAGAAGGGCAGAACACTTTAAAGATCAAACATGAGGTCCCCCAAATCCCATAAGTCTGATGCTCCTGTATGTGGGACCCTCAGACCCTCAGGGAGCCTGTGGCCCTCCGAGGAAGAGCAGGAGGCTGGCCCAGAGCTGACTCAAGGAACAGGCAATTAGTCCTGCATCCCAGACCTCCGAGTCCAGGAGGCTGGGGAGAGACAGACTGCAGGGTCCCCAGGATGCTGTGAAGATCCTGCTGAGGAGCTGGACTTGGTTCTGAAGGCAATGGGAAGAAGCCATGGGAAGTTTTCCAAGACTTGCATTAAATGATTTTTTTTTTTTTTTTTTTTTTTTAAGGTTTGGGACTGAAGGAAGAAATTCTTCAACCATCAGGAATCTAAATATGATGTGTTCCCAGGTTCTCAATAGTAGATATTTTATAAACACAAAGAATTGAGAATTAGGAGAGAAAATGTCGTAGGCTCAGGAAATGGGCCATAAGAGGGATAAGGCCCCGCTGGACCAGGTGAGTCAGAGGGTCAAGAATATGCATTTGGTCAGAGACCTGGCTGGCTCCTTCCCAACCATGAAACCTCAGATACATTTTTTTTGTTTTTATTTTTTCAGATATGTTTTTTCACCTCTCACTTTGAACCTCGGTTTTCCTATCTGCAAATCAGACTTCCTCAGAGAAAGACTGAGAATATTAAAGATAATGTATGTGAAGGGTCTAGCACAAAGCTTGGCATAGTGGGGATCCTCAGTAAATATAATTGCCATCATCTTTCTCAAGTGACTTTAAGAAGACAAATCTTTGCTGGCCCAGGATAAAGATTCAGAAGTCTGGCTGGTGTTGCTAGAACAAGTTTCCAAGGAAGCACAGGAACTCTCCTGGGAGTTCCTAAATCCCAAAGGGAAGATGAGGGAAACCGAGAGTGGGAGATTGCAGGACCTAAAGCCACAGAGTGAAGTATTTAAGAGCAAGGACTCTCTCTATTCAAGATTAGGGTTCAGCTCCCACCTCCAACTGATACCAACCTCTCTTTATCATCTATAAAGTGGGGATAAGGGAAGCGGCTGTGGCTCAATCAGTAGGGCTCCCGTTTACCATATGGGAGGCCCCGGGTTCGGTTCCCGGGGCCTCCTGGTGAAGGCAAGCCCGCCCGCACGGTGTGGTTAGCTGACCCAGCGAGCACAAGCAGCAAGAGGGGGATAAATGAATAAATAAATAAAATCTTTTAAAAAAAAATAAAAATAAAAAAATAAAGTGGGGATAATAACGGTATCTACATCACAGCGTTGTTAGGAGGATCATGTGGGTTAATATAAGCAAAGCCCGGAAGGAGGGCATGCACAGATTAAGTACTCTTTCGGTGTTGGTTGTTGTCATTAAGCACCCACAACTTCCTCAGCAGAGTGACAATGGGCCGGCTCTGGAGGAGCCCACCTGGGTACACATCCCCCTCCTCCCCCTTGCCAGCTGTGTGACCAGGAGCAATTGATTTAACTGTTCTGCCCTAAGCATCCTCATCTGTGAACAGGGCATGTGATGAGGAAGGTGTTTCCCTCATAGACTGTTGTTGGCATTAAATGTGTAAAACCTGGCTCCTATTAAGTACTTGGTAAAGATTAGCTATTACCATTCCCTGGCTCTAAGGAACCCTGAAGATAAAATGGCCTCTATTTGTTTAAAGAGACATTGAATCTAAAAAGATTTTCTTTTTTCCCTAAGGGCGCTTATTACCGAATTTTAGAAAAGAAAGACCTTCCTTCATACTATACAAAAATAGGAACGGGCTCCCAGAGGGCAGGTAGCCCACACCCCAGCCTCTAGATAGAGCCCCCTGCGCCCAGCCAGGACTATACTTACCACAGCATTTCTAACTGAGGAAGAGGAGGCACTTTCTCATGTGAGGGACCAAGATCATGAAGTTGCCACATTTTTCACCACCATTTGGTGTTCAGCTCATTTCATACTATTGGAAGCCCGTCTTACCCTTTGACTTGCTTTGGACATTTTGGGGGAAATTTTTAAAAGCAATTCTCTAAACAGAAACAAAATCTTTCAGGCCTGGGGCAAGGTGTTTGTTTTTCTACCCTTCCAAGTTGCTTTTCTAAAGCAACTTGAGTTTAAAGAACAAGGGTCTGCTTATCCTATTGTGATTAACTAAGTTTTGCTACTGCCAGAGGACAAAGGCTAGATTGACACTAGATGAATGTTCCAGAGGACTGGTCTCCCTTTTTGTTTTCTTTTCCTATCCTGTTTCTCTTCTGGAAGAGAGGGAGTGGTATATTAGAACACATGCTTGACAAAAGCTCTAATGTAAGTAATGTTCTTAGGAGGAAAGACTCAATGTACTAGACAAAGAACTTCTAAATCCTGACCCCTAACTCTTATATGGAGGCAAAAATAACAAGAGAAGGAGAGAAGGGGTAGGCATGGGGGTGGGGGAGGTAAGTCATTAAGAAGTAGGAACAGAAGAAAAGAAGGAGGAAGAGTGGGGAGAAAACTATAAGGAACCAACTCTGGACCCAGGAGTTAGCTTGGCAAAGGCTGCATAAGCCATTCCTTGCTGGACTGGAGGTGGCTCTGCCCAGTGCCTGACCTACCCTGCCCAGCACAAAGCTCCAAATGCCCAGAATCTTAGAATCTTTGAGCTAGAGCAATCTTACAGTTTTTCTGTCCCACCCAGCAAAGAAATCTCCCCATACTGTCCCAAAATGTGTGACTGCCTCCTGTGACGGGAGATTCATTACCAGCTGTAGTAGTTCTTTGTCAGACCACACCGAACAGTCCAAAGTCCTTCCTAACACTATACGGAGTTGAAATTTGCCTCCTTGTAATTCCAACCAGTTCTGTCTGCTGCAACTCTGGGTTCAAATTATTTTCCCTGGCAGTTTGCCAAGCAACAGAGGCATATGCTAGGTATCCCATATATTCACTCTGGGGCCTGACTGCCTTGGTTCCTATCCAGGCTCAGCAACCTCCTAGATCTGTGACCACAGGGTATTTGCTTAAAGTCTCTGTGCCTCAGTTTCCCATCTATAGAATGGACATAATAGTACTGACTTCTTCAGGTTATTACAAGGATTAAATGAGATAGTCTGTAAAGAAGCGTATATGGCACAAAGCAGCTCATATATTAGGCACCCAGGAAACCTCAGCTACTGAAATTGTGCAACAGACTGAGGGCTCCTCCAAAGACTGGGTCTTATTTATCTCTATAACTTTTTGGCCTACCACAGGGTTGAGCTGAATATTTGGTTCAAAATGAGTATTTACTGAATGACTAAATAATTCATAGCTCTCTTCTGGTGCTAAATCCTTGCACATGATCTTGTATCTGTGACAGCTTTCCTATAAAAACCCATCACCCAACTCCTCTCCTGCCCCCAATTTAGCCACTGTGTACCACTACTTAATAAAAAAATACCCAACTTCTCTTCCTAGGGTGGGTTGGAGAGCCTTGGCTTGAGACAATGATCACAAGAGCCACACTCCAGGCATGAAGTCTGACCCTGAGGAGGAAGTCGCTGTGAAGTGTCCTGCACTGTTTTCCTGTAGCCAAAATTATAAAATGTGATTGATGTGCTATGGTTTATATGGTAAGGACTTGTGGCCCCATGGGCTGCAGAACTTCTGGAAGGCTGGGAACTAACAGAGTTAAGCCAAGAGGAGTAAGAAAGCTCTTGTAGAGAAAGTAGAACAAGGAGCAAGATGAAATGGGATGAGATGGGGGGAGGAGGGTGTGATAGATGCGGGGGTAGACAAAGCTGGAGAGGAGGAGGATTGGGGAGTTAACCTTGGCCCTGCATCTAGCTAGGGAGATAGATCCCTCTGAATGAACAATCACAGGGATATGGCAACAAGCTGTGAGCACAAGTGGACTAGTGTAAAACCTCCAAAAAGAAATGGCCCTACCTGGAGAATGAAGAGAGAAACTAAGAGAAAGCTTTATTGGTGCTGGGGTCAGAAGAAAAATGCACAACTAGGAAATTAAACATCCAGGAACTCCTTCTTAAAGTTCACAGTACTTTCCCACCCCTCACCTCATGTCCATCCCGACTCTTGCAAGGTCAGTAACTTTTTACTGGGCAGTGCTGGGCCCAGAACTCAACCCTGGGTGGTCCAGGTTCCTTAAGGGCACTCAAATATTTCTGCATTCAATATTTTTTGGGCTACAAGCAACAGACTAAATGACAGACCAAGCACCCGCTCCCTTTAACATACAAAAATGGAGGCAGAAAAAAAGGTAGGCAAATATTTCCTTTTTTAAAAAAATTTTTAGGAGGTGCCAGGGATTCAACCTGGGACCTCCTACATGGGAAGCAGAAGCTCAAGCCACTGAGCTACACCGGCTCCCAAATGTTTCCTTTTTTAAAAAATTATTTCTAAAAATCCACAGTTTCCTCAGTGTGGGGAGCAGGGGCAGCGCGAGGATTCGCTACACTGGAGCCCCCTTTGCTAGGGGCTCTCTCCTAACATGTGACATCTTTCCTCCTCACTGGTGGCACACGAGGTGAATGACAGGGCACACCAACAGAAGGAGAACAGAATAGGTTCCTCAAGTGCCCCCAGCATCCTGCGGGACTGGAGAGAGCCGCCCCAAGGACTGCGCAGGAGGGGATAGAGGGGGTGCAGTGGGGGGAGAGGATTGCTTGTTTGTTTGTTTCCTGGAACACCCTGTTAAGAATCTCAGCGACTGCTGTTAGTGCCCGATCATTTGGCAAGCAGAGTTGCTACTCTTCTTTCCCAGTTGCACGGGATCGAATTCGCAAACTCACCATTTTGCATTCAACACTTAAATGGAAAACAAGCAGCCAGGGAGACAGGCAGGCGGTCTAACTCTTGCATGTCCGTTTCAGAGGGATTTATATTTCCAGATCGGTTGACTGGCTGGCACCGTCCCTGGAGAGAATTTCTTGAGCCTAGGCCCTCTATCGCCTTGGGTCGGGGACCCACTCTGGTCGCGGTTAAGGGTTGCAATTACACACCGCGAGAAAACGGGACTTGGTTGGGCCTTAGGCCTTGCTAGAAAAATAGGAACTGAAATCTGTTTATTAGCTGAGATTTTTAAAGTGGAGATACTGCTTATTCTTCCCCAGTGGAATCCTGGTTAAAAGAAATTAAGGCCTCTCTTAAAGGTAACTAAGATTAGAGGACCCCGTTTCCGTTTTGCTGTGGGCCGAACGTCCAAGTCGGTCAGCGAGTTTCTTTCTGGGTGGAACGACGAATTCTTTTCTCCTGAATTCTAAAATGATAAATTTGCTTCGTGCTGAAGTTGCGAACACCTAGGGCTAAGTGGCCCAATCCTGGCCGTGGGGTTGATGGAGGGAGAGGAGGGGGTGCGTGGTTAAGGTAGAAGAACAGTGCCTCCGTGAAAAGCCGGGAGAACTGGCGAGGAAGAAAGTAAAGGCGGCTTCTCCCGGGTTCGGCCCCTTTAAGAGCTTCACTGACTCAGCTAAGCTTCCCCCTCAGGTCGTGTTTTTTATGAATGAAAAACGTCCTTACATTCATTATATAAACAAGTCTGTGCTGATTGGCCAATGCCCCCGGTGCATAAATTATGTAAAACATACCCCTGAGGGGGTGGGGAAGGACGCTCCGTTGGCCAATGGGGTCCGGAGTTGATGGGGCAGCAAGGCGGCATTTGTCCGAAGACAGGGTAAACAACAGATGATGGACAGCTGCGGGAGCGGCCTCGGGCCAATGGGATCGAGGCTAGGACGGGGCCGCGGGCCAATGGCAGCGGGCGGAGCAGGAGGCTGCGGGGGGGGCCGGGCCGGCGCTCCAGCCTGGTTGGCAGCTGCAGCGCAGAGTGCAGCCGCTGGTTCGCGGAGCGGTTCAGTGTACCCGGAGCGGTTCGCCCCAGCCATTCGCCTAAGCGCCCAGGCCCGGTGCGCGCGTGCGTGAGCGCGCCTGCGCCGCCCGGGCCGCTGCCGGGGGAGGAGAGCCGCCGCCTCAGGTGAGGGGGCTTCGTGGGGGCAGAGGGCTCCCAATGGGGGCGTCCAGGAATGGGTCTGAAGGGCCCTGCCGGCGAGAGTTCATGGGCTGACTCAGAATCCTCAAAATCTGGGTTCAGTCTATCTAGGGTGAGCCCCCTGGGGCTGACCACCCTCTTCTCCCGCGGTCCAATCCTGTCTGGTTCGGTTCCTGGGTGGTGCCGGGCGGGGGCGGCTAACGGTTCCGGAGCGTGCATAGAACCGGTTTCTGCACGTCGCGGGGGAGGCGCGCCCGAGCGCGAAGTGCGGGGGCTCCTGGTTTGGGGGGGGGGGGTTGGCCCGGAGTTGCGGGGCTTTACAGCCTCTGGAGATCTGAGAGCCCCGAGGAGCCTTGGAGGCTCGCGAGAAGAGACACTTGGTGGAGCTTTGCAATTGGGAGGAGGGGGCGGGAAGCAGCTTGAGGGGAATATTTGAGAGGTGATGCCCCCCACAACACCGGGCGGGGTTAAATGACATAGGCATGTGTAGCCTGCGGGATTGGGGGTCGGCCAGCAACTTATGCAAGCCTCTCAAGTTCGAGGTCGTGAAAAGTGGGCACCCAATTCTGCTCCCCACCCCCACATCCGCCCCCCTAACAATCACACAACCTCTTCCCTGCGGACTGAGGGCGTCGGTCCGCGCGGCGACTATGGAGAAATCGGGGAGCATCGGAGCAGAGGCCTGAGGATGGTGGAGGGAAGACGGGGGAAGACACGAAGAGATGCTGGAGCCTGGGGCTGGATTAGGGGTCTGGTCGCATTTCTGGATTCTGGGGGGAACTGAACTTCTGTTCGAAGGGGGTTTCCCAGGAGAGGTTTGGTTTGTTTGGGTTTTTTTGTTTTGTTTTGTTTTGTTTTGCGGGGGGGGGGGGAGTGGTAGCACCCACGCTGCAGCTCGGTTTTATGAATGTGGTTGACTTTGTGAATGAAGCGGGTTTCTTTCGTTGGCTCGCGGCTCTCTGCGGTTTTTTTTTTTTTTTTTTTTCTTGTGAATGAAGCATTGCGCTTTCTTCCTAAAACGCTGGGGTGAGGGGCCTGCGTCGGAGGCCGGGCGTGCATTGAGAAGTGGGGGCGGGGGCGCATCTGAAGGAGTTTTCATGAATGGGGAAGGCTGGGAATTGGGTGGAAGTGTGTCTTGTTTTGTGAATGGGGCCCAGCGCAGGGATCCAGTTACAGCCTCTACCTGATGTGGCGGCCGCTGCTCGCTCTCCCATTCATAAAACCCGGCCCTCTGCGCGCCGCGGGGGAGGGGCATCGATCTCCTTGCTCCACCGTGTTAAAAGTTTTCCGGGGGGCTCCAGGAAGGGAGCCACAAAGGAAGTGGCTTAAACTCGTAGATTAATTTGAGCCTACCCTTCAGGCTTAAAAAATAAATTATACTTTGAACACAATTTTTCTAGCCCTTGAACTCTGAGGGCTGCTTGAAAAACCCTCGATCCCTTTTTCGGGTTCGTTTATGGCACTTTCTCGCTTTTATTTTTTAAAGATATTTTTGCTCTTCGTTTTGAAGAGTTTTGCAACGTATTTCAGCATGAAACTCTGAAAAATCTCCCCCTCCAATCTCCTACCAGTTGCCCCCTCATTCCAAACAGATATTACAGAATTTTTAAGGCCGCGATTTAATTTGACAGATTTTTGAAGGCTACAGAGGAGTCGTGTTTATGCCTCTCAATTCACTGCTGAGGTTTCTCAGATTTTGCATACAGGTTGGTGACATTGGAGAGAGAGGCTTTATTCTGGACGTTTTAGCGCTGTTTGGAAGGATCGCAGGCAGGCTGGTGGGAGTGTTTTTCTAGGAAGTTATGATTAGTGTACTGTTTTATGAACTGTGTGCTCTTCCGCTTCTCCCTCCCTTTCTCTTTGGCTTTGAAAATATCCGATTACTTGGGCCGAAGTGCTGAGAGGAGACTGGCCCTGGAAGGGTTTCCTTGTATCCCGCTCACTTATGAAAACTTGGTATGTTCCACACGGTGTGAAAAATACAATTGGATAGAATTGCCCCCTGGGAAAAAGTCCCATATTTAAAATTTGTATACATGTTAAACAAAAGAAATTATCCTTTAAGCGTTTTGCATTGCTTAGAGCCAAGGTTACTGAAATGAATGTTTCCCCCCATTCTGTTGACTTAACAGTGTTTTTATTTGGAGAATAAACTGCAGTGTTGAGGAAGAGGTACCTTCCTGAAACTGTTACTTTGTTCTTCCCAAATTAGAAAAAGTTCTCTTCTTTCTCTTTTGACTGCAACCCCTCTTCCCAGCTCCAACACTTGACAGTGCTGAGAAGAGTTTTTGTTTGACATGTCTGGGAAAATTGATTTCACTGTTAAGAAACAAACCATTTTCTTTCTGTGGTTCTTTAGCTTTTAATGCTTTTTTAAAGACCTGTAAAAGATGCATCTAGAATATGTGCTGTGGAATCTAGTTTCCTTTATCCATTATTTTTCATAGATGTTTTATTCTTTTAGAAGTTGGAGATACCAAAGATATCTCTATAAGTTGCCATGGAGACAGTTGTACCATTATAGACTCTATACCTGTGTTTGGACAGAAGTTTAGGTTTTAAATAGTTGTGTGTGAAGATAAGTGTGTCTCTGATGTATTCCTGGAACCATACATACTGTTTTACCATTGACCTACAAAATACTTTTAGAAACACTATGTATGTCAATTCTTAATTGCCCACAATTTGGAATACTTAAATCCAGTTTCTCTACTTCCTGGCACTGTACTGTCAAAAATTTAATTATCTCTTTTAAAAAGCCCCAAACATTACAAATACCCTGGGGGTTCTTCTGTATGAAAGAATCCTGAAATCACCCTTTTATAATGAAAATAAGTTCCTGGGGTGGGAGGGGGGCAAGGAGAAGCAAACCTTTAATCTTAATTGATCCAAAAGAAAAGAAAGGGATGTCTGGTAAATGGATTTTGGTCAATAAGTACATTGGGCACTTTGAATGTCCATAATCAAGACCCATGTTAGTCTGCAAAGCTCACACCTTGAGTGGGCTTTAATTACTCAAAAGAAGGTAATGATTTTGCAAGTCCTAAAGAAAGAGCAGTATAAAATTTTGTTTTTCTTTCTACCCGCCCTCAGTTAAAATCTCCCAAATTCACATTACAGGAGGACCCCTTTCCTTCCAGAAATAACTCAATGCTGAAACCTTTCAAAGTGACATTAGAGACGTTGGAAGCACCATGGATGGGTTTTATGATCAGCAAGTCCCTTTTATGGCCCCAGGGGTAAGTTTATGTGGCTTTTAGTTTGTTTTGTCCTCCCTCTTCGAATATGAGTCTTCTCATTGGTTTCATGGTACAACTCCCTTTGGACCTCTTTATAATACTTGAGACTCCTCTGTCTGTTGGCCTCTTACAGAAATCTCGATCAGAGGAATGCAGAGGGCGACCTGTGATTGACAGAAAGAGGAAGTTTTTGGACACAGATCTGGCTCATGATTCCGAAGGTAGTGAAGTTTTCCCAAATTCTTAGGTTGTGGCTTCCTCAAATCACCCCTAGTATAAGCAGCATATAGACTCAGCCTCTCACTTCTCCCTACTAGAGGAATGTGCCTCATTTTGTCTCTTCTATTTTCAATTCCAGAGTTGTTTCAGGATCTCAGTCAACTTCAAGAGGCTTGGTTAGCTGAAGGCAAGTTTCTTGGCTGTCTTATTTTTCCATTATTATTATTTTTTTTTTTTTACTTTGCTTTTTAATAAAATGTAAAGCTCTAAAATAAAAATCTCTTTTCCAGCGCAAGTTCCGGATGATGAACAATTTGTCCCAGATTTTCAGTCTGATAACTGTAAGTTTCTTTCTGGTAGTGCACATTTGTTCTGAAATTGTTTAGTCTTGGATCATCCATGTTCAGAAAACTATAACTAGCAGATTTGGGTAGTGGAATGCATTTAGGGTTGGTTTTTGTTTGTTTGTTTGTTTGCTTTAATATTTCAGAGTTAACCTTGAAAACTTTGGTTCATTCCTTATTGAAATAATTTCTGAAGTGCTTTTATTTCGTTGTAGGTTAGACTTAAACTGAACATAATTTCATCCTAAATTTCTTTTTCCTAAGAATATTGCAAGACTTCAAGCTCAAAATTACGAATTAGTTGACATTATATATAAGGTGTTAGACTGAGGTCTATTGATCAGCCATTATCTTACAGCACTTTTTGTTTGGTTTGTAAATCCTTCAGTTTGTAAATCCTTGAGGTGAATCATGAGCCTGACATTTTTCTTTCTTTAAAGGTGCAGAATATAGTTAATGGAATATTCCAGTTAATTGTGATTTCACCCAACATAATATTGATTTTGTTTTAACTTTAAGCTGACCAAGGGTCGTCACAGTGTGACCTTGATTTACTTTTATTTTTCATGTAGTTGTTGTGTACTTTATCATTGAAAGAAGAGTAAAAACTTTTTACTCTTAATGGTCATTAAGTGCTCATTACTTGAGATAACAAAATGCTGTGAGGAGTACAAAAGATGGCTGTCAGTGCTGGCAGGGGTATGGTTAGCTTTGCACTGATTTTTCAGGGCTATCCTCAGCAGGTTTGGGAGTTTTTATGGTCCAGGCTGAGCTATCAAGGACAAAGCTGGCTGATGAAATTTGAGCAGCACAGGGCAGCTTTAGAGAGCATTAGTCACTGGCGAATGATCAGGTTTAAGAGAGGCCTAGAGAAAATGCTGCTCTCTTGAGAGTTGCATCATAGAGAAATTCATGTCTCTTAGTCATAGTTTATAATAGCAAGCACCTGAGCCAGGCAAGGATTCGATTCTCATTTTGCACCCAACAAATTCTTCCCAGCTTTGTTTTATGTGTGTGTGTGTGTGTGTAAAAATGTCGCTGGGAGAGAGGGTATCTCTGTGTCTAAATAAAAACTTGGTGATCTAAATAATTAAATGAGAGAACTGAGGTACCAGCTATACATTCTTTAATGATAGGCTTCATTACCAAGGCACTATGCCATGAAACTTTAAAAGGGAATAAACGGTAACCTACAGATGCATGGTTACCTTAGCTTTGTCACAGCTTGCCATGGAAGTTTTTTACAGAAAAGTAAATGCATGTTAATTATTGCCCTTTGATTGTTTTCAAGTGATTGGGAATGTTGCCACTGAAAGACTAAATAAAGACAACCCAAATTGTGTGTGTATGTATGTGTGTCCTTTTGCAAGATGAAAGACAGTGGATTTGTAATCCAACTTTGTTCTGTGTTGATAATTTGGCGCAGCCTTTACAGTTCTTGCTTGGAGCAGCATAAACTGCAATCTGTTTGGGAGATGGCTTTCTTGGCAGAGACTCTTTGAAATGCTTTTATGACACTTTTGTTTGTTTCTCTGTAACCCAAAGAGTTAAAAGGGAGGCAAGATGGCTGCATTCAAATTGATTTCATGTGCTGAAGCAGGGATATAGTCTTTAGAGAAAGATGTTGGCAAATAGGATTTACATTTCAAGAGAATAGGAATAGGCTAAAGTGAAGGAATAATTGTGTTTTGGCTCCTTAGAAATAATACCTACTCAGCAAATAGAATGTGCTAAGTTCTTTAATTAAAATACCATACCTAAAATGGAGGTGCTTTAGGAGATATTTCTGCTTCTCAAGTTTTATGTGTTTTTGACTTTGTTTGCTTTTTGCTTTAACTTCTTAAGGTTGCTCTTTTCTGTGTTTTAAGGTTAAAGAAATGGTTGAGTGGCTTAGAAAAAAGCCTTTTAATAATTCTCCTCTCTGACTTATTTCTGAAGGTGGTGCTTGGAGAAGGATAAATTCAAATAGACTCACTGGCTTAGAGGTTAGGCAAGAACACCAGTGTGGGGTGGTATATCCTTGAGCCATTAATTTTTGCTTTTATGTTTGAGTGTAGTTCAGACCCACAGTGCAGAGTCCCAGGAGCTGGCAGAGGCCACTGCTGGGCAGCAGACTCCTACTGCTCTTTGAGCACATTTTATAGCCTTGTGTTAAGGATCAGTTTCCACTCCAGTCTTAAGGAAGAACCCATGATTACTCCAGGGAATGGGGAAAAACATTCAAATTTAACAAAACTTTATGAGTTGGTTTGAATCACTCAAGCCAAACTTCCATTTACGCAGTAAAGCAAATCTTTTCCCTAAACTCGTTGGTTCTGCCATCTCAGTAGCAGAAATATTTTTTTAACAATTGTTTTCCTGTTAAATGTTTTGGTAATAGTTAAACTTTCTTGTTAACAATGATTTGATTACTTTTCCTTTATGTGTTTGTGTATGTGCGCGTGTGCATGAAAGAGAGAGAGAAATCCTATACTAAGTAATGAGGGGAGTTGTTTTTATTTTGGAAGGGCAGTTATTTGAAGATTATGGCTTACTTTTTTGTAAAGGCTATAGCTCAACTTCTAGAGATCACATTTTGAAGTCTTCCAGATTTGTATTCCCTGCCAATTCACATCCGTCCATAAGTGTGATTTAAATAAACGAAGCCATCATTTTTATAAATCCTATTAGAAATGTTCAGCTTACTTCTAGCTGTATAGCGTTCACCTCTACCTCAAAAATGTAGACATTAGTAAAGCATCACGCACCTGAAAACTTTGAGGTCAAATTCAAGGAAATAAAACATGCAGCTGAAAATCACAGGGTGTCTGCAAGTTGCAGAGTTGGGGGTGTGGGAGATATTTGTCCCTTGGTCCTGAAAAGTAACTCTCTGAAGCTCCTGGATTGTTTGAGCTGGAATTCCCTTTTAGAGATAGTCTTACCCAATCCCCTCATTTTACAGAAGGGAGAATATGAGGTCCTGATCTCTGGAGAGAACAGAGGTTTTGGACCAAATGGGAGGAGTTAGTGAAATGATTTTTTTTTTTTTTTTTTTTTTTTTTTTAAGTTTTGTGAAAGAAGCTTTCACAAAACGCAAAGCCTGGGAGTACTTGAATATACAGGTCCTCCCAGGCTCTGAATTCAAATACCTAGAGACAGCCCTCAGGAAAGCTTTTAGCCTTCGGGGAGACTGTTGGTCAAAGACTCAGTTCTCTTCCCTCTAGGATCCTGAAAAGGTTATCACATATCTTGGTGCTTTGAGTTTTTCCATCTAGGGTTTGAAAGAGAGAGACTATAAAACAGAAAAATTATAAATACTGACATGTTTCCTAGAAGATATATTTGTGTGTATTGCTAAAACTGTGTGTATGTATATGTGTATACTCTACATTATAAATATGTATGTATGTGTATATATCTATATAAATATATGTGTATCTACATATTTGTATTAACACATAGCGCTATCATACCAGGGAGGAATCTGGGTCAGCACATAGATGTGTATACATCTTTACTATACATTTTCCCAGAATCAACTACAAATCCAGGCCATGGCTGAGATTGAAACTCAAGAGTGATTAGATGGGGGGAGGGGTGTAGAGGACAGGGGTGTTATATTCATTTTTCTGAATTGACTGCTTGGGTACTTGAGGGTATTATTAGATTTTGGCATATAGTTTTTTAAATGCATGTCTCAGTTCGGATTTTCTCTCATTCATGTGTTTCATTTGTAATGTTGTGAATGTTTACATGTCAGCATTTTCAGTAACTAAAATATTTTATGCGAGGGAGAGGGCATGATAAAATCTTATTTTAAAATCATGGCCTCCTTACCAAATACAATTTAGAGAATTGTTTTGAAATCCAAATAACCCCACTTTTCTCTAGAAGTGTTCCATTTAGATCTATGTTTCAAAAAGAATGGAATGACTGGAGAAAGTACACATAATTTCCTAAGGACCAACTAATGGACTGATAGAATCGACTTTCCATAAATACATTGCAGTAGATGGCCAGGGAAGCAGGATTAACTGTTAAGACAGTGACAGCCGTTGAGCCTGAAACACCTTGATCTTAATCCTGTTTCAATTTGAGATTATTCAGCTGGATTCTTTTTATCTATATATTTATGAGGTTTATATAATAGAAGCAGCACTTTCCTTTAGGAGAGAGGTCATCATTTTGGACTCAAGTGGGGTATAGCAAAAGTGTGGTCTTGAGGCCATGTCTATGTGAAAGAACCATTCTAAGGTCCTTTTGTTGTGAAAGGTAGGAAAGAAAACAGTAGGCACTTTAAAACAAGAGGCTTGGGGGAGTCGAGACTACCAGTAGTTTATCCTCTTAAGAACCAGCGGTTATGAAGGTAGAGGGGGAAATGAGGGAACAGAAAGAGAAGAATGCTGAAGAAAAGCACCAGTAAACCATGAAGGGGAGAAGTTGTCTCCAGGATTTACACTATCCTCCCAAAGCCTTTGTGAGCTAGCCCACCACCTACCTGAGAAGGGGCTGAACAGCTTGAAATCCTGCCTCTTTGGAGACTCTTTAAGAACCTAAGTCCTAATGTTCCCATTTATCTGAAAGAGCTGTGTGTTTAACAAAATCTGTTTTTATCTCACTTTCATCCTGTTAGGCTTATTAAAAACAATGGATTTCTCTCTTACACTGCTATGTCTCTTCGCTCTTGGTCCTCTAGTAAAACCCAGCAGCCTTTCCAGCCCTTTTGTACTTCGCGAGAGGGACTTGGGATAGAGAATTACACATCTGTTTCTACTGGGCAGATCACTTACATAGGTGTCAGAGGTAACAAAATCCTGGCGTCCATCAGGAAATTACTCTTTATCCCCTGCTTTTCAGGGTCCTTCAATTTATAAGATTAAGAAGTAGGTAGAATAATAAAGCCAAGAATTTGTACTATCTGCTGGTTTCTACTATCTAGTAGAATCATTGTTTCAATTTCACTCCCAGAAAAAAATATTACTGGTGAGGGGGTGGGGGGTGTGACTTCCCTACTGAGAGACTCTTCTCTCCACACTCTTCTTAGGTTTTAATAATGGTAAAATACATCCAGCCTCAGAGGCTGACACAGCCCCCTTGCAAGGCATACAGCTGCCCTTGAGGCAGCTTGGGCCCCATCTGTGCCCTGGCACTCCATACTTCTCCGCTTGGAATCCAGGGAGCTCAGAGTCTTGTCATGTTTCAGCTCCCAGCTCTTGGATAAGTGCCAAGCATACTGATGCCAGTACCGGATTAGGTTGCTTTTTTAAAAATTGATTTTGTGAACTCATCAAGCACATTTAACAGAGGCTTTGGTCTTCGGTTTCTATCATTGTCCCATCCCCTTTCTGAGAGGCTCAGCATAAAGGAGGGGCATGTTTAGGGCCCCTAGTATAGGTGTGTAACACCTTTAGGCCTGGCAGGTAGATGACAATAAATTAGCAACTTAGATGTTAAAGGAAGAAGAGCCTTATATAAAGGGCTTCCATCCCAAATAAAGCAGGCTTTCCTGTCTACAAGAAAGAAGTATATAAGGGAAAATTGTAGCACAGCGTGCAAGATTCCTGGGAGCAAGATAATTCCTAGTTTTAAGAGGCCAGGAGATGGAGATGGAGCTGCAGAACAACCAAGGCACTGAATAGGGATGCTGTGGTCAGAAAGACATGAGATTAATGCTTCCATTGGCCCCATCTGAGTTCACGGATATGGCCAGGGGAAAAGGGTGGACAGTGAAAAGAGATAAACACAAGAAATTTGAAAATGTCCAGATATATTATGGAAAAAATATATGGCTGAAATGTATCTGCTGGATTTGATTTTAAAAAGTAGTATGCTTTTTTAAAAAATAAAGTTCTGGTTGTCAGACTGGCTCCATCAGATCTCCCTCAGGGTGATTATTGAAGCTTTGAAAAAAAATCCCTAAGAAACCAAACCAGTTTTTAGCCTTGTACTTTGCCATGTCCTTGGAGTAGATTTCACCCTCTAACCCCAGCTCTCCATACTCTTCCCATTTGATGCTTCATGGGCATCCTGGAGGGGGAGGTATTGTAACTTCAGGCTAGGCCAGATCCAGAGCCAGGAAAAGGTACTGTGAAACTGTTTGTTTATAAGGGGTAGGTAGACCCCCTCCCCCACTGCAGCCCGAGAACCTAATCGTGTCACCAGAGACCCTTTCCCCTGGGGAGGAAGCCA
The DNA here is from genome assembly GCA_026826555.1 of Tolypeutes matacus. Taxonomy (NCBI): domain Eukaryota; kingdom Metazoa; phylum Chordata; class Mammalia; order Cingulata; family Chlamyphoridae; genus Tolypeutes; species Tolypeutes matacus. The sequence continues at coordinate 43,104,109 of JAKSZT010053887.1, forward strand.
GGTGGCTCCCGAGGTAGCTGTAGGCAAAGAATGGAAAAGCGGAGTCAGGCGAGACTGGCTTCTATAAAGAGCTGTCCCCTAATGCAAACCAGCTCGCCTGGGGGCAAGGAGAAATACCACTGAAATCTGTTTCTCTTGGCTGGTAACAGTCAGGATCGAATCAGACCAGCACAGGGTAGTTTTACTTCTGCCTTTCCCCTTTTGCCAGACAGCAATTCCTGACCTCACTTTTAGCTGACTTGCACACCCTTGCAGATTTCAGCAAGAGTCTTGGCCAGTTGAATGCTGGGGAGGGTACAGAGCAGGCAAGCTGCCCCTGCAGTGTCTGAATTTCTTACATAAACACCGCGCACTGGGCGAGCAAGCATCCCTGCGGCGACAGCTGGACTCTGTTACGTCTGGCCTGTCTAGCGGAGCTGTAGATTCCCCCTCTAGCCTGAATGGAGCATTCCAAATTGGTTGTGAATGGAGGGCGGGGCGCGCTTGCAGACTTTTTCAATGAATAACCAGACCCCATTGTGCAGCCTGTGGAAAAACAACCAACTCAAACAACACGGGGACTGTTAGAAATATGCTTGTGATTGGCAGCTTGGAGAGCCTCCAAAATTAGCTTCCTTTGGCTTCCCTGCTGCTCCCTGTTCTTCAAGCCTGGGCTTAATGGGGTTGAGTTTTAAGTGCTAACTTTAACCCTCAAACTGCCAAGCTGATGGCCTGGACTTGTGAGGAAGGGCTGCTATTGAAGGACCAGGCCAGTGAAGTCCTCCTCCTACCCACCCCCCTTGTCTCCTTTTTTTAGACTGTAGCTATCTGAAGGGAATGATAATAGAGGAGGTGCTGGGGCTTGCTCTGAGTCTGTTCCTATCTCCGGCTTCTCATGGGATTGTATTTAGCTCCCCTTCGAAGATTCCTGCTTGCTCTTCTACTCTGACCTCCAGTCCTTCCCTTACTCCAGGCCTTAAAGAACTTGGATGTTTGCCTCTCACAACACAGATATTCCTTGCTTAGGCTCACATTTTAACATGGGGGTAAAAAAGCTGTGATTCCTTCCACCTCAGCCTTCCCTCTCCTGCTTAATTTCCCTACTGTGGTCAGATAAGTGTCATTTAAAAATGATACTTCCCAACTGCCTTCCACTCAGCACTAAGCAAATGCTTTGCTCTCTCTCCCCCGCTGCCCCCAATTACAGTCCCCAGAAGTACCAGAAAGAACCCAGCCTCTGGGCAACCATAAATTCGGAGTAGCCTCCTGGCCCTGGAAGGAGGGCAGGTTCTAGGGGTATACTTGTCTTCCTAGTGCTCACCCTGAACATCCTCCTACAGCGGGACTGGCAGCTCACAGGCACACCCCCAGGTGGCTGCATGGGCTAGCCAGGGCTCTGTGATAAGCATAAGGACAAGAAGCTAAAAACAAAGTAATGATCCAAAGTAATTTCCTCCCTTAAGATTTCTAAGAGCTCTTAGTTCTTAGGCTTCATCCTCACAACTGTAATAATATGGCCATTTGCCATTTGTGTTTTGTCGTAAGGATTTTTTTCTGAAATATTTCCTTTGCTGTAAATTGGTCTTGAGCAAGAATGTCTTTCCTTCCCTATTAAAAAGAAAAAGAACCGGCCTGGGCAGATTGTCCTTTTGTGAGAGAGTTTGAAACCTCTCAGGAGGTAACCCTAGATATCAGCCCTGTAAGAGGATGCTGATTTTTGTGCATCTCCAGAGGGCCTAAGGAGGACTTAAGCTTACATAAACACTTTTCAGCTGAGTGCCTGGAAATACTTTGTAATTGCCTGAAAGGGCACTTAATGAGGGTCTTTTATACTTTTTCCATAGAAAATGTTGAATAGGAGAGCTGGAATGTCGCCTCTACAGGGTCACCCAGAATAAAGACCAGATCCTTAGAATGCCTACCCCAAGTTTCCTAATCTGAATTTTAATAGAGAATAATTTAGTGATGATAACTTGGCTGTGCTGAGGGATATCTTCAGTCAGAAATTTTCTGCCCCTCCTCAACTTGCTTTTCCTTTCTTTCCTTCCCCACGAGCCATGGAGGAATCTTATTTCTTGAAAAATAAGGAGAAAACAGCATAGGAGTTTGATGTAGTCTGTATTTTGACAAATATTAAACTTAGTCCCTGCTTCCCAATTTCCCTTACTATTGAAATAGGGAACAAACAGTTGCTCTTTTTTTTTTTTTTTTTTTTTTTTTAAAGATTTTTATTTATTTATTCATTCATCCCCCCCTTGCTGCCTGTGCTCGCCGGGCCAGCCAACCACGCCGTGTGGGCGGGCCCGCGCTCGTCAGGAGGCCCCGGGAACCGAACCCGGGCCTCCCATATGGTAAACGGGAGCCCCACTGATTGAGCCACAGCCGCTTCCCCAAACAGTTGCTCTTAAACTCTTAAGTTGTCTCCAAATGTTAAGAATCTTTGTCATATATGTGTCTTTATATCCACCTGGGCCATAGCACCCTGCTCTGCACAGTGACTATTAAGTAAATATTTGGTGAATGAATTTTGCATACCACCACATTCTCTATTACATTCCCTCCCACCCCATCTTTCCACAGCCCTGGCACCAGTCTCTCCCTGGTAGAAAAGTAACTCAGTGAAGGGTCTCAGAGCCTGAGTTCTAAGAGTCCTTGGTTTGACCTTAGAGATAAATAGGAAAAACTAGTTAGAGCTATTCCTCATTTTCTATTTCCTCTTTTGAACACCTACACTAGCCAAGTCTCCCTAGGCTGCCTTTAGACTTTATGCAGCTAATGCTGTGTTTCCCAGTAAGACTGCATGTGCTAGAGAACAAGTCACAGTTTAGACATCCTTGATGCACTTGCTGAGTTTCTGCTTTTAGGAGAATTGGGACTATAGATAGAAGGGAATGGTTCTGGTGAGAGAAGCCGATTTCCCTAGGGTTTGGATTTTCTCCTGTCAGATTTTAAGGATGAATTTCAAATTTGAACTTGAAGATGAAATTTTCCACAATGCTTAAATCTTATTTCAAGTATCTTTAACACTTCACTTTAGTGCCAATTTAGATGAGAATTACAAAAATTGGGAGTAAATTACAGGAGAGATGTTAAAGCTTAAAGTTGTTTTTTTTTTTTCTCAATAATTCTTTTTTTAAAATTTATTGCCCCACCCCCCGATCCTGGGACCTTCTGGAGTGGAGAGAAGTGCTCAATCTCTTGCGCCACCTCAGCTCCCTGGTCTGCTGCATCTCTTATTGTCTCTCTTCTGTGTCTCTTTTTGTCGTGTCATCTTGCTGCGCCAGCTCTCCTGCATGGGCCAGCACTCCACACAGGCCAGCTTGCCTTTCACAAGGAGGCCCCAGTAATCGCATCCTGGACCTCTTATATGGTAGATGGGAGCCCAATCACTTGAGCCACATATGCTTCCCTAAAGCTTAAAGTTCTTTTGTGCCTTTTTTCACCTTAGCCTCCATGTATGTTCCACTGAGAGCAGTCCTTCCTGGTCACATCTACTGTGGTTGATATAAAACCCACAGTAAAGGAAGCCATCCTGTCATCTCTGATACTAAAGTTGGGAGAACAGGGGTCTGTCTCTTTGGACCTCTTTTTCAATCTTGAAAATGGAATATATATATATATATATATATATAATTATCATTTTGGAAAAGGTTTGAATAATAAAATTCTTTGATCTGCTGTCCAGAAAATAATAAAATGTTGGTCCAAATAATACTCAGATCTTCCTTTTGGTAAAAGCAGGCCAGGTGTAGTGACCCAGGTGTAAGCCAGTTCCGTGGGCTATAGGTCTGAATAGACCCACCCCATGGTAGTATATTAAAAGCTAGAGGAACCAACTTATTTTTATCTTGACTCTCTCCATAGTCAGCTATGTATACTTGAACAAGCCTCTTAATTGACTGTTTAATGCTTTGGTTTCTCCATGTGAAAATTGGTTCAAAGTGCTGAAGATGATTGGAAGGAGAACCTACTAGTTCTGGGATGTGACAGTTTTAATGCAATTAGAAATACTCATTCTGTACAAAATATTTTTTTTTGTGGAAGATCCCCATATGTCTTAATATGTGAGCCTCACCTCAGTCACTATTGTTAGGATAAATGATTCCTTTGAAGAAAAGAAACTGGCATGAATCCAAGCTAATTCAAAGGATGGAGAGAGTGTAAGTTTAATGGAAGTAATTCTGAAACTAGTTCATCTGGGTCCAAAAAAATCTCTACTACCATAGGCATTAAATTATTTTCCCTTTTTGATAAGAGAGGTTTTCTGTTTGGAAATGACTATTTGAAAGGTGCAATTTTGTACCAAGAATGAGAAGCAGGTGTTCAGTATAGGCAGTCATTCTTACATGCAGCTCAGTGTCAGTGAGCCAGGACATTTCTGATGTAGTATACATCCAAGGTGGGCTCCTCTTACTTTCATGACCACTTCTTTTGGGAAGAGAAGAGAGGAAGAATTAATGCGAAGAATCTATTTTTCTTCATATTTTAGACAGACTTAGAATAGAAACCTTTGAAAATCACCTGTGTCGTTATTGTTAGTAGTGATAAGGTGACAAAAGGACAAACCTAGTGTTATAAATTTCATGCAGCAACTGCTTGGTCTTCTTCGTTGATTCCCAAGGACATGCCCAGCCACCTTCTCTAGCCTGGCAAACTTGCCACTGGACCATATGTCGCTCTCAAGGACTTTTACTCCTAAGGCCTAGAACAGGCCATTCTGTGCCTCCCTGAGCTCCTGCCAAGGCTCCTTCTCAGCCTTTGTAGAGCAGGGGCAGCTTCCAGCCACATGCAACAGGAGGGTCAAATAGACAGGCTCTTCCTAGCCAAAGCTAACCATCCTCTGTCTGTCCCACGTCTGTACTTTAGGACCTGGTTGTCATCCTGGACCTGGATAGTATGGTCTTTCTGGAGGGGGAGCAGAGATAGGGTAAGCCTTGGGCTCCCCCTGGAATTTAGAGTGCCCCCAACATTTTGACCTTTTGCTACTTTTAACCCAGTAGGTTTAACAGCCACATCTCTGGTCAACCTGAGTGGTACTATCCCATCAGTTGTACATTATACAGTGACACTCCCAAAGTGACTTTCATAGGCAAAGTTTTATTTTTTTAATCTTCTGACCAACAGTGTTTCAGCTGATGATTTAATTTTGAGATTGTTCTGTTGGCCCCCTGCTGCCATTGTGGGAAGCGTCCTTGGCCTTTTGTTGGGACAACCCAACACTTGTCCTTCATCATGTTATATAGTTACTAAATAATGTAAACATTATAGTTCAAGTAAAATGATTCCAACAGTTTAAAAATGTCACCACCTAAAGCCCTTTCCTATCAATTCAATCCTCTTTTCCTACAAAGCAATTAAAATCCCTTTATAAGTGTAAAACCACCATTTTCATATTTCATATTTTCCTGCCTTTACTCTGGCCAGAAGGAGGAGTCTATAGAAGCTACCGCCTGGGGGTCCTAGAGCTGGCACTGCTGGTACCTTCAGAGGTGGATTTCTCTACTGTAAAGTCTATCTTGTATCTCATCTCTTCCACATTCCAGGGAACAGTGAGGGCACCAATTACATCACACAGGCCCTATAAAAACAAGATTTAGAAACACCTCAATCTCCAGAACCAATACAAACACTGCAACAGCTTGTCACACCAGCACCGATTCTATGCACTGCTAGCATTTCCTCAGAGAAAGCAACCTTTTCCCAGCTCAAAACATTATAGATGTCACAGTTTAGACCCATGTTGCTGTTGTCAGCTTGAATCCATAGCAGAGATTTAGGGTTATCTGAGGTAAACAGAAAATGGAAAGAGAGGCTTACAGAGAATAGTGTCATGGTTTTAACTTCTTCACATATCAATTCTGTTGTAATCTAAAGCTTTGGTGGGGGGATTTCTCTCAATAGTTCTAATTCTTATATCCTGGGAAAAATTCTACCAACCTTGCAGGAGGCCTCTTAGAGATGTTTCAGATACCACTCTATCTTTTAATGCTATGTATATATTTGTAAAGTCGGTCCAGTTTGTTTCTAAGGTCTTTTTCCTCCCTTTAATTGTTAACTCTTCTGTTCATGGCCTCTGGGTTTCCCTTTTCAGATTTCTAAAGTTATCTCCCATTGCCCCTGTTGACCCTGTGTTTCTGCCATCCTTTCTGCCATCCATTTGTGTGGGCTCTCTGGAGACAGTCTCCACTCTTATCTTTCAGGCAGGGTGCTGTGATTTTTAATGGAAGCTTACCAACAAAATTCCTGGGCTCCTGTCCCAGAAATCCTCCCCCAAAAGGTACCTGGTTCTTGAATGTCCAAACACTTTATATAACTTTATCTATTCTTAGGGGCAAGAAAGGTGACTCCTTCATTCAACTCTCTTCCCCCTGTAGCAAGACCTGGCTCAAATTCTGTTGGTTATTATTTCACTGTGGTATTCCCCAGCCATTTTCATGCAAGGTCATCAGGTCTTCAAGAACTTGAATCTGTCTCTTAGGTTGGTCCTGTTCCTATATCAGTGTAACCCTAACCAGTTTGTTGAATCTGAGTGTTTCACTCACAATCCATGTCATGATTTTAAGTTCAAAGCCTCTCTTCTAAGCTGATCGTATTACCCCGAGTTTCTAAATTTCTAGCATAAATCATGAACAGTAGTAGGATTTTCCCACACACACACACATCAATTCCTGAAGCCTTCTGCTGACTGAAGTTCTTTCCCACTGCCTAGGAGAAATTTGATTCTTGGAGTCAGATGTTCCAGGAACTGGAGCTGACTTTACCATTCCTAATTTGGCTCTTTCGTTATTTATTGTATAGAAGATGATATTGGCCATATAGAAAGGGCTTCTGTTCTATATTTGTTCATTGATGAATTCTGCTACCCTGTGGTTGATCCTTTACCCTGGGGCCCCATAACATACCACTAGGGTGACAGTCATTCTTTGGTCTTGGCTGAGAAGCAGGACAAATGGGGGGGGGGAGGAATAAGCTGAAGTAACCAACACCATAAAGCCACCACTACCATAACTGACCACCAATCGAAAATCCCCAAAATTGCAGCTCTGCCAGTCCTGAAGCGATCTTTCCCTATACCTACTGATGCCAAATCCTATCCCAGATTAAAAGCCTTGCTTTCTTCATGTTGGTCTTTGCCCAGGACAAATGCAGCTGTCCTTGCAATTTGAGATTGCAGAATGAGTCTGCCCTGGAATCTCAGAGCTTGTACGTGGTATGTTCACCTAAGTGTTGGCTGCGCCAGATGCTTGTCATATCATGGGTTGTGTGGAGGGCCTTGATCCCACACTAGAGTCCTGCTGGTGGAATCACCCTCCTTGGCTTCTAAGACATAAATGCACAGGGGACCCTCCAAGCCAATGTACTTTATTTAAGACAAGTTAAAGTCTTTAGCTCTACATTCCTTTCTGACTTCCCAGCCTGGTAAGCTACATTGAACAAGTTGGAGCCTCCAGAAATTCTTGTGCCTTTTTGTCCTTAAAGCTCAGAGCAGCAAAAGTTTAGGCCACCCATTTCAGGCTGCTTCTCCTAGCCCTGGTCCTGGACCTCCTCAGCCAGGGCAGAGGCAGGGTGGCAGTGGTGGCAATAGTCATGGTGATAATGGTAGTTTTCATTTTGCCCTCTCTAGGTGTTCCCTTGTCCTTTTTAAGTGAACCAGAGCCAAAAAACTATTTGAGAACTGCTGGATTAAATGTTAGAAGATCACCAACATTTATCCTTGTATAACTTGAGATTCCTGGGGCTTTTTTATTCAATATGGGGCAGGATTAACAGGGCAGCATCCTTCCAATTTGGTAATAGGCCAGAGGTGGCCTTCTTCATGTCTGAATGCCTGGTTTTGAACAGCACATCTACTTTTTTTTTTTTTTAAGATCTATTTATTTCTCCCCACCCCTTCGTTTGTATTTGCTGTGTCTGTTGTTGTGTTGGTCTTTTTTTTTTTTTAGGAGGCACCAGGAACTGAACCTGGCATCTCCCATGTGGGAGTAAGGTGCCTAATTGCTGGAGCCATCTCTGTTCCTTGCTCTGTTGTGTCTCTCATTATGTTTTCCTCCGAGTATCTCTTGTTGCATCATCTTGTTGCATCAGCTCACTGCACCAGCCCATTGCATCAGCTCACTGTCTTGCTCATCTTCTTTAGGAGGCACTGGGAATCGAACCTGGACCTCCCATGTGGTAGTCAGGAATGCAATCACTTTAGCCTCTGCTTCCCCAGTACATCTACTTTTGACATGTTAGTCATTATAAGATAAGGCTATTTTCCCCCCAGGTATCTCAGAGGAAATGGGATATTATAATATCTTTTATAGATTTAATTTTTGAACATATTGCTACATTTGCTTCATCTCTGTGTGTAAATATACTATTTCTTTCTGAACCATTTGAAAGCAAGTTATAAGACATTATGACATTTCACCCAAAATAATGTGCATTTCCAAAGATGAAGGACATTCTCCTACATAGCCTCAGAAAATGAGCCTTTATTCAGTAATCTTTTCTAGCATGTTTTCTATATTCAGAATTCCCTAACTGTCCCCTAAATGTCATTTATAACTGATGCTATTAGTGTTTTGTTTTGTTTTTTTATCTAGGATTCAATTAAGAATCATATATTGTATTTATTGTTATACCTCTTTTGACTTCTTTAATTTGGAATAGTCTCCCTGCCTGTTCTTTTTCCCATAACATTAACATCTTTGAAGAATCCTAGACAGTTGTTTTGTAGCTGCCACCTTTTTAAGAGTACATTTTAAAAGATATGCAGAAATACAAAGTTTTTCATAGAACATACAGAAATGCCGATCTCAAGCTTGCCTTCTCCCGTCTTATTTCTCTCACCTCTCACTTCCATGTTATTGTGTTGACTTTAAAATGCTGGTAAAAGAACAGAGCCACTCAGATGGAGGTAATTGGGTTGGAGAAAGTTTGTACATGGTTTAGGAAAGGACTTTTGGGAGGATCTCGTTAAAAATTTTTAGCACAGCTTGCTAAATAGTTGATTTTACTTTTTATAGATGCTACATTAAATATGTGAATTTATGCTTAAAAAGGTTATCTGTGTCAGATATTAAAGAAAACTGCACATTTCCCCATACCTCTTCCCATTCTGCTTTTAGAATTTATAGTCCCTGATTAAATTTGGTGACATTTCAAAATTTTATTTTTGGAAACTGTTGCCAGGCAAAATCTGTTAACCATACAGACAAGCTTGAGTGTGGTGGTTTGAAGCTGCATGTACCCCAGAAAAGTATGTTCTTAAAGTTAATCCATTCCTGTGAGTGTGGACTTATTGTAAGGCTCTTTTGGTGAGTAGGATCTTAAGTTAAGATGTAACCCACCTCATTCAGCGTGGGTCTTAATCCTCTTACTGGAGTCCTTCATAAGAAAATGAAATTCAGACAAAGTGAGAGAAAGCCACAGAAGCAAGAAGCTGAAAGCAGTGAAACCCAGAAGAGAAGGGAGAGACCAGCAGATGCCATCATGTGTCTTGCCATGTGACATAGAGGTCCAGGATTGCTGGCAGCCAGTCTTCAGAAAGAAAGCATCATCTTGATGATGTCTTGATTTGGATGTTTTAATGGTTTCAAAACTGTAAGCTTGTAAGCTAATAAGTTCCCATCATTAAAGCCAATGCATTTTATGGTATTTGCTTTTGGTAGCTTAGCAAACTAAAACATTGAACATGTCTCTTATTTGGTTTGGAAATCCAAAAGTCATCTCCTTTTCTAGGTACTTTGTATGACGTGCCAGAACCTATCCACTTATCTCCTTTAAGCAACTTGGTTCCCAGAATAGGGTATTATCCATGATTATCATTCACCAGTCCTGCTATAGAAATTAGGAAGAATATTGCAATTAATCTGTTTTATGCCTGAAATGAGTTTCAGCCCTAAAATAAAGAAATATTTCTGACCCTTTCTGGTAATATGGTAGAACCTAGGAGACACTGCCTCTGGTGACTTGAAGCCTTCTGGTCTTTGCCAATGGATACTTCAGACAAGTTAAGGGTAAATCAAGGAAGAAGAAGCCACACCTGCTCTTCCCTGGTGGTTTCCTTCAGTTCTTTTTTGCCAGTGCCATTTTTTAATTCACATGTCCATACTGTTCCTCATTCCATGTGGCATAGTAAGATGGAAAACTTGATAGTCTTTCTTCTGCCTTTCCTCATGTTCCCCTGCCAACAAATGAAGAACAATATGGGCAGATGTCTCCAGCTTTGGCCCCCTACCCATCCTTGAACTAAACAGGACATAATTCCTCCCCTGGAGAGAAATGAGATGGGAGGTGGGAATGGTCTAAGAGGGAAGCAGTAACCCAAATCTGGTGGCCAGAAGAGTTGTAAGCTTTGGAATTGGCCTCCGCTTTAGGAGCACAGCTCTGGAATCTTGAGACATTTTGGCTATTACTCTTTGTATTCATTCCACATCATGTTCAGAAGAGCTACTGGAGGCTGTGGAGGCATAGGCTGGCCACCTGAGAGACAGCCTGATGGACAGTATGCCAGTTGGAGGCAATTGTTGGTGTTCTGGTCAACTTCCACCATGAGACACAACTCTTCATGCAAAGTAAGAGGATCATGGCCCTTGAGTGTAACCAGATGAGTCTTCTCCTGAAGTCAGGTCTGCACAGCTGATTTGGGAAAGAGTCTATCTGGATGAAGGTAATGAACTGAAGAAGGGAGGAGGAAAACCCCAAAACAAAACCTGAAGGAGAACAACTGATTGAAGACTACCCCACACCTGTGTATGTGAAGCAAGAGAAATAAGGATGGACTCAGTCGTTCTCCCCACTCAGACTGTAGTATATCTGATTGACAATTTCTTTAACGCTCATCAGCTACATAAATGTTGTATGGGCTCACAACAAAGTCTGTGGCAAATTGAAACTTTGAAACACCAAAGGAAAGCCTTATTAGACAAGGTAGTTTTTGTCTTTCTTAAAAAAAAGTCCTCTTGAATTGAACTGTCGTTCATTATAACATTAAACAAAAGAGTTTTCCTTTGATTTGATCCTCAGAGCTGTAATAGTGAAGTTCACTGCCAGCGCTGGCATGGAGGAGCTGCCTTGGACAGAGTCCACAGGCCTGTACTTGTGGGCAGGAAACAGATTTTGTCAGCAGAGGGAATTATTATTTCTCTTGAATGGACCAGCTTGTCTGTTTTTCCTATTTTAAAACAATCTTGTTATTTCTTTGGAAGACTGCTTCTGTACCATCAGAGAAGAAATATTTTCTAAAATTTGAAAAATCTTAGTACTAATTCAGTGGTTGGTATTAACCAGGACAAGGCTACTCCTTTAAAAAAAAAAACAGGAAATTTTAATTGAAAAAGCATATAGAAATTATATGGGTAGAGCTCAATGAATTTTTGTAAACTGAACATACCCATAGTAACAAGCATTGAGATCAAGAAATAGAACTTATCAGAATATAGAAAGATTTCTTGTGTCCTCTAACAGTCACTATTCCTTACCCCAGGGTAACCTCCATCCTGACTTTTTTTTTTTTTTTTTTGTATTAATCTTATATTTCATTAAATAATAATTTTGACTTCTTTTTGCTTCTGTGTTGATGTGAGCAGTCCCCTCACCCAAATTTGGGATTTGAAATTAGCATGTTTTCCCCTCCCCTTTTTTTCCTTTTGTCCGGAGGGTTAAGCAATATGTCCTGTCTTGAGTGAGCTGATACCTGGCATATGTTGCACTATGTTTAGCCTGAATAATGGTTGATGATCCAAAGTCACTCAAAGTCTCCTTGCACAGAGGTGGCATTAAGAAAGACTTGTCCAGAAGCAGTATCATTTGGTGGGACAGGCAGTCCATTTGGAGAAAGAGATGGTATCAATGGCAACAGTGTCGCTTCTGCTGGTCAGTGAGTGGCTGTCAAAGATACCAGGTCTGTCTTCCAAAGGGCCTGCAACTAAGTGACCAAAAGATTTTAATCAGTTGGAGTATAGAAGGGAGAATGAGACCTTTTAGATGGAACACTAGAATGGTAGGCAGGGATTACAAGATGTAAAGGCTGCAGGAATCAGAGATGTGCATTGCTGGAAGGGGTGAGGGAAGGAATTGTGCAGGTTTTAGTGGCCTAGATATAGAGGGAGGTGTCAGTTTAAGTCATTGAGTAGACTCAGATATATCAGGTGTGCCTCTAGCTGGAGAGTGCAAACTAAATATGAGGATACAGACCTGAGAGTTGGCCAAAGAAGTAGTCATCAACACTTTTTTCTGGTGTTTTTTTATCTTCCTTCTCCATCTCTTTCCCTATTTCTTTTAATCCACTTTTCATCTAGTCTTTTTCTCTCAGATTCGTTCTGGGAGACAATATAACGGAGTGACTAAGAGCTGCTTAGGCAGGCATCCTGACCACTAGCTACAAGTCCGTGGCAAGTTCCCTTTCTGTATGAGCTTTGGTTTTCTTATCTATAAAATGGAGCCAAAGGTGGTAACTGTCTCATTGGGTTGTGACGATCAAATAAAATAATGTCAGAGCAGCTTGGTCCATAGTAAATTTAGCTAAGGAGTCTGGCTGCTTCTGTCTTAGACTATTGTCCTTGGTATTTTCCAGAGGTTTCGTTCTTTTTTTCCATTTTTCTTTTGGTCTAGAGCACTCTTTCTCAACCAGATGGAGTGTGCTGTTTTTGTTTTTGTTTTAGGTGAAAAAAGGGTTTATGTCCTCTTTGTTTAGTGTATAAAATGGATGAGTGGATTATTTTCCATTTCTGTCAGTATGATAGAAAAGTATTAAGATGACAGTGAGGGGAGTGGGTGTGGCTCAAGTGGTTGAGCGCCTGCCTCCCACATAGGAGGTCCTAGGTTTGGTTCCCAGTGCTTTCTGTAAAAACAAAAACAGCAAGCAAAACAAACGAAAAAATTAACTCAGGGAAACCAATGTAGCGCCAACATACAAGGTCCCTGGTTCAATCCCCGGCCCCCGGTACCTCAAAAAAAAAAAAAAAAGTGGGGAGCCCTTGCCTTCTCTCCCCTTTAAGGCCCTTTTCTGCAAAAGTAAGGGCCTAAATTAAGTGTACTTTGGGACCCTGTTCTATTTCTAACTGCATCTATGAGAAGGTGCTAGATCCCTCACTAAATTATGAGTGTCATAAGGAAAGGACCCTGTCTGTTTTGCTTGCCATTGTATCCCCAGCACCTCTAGAATGCCTGACTCATAGAAGACACCCAGTAAATGAATGAGTGAATGAATCCTTTATGACAAGTAATGTGGTCAGTCGATATTTACCAGGAATTGTCAGGAATTGTGGCTTTGTGGGACCATCTTCTATAACTCAAAATTTCTAATTGTAGAAGATGTTTATCCACTCAAATTGTCAACTTTTTTAAGGATTTCTTCTCATACTTCAAGAGTTCATGATCCTTTTTCCATTCTAATTTGTGGCCATCCTTTATAGTGCTAGGTCTCTGTCAGCATTTAGTAAGTACGTTATACAAAAGTAAATTACTCTATTTTTTTAAAAGCCCAATCTATAACTCACAATATCATAGCACCATCTGCAAGGTGCTGTGCCATTTTCTTTATTTCTGAAGGCAGCATTGCATACCTCATTTTGCAAATAAGGAAACAGACTTAAAGCAAGGAGCATTCCTTGATTTTCTGAGTTTCTGCTTTAAATACATCACTATCTCTCACAAAGGCATGCCATAATCAGGCTCCTTCACATATCAACTCTGGCCCAGCAGTTGCTTTGGAAAGCTAAACCTTCCTCGCCACTTAGAGACCCCAATAGGCTTTCCTGTCATAGATCTAGAAACTTCAAATTATCATTCCTGCCTTGTTCCAGTCTCTTCTCTCCTTCAAATGGTTAATTCCTGAGGGAAAAAGTATATATGGCTAACATTGTGCCTAGCCTTGTGGGGAGATGCAATTGAAAATATAAACTATACTCAATCTATTTTTTCAAATATTCCTTGAACCTCTTCCTTTGTGTAGAGAGCACAAGATTCCACATATAAGACATCTTGAGGTAGAAGAAGGTACCATATAATTTAGAGCCAAAATGGTGCAGTATACACCAAGAGTGCTGTGTGGCTTTGAAGATATCAGGACATCAGAATTAGCTGACAGTTTAGGTTGTCTTTCAAAATAGATGCTGTTCCTAAAACCATTATACAGTTTTTCTTTCTGGGCAACTTTGGTTTACACTCTGGTGTTAGGTTTACCCTCTGGTAACTTATAATAATGTGAAGATGTCAAGATATTTTTAAAACCTCAAATGAGAAAATTAATAATAGCATTAATTTTTACTTCCCAAATTGAGATGAAACACTGATTGTAAATGATTTTCTTTAAAGTAAGAAAAGTAGGCTTTTCAAGGACATGTAACTTGTTTAAACTGGGACATCATTACCTGTCCCCATTATTTTGCCAAAACTTTTACAGCAGAGTACTGGCGAAAATAGGGGCAGTGCTGCATTGGAGATAAGAAAACATCTGACTCTCCTTTGTCATTTACTACATTCAAACAACAAGCTTAGCTGTTTTCTGTGTCTGAATGTCTGAAAACGTTTGCTATCAATTGAGCATTGGCTGCCATGATGTCACCATCAAAAAATCACAAGAGACTCTAATGACTTCTAAATATAACCTGCCAGTTCTGTATTTATTTCATCTATTCAGGAAAAGCGATTGGCATCATGTAAGAAAGGAATTATGAAAACCTGTCCTTTCCTGTCAGTCACTGGCAGGACTTTCTGGCAACATTACTTTATGATCTTGATGTCTGTGATTAAGTTGTCCAACTCATGTGTTCACTGCTGAGTTCAGAATTTGAGGTTGTAGGAGGCACTTGAGAAACTTCTTCACCAGAAGATTGTTCAGCCTTATCAGACAGAAAAAGCATGATCATTTAGCTAATTCTACCTAGAATAATCGTTAAGAATTAATCAAACTCCTGAAAGTGTTTTAGAAGTAAACTTTGAGTCCAAGAAAATTTTAGTGGCTTCCTAGAGCACTGACCGTGGTTAGCTATTTAATGAGAGCTTTAATACAGTGGAAAGTAGCTGGTAAAGAAGCTTAACTCATTCTTCTCCCCCATTCTTCAAAGTAGCTAGACTTTCTAACCTGTAACAAAAAGACAGCCCTCATATTATAGCATCTTTACAATTTGTCCTTCTACTTTGGATAAAATGCCCTCTCTGAAACAAGTTAGCTCCTAGATAAGACAGAAAAGGCAAACCTGAGTTTGTTTTTTTGGGCCACTGTAGTCATCTTGATTTGAAAAACTCCTGTTTACTTTGCCCTCTCAGAATCATGCAGAAAATATGCAATTGGCTTCCAAACATAAAGCGGGACCTCTATGTACTTACTTCATCAATTCAGGAAAAGTAATTGGCACTACCTACAAAAGGATTGACTGTGGAAACCTGCCCTTCCTGGTTGGTCACTGGGAAAGGCATGGAGAAAACATAAAAAGCACAACGGTTTCCAGGACTACATCTACGTCTGTATGCAGTTAACCTTTCCTGGGTAGCAGTTTGGTCTACTGTCTTATTTCTTTGTTTTAAAAGTTTTTGTAATGCCCCAGAGTCGAGTATTTCTTACTCAGATCTGATATTTAGAGCTACTTAAGGATTTTTAAAAAACCGTATATTTAATTTGTAATTATGCCCCTGAATAAGAAATGTATTTGCCAGTGCAATTTTAAGAAATGCAATGCCTACCGGCATATTTTGGCTGTTTTATCCTTTTTGGAAGCAGAATTTTTCACGTCTGAAACCCCTGGTATTCTGTCACTACCAGCATTTTTCTTGAAGACTCATCATCTGCAGGATTTTTAAGGCTTTCAGAGCATCTGGGAAGCAGACCCATGACCAAGGAAATTTGGGGGGAAAAAAAAAGACTTGGCTGATTTAAAGTGTCAGGTGATGATTTCTGACTTTAAAGAACTTTTCATTGGTTTTACATGGAAGGGTTCTGTGTTTGTTTTGCTTTCTCTGGCATGTGACTTGACATGAGTTCCAAGAACAATTGACTAGTTACAAAGTGTGCAGAAGGAAGCATATTAATCAGCTGTCCTTCTCTCTGTTTTTCCCTCATCCCTTTTCTGATTTCAGTGGTGCTTCATGCTCCACCTCCAACCAAGATCAAAAGGGAGCTGCACAGCCCCTCCTCTGAGCTGTCGTCCTGCAGCCATGAGCAGGCTCTCGGTGCTAACTATGGAGAAAAGTGCCTCTACAACTATTGGTAAGTGGAGCTGAAGAATGGCTGCCCAGAAAGGCTCTGCTGTAGTGCTGCCTGATGCAAGTATTATCCAGCAGACACTCAGGGGGTAGAGCACCTCTGTCTTTAATGACAATTTAATCTTCCATGTGCAGACCAGTCCACTCAGGACTGTTGTGCTACACAGAACTGCAGAACTGTTGAAGCATTGTGACTCTGCGGGGAACTAAGTTCATGTGGTACTGAGCCCTCCTAGGGGATCAAATACTGGGATATTTGATCTGTGACTTCGAAGGAAGGAATATATATTTCTTCATGTCTATCATATGTTAATGTGAACTTTAAGCACCAAAGAAATAATCTGCAAATCAGAATATATGAAAAAGTCCTGATGCTTTTGCCCTTTACTTAAGAATATCCAGGCACCAGGAATGAAGCTTTAATTTTAAGTCATTCTTTGCTCTAGAAGATAAACAAAGATCTGTCTGAAAACAGGAGGACAGTTGTTAATTCAAGTGATGTTACAGCAGAAATTTATCCTTCACAAGAGAGTCTGGCTAATTCCTGCGAACCCTGGAAGACTTGGGCATAGATTCTCCCCTCACCCATCCACCCGTGCACACCCACACACACAGAATTCTTCGGGGGCGCGGGGTGGGGAGCGCAGGAGAGGAAACCGGAAGCAGAGGCTAAAATTATCTTTCAGAAAAATCACTAGAAGTGTTAAACAAGTCCCTGTGACGCAGTGTGTTTGTCACTTTTCAGAGGTACAAATATTCCCTTGGGGCTGCTAGCAATTTAACTATGTTAATCCTGTCATTTCCTGGCAACCCAGGGCTGCCTTCTTACGTTCTGCTGGACCAGGTAACCATGCAAATGGCTTGATTGCTGCTCAATGGTTCCTTCTCTCTTTTTCTGCTTACAGTGCCTACGATAGGAAGCCTCCCTCTGGGTTCAAGCCATTAACCCCTCCTACCACCCCACTATCACCCAGTCACCAGAATTCCCTACTTCCCCCACCTCAGGCAGCTCTGCCCCCCTCAGCGCATGCCCCTTCAGCTGGCTCTGTACAAGGTGTGGGCCCCGCCCCCACCCCCCATTCGCTTCAAGAACCTGGACCACAGCAGCAAACCTTTGCGGTCCCCCGACCACCACATCCACCCATGCAGATGCCAAAGATGATGCCAGAAAACCAGTATCCATCAGAACAGAGGTTAGTGCTGATCTGGGCTTCCTAAACTGCCTTCTTCACACGTCCTTTTCCTCACTGGAAGGGGGTAAGCAGTTAGTCGTGTTTACCAGATACCTGTAAAGTTCTCATGCCACTGAGGCATCTTGTGAGGTAAGATTACAATAATATGATGTGACCTGTGTACATACCACCCTGTTTCTGAGTACTCCAAATGGTTTATAGACATTACGACATCCTTATGAAGGAGGTAAGGGAGAGATAATTAGTACTATCCCCTCCCCCACCCCCAAACCCCCATTATAGAGCTGCAGGAAGAATGGCTTGCCCAGGATATACAGTCTGTTAAGTTTTGCCAAGGGCAGATTTCCTGGCTTCATAGTGGATACTGCCTACCAGAATTGAACCTTGGTTTGTGCTGCCCATAATTACTTCATTATCATTTCACTTTTATATTAGGGGAGATTGCTGAGTTATAGCAAATGTTATTACTCATTTGGTTTTAACACATTTAAACAGGAGATTAGCTAAGGGCCTTATAATTATCTACTTTTGAGATAAAAATCTCCTGGTTGCACTCCAGGGAGCTCTGTATTCCTAATAAGGATATTGAAGCATCAGGGGTAACATGCCCAGTTCACCAAACAAGCTAAGGTATTAAGGGGGCCTTCTCTGCAAACACCAAGCTTGACTGCTTAAGTCCCAGCCTTCTAAGTCCATTACCCATGGTGTTCTAGAATTTTGGATGCTGATCAAAAAGGCTCTCTGGGAGATGTTTTGTCAGTGATGTTACCAAAGCTGCAAGATAGTGACCATGGTATTTCCTTTCTGTCTTTCTTGCTCTGCATTTGGTGGGTGTAATGAGAGGCAAGGGAGAGTAGGGAGGATATATGAGTGTACTTTCCCCAGGCCTGGTACAACCAGATACTTAACAGTATTTACTTGGAAGTCACTTTATTTCTAGATGAAAAGTACATTTTTCCTACATTTCTGCTCCTCCTTCCCCCTTGGTGTGAAAGTCACCGTAAAAACTGCCGGTTAGTGTGTGTTCCCCTGCTTAGGTGAAGGCCCATGAACACCTGTACTATATGGGGCCAAATGGGGGTGTTGAGTGGTAGGGGGTGGTTGGCTCATAGTGGGATTCACTCATGTCTGAGCTCCTCCAGAAGAGACAGCTGCCACTAAGCTTTTGCCATTTATTAACCTTGTATTAACAATCTTGCCCTTTTTCAAGAGAATTTGGGAATCTGGATTATTAGGTAAAAGTTCTACTTTTTTTTCTTTTTTTAAAGTTGGCAACTAATTCAAACTATAAACACCAACAACACTCTGCAGACTAAACAAAACCTCTCTGTGGGCAAAATCACCTGGCAAGCCTGTTTCTTTGCAACCTCAAGTCTTGACACCATTTTTATTTCAATACTTTCTTGATTTTTTTGTTTTTAAGCAGCATCAATCTGACTTTCTTTGGGATTTATTAATTGAGGAGAGGTGAGGCACATTCTGTGTTTAGTAAACCGCGACCATGTGAAAAAGAAAATTACTTCATGTTAAATCTCTTGCTCACACTTTCTCCTTAATCCTTGTTTCTTATCCAGGGGGCTTATATAAACAGATTGCGTTAAAGGTTAACTGAGTTGGGAGAGAAATACCTTAATTCCATGGGGGGTTATTTCTCCTCCTGCAGTCCAGGCAGATAGAGTAGCCTTAGTCTACTTAATGAGGTAGTTTTGTCTCCAGGCTACCAGCCTCCTCTTGAAAGGGGGAGATTTGGATTCCTGAGATACATGAGTGTCTACCCTCAGGTGTCAAGGCAGAGAGGCCAGAATCAGAAAGTCATATATCTTTCTGGGGATGATTGTGCCTGAATCTGAAGCATCTGCCAAATTCTGAAGCATCGACCAAAGCTGAGTAGAAAACACCATTTTATAAGATAAATGATGTAAAATATAGCTAACGGACTTCCTCAACATTGCATAGCCAAATACAGAGTCCTACATTTAGAAACCAAAATACAAACTTTATGACTAAACCATTTGTTTTGGTTTTGATTTTGGGGTTGCTGATATTCACTAATGACTACTAAAAGCTAAATAAGTGACCTTGAGAAATTGTTTTCTGTTTTGACCTTGACCCATACCAGGACTTTATCCATCTCTTAAGCTACAAAATCTAAATTCCTACATCATTTATCTAAACCTATGTCGTAACACCAATCTTTTTCATTTTGCTCATAGTGTGCCTTCTCTCTTCAGCTGAATAGAGTAAGCTCTTTGAGAATAAAAAAAATTTAGACCCCTTCTTTAGACCATATTTTGCAGGATCTCTTACTTGTCTCAATACATATTTGTTAATAGTGATAGTAGTTTGCTATAATTATACTTTACACAACTAAAATATGATCTAGTCAAAAGTACCTTCTTGATGTTTCATATACTCTTAGTATATAATTGTTCACATCTCAGAATTTATTTTTAGAAGCTAAATACTATGCTTGAAAGCAGTGATTTATATTGGTGATTTCCTCCCCCCAGGGAAGAAAAAAAAAAACATATAATTTGGCATGTTCAGACGTGTTCCATTTATCCTTAAAGACCAGCTGCTTCTTGGAGAAGAGGAGTGCTTTTCAAATTCAGCCATCCAAATCTTGTGTATTTTTTCATAGTGCTGTTTACAGTGTTTACATGTGCTGGGTAGAAGAACTTAGAAAATGTTCATATATATAAGAACATATATTTTTATTATACCATTTTCTCATCACATCTCAAGTTGAGGGAGGCCCCACCGAAGTCCCACAATTCAACTGAAGAGGCTCCACTAAAAAACTTATAATCTAAGATTTTTTTTTTCTTTTTGTAGTCTAAGAATTTTGTATTACACTGCTCTTTATTTGGCATCAAAGAAAGTAAGAAAAACTCATGAAAAGGCAAAATTTAAGAAAATACTCCTGCTGGTGAAAAAGCCTATGCTGCTGGGAAGCAGCTGTGGCTCAATCAGTAGGGCTCCCGTTTACCATATGGGAGGCCCCGGGTTCGGTTCCCGGGGCCTCCTGGTGAAGGCAAGCCCGCCCGCACGGCATCTTTAGCTGACCCAGCGAGCACAAGCAGCAAGGGGGGGATAAATGAATAAATAAATAAAGTCTTTAAAAAAAAAAAAAAAAAACCTATGCTGCTTTGATTGTCCCTAAGGGCATCAGTATTATAGTAATTTATAGTCATAATATGGTGCCTCTGAGTCATCAGGAGATCAGTTATGTATAGTATCTTCTGAAAGAGGGAATACTGTATATACTGCATAACCTGTTAGAGAAAGGTTTCTCTCTGGATAGTTATGGTCAAGGCTTCATAGTTTAAATGGATGAGCTTAAGTTTTCTGGAATTTTGCTTTATAGAAAACCACTCATGCCTAAAGATGCCAGATAAATTAAGAGATTTAATATCAAGTTTCTCTCGTTTCTATTTCCCATCACAATTTCCATCCCTAGTAAATTGCTGTTCATTTCTGTCCTTCAAATTTTGTAATTTTTAGAGAGGGGAAAATTTAACTGAGTCACATTTGTAGCCTGGCCTGGGAATGAAATGAATGTGTCTGATACATCTCCTTGGCTCACGCCCCTTTTAATAGCATGTTATATTATATATGGTAGTACAAATTCACTTTGGGATCCCAAACTGAGTTTCATGGATACTTAATGAAACCTTCTTTGACAGACTAAATAATAAACTTATAATGGTTAGAGGAGGAGCTGTTTTTTGTTGTTGTTGTTGTTGTTTTTTTAGTTCTAAATCTTAACAGGTCTTGTTTTCAGCATTTTACCATGTCTACTACAGATTTTTATCTTGCATCAAGTTAAAGGAAATTTCCTTTTACTCCCAGCTTATTGAAAATTTTTAACATGAATGGAGGTTGAATTTTATCAAACACTTTTTTTTCCTCTATTTTAAATTAATGGAATAAAGTTGTTCATAAGGTCCTTTTGAAAATCTATAGCATCTGTAATTGTCCCTTTTTTTTTTTTTTTTTTTTTTTTTTCATTTTTCATGTTATTTATCTAGACTTTTTTGTTGTTAGTCTTGCCAGCCAAGTTTATTTGTCTTTTCAACAAATTAACTTTTTTGGCCTTGTTCATTCTCTCTATTGGATGTTTCCTGTTTCATTGATTTCTGCTCTAAAATATTTTGTAATTTCTATTTTCTTTGGATTTTATTCTATTTTTCTTTTTCTAACTTCTTTAATTGGATGATTAGCTCATTAATTTTCAGCTTCTTTGTAGTATATGCATATAAAATTTTTTCTAAGGCTATAGTGACCATACTTCCTGGATTGCCCATATCACTTAAAATTTATATATGCCTTGTCCAGACGTAATGGCCAATAGTTTCCCCTTTTTTCACTCCCCAGAATATCCTGGTTTGGACAATCAATTATCTGGTCTCTCTATCCTAAAGTCCTAAGTTCTAATCTATGGTATTTTTAAAATTCAGTTCCAAGTATTTTCTATTACGATTTTTTTTGACCCTTGAGTTCTTTCCAAGTATGTTTCTTAATTTCCAAACACGTGGTGGTTTTCTATTTGTCTAGACTCTATGATTTTTATTTAAAGGTCATCAAGAAAAGATGTTAAAACAATTATAGAAACGATTGTAGAAACAGTACAGGCCATTGTCTCTGGAGTTGGACCTGGGGTTGAATCCCAGCTCTGCTGCTTAGTATCTGTATAATCTCAGGCAGGCACTAAACTTCTCTAAGCTTTGGGTTCTTTATCTGAAAATGGGACAATAGTAGAAAATATTTACTACATAGAATCATTGACTGATCAAATGAAATAATATTTTTATAGAGGACATGCTCAATAAATGTTAGCTTCTGTGATAATATTACATTTTAAAGATCACTTTAATTTTTCATAAAATTGCACTAAAGGAATCCTCTAAAATGATGTAATTACCATAACCATAAATGATGTATCTACATAAAATGATGTAGATATTAGAAGCTTCAATTGCTTCATTGTTTAATGTTAAGTTTTAAATTTTAAAGTTCCCCTTTATCCCTAATTTCTTATCTTCATTATCAGACTTATTAATACTATATACATGAAACTAATACTTTCACCATCTAATATTCTGGGGTCATATTTGCATCGCCTTCCTTTTCCCATATTTAATCTTGAAAAATGAGACATCTAGGCCTTTGAAATTTTTGTTCCTCACCTTTCAATGTTTTATCAACAGCTTAGATTGGCCAATTTGTGCCTGAGCAGCATTGACAGGCCTCATCGAGCCCTTGGAGTTGTTTCAGAGTACTTGAATGTGTTTTTAGGGACAGCATTTGGGTTTTGTTTTGCAGCAGTGTCTGGCTCTTGATTATATGGAAAATAAATACTAATGTGAAATTCGGTGGCACATTGCCAACCTGAATAAAATCAGCATTCTCTTACTGAGAACGGAGAATGGATATTGTGTAGGCAACAAATGGGCTCTTGTATTTCAATTTGTGGGTGGTTTCTGTGTATGTGGTAGTCTTCTCCCAATGCCTTAAGATCTTCCCTTATATTTGCATAGCTTCTGAGTTCAGTGTATTGGGGGTGGGAGGGCAGTTGATGGTAGAGTGTGAAGGTAATATACATCAAGAACCTACCAATGTACAGGGCTTCTTTACATGAATTATTTTATGTAATCTTTACAACAAACCTTTGGGACAGATATTCTGGTTGTCCTCATTTTACTAATGAGAAACTGAGGCTACGAGCAGTTGCATAACTTGCTCAAGGATCCCACAGCTACTAGTAAGGGTGAAAGTTGGATTTCAGCCCAGAATGTTCTGAGCCTCTTAACCAGCTATGCTGTTTCTCTATTTTCCATCTTCTTCTCTTAACCCTAACAGAAATATGAAGTACATGGTGTCAGTTTCTTCGCAGATTTTATGTATCATCTTTCAGCTGGCCTCAGAACTGTCTTTGCTTCACCCTGGTACCATAGCCACTGGTAGCCTTCACAGATCCACACTTTTCTCCTTTTTCCCTGTAAGCATTGTGTTTACTCTGTGTGTTGGCAGCAGAAACTGAAAAGGAAATGCGGAAAAAGCATCTAACGGTTTTCATAACGTAAACCAAAATGTTGGTAGCGTGGGTGAGCTCTTTGGAGGAAGGCGCTATATAAATCTGACAAATAAATAAATAAATGGTTCCTTAAAAAAACTAGCTGAAAAAGCCTTAGTCTGTAACTTATTGAATTTAGGCCTGCTTGGTAGTCAGAAGTGTCCTTTTGCTCACCAAATATGAGTTTATTAAGGCATGATCTCTGTTGGGATCATTGGTGGGGGTGGAAAAAAGAGAAGGGGTTTAGAAGGAAGAAGAAAAGATTTGTTAGGAACAGAGCTGCTCTGCAGTTGAAAATGATTGCCTGCCTTGGTAAATAAAGGAATCTCTGTCAAAGCTGTGTTATATATACAACACATTCTTAGATACTTCTAAAGGATATGGAGAAGGGAAGGGGTTCAAATGAAGGTCAGTGAGTAAAGTTCACAGAATATATTTTGAAAACAACAAGAACTGAATTACTTTTACTAATCTCTGCAAATAAAAGCCATTATCAGCTACAAGCTCTGAATCTTTCTTCCAAATATATTTTTTGTGGCCTACCCTTAAGATACTCTTTGCCACTCCCACTCCCTCAAAACAAACCAGTACTGAACAATTCCCAGTTATGGGATCCCTCCTGTGAATCACAAGCCTGTATATAACATCATGGAACTTAAAAACTTGGCTTTGGGGAAGGGGTGGGGGTTGCTGGCTGGTGCCCATATGGAAGTACCTTTTCCTGAAGAGGCCATACCAGGTGAGATTTCAGTCTGGAAGGTGAGGTGAGCATTGAGCAGAAGTGGAGTGATTGGACCTGTCAGCTACAGAGGCTCTAGTAACAACTGCGTGGTACATGCAGTCTCTGGGTCATCAAAGGAGCTGATATATGACAGAGGGGAAAGGAGAGAGAATGGAGGGTGTATGCCCTTGTTACTGTTCCTTCCAAGTAGCATAAGGGTTTGGGCACTTTATAAAACTAAGGCTTTAAGAATACCTTGTCTGTCTTTTCTGCCCATAGCTTCACAAGTCCCATCAGGTTTGCAGTGTGCTGCTGGTGCCCATATTCTAAATGTCAAGCCTAAACCTGAATATCAGATTTACACCTCTTCAAAGACCATTGAAGGGTTTCCTTAAATAACAGCAGCCTTGAACATCGCATTCCTGATGAAGTTACATTGTAGTGTGTTCAGGATCCCAGTGAAAGGCTCTTACCCACTGAACCCCTTATAGTTTGTATTGCTTAAGATATTGACCAGACAGATTCTGATGCTTTTGATGCCTGGGATAAGCAGACGACTGCACATAAAATTGTTCAGTGATCTTCATGTTACAAAATGATCTTACCATGCTGCTCTTTTGGTAGTAAAGACTCACACAGAACATATACCATGTTACACGCTGATCTAAACCGTTATTTTATCTGCACACAAAATCTCTTCCGTTTAAGATTTAAATCTTGATGTTCTAGAAATGTATTGGCCACCTGTTGCCACAGATTGATTCAATTCAAAGTCAAGTTCTTGGATTTAAGGTTTTAATAGGATTCAAGCTAAAATTAAAAAGACTGTAATATTCAAGAATTACATTAAATTGATTTTTAAAAAAACCTCAACAAAACCATTCGTTCTAAATTCTTTATTTCTCCAGGAACCCTGGCTCCTACTTACTACTTGAGGGTATATGTTCACAAGCGCTCTTTTTAATACATAGACCAGTGCCTTATGCACAGTAGGCACTCAAGTGTTTCGTGGATTTAGGCTATACAATCTTGAAAGGTCACTCACTCATCTCTGACCTCCACACCCACCCTTTTGAAGTCAACCCCACAGTCTATAATTACAGCTTTTGTCTGCAAACTACCCTAGCTATGGCTTTAAGCCATGCTTAATAGACAAGATTTCACTTCATCATTCCAGCAGCATTTTGAAGAAAGATCATATCTCCATGTTACAGATGAGGAAACTGAAGCCGAGCAAATTTGTCCTCAGTCAGAACCTCAGGCTCTCCCTTCGGCCACACGGCCTGCCCAGCAGGAACAGGGCAGTTGGCCCCCATCTGGATTTATCTGACAGCTGAAGTATGTTAATGATACTCATTGGTTAGCAACAGTAACGAAAAGCTTTTATTGTTCTGTCTTATTAAAAAAATATGTATGTATTATGTATTATGAGCAAGAAAGAAAAATCATCTAAAGTCATAACCACCCGAAGATAAGCATTATTTACATACATGTTAAATTTTTGCAGGATTTTATGTGATGCCATAAATTTGATGCTCCCCTCTCAAATTTGATGCTCCTGTGTACTGTTTAGCTACCTGCCTTTCTTAATGTATCAAAAATAACCTTTCCAGGACCATATATATTTACATCATATCATGTTTCACGGTTGCTCTCACCTAAATGACTCTCACAATGTACTTTTCCAGTTAGTTCCTTTGTTAGACATTTGAGTTGGGGACTATCATTGTAGCTATAACTAATCATAGCCATGATTTAAGTGCTTTTTATATGCCAGACATAGAATTATTAGCTGCCTGCTTATCCTCCAAGTTATCAGGAAAAAATATTTCTCTATTTCTTGGTTTGCTCATTTGTACTTTTTGGTTACTAATGAAGTTAAACTTTGTGTCTGCTTATGGCCATTACTATTTCTTCCTAAGTGATTTTCCTGTTTATGTTCCTTACCCATTTTTTTCTATTGGTATATTCATCTTTTGTTGATTTTTTTTAAAGAGCTCTTTATGTCAACAGTATTAACGTTGCTATATCTATTAGAGATTTTCCCCCAGTTTGTTTTCATTTTCCTTTTGTTTCTTGTGTTTTTTGATTTATAGAAATTTCAGACTCATGCATTAAGATATATTCATATTTGTCTTGATTGCTATTGTTGGTATGATGCTTAGAAAGGTTTTCTCTCGCTCCAAGATAATGCAAGTTATCATGTATATTTATTACTAGGGGTTCTTTTTTATATTTAAATCTTTAATATATATGAAATTTATTTTGCAATGTGGTGTAAAACAGGGTCTAGCTTTTTTCCCCTTAGTGATTTGAAATGCTAACCCTAACAAAATTAAGTTTTAGAACTTGACGGTTTTTGCCTTTCCATTCAGTTCCTTTGGTTTGCCTATCTTTCATTCCTCATATTACTGTTTTAATTGTTATGGTTTTATAATATGTGATGATGTCTAGGAGGGCATTATTTCTTTTCAAAGATTATTTAGTGTTTTAGTTAAAATTTGGAATTATTCTTTCAAGTTGGTTGGGAATACCAACCAACGTTGGTATTTATACCAACGTTTATAGAATAATTTTCAGAGAATCATCTTCAAAGCTTTAAGTGTGTGTGATTTGCTGTTTTTCTCATTACTGAGATCTTTCTGTTCCTCAGAGAACACTGTTAAGGTTTTATTCTTACATAATTCCTGGCTATTCCTAAGGATTTTATGGTTTTGATTGCTATTGTGAATGGAGTTTTTTTTTTTCAAACCACATTTTCTAACTGGTTAATTTATACTTTTCAGGCTTTAAAAGTTTATTCTATCTACAGGTAAAAAAAAAAAAGAAATCAATGAACTAGTGAACAAACATATGTAAATTTACTGCTGTTTGCAAATAATTGGTTTTATATGTTCAGATACATCATTTAAGCCAACTGTATAAATAGACCGCATGAAATAAATATGCATTGTATATGAGAAGCTACTACATCTTGCTTCGATTGTTGTTGTTTATTACTACTCCCTGACCTAGATTTATAATGTGCTATGTTATTTGGGGAAGAGGATAAAACATCCAGAAATAAGCATTAATAAGTACATTGCAAATAATTTTCCTAATCTGAACTTTAGTCCCTGAGCTAAATCATAGTGAGTATTCATCATATTGCTAGTTAAACCATAGAACTTCTTTCTTCCTTTACAGATTTCAGAGACAACTATCTGAACCCTGCCATACCTTCCCTCCTCAGTCAGGAGTTCCTGGAGATAATCGCCCCAGTTACCACAGGCAAATGTCAGAACCTATCGTCCCTGCAGCTCCTCCACCCCCTCAGGGATTCAAACAAGAATACCATGACCCGCTCTATGAACATGGGGTCCCAGGTTTACCAGGCCCACCGGCACATGGGTTCCAGTCACCAATGGGAATCAAACAGGAGCCCCGGGATTACTGCGTTGATTCAGGTTCGCATAAAAATCATTCCATTCCTTTCCTCATTGTCTCATTCATCTATCAGGTAGTTATAAGGTGTCCTCTATATGCAATTGTTTTATAAGAATTGCCTTAAAGAACTTAAGGTCTAGTAAAGCAGGCATGTTTAGGCACCACTGAATACAAAGCAAAATGGAAGATCCATACAAATGGTAGCAAGTATGGTAGGCATTCAGAAGTGGCACAGAGTACACATCTGAGCCCAAGCCTAAAGATTGCTGGGGTCCAATCTTGGTGGTACCGTTTTTAAGAACTTTTAGTGTTAGGGTCACTGAACACAGGGCATATCATTTCTGCATTTCAGTCCTGTCCCTAGTTTTGTGGCTTTCTTTTGGAGTATACCAAATCCATTGAATTCCCAATATAAGTATAAGGAAGATAGTGAACATGTAGCACATGATTCTTTCTATTCTTGAAATGAATGGTGTTCTGATATTTCATGGCTTTATGGGGCCCTGGTACACCATGGAAAAGATTGTCCTATTCTTTGCTTGATGGGATTCACTGTTCTGTTGCCTTTTGAGAGGGAAAGTTCCTGTGTCTTTCAGCAGCTGCTAGTGTACACAGGGAGAGGTATAACATGTTAGGGTATCTGTTGTTTAGTTATAGTATGTCTTCTGTCTAGGAACTTACTTTAACATATCAAGAAGTTTAAGCTGTACTTAAAGGGCCTTGCTCCACCCCACATCCCCCGTCCCCAATACACACACACACACACACACACATTCCCTCCTCCCCCACCCCAATATACCCCCCCACACACAAACTCTGCAAGACATTAAATGAAACCATTGGGAGAAAGAAGAGTTGGTATTTTGCAGGGATTTACATACTTAAGAAACTCTTTCCTCTTGGTTTCCCCTTCCCCTTTCAGAGATGACTTCAACTTTTTACTCTTTTTTCACAGTTGAGGCTAAGGGAATTTGAGGGTGGTTGGTAGGTTTCCAATTTTTCCCTTGTGTGCTTAAGTTTTCTTGACAATCCTGAGGAGAGGTTGGGCAGCATGTATATGAGTGGCTTTTTGCAAATGGAATGGGATATCAAATTTGCTCTTGGCCTTCTCTGAGATAGTACATCGATTGTTCCATTCAGCCTGAAATTGGGCTGAAACGGGAAGTCTGGAAAGGTAGGTAGGTAGATAGCAGTTGGTAGATATTACCAATTGATATCTTATAAAATTTCCACTAGCATTACTCCTTAAGGTTGTGATGTATTTTTCTTGGGAGTAGGCAATATATTTCTATTGGGATTGACATTTTAATCTGTCCTGACCCAATTCCTTAAAGTAAGACCCTCAGCAGATGATACCATGTCTGTAATTCTTTGATCAGAGTAGCATTCCTGGGGTGAATGCTCATCCCAGTGGGCACAGCTCAACTAACTGTCTTTGCTCTTGATAGACACCTTGATATATGACGCCTGAAGAAGAGATCACTTGAGTATGGTTTGGTTTCATTTTAACAGTTCCAGCATGGCTAAAATGTTCTTGCCAAACTGCAAATCCCCTAGCCCTGACAGTTCTTATTCAGGCTTCATAACTTCAAATCCCCTAATCTTTTGTCCTAAAAATACCCTGGCCACTTGGAACAGAATTGGATGTGACCATCTGCATAAAGGAGAGCAGATTGGGAGAGATCTGAAAGCAATCTGCTTCCCGCTCTGGACCTCAGAACCCCTGAGTCAGTGATAGACAGGAGGCCAGGCTTGGCCTTTTAAAAGTCACTTTCTTTTTCTACCATTACCTCTCACCAGATTTTAGTGTTCACTAATTTCTAAAATGAGTAAAGTAGGAGAGCAAGATAATGAATTTTTCCCCCTGTGACCCTTGTTTGGGAGTGGCTTACTTTCAGATGATGGGTTATAGTATGTTTCCCATGTTTCCTATCAGGCTGGTGTATCTTTGCCAGAACAGGGTTGAAAAGACATGACCTTGGAGCTAGGAGAAGATTTGGGGCTTTGCTGCAGAGCTGCATTTGAACCAATGTGCCAGTGCTACTGCAGAACTATTGACAGGGGTGTGGACATCTGTGCTTCTCTTTCAGAAGTGCCTAACTGCCAGTCATCCTACATGAGAGGGGGATATTTCTCCAGCAGCCATGAAGGTAAGGAGCTTTTAAAAAAAAAAAAAAAAGAAAGAAATACCCAAGGAAGTTTAAAATTGCCGTTTCCAGGCTAAGACTGAGATCACAGGTTAAACCTTCCTTAGCTCATGAATATGAGAGCTAATTGATAATAATCTTCAGTTATTTTGCACACAAGATTTGAGGCATAGTCCTAAGCACTGTGGGGCCTGCCATCATTTTGAATAGCAGTAATTCTAGTCTTCAAGAGTTCATTGAATAATATGAAGTAAAAATAAACCAACCTGATTTCCATATTTTTCATACAGAAGTTTACATGTCTGTATATAACACAATCAGCCTAAAGTGGAACTTGGGAATATGTCAATAAGGGTGGTTTCATGTGGAACCTGTTCCATTGTTCAAATGTGTTGGTAAGGGAGAAACAAAAAAGTGACAAATAAATGAAAATGAATCAGTCCAAAAGAAAAGGAATGTCTTGGGAAAGAGTGTGACAATAGGTTTCTAGTTTTTACTTAGTTTGGTGCCTAGCTGGGTAACATTTCACTGTCATTATTACTATATGATAAATGGTTACTGCTTTTAAAATAGGAGGGAAATCTGAGATGTGCTGACCTTGAGAGGGGCCGGGGGGAGGGGACAGGTTGATGAGACTCTATAGAGAAATATTACATACAAAATGCTCTGCAAAAGGACACAAAAGAAATGTTGTCTAATTGGATAGATTAAAAAACGCAAAAGAGAAACATGAGAATAGATATGAAGCAATTTACCTAAAAGCCTGGATCATCACATGTCCTGACATTTATTTGACTGTGTAGGTGATAGTTTCATGTCAAGGGTATGATATTTATTCAAGTTCTTAAGCCCAGTCCCTTTGGGACCAACTAATTCAACAAGTCTCTGAGATAATCTGATCGTAATTTGGTGAAGGAGCCGTGGCCAGGATTAAACCTGTGACTTTGCCTTCATGAGAACTGACCTCCTAATTGAGGCGAAAGTAATTTAGAACAAATAAGATACATAAGTTTTCTATGGGAGATGGCTTTAAGGAAGTGGTCAGAATGGGTAGAATCTCAAAGTTCCCTGGAGGAACTTGCTTTTGAGCTCATTTTGTTTAAAATATTAACTTTTGTAGCAAACAAATATTGGTTGTACAATATTTAGATAGTACAGATAAGCAAAAATATGAAAATTGAACTTCACCATCCAGAGATCATCATTAACATTTTGCTATATAATTTTCTGGTCTTTCTGTACATACAAAAATATAGAATCATACAGATCATACAGGACCCATTGTTTGATACTCTGCTTTCTATTTTTTCTTTTCCTAATAGTCATTAGCACAGATTGAGCCCTTAATATGTATAAACACTGCTGAGTGCTTTGCATGCTCTCAGATTAAATCATTTAATCCTCATTGCAGCCCTATATATGGATATTCCTATTATGCCCATGTTATAATGAGGAAACTGAGGCTCAGAGGTTTAAAAGGTTTGCCTAAGGTCACAGGGCTGGGAGGGTGGGGCCAGAATTCCAAGCCACACCCTGTGAGTACCAGAATCCACACTCTTCACTTTCCTCCACGCTGTATAGTTCTTTCTATAGCATTACACATTCTTTTTTTTTTTTTTTTTTAATTTATTCATTTATCCCCCCCTTGCTGCTTGTGCTCGCTGGGTCAGCTAACCACGCCGTGCTGGCGGGCTTGCCTTCACCAGGAGGCCCCGGGAACCGAACCCGGGGCCTCCCACATGGTAAACGGGAGCCCCACCGATTGAGCCACAGCCGCTTCCCAGCATTACACATTCTTGTACAATTTCCTGTGTACAATACTCATTGCATGGGTATGCATTTTGCTGGTCACCTGTTCCTGAAAATGTATACATTAACAGGTTATTACCAAAGTAAACCAAACAGAGGTGAATTATTCATCTATCTAAATCTTCTCATACTCCTTGATTTATTTTTTTTATTTTGTTTCATTTTTTTTTTTTTTTTTTTTTTTAGGTTGATTCATTCTTGAGGATAAATTTCTGAAAAATTTCTGGGTATAAGGGAGATGACATTTTTAAGGCTTCTGCTGCCACTTTTTATGAGGGCCTGTGTTTTTGTTGTTGATTTTGTTTGTTTTTAGTATGTCGCAGATTTTGAAAACTTAAGATAACTTTGAAGAAGTAATTAGATATGAATTAAAAGGAAGGGGGAGACATTTGGGGGGGGGGCGATAATTGAGCTTCCAGAGCTGGAAGGAGCATTTACTGAGTAGCTCCTGCACAATTGGATGGCAGTAGCAAATGGATTGGTTAAGTTGGTGGAGAGGAGCCCTGTTTGGGACAGGGGTGAAGTTTGAGAAGCATGAAAGGCCTGGAGAGATGGGCTCAGATATTTAGTTACTCTTATGGGCAAAGGCATGGCTGTAAATGGTAGAAGTTGGGACTGCCCTTCTGAACATTGAAATAGGGAAGATTTTTTTCTTTAGAACAAGTTTCTCCACAGGTATGTTTTGTCTTCTGTCCTGTACATTTCTCCATAACCATCTAGAGCAGTGATACCCCAAACCAGTGATAGCATCTTCCCCTGGGACTTGTTAGAAATGCAGATTCTCTGGCCCTACCCCAGAATCAGAAACTGTGAGGGTGGGACCTAGTAGGAGATTCCGATGCACACTGAGTGCATGTAAGTTTGAGAACTACTGCTCCAGAGTAGTGATTCTCAACTTTGGCTACACATTAGAATCATCAGGGGGACCTTTAAAAACCCTGATGTCCAGGCTTCACTCCAGAATAATTAAATCAGAAAATCTGATGGGACCCAAGCTTCAGTTATTTTTTAAAGTTCCCCAGGTGATTCCAATGTACATCCAAGGTTGAGAACCACTGCTTCCTAGAGTTTTAGAGGAAGGTTGAGAGAGCTGATAAAGGAGCACCATGAAGCATTGGTTGGTTTTTGGAAGTGTTTAGTTCACAGCAATGGCTTCTATGGGAAGCTGCTTCCTACTGACTAAGTGTTGTTGCACTGGGCACCCGTGACATTCTGAGGGAGCATCCACCCCGGAAAGGAAGGGCTGTCTACTGGACCACTGACCATGATAGGCACAACTGTATAGAGCTTTCTTCCAGGTTCCTGAATGTTTCTACAGCAGCAGTTGATGCCTGCAGCAAACCAGGAGGGCGGGGGCAGCAGGAAAGCATTTTTCATAATTACAACATTTAGGAAAGAGCATACTCTTAAAGGAAATATTTTTAGTAAGACATTGGGTTGCTTACTACACAGAGAATAACTAGCGACTTTGTGTGATTTTTTTTTTCCTCTACTCTTTCCTATTCCTTTTCCTGACCCCATACACATTGAAAAAGGTAGTTTTTTGAAAGAGGCCCAGCATTCTTAATTGCTCTAAATTACCCTGAGGAGGTTTTTCTATCCTTTTTATACAGCCTTGACTGCAGATGCCCTTAAAACATTTAGTGAAACAAGTGTTTCTGATTGGCATCTGGGATTGCTAAGATAACTATCCTGTCTTGAGCATTCACCTGGAATCCTTTCATACGGTTTTGAATCTTTAATTTCCACTTTGCCCCTCAAACAGGTTCTTCCTTCCTGCCACCTTTATTTGGTTGTGGCCACAACTGATGCAAATTCAACTGACATTTCACTTAAACCAACAGCATCTTCCAGATGTTTTAAAGAACCATATGTGGAAATGACTAAAAACCACAAAATACACCCAATGATACTCTTTATAGGCAGCTCTTCATCTGATTAATTTTGAAAACTATACCTAGAATTTAATCTAGATTTACTTTTATTTCCTATATACTGTGAATGTATTACCTTACCTCAGAGGAAGAAAAGCTCTAAAAATAACATGGCATGTTGACAGGTGTGTAACCTTTGAAATATTTCACTTATAATGACTTTATAATAAGGCCATTAAAACATCACTGAAATATCAAAATCCATAAGGAGGGTCGAGAAATACATAGTTTCCTGGCAGCCAAGGCAAAAAACATGAAGCATGATGGATTATGTAATTCTTGTTGACAAAATAAAGAATATCAATTTGTCATAAAAGTCAAACTGTTTCCTAGTACCAAATTGGAAAATAAATTTATCACAGGAGTCACTGAATCCCTGGCTTAAAAGATAACATTGTATTCTAAGTATTTCTTAGGAGAGATTATAGAGTCTTCCCACATTTATTTAAGTGTTTATTGAGTACTCATTATATGCAAACTACTGTGAGGATACTAAGATATTCAGTACCTGGTCCTTAAGGAATTTAGAATACATGACAGGATATAAGATATGGTTCTCACATTTTTTCAGTTGAGTTTTCTTTATAGTACTTATCACAGTGTGCAATTACTGTGTTTCTTTATCATTTATTATACACTTATATACCAGGAGCTATTCATGGCACTTTAGATACATTAACTTAGTTAATCCTTACAACATCCCCATAAGATAGGAATTATTATTATCCCCAGTTTTCAGAGAATGAGCCTGAAGCACAGAGATTAATTAACTTTTCAAAGTTACACAGCTAATCAGGGTAGACTCACTATTTAGCTTCCACACTATACCTAATCTCATTTCATTTTCTGTTTTATTGTCCTTCTCCTCCAGTTGTCATATAAGTTCCATGAGAGCAAGGACTGAGTCTGTGTTATTCTCCTTACTATCTCCTTCTAGCACAATGCCTGGCATAAATATTTATTGGATTAAATAATAAATGCCAATAAAATATACCGCCTTTGATGTAGTTGAGCAACAAATAAGTGGTGCTTGGGGCTGAGGAAACAAAAATGACTAAGACAAACCTCAAAACAATCTCAGTTCTGCCAACTTGGACATATTCCTCCTAGTCCTGGGACACTTAAAATGGTGCTTGGCCTGCCAAGAATCTACTTAATCTGGGCTGATTGAGAAGAAAGAAAGAAAACAGATTATTTCTTGGTGCCTTTACCCATGGGATAATTCAAGTTACAGTGAATCCTTCTCAACGCCAACAAAAGCTCTTCATTGCAGAGCATCTTTCCCTGCCTGTCTCCATTGCACACCCAAGACCCACGCACTTGTATAAATACATCCAGATGAATCAACTGGAGAGTTGAGCGCAGGGAGGCATCGTTTATCAGGCAGGAGCTCCTGGGGCTTTCTCCTGAGAAGTGATGTTGATAAAGGAGGGTTACACTGAACCCTCTGGAATGTAGGTTGAGGGTTTGTGGATTAAGAATCCCATCCTTACTTCTCCTTGTCCCCTTTAACCTTTTGCTTTCCTTTCCTTTCCTTTGCATTTGCATGTGTTGTTGAGTCAGTCAGTTCTCTAGTCTTGACTTCTGTTTAGTCATTTATAAAATGAAAACATTTTATTGGTAGAAAATCTCTTGAGATTTCTTCCACTGTGTCAGGTGATAATCAGAACTCCAACTTGCTTTTAGACCTACTGCTCTTAGCGGTCTTCCATAGGCCCAAGCCTTTCTTCATTTTGGAAGGTTCTCTACTCTCCAAGCTCTTTCATAATTCCATAAGGTATGTAGGGAGTCTGGACAAGTTATAGGAAACTGAAAGGAAAATGGCAGGACTATACACAGATGAACTAAACCCATCCAGCTAGGCTGATTAAAATAGAAGAGATGTCTTTTCAGATATAAAGGCTTAGTCACGGCAACACAATATGTGAAGGAACTTACTGGTGACTCAGTGCTTCCCTGCAGTCTTAGCTCTTAATAACAGAATTGATGTGGCTCTGGACCAGGGCTCAGGTGATGGCATCAGAACATGAATCCTAAGTCCCTTTGAAATCCCTGAAAATTCCGTTTGGCATAGATACAGTATAAGTGCTTAGGGCCTGACATGGCAGAATCCCATTTTAGTCCTTAAATCCATAATTTTAGTGCAACACAGATAAAATTTGTTAAGCAGCATGGTCCTTCTTTCTTTTTCCTTATTTTTTATTTTTTTCTTTTTCTTTTTTTTTTTTTTTAATTCTCCTTTAGGTTTTTCATATGAAAAAGATCCCCGGTTGTATTTTGATGACACTTGTGTTGTGCCTGAGAGACTGGAAGGTAAGTAGCCTCACCTGAGGGTTGTTGCTTAAATGGAGGGTTGAAGAAGTCAGAGCGCCTCAGTTTTGCCAAGTTAAATGATTGAATCGGTGTCAACAACTCCTTTTTGCCCAAATCACCTAAGAAACCTGAGACTGAAATATTGCTTATGTATCCTTGCCCCAAACAGGCAAAGTCAAACAAGAGCCCACCATGTATCGAGAGGGGCCCCCTTACCAGAGGCGAGGTTCCCTTCAACTCTGGCAGTTCCTGGTTACCCTTCTTGACGACCCAGCCAATGCCCACTTCATTGCCTGGACAGGCCGAGGTATGGAGTTCAAGCTGATAGAGCCTGAGGAGGTAAGAACTGGATGCCAGACTTAGATGGTTTTGAATTTGTTGTTGTTGATGACGGTGGTGGTGGTTTGGATATCCATTGAGGCTTTTTACTGTGATAAACAAATCTCTCCCTTCTCATTTACATCCTGCCCAGTGGGCTTGCAGTGCCCTTCTTGTTAATAGGACACTTTACAGTACATGGACAGGCAGAATTCTTCACTGTAAAATATATGAAAAGTATTTGTAACACTTCTGCAAAAGCTGGGGAGTGAGGCTATGAAGACATATCCAAATAGGGTAAGCTTTCCCTCTTTTTCAAGTGTTATTTCACTGATACAGACTTATTTTGGCTTCAAACCTCATGTCATAATCTACATCTGAGGCTACATGAACATGTTATATGACATTTTGTTAAGATATTTCAGGATATAACTACCCCTACTGTATGTCTCAAATGGCTCTAATGTGGATAAAGGAAATTATCAGAGATTGGTCAGTCTTATCAGCTTAGATTTTTAGAGTGTTACATGGCATCACAGTCATTCAAAGATGACACAAACTTCCATTATTTTGTTAATAGAAAAAAAAAAAAAAAAACATTATTACTGTCTGTTTACCCAAAACTATTGACAGAAAATCTTATAGGCAGAACCAATAGCATTTCTTCAGTGGGTAGAGCCACACCCATAGAGCTCTTTTCCTGAGTATCATATAACAAAGTAAATTAGATCAGGTTGTCAGTTTAGCATATTCTAAAGGGGCTGATTTTCATTTCTATTTGATTTAGAATCTAGAGTGATTATAAATAGAAAAGAAATAACCGCCCCACCCCCCAACTGGCGTATGCATCTTTTGATAGTATATGCTTAGGCTTTATATATTAAACCAGCAGGGCAAAAGGTATCATTGGGTTGGGTGTAATTAAAATGGGAACAACACTCTTGTGAGAAGGCATTTGAGAAAGAACAGCAACTTTTGGTGGCATTTATTTAACTCCAGGGCTCGCTTTAGCACAACACAGGGATAAGTTGGCATGGGGGTTAACAGC
Organism: Tolypeutes matacus; assembly: GCA_026826555.1. Lineage (NCBI taxonomy): Eukaryota > Metazoa > Chordata > Mammalia > Cingulata > Chlamyphoridae > Tolypeutes > Tolypeutes matacus. The sequence goes on from JAKSZT010053887.1 coordinate 43,141,264, forward strand.
AGGAGGTAACAATCTAGCACTTGATTTGGAAGAAGGAAGTGGTCTGAAAGTTAAGATGGGATAAGGAGGAAAATGTATGGATTGGAAACTTAGGAAGAATCCTGAATGGTAGGAGAGGAAGGAAAGGTTCATTAAAGGCATTTGTAAAAGAGGTATGTGTATGGTGTTCCCTGTTTTGAATCGTTGTAAAAATGGAACTATATCAACATCTCATATTGTAAATAGTTTCTGTTAAGGCTCAGTCTACTTTCTAAGCCAGAGTTTGGTATTACTGTGTTTTTCTAAGCATTTCTTGTTGGCTAAGCCATATTTTAGGCTTCCAGCCATACTGGAGGGCCATCCGTCCCACATGGTCCCATTCTTCTCTCTGCTTTTCTAATAACGTGATCTGGTTTATATGAGACTTGAGGAAAGCGTGTCGCCTAGACTCACTAAGGCTTTTTTGAAAGTAGGTCTGCCATGTGGGCAGCCCTTATTGATTTATCTCCTTTCACAAACAGGAGCTTTTATTGCTTTATTGCTACTGCCTCAGGCTTAAGCACAGGCTGTACAGCTGCAGGTAAACCTGGTTATGACCCTTTGTAAAGCTGTTATTGAATCTGCTGCTCTCCTACCAATGGTAAAGAAAATGATGACCAGATGGCAAAGAGCCTCTGCTTTCTTACTTAATAAAGAAACTAATATTAATCCAGAATGCTCATAAATGCCAAGTAGCCAAGTCACGTTAGAGGCCTGTGGTGGCCTTGATCCTGCCTCCTCTTGTGGAGCAGCTTTGTTTCTCCAGGAAGTGCTTCTTCCCACCCCACTTGAAGTCCCTGAGCATTCCATAAGCTCTGAATCTTCCCTTCTCTTAATGCAGGACTGATGGTTCCACTTGTGTAGTTTGGCCTTGTGACACACATTTGTTGAATGTTTCCCCCTCTACTCCTTGTATACAAGTTTGGGCATCCTCTTCTTGCTAATCTCAGGATGATACCAACCCCTCAGAAAAACCGTAAGGCGTCGACATGTGGGAAGCTTGAAGGGTAAAGAGGAGGAAGCTGTTTGGGACGTAATTGTAGGCAGCTGTGTGGCTGAGTAGTGCACTCTGGGTAATTATCCATAATATCCATTACACTGTGCATGGAAATTGTGGTTTTAGAACTGCGTTTTGGCAGGCCCCCTAATCAAATGTCTTTTGATAGTCATCCAGCTTAGCACCCTCTCAATTATGACTGACTCGGCTTTAATCTGGAGCCATTTTAGCTATGAATCTGCATTAATGAATATTTTGGGGGGTAGGGTTGTTTGTTGAACATGTGGTAGATAACTGATGCCATGGAGAGGTTTAAAAGGATGGGCTGCTAGAAGCAGCCATTCCCTGTGCTGTGGATTGCTGTCCCTTTAAAGGGGAGAAGGAGATATGTGCATGTTTTAACTCCTTCAGCCTCAGAGTTTTTCTCAAAGTAACTCATGGAAAAGCTATTGCCTGTTCTTCACCACACACACCCCCATCCCCTCACCCACCCACCCCCAAGAAATTAGGTGGCCCTAATTTCCAGCAGATCTGGGGCTGTGCTGCATTACGCATTACTGTAGAAGGAGCAGCCCTGGTAAGGGCTACTGAATCACAGGGCTCTGGCCAGAGAGGATGAGTCAGTAACTATAGCTACCAGAGCTGCTTTGAAATCTGTGCATATACAAAACATCTCTCCAGCAAGTGTTTGCATATGCAAGTGCCAACTGAGATGTTGAGGCTGAAGTTAAGAATATTCAAGGATTGTTTTCCACCTCTGAACATAGTGAACTATGTAACTGGGCTTCTTTTAAAAGTTCCCTGCATCACTTGTGACTGACAGGAATTAAAGTATCAGAGTGTCATTTCTTTTACACTGGATAGAAGGAGACAAGTGTTGGTTAGTAGATTTTCCTTCTTACCACTGTTTTCCACTGGTTTAAAAATGTCTATTTTCTCTAACCAGGATTTGATTTTTGGTGAATTTTGCCTTTTTTTTTTTTTTTTTTTTTGGCTATTTTGAAGGTAGAGTTGAATAGATGCAATATGGAGAAAAGAGGAGACCCAAGGCCATCGTGTGTCCCATAAGGGTGTGAAGAAAATGAAAGGAAATTTTACTTTCTTGCAAGGCAGAGTGGAACCATGGCTATTGAATTATTCTAATGTAATCATGACAGATGCATTCTTCCTTACTCATTTGATCATTTCTGGTATTTATTAAAGGTCATTTTAGAATCCTGAATTTGGAGATTTGTTGCTTTAATTCTGCCCAAATACCTTAAAGAAATACTTTAAGTGAAATGCTGGCAGTCTCCCTACTTTGCACTCCATGTTTAACATTTGGTTTGTAAAAGATAAAAAGGATGTAGTTATTTTGTTTTTTAAGAAGTTGTTTCCAAAACTGACCTAAAATGCTCAAAACATGGCCCCTGGTTTGCAGAAATTAAAAGACTCCTGAAAAGACTCCCATTTCCAAGGTTATTCTACTCCTTCCTTGACAGTCATCCTAATAAATAGGGCTTTGGGTGCTGAGATACTTGAGAACAGCAATTGCTTGGCTGCTCTGGTAATCTGGTAACTCTACTAGGAAGTTTTCCTGCTATAAGGCTTCTCTGTCCAAAGCTCCAATTACATTGCCCCATCACTGCATCTCAGGTGGACTGGGTTGGATATAATGCACTGCAGAACTGTTTGGGAAGCCCTGTTAATTTTTCATTAAGTGGATAATGGTGCTACATGCTTTAGTGTCCATTCTGCAAGTCTGCTGGGAGCAGGGGATTGGATGGCAGCAGGCTGAAATGATCTGATTCCCCTTACTCCATGAGCTGCAATAAATGAACATCTCCCAGCCCCTCTCCAATCTTATTAGAATTGAACTTTTGCTCTGTTGGCCCATTAGCAACTCGCTAGTGTGTTTCTAATGTTTCAGGAATGACCATTCTAATTATTCCTTATTGACTGCTACAGAAACCATAGCACTTAATGGCAACATGTTAATGGGCTATGAGTATTGGTCAATAATTCATATATGGAAAACTGGTAGAGAGCTGGCCTCCTCAGGGACTTTAGCCTAGCCCTTTACTATCTTAAAGCACCAGGATTCTTCTACTCTAGTCTCCTAGCAGTTGTGACCGAATCATCATCTTTGTTGAATCGTTGGTCTTCAGGGAATTTAACCTTTTCCCTTTTAGGTCAGGGAAATGGGTCATTAACCAAAGCATTTGGGTTAGAGAACTGGCTCTTCTGGGATTGGAAGAAAACTTCTAGGACCAGTGTTTTCCACTGCTCTGTTTTCCTGTCTCTTCAGGTTGCTCGGCGTTGGGGCATCCAAAAGAACCGGCCAGCCATGAACTATGACAAGCTCAGCCGTTCTCTGCGCTATTACTATGAAAAAGGAATCATGCAAAAGGTGGGGCAATTAGACAGATAGACCACCCCTGTCTACTTTAAAATAAAATGTCAAAGGAGTCTCTCGTAAGATTGTTTATAATGCGTAGGAGAGAATGTTAGCCTCATAAGTTATTCTGTGATTGGTAAAACAAACTTAAGACAAGAGTCAAATGAGATATTAGGAGGCCTTTAATGCTCTTGAGTACATGGAAACCAGAGTACACATGTGGAACATACAGTAGGAAAATTAGGCTCCACTGCTTTAACTACAAAGAAATTCAGAAATAATTTTAAGACAACCATAAAGAAGCACATAAGGGGAATCAACTAAAGGTCTCTACTCCCACAAGAGCTTGGTTGAGTCTTTAGCTATTAAAAACACCTAGACCTCCAAATCTCTTAGTTTGATCATCTTAAAAGTGATAGAGAAATAAGGAAATCTTATTTCTCTTTCAGAATTTATATAGAAACTAGATTTCAAGTTAAAAACCCAAGGTTTATAAAATGGCACCAGAATAAACTGGTGAAGCATGTCTGGAGGAAGCCAGTACAAAATTCTTATTGGGATGGTGGTGAGTGACCACACTCTTAAAATCCCATGGATAGGTAGGAAAAGAATGGCAAATTGTTGATAGGTCTTTCGTAGCCTCCAAGTTTTCTACTGTACTGTTCCCTCAGAATTTAGCATTTATACATTTAGGCAGTCTACATGGTAGAAGATGCCTTTGGCAAGTAGTATATGGGCAATGCTGCTGAGAACTTGTTCATATTGAAGCCAGATCCATTGTTCTCATAGGCAGATGATAATGTGACCCCAAACTCCCCTCACCACCTTAAAAAATATTAAATATGGTCTTCTGGATAAAATCTAGACTGTTTTAGCACTGCATACAGGAACTAAAGCTGTCCTCAATTGGGTCACCGTCTAATTCTCCTGTTTGCTCACTTGTTCTTGACTACTTTCTTTAGTACAGACACTTTTCCTCTTAATTATGTTTTAATGTAGTATTTGTTTACTAAAGAATTCAGGTTATATGCATGTAAGTTACCAAGCATAGGATAAAATGAAAAAACAAAACAAAACAAAACAAAAAACACCTATTAAACTACCATTTTGCTTAAGAACTAAAACATTCCCAATGCTTTCTGTACCTGGCCAGCCCCTACTTCTTTTCTTCCTCAGTATATATTATCTGTTTACTCCTCTAGACTCTGAAGTCCACAGCCTGAGTCAGGTGGCCCCTTTTCTGTTTCTAATAACACCTGTGTTTATCCCCATTGCTGCCCTTCTCTCTGTATTGTAAATTGCTCCCTTACTTGTTGATATCCCCCACAGGAGTGTAAGCTCCTTTGGGGTGGGAATTGAGGGTAGGAATTGAGGGTCCGATTTCAGTGCCTGGCACAGAGTTAGTAGCTGTTATAGGATGGGTGGTCATCCTACCTCCATCCCTTTTATTTTTTATTTTTTTTTTATTTTTTTTTTTTTTATTATGGGTAAAAATCAAAATTCTCACAATACATACAAACATTTGTAAAATGATATATAAATATATATGTATCCCTTTTAAATATATATCTGTTTAACAGCTTTATTTGGATGTAATTCACATACCTTATAATTTGCATATTTAAAGTGTATAATTCAGTGGTTTTTAGTATATTCACTAAATTATGCAGCTATCACCACAGTCAATTTTAGGACATTTTCATCACCCAAAAAGAATTCCATATCCGTTAGCCGTCACTTCCCATTTTCTCCCAATCCCCCTACTCGCTTTTAGTGTTAATATTATCAGGTCAAATACTAAGTTGAGGAGGGAAAACCATTATTCCTTTGCTGATCCCAACTCCAGAACCAATATGAGGCAAAGTAACCAAGACATAGTAACTCAAACCAATGGAAGTGAGTAGTCCCCTCTGGTCAGTTCCTAGGTTTTCCAAGGAAATAGAAGAGAACTTTATTTCTGAGAATGAAACAAGCAAAGAGTACAAGAAGATCCAGGAATGAGACTTGGGTGGGTTTAGATCCTAACACTGCCATTTATTAGCTATATGCTTTGAGACAAGTTATTTAACCTCCCAAAGCCTGTATTTCAATAAAAATGTAGATACTCCCTGTTACAATCTCACAGGGTAATATATGTGAAAATGTTCCAGAAATAATAATGTGCTATTCAATGTAAGGGATTGTTACTGTATTTATTATATGACCCTTGAGTAAATGGGAACTAATTAAAAGGTGAATGATAGCATGCCAGAGTGGGGAGGGACTATACCTTCGATTTTGGAAAGGGAAAATTGAAGTTCATAGAGGTGAAGACTTGTTAGTGACTGAACCCAGACTAGAAGCCGTCTAGTATTAACTCCACTCTGCCCTCCTGCCTCACTTTTCCACATACAGGTGCCGACTTTGGGTTTTAGGAACCCAGAGAGTAAAGATAAAGCTGTGGTTCCCAAAACCTCTAGTCGGGGTGGTTGATACATCTGCCACCCGGAAGACTTCCTTTGGTGGAGAAGCTCATTGTCCAGTTTCCCCAAGCCCTGTTCCAGCTGGTTCTCAATAAGGTGTGTTTTTTCTCTCAGGTGGCAGGAGAACGATATGTCTACAAATTTGTCTGTGACCCAGATGCCCTTTTTTCCATGGCCTTCCCTGACAATCAGCGTCCATTCCTGAAAGCGGAATCTGAGTGCCACCTCAATGAAGAGGAAACCCTGCCACTGACCCACTTTGAAGACAACCCTGCTTACCTCCTGGATGTGGATCGCTGCAGCAGCCTCCCCTATGCTGAAGGCTTCGCTTACTAAGTTTCTGAGTGGCTGAGCGGCCAAACCCTAGAGCTAGCAGTTCCCATTCAGGCAAATGAGGGCAATGGTTTTGTTTGTGTTTCTGGCTGTTTCTAAAGCTTGCCCTTGAGTATTTTCTGGAGAACCCAAGCCATCTCTGGATTGGCACCCTAAAAGACAGATACTTTGGCTGGGGAGTGGGAACAGAGAGGGAGGCAGAAAACCACCAAGAACTGGTGCCTCTGCGCTGATTCTGATGAGGTTTCAGGGAAGAGGTTGAAATGGAGCCTCCTTACCATGGACAACATATGCAAAGCAATACCTTGTTCAGATTAGTACCCGCAAACCAGGATGGAGTGTGTGACAATCCACAGTGTTGACGGACTACTAAATGCCTTTACATAGAAAGGCTCTGATTTGCACAATATATTGAAAAAGAAATCACAAACCCACAGAGCAGTAGGTAGGCTAAGTTAGGGAAGCTTGAATCATGAAGGGTTAAAAATATATCGAAATTAGGAGAGAGAGACAAGCTCAATATGAAATGTTTCCCCTTGGTCTAAAAAGAAGGAGGGGGTAAGAACAGTTGTTACCCACTCCATGGTTCTCCACTAATAAACCGTCCACTACACTTGGGAACCTTCTGGCCATGTGGTCACCAAGTAGAGCAAACCTCTCCTTTCTTTCCCCAGTCACATGACTACGTATGGATGGCTGTAATTTTAGGAGAAGGGTGATTAACATTTTTGACAGTATTTTGTTTTGCTTTGATTTAGGGGATTGTTTTGTTTTGGTGGTTGTTTTGGAAAAACAGTTTATAAACTGATTTTTGTAATTTTGGTATTTAAAGCAAAAAACAAACCTTTTGGTAAATGTGCACTGCGTCCTTTAGCCAGGGCCATGCCGACTTATGAAGACGCTGCAGCTTGAAAGGGGCTTTGCTGGGGAACTTCCCCGTAGCCATGTAAAAGCCCGCTTTGTTGCCTGCTTTGTGCTTTCTGCACCAGACAACCTGATGGAACATTTGCCACCTGAGTTGTACATTTTTGAAGTGTGCAGGGCAGCCTGGACACACAGCTTAGAGTCTATGTGTATAGTTCCCCATATTCACTAACATACCCTCTCTGGAAAGCATATGTACATAATACATGCCATGTCCATTAAAACCTGGTCGCCTGGTGGGGCCCCTAGGGATTCTTCTCTGGGCATGACTGATGACAATTTCCATTTCATCGGTTTGTTTTGTTTTCCTGTTTCTTTATATTTTGGACTTTAAACCCTACATATGATTCCGTAGGGTTTGAGACTGATTGTGTGCCACTGACAGGTAAGACAGTGCTAGCATTTTAGTGTCCTGCCACCTTTTTCTTTTAAAAGGTTTTATTTTGATTGCTGTATTATATTGAAAAAGTTTTAAGCAACCAAACTAAAGCTATGTGAAAGTTGAGCTCAAAGTAGAGGAAAAGTTATTAGAAAGTGGTAGTGCCTTGCTGCCTGCTCTGTTGGTAGAATTCCACGCTCCCCGAGCCACTAAACATGTTAAGAGTGTCTGCTCTTATTCATACGTGAAGGTGACGGTGCTGACTCGGTGAGTGTACGACACACGCTTTGAGTTTTTCTTATCTCCATAGTCTTAAACAGTCCCCCTTATGACCAACAGCACATTTGTGAAGTGGTTCACAGGGGTAAAGGGTACATTTTATAGCTATGGAAAAGTAAGGTTTTCCTCTGTTGGAAGCTAATTGACTCACAAAGTTATTGAACCTATAGCTTGGGCTTTAATTACCATCGTATTCTAATCAAAGGACTCTTTCCAAACCGTATTTATAGCTTTCTAACCTACACATAGTCTATATGTATCTGAGTATTTTACCCGCAGCTGGCTAGAGATTTATTGTTGTAAATGTTGTATAGGATTTGTTTTTATTATCTTTACTTATCCTGGTTTGGGATTTTTTTTTTTTTTTTTTTTTTTTTGATAGATTTATGATGTTTTAGCAAGTATGAAAATTATCTTCCATAGCCCGAGTTACCTGCCCCTCCCCTGCCATAACTACGTGGCCTGTGCTGTGACGGGACATAGGATGGCGGCGTCACCGTTGCATTCCCATTGGACTCATGCACTTCCTGGGTGGTTGGTTTTTTGGTTTTTATTTTTTGGTTTTATGCTTCTTTTCCGGTGTTAGGAAAGTCTACAGTGCAGAAAGGCTTTAACCTGCTGGTTGATTTGAAATACTTTCTTCCCCGCGCAGGGCCATATGCACCCTGCCAAGCTGCGTTATATTCTGTACTGTGTACAATAAAGTTTGCTTTCAGTTTACCAAGTGCCTGAAACCCGCCTCTTTTTTGCCCATCTGTCTTCACCTGTCTCTCTCTCTCCCTAAATCAGGGGTTCTTCACCAAAAGTCCATGTTTCAGGGGGTCCGTGAGCTTGAATTGAAAAAAATCAACTTCTTATCTTTATTTTCTCTGACCTCCAATGTTGAGTGTCATAAAACTATCTGCCACTACATTCTGAGAAGGGTCCGTGGTTTTCACCTGACTGGCAAAGGGGTCTGTGGAACAAAAAAAGGTTAAAAACCCCTACCCTAAACTATTTAGCCTCACCAGTTCATGGTAGAGTTGAGGGAGTTGTTACCTGGAAGAGAAGGGCACAGCCACTATCTGTTCTCACCTCTTGAACTCTGGCTAAAAATTTTATCCAAAGGGGTGGAAAGTAAAAAGACCCATTCTTCTTGGCCAGTGATGGGCTGAGACCACCCCATTCCTTTGAGCCTGCCTACTTGCCAGTTCTATTCCTTAAAGAAGCATAGCTCATGCTGGGGCCGTGGGTTGTGTGAAAAGATTACTAACAAGTCTAGGACTTTGAGTCCCAAAATTATTCTAGCTTAACCCCTTGGATGGATATTTTAAAACCAGTTACAACTTAGTAAGACCATTCATGTCCTCATTTTCCCCCAATAAGTTCTGGTCTTAGCAAGTAAAAATTTTACTAATGGTTGATCCCTCAAAAAAAACAAAGGGGGTTCTTAACCTTTTTTATTCCACCGACCCCTTTGCCAACCGGGTGAAAACCACAGACCCCTTACTAAATCCACACTTTACTGCGTATTATTTAATTAATATATCACACCCACACCAACATGTCCCCACAAATATAATGTTTTTTTTGAATTTCAATTCAAGCTCACGAACCCCTTGTTAAGAACCCCTGAATTAGAAGGTTTGCCTGTACTGTTTTTTCCATCCATGTAGTTGTAAAAATCTTTCCTCCAAGTTTGTCTCTCTCATGGGTATAAATCACTTGGGAAATGTGTGGAAGAAAATAAAGTTTGGAGACTATGTGCAGTTTTATTATGCCTTTAAGTGTTCTTTTTTTTTTTTTTTTACCGGGAGGTCCCAGGGATCAAACCCGGGTCCCTCCATATGGGAGACGGACGCCCAACCAGTTGAGCCACATCCGACCCCTAAGTGTTCTTATTTCACTCTCTCTCTACACCTTTAGTTTGGGGTTTTCAAGACTCCTGTTACAGTAGAGAAATAAGTAGAGCCTTTTTTCAAGCCCAGAACAGAAGGCTTTCTGTAAGATTATCTACTATCTTTCTTTCACTGTTGTACAAGCCCTTAAGTGTAGAAACATCCGAGACTGACTCCAATAGCCGCTTGAATCAGAGCTTGTGAAGAATGAATGTCTCCACATAAACCCAATTAGCTTTGACGGATTAAGAAAAGGTGCTTGGGGAGAAGGAGCAGGGGGGTGCAGGAAAAAGGGAGCTCTTTGTCAGCTTCACCACGATAAGGCTTTGACAGTCAGCTCCCCATTATTCACAGGCTCATTTTCCAGCCTGGGCCCAGACCCAAATCTTTAACCCAATGCAGGGAGGTCACCAAACACACTGCCACCCTTCTTGTGCTGGGTGCTAGGCTAAGGAAGCTCAGCAAATGGGAAGTTTACTTTCCATCAGGATCCACTTTCATGAGCCAAGTCAGGGAAACAATGCTTATTCAGTTGTTAGATGACAAAGAGATAGTGTGAGGCAAAAGAATGTGGTTTTGACAGCCAGAGTATGTGCAGAATCTAAATTCTAATGCAGCTGGGACAAATGTAAACTAATGTGGAAGAAAAACACTAATGGGCCCACAACATTTGGAAACCTTGGAGAGAAAGCCTGTTGCCCAGTGGTGCAGGTGGCTGGAGCTCAGTACGTAGCCTTTGAAACACAAATGAAAGGAAATAGGTCAGAAAAATGATCAGCTTTAACACAAATACATAATGTAACCATTGATTCTATTCCACATAAATGTATTGAACTTAGAATAAGAACATGGGGGCTGTACCCAGAAAATACACTGGTGTCCCATTTAGATGGGTCGCCTTTAATGACCAACCAACCTTTCCTTAGCTTTTCACTTTAGGAGCTGACTACACCAGGCCTGGGTTTGTTGACCTCGGCAGTGAACCACAGAAAGCTAACCTTTGGATAGCACTTCACAGTTTACAGAGCACTTTTTCATCCCCATTATCTTTTTGGCAGGCTTTCTTAAATGGCAACACTTTGCTGAAATTGAATCTGAAAATACTCAGAGCTGTTAGCTTCCAAAATTACTTTCTTCCCTGGAATATTCACAGTGGCTATTATAGAAAGCGGACTGGATACAGGAAAAACTTAATTAGGTTTTGCCTGTACTGTTTTTTCCATCCATGCACTAGTAAAAAATCTTTCTTAATCTAGCCCCAGCTCTGTGATTGGTTGGATTTGACAAGATGATCTCAGAGGGCCACTCCTGTCTTAACCTTCTAGGCCAGCAAGGGCTAGGATCAACTGCTACTTCCCATATCTCTTAAAAGTTAAGAGAGACAGAAGTTTTACTGGAAACTCAAAGTGGGAGAAGAGCAAGTTTAACCGTTTAGAATATCGTTTCTCAAGTCACCAGCTTTAAGTAAGCTCTTGAAAATTGCTCAGTCCCACCATAAAAGGCATATGTTTATTCATTTTCTGAGCATCTACTAAATCCCAGGCACAGCTGAATGCTGAAAATAAATGGTTTAAGGTGGCATTTTTAACTGAAAGCCCTATTTGTGGCACAGTAATGCATGTGATGTTCCCTTAAATATTTAAATACTCCGCTGGCCATGTCAGACAACTCATTAAAAAAAAAAAAAATTTACTTTTTATCCATTTTATGTCCCCCCCCCATTGCTGTTTTTGTGTCCATTTGCTGGGCAATTCTCTGTGTCTGTTTCCTGCCCTTCTCATCCTCCTCCTGTGTTCACAGGGATTTGATCCGGGAACCTCCAATGTGGGAGAGAGGCATTCTGCCACCTGCACCACCTCAGTTCCTAGTTTTTTGGCATGTTTTGCCTTGGCTCTCCCTTGTGTCACTCTCCTGTTACATCATCATCTTGCTGTGTGGCTCGGTGGGGCTTGGTGGTGCACCCGCGCGCCTTCTATATTTTTATTTTACCAGGAGGTCCCAGGGATCGAACCCAGGGCCCTCCATATGGGAGACAGATGCCCAACCATTTGAGCCACACCTGCCCCCTCCCCAACTCATTCTTAAACACTACTCACACCATCTCCTTCCAACCACATTGAAACCTTGGGCCGTAGCTTTTTCTGATAGCCTTATGTTTAATGCCATTACCCCCCAGATCAGCACCCCACCCCTGTCCCTAACATCCCACCTCCAAATTCTCAGCTAAAGTTGATCTTGAGGAACACAGTCATCCTGCTGGAAATCTTACCTACTTTCCTCTGGAAATGCAAAGATGACCCACTGGCTAGCTTGGTTCCCCTAAGGAAAAGCCTAAGTGTCAGGGATTTGAATTCAGATAGGATATTTAAAGGTGACCCAGAAAGCATAAATGAGGAAGTGGGAAAAAGGAGGCAGTGGAGGGAGAAAAGCCAAAACGTGTTGCTTAAATGAGCAGCAAGGGCAATAGGGGCTTGATCCTGGGGGGACCTTCAGGTATACCATGTGAAACTCATCTCAGAATCAGCCACCTGAGGCTGAGGGAGCTGGGGCATGGATTCACCAACTCCGACCCCGATTGATTAAGGGTCGTCCCATTGGTTGACCAATGTCTTCATTGTACTTCACACTGAAGAAGAGAAGAGGATAGATGCAGGTATCAGTGTGCTGGGAACTCTGCAGACACAGTGAACTTAGATGGGCTGAGAGGACATGCACCAATGGTGTCTGCTGTACCTACTATTAAGCATTAGCAGGAGTGTCCTGGATGATCTTGTTTCCTTGTCTCCATGCTTAAGATCAGTGAGTTTGTTTCCATCATTCCATTACATATGAAGAACTATGATAGTCACTATGGGGGTGGGGAGTGGGATGAATTGTACAATGAAACAAATAGTGCTTATTCCATGCCAGATAACTTTTTTAGGGTTAGTGGAGGGTAAAAAACACACAAATACCTGGTCTCGAGGATTTCTGGGAGAGAGGCAAGAAACAAATGAAGTAAATAAATGATAGTCTATGTTACGTTGTGTTAAGTACTATAGAGAAAAGTAGAGAAAGAAGATAGTGATGAAGGGAAATAGATATGGCTCAAGGTATTGGGCTCCCATCTATCATATATGAGGTCCAGGGTTCAATTTACCGGGGCCTCCTGGTGAAAGGCAAGCTGGCCCGCACCGCAAGCAGGCCTGAGCAGGGAGCTGGCCCATGCGGTGTGCTGGCCTGCGCAGAGAGCTGGTGCAGCAAAATGACACAACAAAAAGAGACACAGAAGAGAGACAATAAGAGACACAGCAGACCAGGGAGCTGAGATGGCACAAGAGATTGAGTGCCTGTCTCCCACTCCAGAAGATCCCAGGATTGGTTCCCAGTGCCACCTAAAGAGAAGACAAGCAGATACAAAAGAACACACAGAGAGCAGACAGCGAACACAAAACAATGAGGGGAGGATGGGGAATAAATAAATCTTAAAAAAAAAAAAAAGTGATGGAGATGAGGATTTCAATTTAAAAGGAAAGTCAGGGAAGGCTTCACAGTTGAGCATAGACTAAAGAAATAGCTAGGGAGCAGATGTGGCTATTGCAGTAATCTGTATGCAATGAGATGGCAGCTTGGACAAGGGGCATAGGGAGGTCATAATCAGCATATTTTGAAGGTATAGCCAATAGATTTTGGATGTGGGGAGTGAGAGAAAGAAAGAAATCAATGATGCCTCCACAGTTTTTGGCCTAAGCACAAGGAAGGTTGAAGTTGCCATTTACTGAGACAGAAAAGACTGCAGAGGAACAATTTGGGTGGGGATAGGGAAAGAACAGAAGTTCTGTTTTGGACATATCAAGCCTGAGATGCCTATATAGAAATCCAAATGGGAACACTGATTTGGATGTATAAGTTTAGAGTTCAAGGGAAAGATCCAGATTGGAAATAGAAAATTAGGAGTTGTCGGGAAGCGGCTGTGGCTCAATCAGTAGGGCTCCCGTTTACCATATGGGAGGCCCCGGGTTCGGTTCCCGGGGCCTCCTGGTGAAGGCAAGCCCGCCCGCATGGCGTGGTTGGCTGACCCAGTGAGCACAAGCAGCAAGGGGGGGATAAATGAATAAATAAATAAAATCTTTAAAAAAAAGAAAAAAAAAAAAGAAAATTAGGAGTTGTCAATGAGTAAGAAAATATTTAAAGCTGAGACTGGATGAGATCACCAAGGGAATAAGCACAAAAAGAAAAAAGACACATTCTGAAGACTGAGTCCTGGGCACTCCAAGATTATAACGCTGGGATCCAGCAGAAGAGATTGAAAAAGAGTGGCTAGTGAAGTTGGGGTAATCAGGAGGGTGTTTCCAGGAGGAAGGAGAGATCAACTGTGTCAGATGCTTCTGGTGTGTCAAGTAAGGTGAGGACTGGGACTTGACAATTGGGTGGAAACATGGAGGCCATAGATGACTTGCAAGAGCCAGTTCCATGGAGTAGAGATTAATATTACTGGACTCCAAAGGAGGTTTCTGAGTTGACAGCAGCTGGGGCAAGCATCAGATTCCATAATCTGGAATTGAGACTATGTGGATCCCAAAATTCTGAGTTTGAGTTCAGCTAAGCCTCTCACCAGCTCTTCCCCTCCCAGACTCTCAAAAGGAGAACTAGGAATCAGTGCCATGTGTCCCACCCAAAAGGTATTGTGTGGGAAAGTCATTCGAGGATGAAGGTGGAGGGGCTAAGATACTGTTGTAGTCACCACGTTTCCCAACCCCACAGGTCTCTATTATTGTTTTGTGGTCCTAAAACTGATTTCCATTTTTCAAATAGAAGTTGTTGTTTTTTTAATAACTATGTTTTCATATTACACAATTAACATATGTTCTTGGTGGGGAAAAAAAAGAGGAAAAAGTCATAACCCAAATTAAGTACTATTCTGAAAATTCAACCTGCAGATCACAGTTAGCACTTTCCCGTACATCTGTCCAGATGGCTTTTCTCTATACTGTTTTTTAAAATATAAACATGTGGCCATACTATATAGTGTAATAGTTTATAACTTATTTTTTTAAAACAATGTATTTTGAACATCTTTCCATATCAAGAATTATTCTTCTGCAATATCACTTTTAATGACTGCATACTATTCCACAGTACCTAAGTAGCAAAATTTATTTAAGCCATCCCCTTTGCTGGATATTAAGGCACCACAAATATGGTATTTCCAAAACCAAGCCAAGTGATCTTCTCCCTCAAAAAACAATTAATCTTTAATAATTTGGGCCTTTTCTAAGTATTCCCAATCAATAAGCAAGTCCTATTAATTTTACCTTCTAAATAGCTCTAAAATCCATCTCCATCATCACTACCATAATCCAAAACACCATCATCTCTCACCTGAACTGTTGCAATCACCTAATAGGTCTCACCACATGCTCTCTTGCCCAATCCAATTCCCCTGTAGTCTGAGTGATTTTTTTTAAAGCCCCAAACGGATAATGTCATTCACCCACTTAAGACTTCTCAATAATACCCATTAGAATGGCTAAAATTAAAAAGCCTAACACCACCAAATGTTGGCAAGGATATAATGCTGGTCTGAGAATAAAAAGGTTTGACCACTTTGGAAAACTCTCTTGGAAAACAGTTTCTCTTAAAGGCAAACATACATTTACCCTATGACCCAGCAATTCCAATTTTAAGTTTTTACCCAAGAGAGATATAAACATTGTTAACCAAAAGACGTGTGCAAGAATGTTTCACAATAGCCACTAAAAACAACCCAAATGCACATCAACAGATTGGATAAACAAGTTGTGGTATTCATACAACAACACTACTTACTTAGTCAGCAATAAAAAAGAATGAACTTCACACAGTACCATGGATGAATCTCAAAAACATTATACTAAAAAAAAAAAAAGCCAGACACAAAAGGATACATATTATATGATTCCATTTATATGAAATTCTAGAATAGGCAAAACTAATCTATGGTAATAGAAATCAGAAAGTGGTAGCAGAGGATGGGTGGGCAGAAAGTGGTTGGAAAAGGGCAAGGGACATTCTGGGGTGATGGAAATGTTCTATATCTTGTTTTGGGTGGTTGTTACATGTTTGTTAAAACTTGTCAAACCGAACATTTGAAGTCTGTGCATTTTATTTTAGGTTAATTATAACTCTAAAATATATTTATAGTCATTTCTTGAGATAAAACCAAAATTCTTAACTCAGTCTTAAGTCTCTTCAGCCCCATCTTGCACCATTCTCTCCCTTGTTTTATATGTATTTGTATATATGTATTATAAGTATTTCAACCTCCCTACCTTCTTGCCAATTTCTCTATGGTTTCTGGTGAGAAATTGGCACTCAATCTAATTGGGTCTCCCTTGTACGTAACTCATTGCTTTTCTCTTGCAGCATTCAGAACTCTCTCCTTATCCTTTGCATTTGAGAATGTAATCAACATATGATGGGGTATTTTTTTCATGTTTATCCTGTTTTTTGTTCTCTGAGCTTCTTGGATGTGCATATTCAAGTCTTTCATTAATTTTGGGAAATTCCCTGTCATTATTTCTTTGACTATACCTTCTTCCCCTTTCTCTCTTTCATCTCCTTCTGGGTCCCCTATAACATGTATATTAGTGTACTCAATGGTGTCCCAGAGATGTCTTAGGCTATTTGCACATTTAATATTTCGTTTTTCTTTCTGACTCATTTTCAAGTGTCTTGTCTTCAAACTCACTGATTCTTTCTTCTGCCAATTCACATCTGTTCTTGAAACCCTCCTGGGCATTTTTCATTTCAGTTATTGTGGTCTTCAACTGTTCAGTTCCTTTTTAAACTTAGACTCTCATATTGCTCATCATTGTTTTCCTGATATCCTATAGTTCTTTTTTTATACTTTCTTTTATCTTCTTGAGCATTTTTAAGATCATTTTTTAAAGGCTTTGTTTGGTATGTCCAAATTCTCATCTTCATTGGTTTTTCCTGGATTTTTATCCTCTTCCTTTGGATGGGTCACCATTTCCTGTTTCTTTGTCTTTTACTCTTGTGTGCACACTGTACTTTTTTCTTCTTTTTTCTTTTTTCTTTTTTTTTCTGTACACTGTACTTTTTAATATTTAAAAATGTTAACTCTGGGATTTACTTCCTGGGATATCTGTTTCTTGTTTTCACAACCAGCTGGTGATAAAACAGAGATTTTCTTGGAAGGTCTGCCCATGCGCTCTTTGGATGTAGATGATGACAAGACCCTGGGGGATAGCAGAGCCACATGATGGAGAGAGCCTGGGTCTCTGATTCTCCACATGCAGGAGAGGAGATCACCTGTCAGTTAAGAAATAAATTTCTACTATGTTTGAACCATTACATGTTTGGGTCTATTTGTAACAGCAGTTTAACCTACCCTAACTAATAAACCTTGATCACATAAACAAGTATGTAGGAATGGAAGGAGTTGTGTGTGTGTGTGTGTGTGTGTGTGAATAAAAATGCCACTTAGGGGAGTGGATGTGGCTCAAGTGGTTGTCTGCCTGCTTCCTACGTTTTCATGGGAGGTCCTGGGTTCAGTCCCCAGTGCCTCCTAAAAGCAAAAACAACAAGGAAACAAACCAAAAAACCAACTCAGAGGAACCGATGTGGCTCAGTGCTTGAGCACTGGCTTCCCACATATGAGGTTCTGGGTTCAATCCCTGGCCTGGTACCTCAAAAAAAAAAAAAAAAATGCCACTCAATTCTTGGAAGTTCTTCTAAGTTACATGCCAAAATTCACATACTGATCTCTCATCAAAAATTATTTTTAGGGAAGCGGCTGTGGCTCAATCAGTGGGGCTCCCGTTTACCATGTGGGGGGCCCCGGGTTCGGTTCCCGGGGCCTCCTGGCAAAGGCAAGCCCGCCCACACGGCGTGGTTAGCTGACCCAGCGAGCACAAGCAGCAAGGGGGGGATAAATGAATAAATAAATAAAATCTTTAAAAAAAAAAAAAAAAAAAAAAAACCTGTAAAAAAAATATATATTTTTAATGATCTGTCATTTGACAACTCTATTAGGTTCTCCTTCAAGTTGGCTGAAAATAAAAGAATTGGAAATAACTTAACTTGCAAAAGAATTTGTTGCCAGTCACTAGAAGCTATACATTTTCTCTATTTCCAAGAATTATACCAAAAAAAGTTTACTAAGAGTTAGCTATCAAATGACTCTACATCAGAGGTTCTCAAAGTGTGAATCCCACATGAGCAGCATCAGCCTCACTGGAAACATGTTAGAAATGCAAATTCTTGGGACTCACCCTAAACCTACTAAATGAGACACTCTGAAGATGGGGCCCAGCAACCTGTTTCAACAACAATCCAAGAATCCAGGCGATTCTGATGCATGCTTGAGTTTGAGAACAATTGCTCTATATTATAGCCATAACTCTTTCACTTAGAGGAGACTTATTTAATCTGATGGATTCCAAAAGAGTTCAAAATTGAAATATTAATTTCAATATACCTTTGACATTTGTATGAGTATACTATTGCTGCCTAACAATATTACACAAACTTGAGACTCAAAAACAACACACATTTATTATCTCACAATTTCAGTGGGTCAGGAGTCTAGGTATAACTTAGGTGGGATCTCTGCTTCAAGGTCTCACAGGCCACAATCAAGCCATTGGCCAGGGCAGTGGTCTCATCTGAGGCATGACTGGGGAGGATCCACTTCTGAGCTCATGTGGTTGTTAGCAGCAGCCCATTCCTTAGTGGCTATCAGCCAGCAGCCATCCTCAGCAACTTACCACATGGGTCACTTGGCTCCTCAAAGCCAGCAAAGGAGAGTCTCTCCTAACAAGATGGGTATTACAACTTTATGTAACATAATCAACTACACATAATCACATACATTCCATCAGCTTTGCAGTATTCTATTGGTTAGAAGCAAGTCATAGGTCCCACCCACACTCAAGGGGAGGGTATTACACAAAATAAGAACAACAGCAGGTGAGG
Source organism: Tolypeutes matacus (assembly GCA_026826555.1). Taxonomy (NCBI): domain Eukaryota; kingdom Metazoa; phylum Chordata; class Mammalia; order Cingulata; family Chlamyphoridae; genus Tolypeutes; species Tolypeutes matacus. The sequence continues at coordinate 43,159,868 of JAKSZT010053887.1, forward strand.
ACCATGAGGGCCACATCACCCAAAACATTTTGTTTAAATGCCTTTGTTTCATCACATGCTTTAAATATATTTTATCAAAAATTCAGAGGTTCAATTCAGATCACTCAATAATAAAACATTCTGGAAAAGGGTTATCATAAACTTTTTGGAAGAGCCAGACCTTATTTGTCATACCAATCAGCCAATAAGACTTATTGTCTGTCAGAAAGAATCTGATGTCATTTTTCAATTCAAATAAATGTGTTAATACACATTTTAAGGAATAATATAGAAACCTTGGACTAACACATTTTGTAATACATTTTGTAAGGGAAATTACTAAAAGCAGTCAAGTCAAGATTAAACTGAGGCAGATCTAATATAATTAATCATATCCAAGTTACCAAACAAGGTGATAATAATATTTCTCATTATTTTATAATTATTCAATGTGATATGTGGCTGAAGTTATCAATTATTACTAATGAAATGAGTATGACTGAAGGCAATGTACATGTGTGTCCATGTGGGTATTAAACCCTGGTGGACAACTTTTGGATGTAATGCAATAAAATAATGCAATAAGTCCAAAATAACTCCATTAACTTCATTAGGCAATATGATTAAATTTCCCATGTATTTAATGAAAAACAAAGGTATATACTGCTAAAACAAATTGGTTCAGCAGCTAGCATATAATTTTTTTTGTCAATAAGAATTAGAAAATCTTATTATACGCTGAAATACGATGATTATTGATTATAATTATAATACACATTTCAAAATGATTTGCTAAAGTAGAGATTAAGTATTTTATAATGATGCACACCAAATTTGAAAACACATGAGATTTTTTTATATAGCATATATTTCATGTGCTTATATGAAGGACACTTTTTTTTTTGTAAATTTGTTATTTTAAAATTTTTCAAATCTATGAAAATCATTATTCTGATAATGAACACATGTAAACACATCACTTAAATTTATCTATCCTTCTGTCTGTACATGTTTTAATGAATTTCAGCTCCTAAATACAAGGACATTCTCTGGGTCTATTGCCTATCAGAATATCCCACAAGCTGAATTTGTCTATTTTTTCATGACTGGATTTAGGTTAAACATTTTGGCAGGAATACTGTATATGTATTATTGTGTACTTCTTAACACATCACTTCAGGAGGCATGTGATGTCAGTTTGCCTAATTATTAGTGATGATCACTTGGTTAGGTGGTGATGCCAATTCCTTCCACTAAGAAATTACCTTTTCTTCCATGGAATGAAAAACTAATCTGGGGAAACGGATGTGGCTCAAGCGATTGGGCTCCCATCTACCATATGGGAGGTCCAGGGTTCGATTCTCGGGGTCCCCTGGTGAAGGAAAGCTGGCCCATGCGGAGTGCTGGCCCACACGGTGTGCTGGCTTGTACAGCAAGCTGGCCGGAATGGAGAGCTGCCCTGTGCAGAATGCTGGCCCACGTGGAGAGCTGGCACAGCAAGATGATGCAACAAAAAGAGACACAGAGGAGAGACAATAAGAGACACAGCAGACCAGGGAGCAGAGGTGGCACAAGAGAGTGAGCACCTCTCTCCCATTCTGGAAGGTCCCAAGATCGGTTCCCGGTGCTGCCTAGAGAAGACAAGCAGACACAGAAGAACACACATCAAATGGACACAGCAGACAGCGAGCGCAAAACAACTGGAGGGAGGGGGCAGGGAGAGAAATAAATAAATCAATCTTTAAAAACCTGGGGGAGTAGATGTGGCTCAGGCAGTTGAGTGCCTGCTTCCCACATGGGAGGTCCCAGGTTCAATCCCCAGGCCCAGTACCTTTAAAAATAATAATAATAATCCATTCCCTCAACTAAATTTCACCCAATGGTTTATCATATGGTGCCAAACTTGCCTGAATCACATTACACATTTAATTGTCCAAAGTTGACTATCTGATATATCTTGAAACTTTAGTAGATTAGAAAACTCTGCAAATGCATTTAAAAGAATCAACATCCCTTACTCTGCACTGATTCAATTATAATAGGGTCTACTCCATCCTGTTAGTGACAGCATATAGACATGAGTATTGAGAAGAGCTGGAAAGAATTACTTTTTCTCTTAGGTCAGGTTTCCTAGAGCCAGAACCTAGGATAGGGATTTTTGCTTGTGATATTAAGGAGGAAGTAAAGGTAATAGGATAGGGCAAGGAGGTAAGACTCAGCAAGAATGCTCTGGAATACAAAGTTAGTCCCACCTTGAGACAAGAGGGTTAACCTTTTGTACTCTGTGCCAGTCAGTCATTAGCAGAGTCTGGAGGTAGCCTTGAGGCATACCCTCCTTCATGGAAAGGCTCCTGTTTGGCCCAAAAGCAATTCTCTAAAGAAGAGGGCAGATAAGAACTATTAGCCAACACTGACAACTCACAGCAGCATTCAAATTCAAAATGTTTTTAAACAAAAGACATTTGGAAACCAAGTTCCTTTTGTTTGCAAATCCAATAGAAAAAGACATCTCTTCTTGAATAGATACCAATAGAATAGAAATCCTAGAGTTGAGTCTCCTTGACCCTGATTGGCTTAGCTTGAGTCATGTCCCATCCCTGAACCAATTACTGTAACCTTTGACCAGAGTTGATTTACATACCCAACTCTGGAGCTAGAGCTGGTGTCAGTTTCAAACTAACTATATGGACTGAGAGATGATGGCTCCCCAAGGAAAATAGAGAGGTTGTTATTAAAAGAGGCAAAGAAAACGGCAAGAAGCAAAAATGATGTCTACTATAATGGATTTTTCAAGAAAGAAGTTTGGACATCTGATAAGCCATTTGAGAAAACCAAGATTGAGATATGGGGGTGAAGCTAGGCACTTACTCACTCTTTACATCAAAATCCCTGATGAGTTAAAAATTTTATGTAAAAATAAAATCACAAAAGTACTAGAGAAGAGCATGACTGAATAATTTTTAAATCTTGGATTAGAGAAAGCCTCTTTAAACATGACACAAAACACAGAAACCATAAAGGATAATATCAATAAAATTTGATCACATAATACCTTAATAGCTTTTGTACATCAAAAATACCATGCCAAATGAGGTAAGAAAGAGCCGCAATGCACATATAATCTTATAAAAATCCATAAACTAAGTAATATAAAAATAACTCACATTGAATAAATTATAAAGATACAAGAAGAAATAGACAGAAACATATTAATAGAAGACTTTAATTCACTTCTCAGTCCAAGACAGGTAAGTGGACATGAAGCAAGTTAGTATAGTGAAAGAGGGAATAGCCTGGCAGACAACATGGCCAACAGACCACATGACTGGGAGACCCCACCAGGAAACTTCCTGAGAAGAAGGCTGCCAGAAAGACACTGCGAGATCCTGGCCATGAGAATCTCATTTGGAAAGAGAGGGAAAGCCCCAGATATCCTCAAAAGGCCTCACCATTGGACCCCTAAGAAATGACGGGGGTGGGGGCAACCAATCAGAACAGCAAACAGACTTTAAAAGGTCCTGAATGGGGAACAGATATGGCTCAAGAAGTTGAGCGCCTCCCTCCCACATGGGAGGTCCTGGGTTTGGTTCCCGGTGCCTTATAAAGAAGACAAACAAACAACAAACATACAACGAGCAGACATCGAGCAAAAACAACAAGCAAAAACAATGAGCAAAAACAACAAGCAAAAACAGTGAGCAAACAGATGAGGGAGGCATCTTGAGGAGGTGGGAGGGGGAGAAAAAAATAAAGCCCTGATCTAGGGTCCCATGCACGCCACTCACCCTGCAGTATGCCTGCGTTCCATGCCTCAGACCATGTACTTTTCTTGTTTTCTTTTTTCTTAATAAACTCTTTACTCCCTTGCATACCCTATGGTGGGTCCTTAAATTCTTTTATGTGACATAAACCAAGAACCTACAAGTCCAGAAACCAGAGCCATTGGTAACAGACAAACAAATAAGGAATTACACATAAGAGCTTATATATAAAATTATTAGTAAGGAAGTTCTGATAGATAAAATTTGAAATCTGTACTCTGAAAATAAAGAATACACTTTTTCTCCCAAGGGCCTATGAAACATTCATGAAACTTGACCAACTATTAGGTCATAAGAAAACATTGGGACTTCCAGGAAGATGGCGGACTAGTAAAACACAGGAATCTCTTCTCCAGAAAAATAGCTGGAGGACAGGTTGAAACAGCCCCAAAAAAGATCTTCTAGGGTTTAGGACAGCAGGTGAAGGCTGCACACCACCCAGAGGAGAGAGGGACAAAAGAGGGAAATTGCGACGACAGAACCGTGAGTTGGAACTAGCAGCTTCTGCTGCTGCCAGCGCCCTCCCCCACACTCTTTAGACTTCTCGGGCCTCTGGGCCTGCGACCACAGACAAAGGGGGCTCCAGGGATTTATCACTCCCAGAAATGGGAGAAAGAGGGACACAGCCTGAGGCTGACTCAGGTTCTGACCTGCAAATTTGGGCTGCGGAGCCCCACGGACACTTCCACATGGCGGTTTGCCCTGGGAGCCTAGGAAGGACTGGAGAAATCTGACCCTCGCAACCTCCCTCTCTTCTAGCCTGGACTAATTGTTGAGGACTCCACAGGAGAGGGGAGAGAGAGCCTGGGGCTGACCCTACTTTTGACTTTTCTCCAAAGAAGAAATACAAATGGAAAAAAAACACATGAAGAAATGCTCAACATCACTCATGATTAGGGAAATGCAAATCAAAACTACAATGAGAAATCATTTCACACCTATCAGAATGGCCACCATTAAAAAGACAGAGAACTACAAGTGTTGGAGAGGATGTGGCGAGATAGGAACACTTCTTCACTATTGGTGGGAATGCAGAATGGTACAACGACTATGGAGGACTGTTTGGCAGTTCCTAAAGAAGTTGAATATAGACTTGCCACGTGATCCTGCAATACCACTACTGGGTATATACCCAGAAGAACTGAGAGCAGTGACACGAACAGACATCTGCACACCGATGTTCATAGCATCATTATTCACCATTGCCAAAAGTTGGAAACAACCCAGGTGTCCACCAACAGACAAATGGATAAACAAACTGTGGTCTATTCACACAATGGAATATTATGCAGCTGTAAGAAGAAATGAAGTCATAAAGCATATGACAACATGGATGAACCTGGAGGACATTATGTTGAGTGAAGCAAGCCAGACACAAAAGGACAAATACTGTATGAATGTGTTACTATGAACCAAATATATTGTGTAATATATTGTGTGATTCAAAAAAAAAAATTTACATGTATCCATTACATTTAATTGAGAAATGTATATATTTATTCATCTGTGTTTACTTTTTAGTTTTTAATTGTTTATATTTTCAATTATTAAATGTACAAAATAAAGCTTAAAAAAATGTTAAAAAAAAAACTAATAAACTGGCTGCAGCTATTTAATGTGCACAAAAAAAAAAGAAAGAAAAGAAAAAAGAAAACATTGTCAGACCAATATCAAAATAAAACCAGTTATAATAAGAAAATAAAAAAATAAAAGACCTTTCCACAGGAAAATGTTAGCTATGGCTTAATTCTTAGATTTAAGGGAAAATAATGATCAAAGTTATAGACTATCTAGAAATAATGATAATGAAAACAACATACCAGAAACTATAGAATAAGGGAACAGATGTAGCTCAAGTGGTTGAGCACCTGCTTCTCATGTACGAGGTTCCAGGTTCGATTCCTGATACCTCCTAAAAACAAACAAACAAATGAAAAAAACCAACTCTCAGTTTAGCAGATTAGTCAGTGGTTGAGCACCTGCTTCCCATGTATGAGGTCCTGGGTTTAATCCCTGGTACCTCCTAAAAAAAAAAAAAAAAGAAAGAAACTATGGAAAAGAGCTAAAACAATGTTCTGAGGAAATTCCATAGCTTAAATTACTTGTTTCAATAAAGAAGAAAGAAGAAAAACAAATTGATTAAATATCTGACTCCAAAATTAGAAAAAGCAATAAAATCAGGTAGACTTTTTTTAAAGCATAAATTAATGTTAGAGAACAAAAAAAAGGTAGAAATAATTAAAAGTCAAGACATAATGAATATATTAAGGATAAATAATAAAATAGATAAAAATTTAGCCAACCTTATTTTAAAAGGGGAGGGTGGTGGTAGGCAGAATAATGTCCCCCCAAAGATGTTCACACTCTAATCCCTGAAACATGGCAAAAGGGACTTTGTGGATGTGATTAAGGTTAAGGACTTCTTGATGGGACATTATTCTGGTTTACCCAAGTGGGCTTAACCTAATCACATAAGTCCTTTAAATAAAAGAACTTTTCCTGGCTGAGGTCAGAGAGATGTGACAGTGGAAGAAGGATAAGAGTGATATGATGTGAGAAATCAAGCCTCCATTGTTGGCTCAAAGGTGGAGAAATGGAGACCATAAGTCAAAGAATGCAGGTTACCTTTAGAAGCTGAACAAGGCAAGAAACGAGATTCTCTCCTAGAGCCTCCAGAAAGTAACACAACCCTGCTGAAACCATGATTATAGGCTGCTGAGATCCATGTTGGACTTCTGACCTGCTGAACTGTAAGATAGTAAATTTGTACTTTTAAACCACCAAGTTTGTGGTAATTTGTTACAGCAGCAATAAAAACTAATACAAGGGGGAAATTCAACTTCACCACATAAGATTAACAAAGGAGAAACAAACCTCAAGTTAAAGGAAATAGAAGAATCATGAGATTAACTTGCTAAGTCTATGCAAGTAACTTTGAAAACCAAAAAGAAATGGATAAATTTCCAGGAAAATATAATTTTCCAAAATCAATCTTAGAAGAGGTGGAACATACATATAGACAATTTCCATAAAAGAAGTTGAGAAATTTATTAGAGAGCTGTTCTCCTTAAATCAGCTCAAAGAATTTCACAGGGAATTTTTACCAAACATTTGAGTTGATAATTTTAATGTTCCACAGATTAGGAGAAAAAAAAAAAGGAAAACCTGTAAATTAATTTTTATAATGAGCAAATAATATTGATACTGATAAATACCAAAGATTACAAACACACAAACTATAAATCAATCTTATATATAAACATGGATGCAAAAATCTTTTTAAAAAATTAACAGATTCCAGTAGGATTAAACAAAAATAAGTAAATAATAACTATGTGAGGGTTAATCTAAGATTACATGGGTGGTTCAATACAAGCAAATCTATTGGTATAACCCATATTAATAAGTCTAAAAGGAAAAATAATATGATCATTTCCAGACACTGTATTAGTCTGCCAAAGAGGAGCCAATACAAAGTACCAGAAATATGTTGGCTTTTATAAAGGGCATTTATTTGGGGTAAAAGCTCACAGTTCCAAGGCCATGAAAAGCTCAAGGTACTGTAAGAGGTGCTTTCTCACCAAAGTCAGCTACTGTTGATCCTGGTGTGTTGCCACATGGTGAAGCAAGATGGCCGCTGATCACTGCCCAGGTTTCTCCTTCCCCTCTGGGCTTCCTCTTTCATATGCAGCTGGTCCCCTTCTGGATTTCAGCTGCAGGCTGGCATAGAGCTTGTCCCTTAGGGCTTCCTATATCAGTCTCCACTGTTCTGCTCTCCTCCCAAGGTCAGCTGTAAGCTATCAGGCAAATAGCTCCACCCTTCCTGGGGCCTCAGCTATTTGAGGCTTCTCCTTTCTGTCACATGGCAGGATCAAATATGGCAGAGCTCTCTCTTCCTGTGTCTGTCTGTGTGAGTGTCTGTTTATATCAGACCTAGCAAGGAGGTGGGGACTCAACCTGAGTCACACCCACTGACGTAGTTGAATCAAAAGCCCTAAATCAATCTTAACCACTAATCTAATCAAAAGCACTCAAATGAATTTAATGCAATCAAAGGGTATCACACCAAGAGGAATAGTTTACAAACAAAATCTTTCCCTTTTTGGGATTGGTAAAATTATCTCAAACTGCCATAGACACTGAAAAGGCATTTGACAATATTGAAAGAGCATGCATTTAAATAATTAATATACATAGAAGGAATTAGGAAATCATCATTTGACAACCATAATAATAATAATAATAATAATAATTGATTCAAGTTAAGAATCATCATTGGATGCTAAAATTAGGTGAAAATTCTGAGAACTAACAGGATATTTGTATAGCCTAAGGATACCATCTCAAAAGATACTTATTAATTACAAAGGGAAAAATAGTAACTTTACAACGGAAAAACCTGGTAAACACCACCAAGTGATCAAAGTTAACATTACTAGTAACCAGACAACTCAACATCATGTGCCTCCTGATATGAGGCACTGAGAGAAAACATAGCAATCTTTTCTGTGGTGCTCCTGCCAGAGAAGCATAACTTGATTCTAACCATAAGGAAATATCAGACAAACCCAAATTGAAGGATATCCAAGAAAAAACTTGCCTATACTCTTCAAAAACGTCAATGTCTTCACATTATTGCTGTTCCAGAAGAAGAGAATGGAAAATGGGCAGAAAGAATATTTGAGGAAATAATGACCAAAAGCTTCCCAACCCTTATGAAGGACATAAATATCAATACCCAAGAAGGACAATGTACCCTAAACAGAATAAATCTGAATAGACCTATCCCAAGACATCTATTATTCAGAATGACAAATATTAGAGATAAAGAGAGGATTCTGAAAGCAGCAAGAGAAAAGCAAAGCATCACATACAAAGGAAACTCAATAAGATTAAGTGCAGACCTCTCATCAGAAACCATGGAGGAGAGAAGAAAGTGGTATGATATATTTAAGGTACTGAAAGATAGAAACTGCCAACCAAGATTTCTGTATCTGGCAAAGCTGTCCTTCAAAAATGAGGATGAGTTCAAAGTCTTTACAGACAAACAAAAATTGATAGAATATGTTACCAAAAGACCAGATTTACAAGAGATATTAAAGGGGGTGCTTCAGCCTGAAAAGTAAAAACAAGGGTGAGAGATTTGGAGAAGAGTTTAGAAATGAAGATTATTAGGAAGGGTAAACTAAAGGATAAGAAGACAGATAGTAGAACAGTATGACAACAGAGAACCGAAGGACAAAATGGATGAAGTAAGTAATGCCTTTACAGTAATAACACTGAATGTTAATGGATTAAACTCCCCAATCAAAAGACATAGACTGGTAGAATGGATAAAAATATACGTGCCATCTATGTGTTGTCTACAAGAGACTCACCTCAGATGTAAGGAGACAACCAGGTTAAAAATGAAAGGTTGGAAAAAGGTATTCCATGCAAATAGTAACCAAAAAAGAGCTGGAGTAGACCAGGTAAATGTAAACTAACATTATAGTATATGAACAATAATTACTCAGTGCAACTGGCAAACTATCCCTGTGATCAATATTCTGTAATTTTCTTCATACAAAATAAACGCTTTTAATTTTGAGGACTAGAGAAGAGATTTTTTTGGATACTTCATTTTTCTTTAACACTTTCTTATGCATACTCATTAATTAAAATCCATCTGGATCAATAATAATTTAGCATGACTACTGTTGAACAAGATTTTGAGTTTTTCTGCCTCATAAAATTATGAGTTGGCATATTGTTATCTGCTGTAATGCATTCCAATAAGATGTGAAGAATTCCCAAATAGGAGTTTGATTATCCAGAAAGAATTATTGCCTAAATGGATATTAAATAACTAAACCAATAATTTATTTCATTCTTAGAGATTATTATGTCCAATAATTAAAGCTGTAATATAAAAATTAGAATTATGCTATAATTAATTTTTATTATACTAGAATTATTACTTACATTTATAAATGTGTGCTGCTATACTATCTATTTCTTATCATTGATTATATTAAATCTAACCTGGCCTTGCACTCTCTTTTAAAATTTGTAATTTCTTTCAATCTATTTTTCTAATTATTTTACAATTTTATAATAAAGGTCTTTTTAACAGCTAAGAAAAGAGCCATTTATTATATACTTAGGATAGATCATATGGTATGTGAATATATCTCAATAAAACTGCTTAGTAAACAAATAAATAATTGTTCAAGAATAGCCAGAAATAGCAGCTATGTATAGCAGGGAAAGCAGAGAGATTGAGAGGGGAGGAATTCCCTTGTCTGTCTGTTTTTTGTTTATTATTATTATTATTGAAATAATGAAAATGCCTTAATAATGATTGAAGTGATGAATGCACAACTATGTGATTATACCAAATACCATTGATTGTATGTACACTTTGGATAAATTGTATGCTTTATTAATATGTGTAGCTGTTTGGCAATTTGATGTAATTATGAATTCCAAAAATATAATTGGATCATGCTTGTAAACTGATCTGTTAATCTGGGCATGATTAAGTTATGATTAGGGCGTTAGCTGGGCCACTTCAGTAAGGAATTAAGCCCCACCCCTTGGTGGGTGGGGAATCAAATATAAAAGGCATGGCAAGAACAGAGTTGCAGCAGTTTTTTGAGAAGCAGTTTTGATGTTGGAGTTTTGATGTTGGAGAGAAGGCCCCAGGAGAAGAGAAGTGAGCCGTTCGCCTGATAGTCTACAGCTGACCTTGTGGAGGAACCAGAGGAGCTAAGCCCAGAGAGAAACGCAGCTCCGGGAAGAGAGGAACCCAAGAAGTCTGAACCCTGGCAAATGTCAGCAGCCAGTCCAAACATGTGGCAATGGACTTTGGTGAGAGAAGAAACTTAACGCTTTATGGCCTAGTATCTGTGGACTTCTACCTCAAATAAATACCCTTTATAAAGACCAACCCAGGGAAACGGATGTGGCTCAAGAGGTTCGGCGTCCGTCTACCATATGGAGAGACCTGGGTTCGATCCCCAGTACCTCCCGGTAAAAAATAATAAAAAAAAAAAATAAAGACCAACCCATTTTTGAGATTTCACATTAGCACCCCTTTGGCTGACTAATACAATATGTATCAATAAAATTGATTTGTTTAAAAAGAAAAGTCAGGGAAGCGGATGTGGCTCAATCAATAGGGCTCCCGTTTACCATATGGGAGACCCCGGGTTTGATTCCCAGGGCCTCCTGGTGAAGGCAAGCCAGCCCGTGTGGCTCGGGTGAACTGACGCAGCAGGACGACCCAACAAAGGGAGACAAGCAGACACAGAAAAACGCACAGCAAATGGACACTGTGAACACAAGCACCAAAGGGGGATAAATAAATAAATAAAATCTTTAAAAAAAAAAAAAAAAGAAAGAAAAGTCAACGTCTTGAAACACAGAGAAAAACTGAGGAACTATTCCAGATTTTTAAAAAAATAACTAAAATAATATAACAACTTTATGCAAAGCATGATCCAGATTTTTGCTATAAAGGACATTACTGGACAATTGGCAAAATCTGAATAAGGTCTGTAGATTAGATAATATACCAATGTTAATTTCCTCATTTTGATAATTATACTTACATTGATTGGAAATACACACCTAAGTATTTAGGGATAAAAAGTATCCTGTGTGCAACAATTCAGGAAAAAAATATAGATTTATAAGTTTATGTAACATTTTATAAAGATTTTATATAGATAAATGCTGCTGATGATAGATTAGATAGAGAGATGACAGATGGAACTAGATGAGAGAGAGAGAGAAAGAGAACAAATGTGGTAAAATGTAAACATTTGGGAAACTGGATGAAAAGCATGTAGGAAGTCTCTGTCCTATTCTTGCAAATCTCTGTGTGAAATTATGAGAAAATAGAAAGTTAAAAAGAAAAAAAAAGCTCACATTACTTGTATGAGCAAAAAACAAACAAGCAAAATAACCAAACAGATAATTTTGTTTAAAGATTTTTATTTTATTTATTTCTCTCTCACCCTGTTGTTTTGCGCTCGCTGTCTGCTCTCTGTGTCCATTCACTGTGTGTTCTTCTGTGTCTGCTTGTCTTCTCTTTAGGCGGCACCAGGAACCGATCCCAGGACTTTCCAGAGTGGGAGAGAGGCGCTCAATCTCTTGCCCCACCTCTCGTCCCTTATTGTGTCTGCTGTGTCTCTTATTGTGTCTCCTCTGTGTCTCTTTTTTTGCAACATCTTGCTGCTCCAACTCTCTGCATGGGCCAGCACTCTGTACAGGCCAGCTCTGCACTCAGGCCAGCTTGCTGTGCAGGCCAGCTTACCTTCACCAGGAGCCCCAGAAATCGAACCCTGAACCTCCTATATGGTAGATGGGAGCCCAATCGCTTGAGCCACGTCCGCTTCCCTAAACAGATAATTTTTAAAAACAGCTTTGATTATGAGGAGGAAGAGAGGGGTAAGTTGATCAAAAGTAGGGTTTGGTTTTGTTTTGTTTGTAATAAAAGAGACTTGAGCATATTTAAATACCAATGGAAAGATGTCAGTAGAGGGGAGAGGTTGAAGAACAGAGGGAGAGAGAGTGTGTGCACAAGAGTGATAAAGGAGGCAAGAGAGAAAGAGAAAGAATGAGGAAATGTTTGTGACTATTTAAATGATTTGTGTTCAATGTAGAAAAATTGGCAAATATAGAAAGGTATATGAAAAAGAATAAAAATCATCTATTGCTTCAAGAACTAAAGTGAAGGCTCATTAATAGAGGCATTTCAGATGCAAGAAGAACTAGAGATAGGGGCCTGGGGTCCAGAGGGCCTCTGTATTTGCTCCCTCAATTTATAGGTGGGGAAAGTAAGGCACTTTCTTCAGATCACAGAGCAAGTTAAGGAAGAAAATGGGACTAAAACAATTTTCTGGCTCCTGATCCAATGCTTTTCCACTTCATTAGGCACTATCACTGAAGCTTCCAGTAGTTGTCAACCAAAGGAGGTACTGCCTCCCAAAAGTGATGGCAGATATAGATGTAGATGGAACATTTAGTGGATGGGGATCAGAGGTACTAAACTTGCTCCAGTGATCTGGGAAGACCTGCCCAGTGAAGATGGTAACTGTCCAAAATATGCTCTGTCCCTCTGTCGGGAAAACTTACAGAAGCTGTGCATGGAAATCAGGCTTCTGGGGTCAAGGTTCAGCCCGTCCGTTATTGAACCGTGTGACTGAGCAGTCACCAATCCTTCTCATCCATCTTGAAAATGAGTGTTTCATACCAGATGGAACTCACATCCTTCAGCTTTTTTACCAACTCTGTCGACATGTTGCTGTTGGCCCCTCAGAGGATGTGAACAGTGGTCTTGAGCTAATTCTACCAAGTATAGGTAGGCTTAGAAAGAGTAAGATTCTACTTTGTATCCTCTTGGGCTGAGCATCTTAGAAGATAATCATGCTCTCATTTGTAAAACTCTATAGTTACAAAACAGTTTCACCAGCATTGTTTTATTCAATCCTCCTATTAGCCTTGTGAAGTAGCTATTACAACTTCCATTTTATCAATGAGAGAAACTAGACACCGAATGCCAATGATTTGCTAAAGAATACTGGGTCAGTAACTGAAAGATGGTGCAGAGATGAAGCCCTGCATTCTAAAGCCAAATTCAGAGCCTTTTTTTTTTTCCAGCCCACTTTGGGTCAAATACCAGGCTTGGATCTACTTCCTTTGGTCCAGGTGGGGCAGTGATCTCTTCTCTTCCCAATTCTCCTTCCCTCAGGCTGCTATTTTCACTTGGATCAGAAATGATCTAAAGAGCAAGCAAAGGGGCCTCACAGCCTGCTCTCAGCTGAGCTTTCTATCCAACTGTTCACACAGACAAAGGAAGGTCTACTGGTTTGAAAGGTAGTGAGCTCTCTGTCAATGGGAATGTTTAAGAAGACATTGGGTGACCATCTGACAAAGATGTGGTAGAGGAAATTCTTGATTTGAAAACCAAAAATATCTCTAAGTTCCCTTCTAAATTTGAGAGAAGAGGACTCTAGTTAGGGAGACATCATGGTTTAGAAGTAGGCTGGGCAAAGGCCCAGGCTATGAAATAGAAACAAGTCTGGAGAAGGAAATAAAGAGAAGAAAATCTGAAAGTGCTTGTGAAGACTAAAGCAGATTCTTTTCTTCCAAGAGACTGGAGCCCCAACAGGGAGGGGGAGACAAATTGGGTTGATGCCTAGAGAGGAAGTTAGGGGAAATGTCAGTATTTCTCAAATAGCCTCGCTCAAAAAATGTGTCAACAAACTCCTAGCCATACCCCACTCAGGCAACACGGCCGAAAAACAGAGAGGAGGGGAAGTCTCTTGAGAGAGAAGCACTTGAATTGAGTTCAAACTACATTAAATTCACAATCAATCAAAAATGCTAAAGGCCCAGGGAGTGTCTTTGGACTGGGCTTCTTCCATTTCCCTGAAGTAGGTGGTATGGCATTCTTTTTTAAGCTATCTGAGTCAACACTGGAGGAGGAAAAGCACTGGCCTTACAGTGCTACATTTCATCTTGCAGCCAGAGCAGTATCCTGGAGGCAATTCCAGAGGGAATTCTGGGGACTACTGCTTTTCTCAAAATTGAAACCAGGTCCAGAATGTATCTTTGCAGATACATTCCTGAAGGCTGGAAATAATAAACAGTTTCAGGTGAAAAGAGAATTCATATTTACAGCATACTACACAAGGCCATTCTTTCTGGTAGCCTTTGGGAATCTTATTCAATGGGGAAAAGACTTTTAATAAGTCTAGAGAAAAAGTTTCAAACTAACTCCTTTTTTAAAACACAGATGAGCCAAAAGAAGAAAATAAATGTTACCTGTTTCCCCACCACCCAAAAATAGGCATTTTAGTATATCTTCCAGATTTTTAAAATTTTAATTTTAGTGTTTTGAATTTTTCACAAAGTGGTATTAAAAAGATGTCCCTTGAGAAATGTTGCCCCACCCCCATTCCCATCCCCATTCCCATTGCCCAGCCTACTTCTAAATCACGTTTCCCATCTATTCCCACCCCTCATAGATGAACTCTTCATTGGTTATTTGTGTAGCCTTCTAATATTTCTTAATACAAATACAAGCACAAACACATATTCTTGTTTCCCACCTTACTGACTACAAAAGGTAATATACTATATATATTATTCCTACATCTAGCTTTTTGCACATGACAATATATCTTATTCAAGATTTTTTGGTGCTTCTGCAAACATCTTAGTTTTCATAAAAATGAGATCACATTTTTGTAGCTTGCTTTTTTCACTTAAGACGTGTTTTATGGACATCTTTGCATATCATAAAATATTCTTCCACAGTATCATTTTCAAAGACTGTAACGTCATGAAAAGCCCTGGAATACTTGCATGGCTGTGTGGGGTTTTGCCCTCCAGGACTCTCTGGGATAAAAAGGAGGAACAACCTGGCCCTTGGAGTCCAGGGTTGGTGAACAAGTTCTGAGTTCCAGCTCAGCCATTTACCAGCTATGTGAACTTGACTAGACATAGGTTAGAACCAAAACCTCTGCTTACTATTTTACCCACTTAAGAAATGGAAGAATTTTCCATAGATCCATGTCTGGCTCTGTATATTTCCAACCCTGTTTCCCCTCCACTGTCTGCATACTTCTGATGCCAGATGCCATAGGACACACTCATACTACAATATGGCCTCTGGACCTGGACCTTCTTGTTAAGCTAGTGGTTGACAGAAGTATTTCTAGAAGACATTCTTACTAGCAATAGCTTAACTCTACAAGCAAAAGACTGTGATTCACATAAATTATACCACTGAATCCAAATTAAAGGTATCCCTAATTCAAATCCCTCTTAGCTGGATCCCCAAAATGCTCACAGGCACTCCTGCACCAATGTTCCACACAAGAGGAAGTGTATAATAGAAGAAAGGTGGACTGGAAGGAGACAGCGACCCACTCAAAAAAATAAAAATAAAAAATAGGACATGTCCATGTGACTACATGGCTAAGGGCCAAGCAGGGCCTTGGAAGGGGCCTGAGCAAGTGAGAGGTCCTGAAACTTCAGCTTCATTAGCTTCCCGGCACATCTACCCTGTCTCTGACAATGTCTGAGCAGCAGAGCACATATGTGCAGTCAGAGGCTCCAGAGGCAGCTGCAACAGAAAGGCACTTTGGATGGAGAGCCAGGACTCCCGATCTTAAGGGTGGCAGAGCCACTAACTTACTGAGTGACCTTGGGTAATTCATTTCCCTTTCCTTCTATAGAAAATGGTGTGAGGGGCAGTTGGACTATATTATCTCTGGAATCTCAAACAACTCATGTGGTCTCCAGGAACACACTAACTTATTGCCAAAACCTGAAATAGCTCTGAAATCCATTTTCTCCTCTCCACTCTCCCCTTTCTGCTCTGGCTGGGATGTTCATCCCTTCTTGCCTGGGCTCTTGCAATAACCTCCTAAATGTCTCACTTCCTTGTCCAGTCTCTTCCTGGCCAATCCATTGCAGCCAGAATGACCTTTTGGAAAGGTATTTCCGATCATGTCACTATCTGGCTCAAAACTTTTCAAAAGCTTCCCATTTCTTTCAGGATAAAGTTCATATTCCTTACCCAGATAATATGGAGGGCTTTGAATAACAAACCACCCAGCACTTATCACCTGGGTCTCCAACTCCATGTTTAACTTTCTGTCTTCCCCCACCAGATTATAGGCTCTTTGAAGGGAAGACACCATAACTATCATGTTTATCTTGTATCCCCAAAGCATAGCACAGTGTCTACCACGAAATAGGCCCTAAAAATGTATTTGTTAATTAATTTGAATTGATGTGATGGGCTAGAAGGCTGTAGCAATAATATCACGTAGGATCACCACAGAGGACTGTAAAGAAAAGATCACTACTAAGGATGGCTATGAAAGAAGAAATCAATAGGCCTTGGCAACTGATTTTGTGTAGAAGGGAAAAGGCACTATGCTCTGGAGTCTGGGAGAGTATTAGCATTGTTTTGGAAGAGTAAAAGTGGGTGTAACAAACTAGTTTTGGGGGAAAGAGGATTTTATTTTAAACAGGTTGAAATTGAGTTATAACGATCAAGTAGAAAATATCCAGTGAGGAGTTAGAATTTTGGAGGCTAACCTCAGGAGAGAGGATCGGGCTAAAAATGTAGATTTGAATGCCATCTACAGAAAGCCCAGGGAGTGAAAGAGAGGGTGTTCAGTAGGGCAAGTCACACGCTGGCTAGACCTGGACTGGAAGGCAGGGATAGGGGTACTTCTAACTAGGGTTGTCCCTGTGACCTGGACCTCAACCTGTTTGAACCTAAACCCTCTTATTAGTAAATGAGAAGTTTTTAATAGATTGATGAATTTTGTCCATATTTCACCTGAAAGCCTAAAAAAAAAAAAGGAAAAAGAAACATAAAAAGCAAGTTGTTCCAGTAGAAATGGGGAGGGGAGCCTGGAGACCCAGTGAATTGGCCCTCGTCTCACCAACCCTCCATGGCATCCAAGGGACTCCTCAGGGCTCTGAGGCATAAGTTTGATCATTCATTCAAAACATACACATGGTGCTAATTGCTGGGAGATGCAGTGGTGAACAAACCAGACAGGGTCTCTGCCTTGAGTAAGAGATAATTTCGGAAACCCAGGACTGGGACAGAGGTTCTCAGTCCTGGCTGGGCTTTAGAATCACCTGGGTGATTTTGTTGTTGTTTTTTTAATAGCAATGCCTGGGCCTCTCTCCAGGTCAATCAAACCAAAATCTCTGAGGGTGGGGCCCAGGAATTGGTTCGCTTTAAAAGCTTTCCAAGTGATTCTAAGTATAGCCAGGATTGAAAAACACAGGACTAGATGATTCTAAGTTCGACAGTGGGTGTTCTGTGATCTTTATCATCATGGAAAAGGAGGAGAAAGGGGCTAAGGATAACCCCTGGGGTATGTCCCCTCCCCTGAAGGAGTCTGGAGAGGAAGGAGCAGTGGTGGCAGAGGTTCCTCAGTTGAAGGCAAGGCTGGTTTTTGCAGAAGTGGGGGTGGGGGGAGGCTGCTGAGGAGCAGTGGTGCCTGCAACCCACGCACTTGCTCGTTTTAGAACAAATCAGCTCTTTTCAGACACATGTACTGAAGAAGCCTCCTCCTGGAATTTTCCAGACAGAGCTGAGGACTATTGCCAGCCTAAAAGCATCAAGCCTAGATTCTCTTTTATTGATTCAAAGAATCTCAAGACTGGAAGGACCACAAGGGCCACCAATATCTATCTATTTTTCTATCTAATCTATCGTCTATCATCTTTCTCACACACACACGCACACAACCAAGTGCACACTAAAATTCTGTTAGTGCCACTAGCAGTATGTTTCAGAGTACGTTTTTGTGGTATGTCTGAGCTTAGCATGTGGATATTTGATCTGCCCTTTGGCATGTTTACAACCCCCAACAAGAGCTCAGCTTAGGGAGAAGCCTGGAAAATTGTGGCTGAGGGATTTAAAAAAAGGGACGAACAGATAGATGATCCCATGGCCTAAAGTTGTATACCTTCCCTCCTTTTATAACCTTGTAGGGAAGGTATTATTTTCCCCACTTTACGGAAGAAACTGTGCCTTAAAGAACCAAATGTCATCTCCAGGGTCATTTAGCTGGTATGAGATAGAGCTAGGATTTCCTTCATCTCCACAACTCCAGCAGGTAGGTAGTATGATCTCTATTTTCACATGAGAAGACTAAGGCAGGAAGATGAAGAGATGCCCAATTCACACAGCCGGTGGGTGGCAGAGCTGGGCTCCTACTCTAAGTCCAGCGTCTCTCTCCTCTGTACCAGAGCTGCCTATTGATCTGGGAGACCATTCACCTCTCCCCCTTCCCCAACCAGAAAGGTCTCTAGAGAACCCTCCCTACTATATCTCTGCAACTTTTCTGTAAATGTAAAATTATTCCAAAATTAAAAGTTTATTTTTTTAAATAGCACATTATCATTGCTCTCATACTCTTTTGCATACTAAAAGTAAACAATAAAATGTTATTTTTAAAATATTGGTTATTTCATCTTTACACATTTTTAGATCAATTTTTGTGTATATTTTATAATGTACTTCATATGTCAATACAGTAGAACATATACAAGACTGTAAGTGATGGAAATATGGAAGTGCACCAGCCTAGTCTTGCTATTTTTGTTTGCCTAAAAATTTCCAAAATAAAAAAAATTTTTAGAAAAATTGGTTTATTCTTAACATAAGTGCATGCTTATTTCAGAAAAAAAATCAAAACAACCAATAAATAAATAAATATAATATAAAAATTACTCTTAATTCCATGACCCAGAAGTAACCCACTGTTCACGTTTGGCACATATCAGTATATTCATTGACTTTATTATTTGTATGTTAGCATTTTTCTACATTATGCCTTTATTGTTGGAGTGATAAAAGAAAAGCTATATACATTATATATAGGATTCTAACTATTTTGTCTGGGCAGTTTGTGTCTCAGCTGATAGGTTTTCCTGGCTCTTGTTACAAATAGCCTTGTTGAAAGAGGAGGTTGAAATTTCAGGTAATATTCAGCCACTAGCCGCTGAGCCTCACTAAAGAGATCAAATGGGATAGGGAAGATGTCCAAGAATAGAACGAAAACTTACCTTTTTCAGATTTAAAATATATATTAAAAGTTCTGGGCCCTTTAGACTTTCAATACACTGACTTGCATTCTTTCTTTTCTTCTTTGGCTCAGAAGCATGGGGGCTCTAAAGAAGTTAAGCTCTGAAGTATATTATCCTATATAGATTGTGAGAGAAATTGATCACAGAAATGATTCTTTGAGCTAGGGTATCCACTGCTATCAGAATCTGGAAAGTTTTGTTTTGTTTTGTTTTTTAAGTGCTGTGCATCAATTCTGGGAGTAGTATGACTCCATTGGTAATGAAGTTTAAATCACCTATGTAATAAAATGTTGTATTTTCATTTAAAAATAAAATCACAGTGAAATGTAATAATCGCGACAACCTTGCATCAATCAGCTCCCTCTTGTTAGACCACAGCATCCTTTGCCCACGACTGTTTTTATTAACTGGGATACTGTTCATCTCTATGTAACTTTATGAAATATATTTTGGCGTGGAGCATAGAAAATCCATTTAGACATTCATCGTCTAGTTGCAAGTTATGTTATTCATTCATAAGAGTAACAACAGTGTGCTGTGATTTTTTCCCTCAGCATTTTCCCCTTAATTTTATTGGCTAATAAAACCAACCACTGGAACCTTTTGCCCAGAAAGTGGTGCCAAAGGAAAGCAGCTGCCCACCCAGACCCCCCAGGGCTCTCCAAGCAGCACCTCAGAGTCCCCAGGGGAGAAAGGAAGACCTGCCCTCCAGCCACTAGGCCTCCCAGCAGGTCAGTCAGAGGTTTTCTTCCATCTTCCTGACTGAAGGAAGAAAATTCAAGTCTTGCTCTAGTTCCAGAAATTCAAAATGGTGATTTCGATACAGCACATTCTTTCATCTCATTCTTTCACTCAAACGTTCTTTTTCTTCAAAAAAAAACCCAAGCAATTTTGAACAAAAATTATGTCCTGGATTCTATGCAAGATGTTAGGGACATAGAAAGGAGCTCATGGTTCAATAAGGAGGCAGGGAGAGAGAGAGAGAGAGAGAGAGAGACCAATATATACAAGACAACATATGTGGACCAGAATGAGATATGAAGAAATTACATGGAGCCCCGGGCAGATTTAATACAAATTTAGTTAAACTAAGTTAAAAAGAACAACTAACCAGTATAATTATTTGTAAAAATAATAATAAATTGTCAGAGACTGGTTATTTATACTATATAAGAATGGTGTACATGTCCACCTCAACCCCTCTGGACAAATAGCAAAAGAAATAAATGGGCAATTAACACAAGAAAAAATAAAAATAATAAACAAGTAGTTTTTAAAAGATCTTCTATCTTAGTCTTCAGAGACACAAAAATTAAAACAATGAAAACAAAGATTTATCAATCCAATTCTGGGAAATCGCCCCAAGAATTGAAACACCATTTAATTTCTAATAGCATTGTATATTTGTTCAAATCTCTAGGAAGACAACTGGGCAATATCACACAAGTCAAAATAATAATTATATCTTTAAGCCCAACATTCTCAATTCCACAGAATTCATCCTAAGGAAATAACTGAAATGAAGGGGGGGTGGGGGAAAACTGTATGTATAAAGATATTTGTTATTTGCATTGGTGATAAATTGAACGTAATATACATACCTAATACAAGCAGAATATTTTGGTAGGTTGTAAAAAATAATTATAAAGGCTCTATAGCAAAACAAGAAAAGATTTACCTCTTACTATAAATTTTTAAAAAGGCAAACACAAAATAGTATATATGTAATAAATATAACTCTAGCCCCCAGGCCCACTTAGGAATCCTGTATCAGAAACCCTCAGCTGGAACAGATAGTGAAGTGACACAATGTGGAACCTCTAAGCTAGATAATTCCATACCCAGAGCTAATCGTTGTTTGCCTTTGCTGTGTCTGTTCATTGTGTGCTGGTCTTTTCAGGAAGCACCGGGAACCAAACATGGGACCTCCAATGTGGGAGGGAGGCACCTAATCGTCTGAGCCACCTCTGCTCCTTGCTTTGTTGTGTCTCTCACTGTGTTTTCCTCGTGTCTCTTGTTGCATCATCTTGTGGCGTCAGCTCGCTGCACCTGCCCATCACATCAGCTCGCTGTCTTGCTCATCTTCTTTAGGAGGCACTGGGCACCAAACCTGGGACCTCCCATGTGGTAGGTAGGAGCTCAATCACTTGAGCCACATCCTCTTCCCATTCATTCCATTTTAATAATCCTTATTTACCTCTCTGGCTCCCTCCTTTGAAGGCAGAAACTATGTCCTGGTAATTTTTGTAAACATTTACCTCTTTAGTAGCCTCCAACAAGTTCAATAAGGTCCTGATATGTTTAATTTAATGAATAATGTAAAAACGTGTGGGAGGTGATGCAGAGAAATAAGAATAGTTTTGCTCGGCTGATGGAACAGAGAATATATATATATATATATATTTTTTTTTTAATTTCCTTTTATAGTTTTTTGTTTGTTTGTTTTTAAAGTAGAACCAATTCCTGGACAGGACTTCACTACGGTATCTGAAATCAGGCTTTGGGCATTTATATCCCATATGAGTAAGTAGGTTTATCTTCAAAAATAAATTTGTAAACTCAAAAGGCAAGTCAAGGCATTTTTGAAAAAGAGTAAGGAAGGGGACCTTGTCCTATAGATATTAGAACTTTTTTAAAAGCTACAATAATCATGTGATTGAGAAAGATCTCTCCTTAAGCCAAAGCCCCAGACAAGATACCTATGTAAGTGTGTCTATTTTGATTTATTATCACTGGAATAGGTCTAACTTTAAGACACACACAGGGCAAGCACATCCACATGTTCAATAGTGCTGGACACACACACATTTCTCATTGTGAGTCATAATGAGTCTTAAGCGCCACAATTGGCAGAGTAGTTCAGGATCTACCTTGGACATGGCTCAAGTTCATAGAGAGGCTTCATTTATTTCTTTTTCCTGTTGTCAGTAGTCCTCCAAAGGACTAGATTTATGATATGGGTTTTAAAGGAATTAAACTCAAGTAGCACAAAATTGTATAGTTATAATTCCATTGCAATTATTAATAGATCCAAGTCAGCTACATCATTGGGTAATAAGGATGATACTAATGATAATTAACATCCATAGTCTGTTTACTGCATGCCAGATACAGTACTAAGCAATAGGGAAGATGATTAGACCTACTGCCTGCTAGTTCATGTGTGCTGGTTGCTTAGCTTAAAAAACATTCTAAAACTTTGAGGTGAACCACAATCTAGAGACAGATGAATCACATTTAGCTCCCAGAATATATATATTGGATATGTAGACCATAGAGTAGTGTCTGTATCCCTAGGGCAACATTGGGCAGGTTCTGAGATTCCAAGACTCCCTTTAGATAGGGTATGGTTTTCCTAGTTTACCACATTGCCAACTATTCCCTATTTCTGCATCCCCGCCTTTTTCATTCATTTATATAGTTTGCTTGTCTTCCATAGGTTTGGGTTTTCAATCTCCACCCCCAAGCTAGACATGATTCCTGCAATTCAAGTATCTCCCACTAAATGGTACAATGCCAATAGGAAGGCATAGAGCTAGAAGGGACATTGGCAACCATATAGCCTGATGGTTTCCCCAAACTTTCTGTAGCATTGAAGTGCTTCTAATAAAATCTTGCACAAAGGTCTGATCTTGAAACACAAAAGAGGACCTGCTCAACCTGTCTGACTTTTTCTACGCCCCATCCGTCTCCACTTCAGCCCCTAGGGGACCCATTGACACTCCTAGGGATGCTGGCAACACAGTCCGACACACTACTTATGAAATGGCACAAACAAATGAAGTCATCTGTCCTCACTCACACAGTTAGTTAGCAATCAATAACCTAGGTCTCTGATAAAGTGTGTTTGTCATTTGCTTCCATTAAAAGAATTGTTGAATTTGTAGAAAATAAAAATAAATAAATAGTAAAAAAAAGTCTAATCATTATCCATATACTTAAGCATTCTCATTTTTCCATGTCATGTATCAGCAAGCACCCTTATTAGAAAAAGTTTTTAACTAACTAGTCAAGCATAGAATTATGAAAGCACATGGTTTTAGAGCTGAAACATTGAAAAAAATTTTTATACCACCCCCTCATTTTATAGACCAAGAACACAAGGAGTGTTTGAAACCAGTTCCTCCTCTTAAGTGTTCCAAGATACCGTCCTGTTCAATATATTAAGTACTGTTACATCTGGACTTGATGGTCAGAAGCCAGAACTTTCTATTTTAACTAGTTTCTCCATGAAAATCATGAACAGTTAAGCTATAAATTAAAGTTGTGCTTTCTTATTCTTTGTGATTTTCTTCAATCTTTGAAACACACACTCTGGAAATTCAAGCATCTCTTTATTCCAGAAAGTATACTTACAAACTTTATGAGAAGGTTGTTTGCTCCAGATTGACGAGAACTCAAATCAAACTATCAGTGGTCAAAGAGCTTTTTTCCTAAAAAAAACTTTTCCAATCCATTGCATACTAATACTTTTGTAAAATGCAAAAAAAAAAATCTAATTATTAGAAAAAGAAATTAAAAAAACAGAAAATACAAAGTCATTTTTCATTATTAGAGTCTAAATATAAAACTACTCTCTCAAATTGTTATATAACAGTTTCTAAATGTCTACTATCTGTTCCTGTACTCACCCCATTGTGAGCCAGTAACAAACACTTCATGGACCAACCCTGGAATTGCTCTGAGTAGCAATGAGTCAAGTATCATCCAGTTGGTTGGTGTGGATACAGGGCAAGCAGTAAGGCCACTCATGTGAACCAGGTAATGCTTCCCATCCTTAAATCCCAGCCCCAGACAACCAATTTGAAAATGTAATTGTCATTCCCAAAGGTCTGGAACATGGTCTCTGTATGGTTATGGGAAAACAGAAGTACACATTCTCCAGGCTGTACTTAGAAAAGAGTATGACAGGGTTCAGACTATGGAGGGCTTGTAAAATGGACCAAGGAATTTTGGAATTTCATCCTGAGAGCAATAAAAAATTGTTTAAAGACATCCATATTTGGGTCTGAGAAGATAGCTCTGCCTGCATTGTGGAGCATGGTTTGGAGGAAAACAAGACTCTTTAGAAAGTTTTTGCAATCAGTTCAGGAAGAGGTAATGGCCTCAGGCAGTAGTGGTAGGGATGGAGAAATGGTTTCAAGAGCAATTTAGGGGACTTGATTATTGATTGAATATAGTTGCTAAAGGGCAGGAAGGAGTCAACCAAGACACCCAGGTTTTGGCTTGAATGACTAGATGGCTGGTGGTTCTATTCACTAAGGGAAGCAGAGGCAGGTGGGGTGCTGAAAACAATGAGTTCAGTTCCGGATGGGCTGACTTCGAGCATTCCTGATCCTGACCCAGTGCTGTCACTCATAGTGCTCTATCAATTGGATTGCTTTAACCTTATCTTCACTTTATAAAAGTTCAACCATAAAAAGGCTTTGCAACCATAAAAGGGCTTATTTAGAAGACTTTGAAGCAACACAGGAAAACATTTATTAAGTAATGTTAGGTAAAGTAATAAAAATGCATATTAAAATGAGGTGAAGTTCTTCCGCTATTAAATTGGCAAAAAAAAATTTTTTTTTAAATTAAAATATCCCAAACTGCCAAGGGTATGGAAAAACTGGCACTCTCACATATTGCTGGTGGCAAAGTAGAGTGGTACAAACCTTTTGGGAGAAATTTGGCAAAATGTATCAAAAACCATAAAAAAAGGTTTGTATCCTGTGACCCTATATTTCCACTTCTGGAAATACATTCTAAAGAAATAACTCAAAATGTGGGAGAATACACTTTATACACAAAAATATTTATCACAGCAGAAATTGCACACAAACAAAATGTCCAATAATAAAAGATTGGCTAAATAAATTATGATAAATGTATCTTCTGGCCTCTTGTACAGTCATGAAAATTATGGCTATGAAAACTTTGCAGTAATTAAGAGGAATGCCTGTGCTATAATGTTAAAAAATATATATAATATATACCTGCTATCCTATCAATTATGTAAATAATTTCCATGGGAAAAAGACTAGAAGGAAATGAAAATAACTATTGGGTTAGGGTGGTGAGGTCATAGGTAACTTCCAAAATTTTTTTTAATGAATTTTCTCAAATTTATTATAAATAATTAAAAGGCTCATATAAAACATAAATATATTACAAAGAAACATGTTATGTGAAAAAAGTAAAATGACAAATTTAATGTATGTTAGTTACAAATAAATATTTGTGTTTACTCCTGGACCAAGTATGGAAAGATTGTAGGCAGAAAGAAACAATTTGTTAGAGTGAAGGATTTTTTAAAATTCTTTATTATCATTCCAATATTATTTGTGAAATTATATTCATTTCAAGCAATCTACACTCAATCTTCAAAACCCATCTCAAAGACCTCTACTTTTCGGAATGCTTTCTTCATTGTCTGACCAAACATAATTGCATCTTCTAAGAACCACCATAGCATTTGGTTTTTGTTTTTGTGTGATTATGCCCAATGGATCTACAACTTGAGTATCCATCAGAACACCTGGAGGTAATTGCTGGGCCTTACTCCCAGACGTTCTAATTTATATGGGATAAAGTCCAAGAATTTGCATTTCTAACAATTTCTAACAATTTAACTAGTCTGGAGACCTGACTCTGAAAACCTTTAGTGTAGTAGATACAGATTCAATAGACTTCCCATCCCCAGGAGCAATGTTTATTCCATTCTTCCTTCAATCCTTGCTAATTAATCCAAGAGTACATATAATTAGCCCAAGCTATGCCATCAGGATATATCATGCCCCTGGAGACATGAAAGGGCAGAACTATTGGGATAAATGTACAGAGCCTGACATATACAGGAGCCTTGCTGCAGTAGAATAAAGCCAGTATTTAGAGAGAAACCCAGATAAGAGTACTGAAGGGTATGACTATACCAATTTGGATACTTTTAGGTAAAAGTAGCAGACATTGAAGTCAAGCCATGAACAAAATAAAAATTTTTAAATGTTTAAATTAATTGTCTCACATTACTTGAAATAAGGTGGGCTCCATGGTTGACTGACACAGCAGATCAATAATGTCACCAAAGACCTGTTTTTTTTTTCCCATCACTCCACTCTTATTTCTTGCATGCCATGATTGACTTGGTCTAATCATTAGACTAGAACTGATGTTAGAAAGTCATTCACAAAGATCTCCACAGAGTCCAGGAGCTGCCCTGGTTCCTGCCCTTCTGGAAAATTTGTTGTTCAAGTCTTCATTTGATCCTGTGACCCTATCCAATGTCTTATATATATATTTGCTTTTTTGCTTTCCTTGCTTTGAGTTGCCATTCACTGCAATCAAGGCCCTAACTATTATCTTAGTCTACCTTGGAATATCTCATTTTTTGTTACCAGCTTCCATTCACCCTTCAGATAACCACAATCCTATTTCATTCCCCAGCCTTCAGCCTATGTACTTCAGATGAGGTCCAAACCCTGGTTCAGAGATGGAGATATATCCTAGGCCTAGGTTTATCAGCACATCATTTCATCCACCATCCACACTATAGTCATTGGTTCGGAAATGGGCATGCAAACCTTTTAGAGTCAGTGATACACAATGAAACTTTTTTTTTCATTAAAAATTTTATTGAAGTATATCATTCATACATGAACATACATAAACAATAAGTGTATAGTAAAAGTTGTGAACTTACAAAACAAACATTCATACCATCATACAGGGTTCCCATACATAACTCCACCACCAACTCCTTGCATTGTTGTGAAACATTTGTTACAAACTATGAAAGAGCACACGATGAAGCTTTTGCTAATAAACCAGGGAAAGAAACGTTCCCTATTTCCCCTTATACATAAGCCAGATGGGTAGGCCCATTAGCTGCTAGGAACCAACTTGCAATCATAAGGGAAAAGCCCCTTTCTGGCCCAAAAAGAGAAAAACTGGATCCTGAGCCCCTGGCCCTTGCTGTGTCCATTCTCTTTATTTTGCTTAAGTCAGACGGAAGCAGCAGTAGTATCACGTGCAAACCAAAGGTTCCTAACTGCTAAATCTTATTCCCCACCCCTTCTACTGCAATTAGATAGGGTACTTTTTGAAAGGCGAAACTGGCATCTTTTCTGCAGTCGTGTCAGTGCCTGGCACACAGTAGGCACTGAAGCAGTGTTTCTTGCATGGGCTTGAGGCTACCTTAATAGATATTTCTAATCAGGTCCCAGGCTCTGGGTAGCTAGGAGAGCCTTTGTCCCTTTCCCAGACAGTTACTGATGCAAGGTCAGGACATCCTGGGTCATCAGCAGAGATCCACAGGTTTTAGTAACAAGGGAAGCTGTAGGTTGGGTTATGGCTAGGTGACCAATTTGAAGGGTCCAATTGGAACTATAGAGGCCAGGTTCACCTATCTCCTTGCCTACCCCCACCCAAAAGAGACCCTAAAATATAGAACAAGAGTCAGGGAGAGCTGTTTATTTTGCAGTTAAGCAGGAGGCACTTCTTATATATTTTGCATGGGGACCCAATATTGAACATGAGGTCAAGGACACCAGAACTGTGGCTGCTGTGCACCTAGAGAAAGAAGGTTCTTTCGTTTAGCCAGACTCCCATTGTTTCTTGGAACCTGTCAGGATTCCCATGTTCCAACAGAGATCATTCCTGGCAGAGCCTGGGGCTAAGAGCAGAAAGCAACTTACTGCAACAAGCTAGAGCTCTCCTGGAGGCTGATAAGCAATCTTACAGCCCTTTCCTTTGGGCTCTGACCTAAGATTCCTCCAGCCTGTGTGCAGGAGGCTGGGGACATCTCAATTTCCAACATGTCCCTGACCCGTCTGAAACATCCAACACCTGGAGAACTTACCTTTCTAAGAACACAATAGCCTGGAAGAGAATACTCTGGCTATTCTTTCATGGGAAGGATGTTTAAGTGATTGTTTTTCCAGAGAGAGAGGTGCCTGCTTTGTCTCTGGACAGCATCTCAGCACTTTGGGGCCCAGGGTTGCTTTCCTTCCTATCTCTGCTGCTAGAAGGTGGGTCAGCTTGATCATACCAATGTGGAAACTGAGAAGATGAAAGAAGTAAGTAATCTGTTAATTGATATAAGAGGTGACCAAGCTCTGGGCTCCCTGTCTCCTAGTTTTGCAGACACCATTGTTAGTAGGGGATCATCAGAATCTGGCCAAAACACAAATCTCACCATGTCACTCCCCTTTTCTCTGTTAAGGGCCAGACACCTCAGCATGACATTCAGACCCCCCACAATCTGGTCTCTTGCCCCTCTGCAGCCCCATCTCTCACCATGACCTACCTCCCAGCTAATTCCAGTGACAACCTTCTTGGGGTTGATCACTTAACACAAGCTGCATCACTCCTCCATGCCTTTGCTCACACTATTCCTCTGCTTGGATTGTCCTCCAACCTATATCCTATTTCTATCTATATCTATCCAAAACACTTTCATCCTTCATCTTCTCTATCAGTATATATCTTTCTTCATCTTACCACACCCCCTCATCCCACCAATAATTTTTCAGTTCTGAATCCTTACGAAAGCTTAAGGCTGGTATTGGTTACTCCTGCTAATCCTTTAATGTTCAGGTCAGGTGTCTCTTCCTCCAAGAAGTCCGCTCTGAAGTTCTCATGCTGGGCTGGGCTGAGCATCCCATCAAGCTTCTTGCCTTGTCTTGGGATTATGTGTGTCTCACCCCCATTAAGGTAGAGACAATGTCACAGTGATGTCTATGCCCTCAGAGTTGGACATAGGGTCTGCCATATAGTGAGGATAACTGCTGGGAAGCTCAGTTGGGCTGAAGCTCCTGATACTTGGGGCACCTTGAGACAGACACATTAGTAGGGAGCAGTTACCCACAGTAAACAAGGAAGCAGCTATGTACTGCTCAGTACCCAGTACATCGTACTTTTTTGGAAAGTAGGGAAGGAAGTATCAGTGTTCCTGAAAGAGCCCAAAACTCATCCTACTGTTCTGGCTCCTCCCTGACACCATGGGAGCTTGTTCCACCAGCTTTCAATAATTTAAATAAATTAATATATGCTGAACAAGGCACTAGGTAAGTTTGTGTATACATAATTATAAATAAGACATAGTCACCAAGTAGAACACACAAACTAGTACTTTATACTAGTCCCATAGAATAGAAATGAGGTGGGATCAACTTGGTCTGGAGGAGTTGAGAAAGGCTTCACAAGATGAGTAATATTTGAATGAGGCACTGGAGAATGAAGAGGAATTTGCCCAGAAAGACGGGAACTGGGGGAGAGCATTTAGGCAGAGGTACCAGTCAGGCAAAGGCTCACAGGTTGGAATGTACATGGCATGTCTGGGGATGGCACGTATCTAGCTGACTGACATTAGAATCTTTGTGGAGCAAGAGGGATCGGATGGGGAGAAAAGGGTAGTTTGGGGCTTGCTTCTGGGGGACCCTGAACCCCGTGCTAAAAGGTGGGTTGTTGTTGTTTTTTTATAAGCATTGGAGAGCCTTGAAAGTTTTTAAGCAGAGGAATAAAAACTGGCAGCAGTGCCTAGGACAAACAAAAGGGGCAAAGGAGGTCTATCAGAAAGTGTCACAATAGTTGGTGAAGATGCTAAGAGAGATGCTATGGGGGTGGAATCACAAAGAGTCAAGCCTGTGGGCATCCTGAATCCTTCCAAATCTTTTTTTACACACCTGCTCCCACTGTCCCCCACTCCCCAGCTCTTTTGCATATCCTTCTTCCTCCTTGGCTGTTAAATTCTAAAGCAAGGAGTTTCCAAATTCTGACTACATCTTCCTTGGCCCATCTCAGCTTTTGGCAAATAAATTGGTGCCATTCCCCAGAAAGCTTTTCATGAACTTCATAAAGTTAGCAAAGAGGAGAAGTGTTAACAGCATGATCTGTTGAGTCCCAAATTCTAATCCCAGCCCTAATACTAACCCAACTTTTTTATTCCCTGAAGTTCTGCCAAAGTCAAAAGAGAAGGTCTGTGCCAGACACAAGTAATTTCAGCTGAACAAGCACTCCAAGGGTCACAGAGTATTGCTGTGCATGCAAATGTTCTGCTGCCTTAGAACTGGCTTTGGGCTGCTGGTGGTGGTGCACAAGGATGACATGTTCAAAAGGAGTATGGAAAATATTTTTCTTTGGTAAACAAATATTCCAGTGTGGATACTGAATTAAAACAGAAGCTCCAAGAATACAGGTGCCGTTCATTCATTAACAGATTGGAGGAAGAGAAAAGCCTTTGATTCTGGACTGCCCTCTTCTAATGAGAGACAGGAATTATTTTTCTCCAGCAGCTAGAGAAAAGTCAAGTTTTGTGGGGCCAGCAATGCACATGCTTGAGTACCTGTTATGTGTCACATCTTTTAAGAACATCATTTCATTTCATCCTCACAATCACCCTGTAAGGTAAATGATATCATTCCCATTTCACAGAGGAGGAAAAATGAAGTCATGGGTCCAAAGGAATGTGTAAGCAAACTTTGTTAGAGTGAAACACAGGCTGCATAGAAATATTCTTACTTTGGGAAGCCAGGGGGGAAAATGATGATGATTCCCTCACATTTGTATAGGACTCTAGAGTTTGCAAAGCAGTGCATACACATGATCTCACATTGTACTCAGGCTGGCCCTGTGAGGAGGGTGGTAATATTCCCACTGTAGAGGTGGGGTAATTTGAGAGTCAGGGAGAGAAAGGGATTTGTCAGTTGGGAACTAGGACTTGAACTTAGAACTGAATCCAGACCCTATTCCTGTTCTATAGAGAAGGCTTTGTAAAAGAGGCAGGGTGTGATAGGAAAGAGAAGGGCATTCCAGGAGAAAAGGCCCGCATGGAGAATTTAGGGTGAATGATGAGACCCACACGATCTGGTTACACAGGGGCACAATGGGGCTGGTCACATGTGCCAGCTTCTGCATTCAGCTCACCTGTGCCTCAGGTTCCTCATCTGTAAATGGCGATAATAATTGTATCTCCTTCACAGAGAATGTTGTGCAGAGTTAATATAAGAAAAGCACTTAGATGAGAACCTGGGATTATATAATCTCAGTGAAGTTTCGCTATTAAGGTTACTAGCAGCACTATTATTTTCAGTACTACTTCTAATTTTACTACCCCTGGAGAGTCCTGGGATAAGGCTGGGCTGATGAGGGAGGGCTTAGAATCCCAGGTTGCCAAGTTTGAACTTTAAGGAGCGAAAATAATGAGGCCAATTTTAGTTGAAGCAGGAAAAGAGCATGATTTTATGAGGATGAATCTGGCAGGAGTAGGCAGGCCTCCCCTAGCATCTCTCCGCATTGGGAGCAGGGCCCCACATGGGGGCTTCCAGAGCAGCCTGCTCTTCCTCCATTACCATGCTCATCCTAAGACAGTATAATTGCCTGTTAATTGCCTGACTCCCAACCTGGACCATATGTGTCTCCCTCCCTGGTGCAGCTGAAGTCTAGTACCGTGTCTGGCACCTAGTGGGTGCTCAGTAAATATTTTTTCGATGAATAAGTGAATGGAGTGAAAAAGTCTACAGGGAGACTGGCCAAGAGTCAAATGCAAGACCCTAGGCTAGGGTGGGAGCAGAGAACAGGGGAGGAATAAGAAATGCAAAGAATTTGGAACGAAGAACAAATAGGACTTGTGAATGACAGAATATAGGAGTTAATGGGGAAGCAAAGGTCTGTAGGAGTAAACTGGGTAGCTTCCAGGGATCTCAAGAAAGAGAAAGCACAGCGCCATCTCCGCATGTTTCTGCTTCCCCTGGTAAGTAGAAAATCACAGAAAAGAAAATTAATGCTCATCTACACTGTGGTATAATGGACAGAAAATTGGCTTTTGGAGTCAAACAATCTTGGGTGTGTTCTGTGGCTAAGGGATTAAGACATTACTTTTCTGAGCTGGTTCCCTCACTGATAAAACACAGCTGATAAAAACTCTTACCTGGGGAGACAGTTGTAATAATGAGATGAGATAATAGTGGTAAAGTACTTTGCACATATAGGCACTCCATAAGTACCAGTTCCTGGTAGTCTTTACCTCTGCTATCTGCTGGCCTCTATGGGGAGATGCAGAGGAGGGAAGTGCCAGGGACCCAGCCCCAAAAGGGCTTTCAGCCAAATGATCTCAAAGAATTTTCACTTTATTCCACACCTGTTCAAGCTTCAGCATTGTTTGACTGAAATGTAAAGAAATCACACCTATTTGGGAGTGGTCAGAGCATTGTGGCTTCCTAAACTGGTCACATTCTGTGGGCCCAAGTTTAACCCCATCCCCAAACGAAAGGTCTATTTCTTGCCAAAAGAAGGCCCCAGAAAGACTCTGAACTGTCTACCGCATCAAGTAGTGCACTTGTTTGGAAGGGATCCAAGTGTGTTGGAGAAATAGTCCTGACCAGCCAAAAGCATGCTATCCACTTTTGGAGATAGCAGGTGGAAGTGAGGGCTCTGGTTTTCATGTTCAATCCTCATTTGGCCTTGGAAATGTTAAAAATAAACCTTCACCTGCATCTGATTTTCTTCTTTGTTATTGAAGCCATTGTCTGTCTGAACAAAGAGGTAGCAAGAGTCTCTTTGAGCAGTTTACAGGGTTCAAGCCAGAGTACAAATTAGAGGAACGCAGATGTTAATGAACAAGGGGACTATCAAGGGTGGCACTGGGAATAGCAAAACATTCCCAGGATGTTCAGACCTCTGCTGGCAGGCTGGGGACTGACTGCCCCATTCTGTTCTGCTAGCAGCCCCACCTGGCTTTCAGGAGAGGGACCTGGGAGCAGCCTGTGGATTTCAACAGCCCCTTCCTTACCCATGCAACTTTGTTATGTTACCTTATAGAGTCAGTATATTGCTGTGGAAAGAGCCTGGGCTTGAGAGCTGGATAAATCTGGGTTCAAATTAATTACTTTTTAGCTATGGGACCTTCAGCAAATTACTTGATGTCTCTGAGTCTCAGTTTTCTCCTATATAAAATAGGCATTAAAATACAGTATTAGTTAAGGCAATGGTAAATGCTGTAATAAATACATAAAAACATTTATTTCTTGTTTGCATAAAGTCCAAAACAGGTGTTCCTAATTAATCTGTGGGCTGCTTTCCACCTGGGCTCCTTTCTTTGTCTGGCTACACCATTTTCCAAACATGACTTTCAATCCATGGCTTACAGACATCAATCCAAAGGTAGGGGGAAGATGACAGAGGACTGTGGAAAATGGAAGAGTTGTCTGCCAGGCCTAGGGGTAGCACACATCACTTGCGCTTACATGCTACTATCTGTGACACTGTCATGTGGCTTCAATTAATTGCAAAAAAACCTGGGAAATGAGGCCCAACTGTGTGTGAAGGAAGTCGAGGAAACAGGTTTGGTAAACATCTAGCTAGTCTTTGCCACATACACCAACTTTTCAGGGAGAGTATAAGCCTTAATTGAACTGAAGGTGTAAAACAGTACCATTTTTAACAAGCATTTATTCCTTTTTTCTTTCTCTTCCCCCATGGCCAAACTTTTGCTAGAAGCAATGAAGGAATGCTTCTTTTTTAATTACCCACAAATAGGGGCAGCTTCTCAACCCCCAGAGTCCTGCCTAACATTTTTCCCATTACCAAAGCAATGCTCCCTTCCCTCACGATCAAGTCTTCTATCTGCAATCCGTACAGCTTCCCCGGGTTCCTTGCCTACCACAAAATCAGTAGGTTCAGATTTTGGACCCTTGGGTCAGAGAACCACCATTTTAGAAAAAGCTGAGGCAAGGTATATTGGAAGGAAAGGAAGGAAAGGACAGAAGGAAGGAAGAAAGGGAAAGAAAGAAGGGAAAGAAAAAAATTAAAAAGGTATATTTGGCCATCATTGTACTATTATTAAAATTTATTTTTAATATTTTAGGTGGGTCATACAGTTTTCCATTGCCATAGTCCCCACTAATCCCTAGTGTCTTATATCTGGCCTGCTTTAGTCATTTACCTGCCTGGCTCTTGGAAACATTTAGGTCTGGAACCCCAAGACCTCCTGGGGGCTCCCTACATTTCCTCACAGGACTTCCACACTCAATCCTGCAACTCTAATCTTGGACACATTCCTAGTCTGCCTATCAGACTTCATGACTTTTGCCCACTCTGATGCACACCTAGGCTCTTCTTTCTCTTTTTGTATGCATACACAGCTTTTGTGACCCCCGCATGACTCCCCCAACTACTGCCTTGTCCTCATGCCAACATTAATTTCATTGTTCTCTTGTGTGAGTAGCTGGGAGAGAGTTAGCAAGCAATATCTTACGAAAGCTGTGCTTTCACAGTAAATGAGTAAATGTGGTTTTACCAGCTTTTGGAGGGTTGGCCTTTATACAGTTTTTCAGGTTAGTATTTTTTGTTTGTTTTTCTTTTCTTTTCTTTTCTTTCTAGGCTAGTATTTAAACAGTGTTTCTAAGAGAAAACATGCCCCAAAATCCAAGCAATTAAATTGTGAATGAATTTGATGACTCAACCTTTCATAATTTGAGAGTTGCATTGGTCAGGGCACAGATATGGTAGAAAGTTCATGGTCATTGGAGACAGACAGATTTGGATTTAAATACTGGCTCTGCCATAGACTAGCTGTGTGATTTTGAGCAATTTACCTAAACTTTCTGAATTATGTTTATGTTATAGGGAAATAATCTTGCTTAGAATGTTGGTAAAAAGATTTAATGAAAGTGTGTATATACAGCCCCTAGCATAGTTTCTGGTACATAATAAACACTCATAAATAACAATTACTATATTTGCCTTAAGGAAGAAGTAGGGTAATCAGTGATATTTATAACATTTTAAAAATAACTATTTTTTAACATAAAAGTTCAACATTAAAGTAATATATGCTCATTGTGCAAAACTGTGGGGGTAGGGGGAAACTTAAAAGTATAAAATAAAATTCATCCAAAATCTTACTTCTCAATGAAAACCACTGTTAACATTTTGGTGTTTTGCCTCCCATTACTACATATATGTATAATTTACACAATTGGGATTATATTAGACATAATGTTTTACATCCAGCATTTTTCGCTTAAAATATTAGTTTTTCCTCTTTGGTAAAAATACTTTACAAATGTTAATTTTGAAGAATTTGACATTTAAAGGAGCTTCTGGTCAACAAAGATGGCAGTGTAAGACACTCCAAGGTACTGCTCCAGACAGAATCTTTGAACAACTAGCAAAAACTGGCAAAGCCACCTTCCTCAAAACTCTATAAAACAGTTAATGGGCTTCAGTAATCAAGTGCCAAATCTGTATATATATATATATAAATAACATTTTTGTAAGCAAATACACATATATGCATATATATTTATATATCATTTTGCAAATGTTTGTATGTATTGTGAGAATTTTGATTTTTACCCACAATAAAAATAAATTAAAAATTAAAAAAAAAAAAAAACGTAGGAAAAGCTCATGGTGCTCTTGCTGGCCTCCCTCCTTTCCTTCCTGTCATGGTATGGGTCCCTGGACCTATTTCCGAGGGAGAAGAGTAACTCCTACATACATCCTGGGGTGTCTGTTACATATGTGCCAATCTATCCAGTGGCAGCCTGAAAGGCTGAACCAGGACACTCTTCTCTGGCTTGCCTGCCCAGAACTTGCCCTACAGACAGAAGGCACTTGCAACAGTGAAGCAGAGTAAAAAACAAGTCAGTCAAAGTGGCTTGGGGCAAAGGATTACCTGCTTTAAGTCATACAATAGAGCACCCATGAAGGGGAGAAAGCCTATTTCCAAGGTGGTACGGGGGCATTCAAATTCCTGTAATCAGGGGAATTTCTAAGACCAGGAGCAAGCACAATTCCAGAACAAGACACAGGCTCAGAAAAGACTGAGATGATCCTGCAATTCACATTTGCTTTGGACTGATCATACTGATAGGATGGCTAAACTCTGAAGGAGCACATCAGCCAATGCAGAGACAATTTGCAAAGACAGGGAAAGGTGTTTTTATTTTTATTTTTTGCATTGGTTTGTTTATTTTTGTTAGCTCTTGGCACTCACCACTAGCTGGATACAAATTTAATATATTGACAGCTCGGGGACTAAATCTCAGAGTTAATACTTTAAAATATTAAAATGTACAGTGTGCAACAAAAGGTGTCAAGACAAACATAGTAAAAGGAAATGATAGCCCATCCAAAGGAACAAGATAAAAATGCAGAAACCATCAACGAAGAAGATCAGACATTGGACATACTGGATAAAGACTTTAAAAAATTATCTTCAGTATGCTCAAGGAGATAAAGGAAAACATAGGGAAAGAACTAAAGGAGATCAGAAAATGATGAAGGATCAATATGAGAAGCTCAATAAAGAGATAGAAATTCTAAAAAGGAACAAACATAAATACTGGAGTTGAAGACCACAATATCTGAAATGAAAATTTTCCTACAGGGTTTCAACAGCAGATTGGAGCTAGCAGAAGAAAGAATCAGTGAACACAAAGGCAAGAAAATTGAAATAATTCAGACTGAGGAACAGAAAGAAAAAAGAATGAAAAAGAGTAACTAGAGCCTAAGAGACCTCTGGGACATCATTAAGCACACCAATATAGACATTATGGAAGTCCTAGAAGGAGAAGAAAGTGGCAGAAGGAATATTCAAAGATATAGTTGCAGAAAACTCCCCAAATTTAACAAAAAACATGAATTTGCTCATTCAGGAAGTTCAATGAAACCCAAATAGGATAAACTAGAAGGAAACCATACTCAGACACATAGTAGTCAAACTGTCAAATGCTAAGAACAAGGAAAGAGTTCTGAAAGCTACAAGAGAAAAGCAACGTGCTATGTGCAAGGTAGTCCTAATAAGATTAAGTGCCAGTTTTTTCATCTTCTCACCAAAAAGGCAATGGGATGAAAAATTTAGTACTGAAAGAAAATAATTGCCAACTAGGAATTTTATATCCAGCAAGACTTTCTTTCAAAAGTGAGGGAGAGAGCAAAACATTCCCAGATAAATAAAAGCAGAAGGAGTTTGTCATAACTGTATCTGCCTATAAGCAATGCTAAAGGAAGTTCTTCAAACTGAAAGGAAAGGACACTAGACAGTGGGTCAAAGCAGCAAAAAAGAAATAAATATCTCCAGTAAAGGTGACCATATAGGTAATTATTAATGCCAGTACTTTTTTTTTTTCCATAAAATTGATTTTTTTTTTAAGATTTATTTATTTCTCCCCCACCCCCCTCGTTGTTTTGCACTTACAGTCTGCTTTCTGTGGGTTCTTCTGTGTCTGCTTGTCTTCTCTTTAGGAGGCACTGGGAATCCATTCTGGGACCTTCCAGAGTGGTAGAGAGGTGCTCAATGTCTTGCACCACCTCAGCTCCCTGGTCTGCTGCATCTATTATTGTCTCTCCTCTGTGTCTCTTTTTGTTTCATCACCTTGCTGCACCAGCTCTCCATGCAGGCCAGCACTCCTGTGCAGGCCAGCACTCCGCGTGGACCAGCTCTCCACTTGGGCCAGCTCACCACACGGGCCAGCTTGCCTTTCACCAGGAAGCCCCAGGAGTTGAACCCTGGACCTCCTATATAGTAGATGGGAGCCCAATCACTTGAGCCACATCTGTTTCCCTACTATTTTTGTTTTAAGATTTATTTATTTATTTCCCCGCCCCCCTTTCATTGTTTTTTGTGCCTGCAATGTCTGTTCATTGTGTGCTTGTCTTCTTTTTTTCAGGAGGCACCGGAACCTAACCTGAGACCTCCCATGTGGGAAGGAGGTGCCTAATCACTTGAGCCACCTCTGCTCCCTGCTTTGTTGTGGCTCTCATTGTGTTTTTCTCCTGTGTCTCTTTGTTGCGTCATTTTGTTGCGTCATCTTGTCATGCCAGCTAGCCACACCAGCTCGCTGTCTTGCTCATCTTCTTTAGGAGGCACTGGGAACTGAACCTGGGATCTTATATGTGGTAGGTGGGAACTCAATTGCTTGAACCACATCCACTTCCCAATGCCAGTACTATTGTAATGTATATTTTTTTGGTATGTAACTCCACTTTTTATATCTTACAGGTTCTCAAACACAAATGCCTAAAAAGCTTATATGAAGCTATCAATGTTTTGAGATACAATGTAAAAAGATATAATTTGTAACAGCTACAACAAAAAATGGGGGGACAACAGAGTATAGGAACTGTATGTATATATATACATAAACACACACACACACACATATAAATTCTATTGAAGTTAACTTGGTATCAAACCAAACATGATTGTTATACATTTAGGATGGCAAATTTTAACCCCATGGTAACTACAGGGAGCTAGATGAAAAATATATCCAGAAAAAAATGAGAAGCCACTCAATATGGCACAACACAAAAAAGCAAAGAAATATAAAAGTAGGCATTAAGGTAACTGAGAGACAAAAAAAGTATAAGATTTACAAAGGTTAAATAGCAAAATGGCAACAGAAAATCCCGTACTATCAGTAGCAAATTTAAATGTAAATGGATTAAATTCTCCAGTCACAAGGCAGAGGCTGGCAGAATGGATAAAAAAACATGACCCAACTATATGCTGTCTGCAAGAGACTCACCCTAAATTCAAAGATACAAGTAGTTGAGAGTGAAAGGATGGAAAAAATATATACTATGCAAGTAGTAGCCAACTGAAATCTGAGGTGACTATGCTAATATAGGATAAAATAAACTTTAAGTGAATATATATGCATGTAACAGCAGAGCCCCAACATATATGAAGCAAATACTGACAGATTTGAAGGGAGAAATTGATGGTTCTACATTAATAACAGGAGGCTTTAACATATCACTTTCAATATTGGAGAGAACATTTAGTCAGAAGATCCATAAGGAAATACAGGACTTGATTGATACACTAAACCAACTAGATCTAACAGACATATATAGAACATGTCATCCAATAGCAGGAGAATATACATTCTTCTCTAGTGCTCACAGATCATTCTCCAGGATAGACCATATGTTAGGTCACAAAACAAGTCTCAATAAATTCAAATATATTGAAATCATACACTATGGTCTCCTCTAACCACAATGAAATGTAGCTAGAAATCAATAACAGAGGGAGAAATGGAAAATTCACAAATATGTAGAAAATAAACAACACACTCTTAAGCAATCAATGAATTAAAGAGGAAATCAGAAGTGAAATTAGGAAATATCTTGAGGTAAATGAAAATGAAAATAGAAGATACCAAAACTTAGGCAATACAGCAAAGTCAGTGCTGAAAGGGAAATTTATAGCTCTAAATACTTACATTAGAAAATAAGAAACACTTCAAATTAGAGACCTAACCTAAAAATTGGAAGAACTAGAAAAAGAAGAGCAAACTAAACCCAAAGTGAGCAGAAGGAAAAAAATAATAAAGATCAGAGTTGAAATAAATGAAATAAAAAACAAACAAAAAAAGAAACAAAAATAGAATCAACAAAACCAAAACTTAGTTATTTGAAAAGATCAATAAAGTAGACAAATGTTTAGCTAGACTGATGAAGAAAAAAAGAGAGAAGACTCAAATAAATAAAATCAGAAATAAGGGAGCTCATAAGAGGATACTATGAACAACTGTAAACCAAAAAACTAGACAATGTAGGCGAGATGGACAAACTCCTAGAAATACACAAAACACCTACACTGACCCTAGAAGAAACAGAAGACAAACCAATCACAAGGGAGAGATTGAAACAGTCATCAAAAACCTCCCAAAGATAAAAAGCCCAGGACCAGATGGCTTCACAGGTGAATTCTACCAATCATTCAAAGACAATATAATACCACACTTGCTCAAGCTTTTACAAAAAATTGAAAAGGAAAGAATGCTACTAAACTCATTATATGAAGCTAACATCACCCTAATACCCAAACCAGATAACGATACTACAAAAAAAAAAAAGAAAATTACAGACCAATATCACTAATGAATATAGATGCAAAAATCCTCAACAAAATACTTGCAAACTGAATCCAAAAGCACATTAAAAGAATTATACACCACGATCAAGTGGGGTTTTTTTTTGTTTTGTTTTGTTTTTTATCGGGAGGTCCCGGGGATCGAACCTGGGTCCCTCCATATGGGAAACGGACGCCCAACCATTTGAGCCACATCCGTCCCTCAAGTGGGTTTTATCCCAGGTATGCAAGAGTGGTTCAACACTAGAAAATCAATTAGTGTAATAAACCACATTGATAAATTGAAGAAGAAAAATCACATGATCCTCTTGATTGATGCACAAAAGGCATATGACCGAAAAAAAAAAAAAAAAAAAAAAAAGGCATGTGACAAAACACGGCACTTTTCTTGAAAAAACATTCCAAAACATAGGAATAAAAGGAAGCTTTCTCAATATGGTAAAGTGCATATATGAAAAACCTACAGCTAACATTGCACTCAACTGTAAAAGATGGAAAGTTTTCCCACTGAGATCAGGAACAAGACAAGGATGCCCACTGTCACCACTGTTATTCAATATTGTGCTAGAAGTTCTAGCTAGAGCACTTAGGTTAGATAAAGAAATAAAAGGCACCCAAATAGGAAAAGATGAAGTAAAACTTTCACTATTTGCTGATGACATGATCCTATATCTAGAAAATCCTGAAAAATCCACAACAAAGCTACTAGAACTAATAGACGAGTTCAGCAAAGTGGCAGGATATAAATTAATACACAAAATCAATAGTGTGTCTATACATTACTGATGTAGTGTACAGAAATCAGAAATCAGAAAAAAAAAACTCCATTTATAATAGGAATAAAAGAATCAAATATTTAGGAATAAACTTAACCAAGGACATAAAGGACCTGTATTCAGAAAACTACAAAACATTAGTAAAAGAAACTGCAGAAGACTTAAATAAATGGAAGGACATTCCATGTTCCTGGATT
Source organism: Tolypeutes matacus (assembly GCA_026826555.1). Classification (NCBI taxonomy): domain Eukaryota; kingdom Metazoa; phylum Chordata; class Mammalia; order Cingulata; family Chlamyphoridae; genus Tolypeutes; species Tolypeutes matacus. The sequence continues at coordinate 43,201,131 of JAKSZT010053887.1, forward strand.
GGAAGAGGAAATATTGTTAAGATGTCAATTCTAGCCAAACTGATATACAGATTAAATGCAATGCCAATAAAAATCCCAACAGCCCTTTTTTCAGAAATGGAAAAGGCAATTATCAAATTTGTTTGGAAGGGTAAGGGACCCTGAATAGCCAAAAATGTCTTAAAAAAGAATGAGGTTGGAGGACTCTCACTTCCTGACTGTAAAGCCTATTACTTAGCTACAGTGGTAAAAATAGCATGGTACTGGCATAAAGGCAGACATATTGACCAATAAAACCAAATCTAGAACTCAGAAATATACCCTCACATCTATAGTCAAGTGATTTTTGACAAGGCTTCAAGCCCTCCCAGCTGGGCCAGAACAGTCTATTCAACAAATGTTGCTGGGAGAACAGGATAGTCATACCCAAAAGAAAGAAAGAGGACCCCTATCTCACACCTTTTACAAAAGTTAACTCAAAATGGATCAAGGACCTAAATATAAAAAAGCACCAACCATAAAACTCCTAGAAGAAAATGTAGGAAAACATCTTCAAGATCTTGTGGTAAGTGGTAGTTTCTTAAGCTTTACACCCAAGGTATGAGCAACAAAAGAAAAAATAGATAAATGGGATTGCCTCAAAATTAAAAACTTTAAACACTTTTGCACCTCAAAGGACTTTGTCAAAAGGGTGATAAAGGGGAGCAGATGTGGCTCAAGTGGTTGAACACCAACTTCCCACATGGGAGGTCTCAGGTTTGATCCTTGGTGCCTCCTAAAAACAAAAAGCAAACAACAAGCAAACAAATGAAAAATTCAATTCAAGGGAGCTAATGTGGCTCAGTGGTTGAGCACCAGCTTCCCACATATGATGTTCCAGATTCAATCGCCGGCCCTGGTACCTCAAAAAAAAAAGGGTGGGGAAGCTCAATCAGTAGGCTCAATCAGTAGGGCTCCCGTTTACCATGTGGGAGGCCCCGGGTTCGGTTCCCGGGGCCTCCTGGTGAGGGCAGGCCCGCCCGCGCGGCGTGGTTGGCTGACCCAGCAAGCACAAGCAGCAAGGGGGGGATAAATGAATAAATAAATAAAATCTTTAAAAAAAAAAAAAAAGGGGGTGAAAAGGCAGCCTACTCAATGGGAGAAAATATTTGGCAATCACATATCCAATAAGGGTTTAATATCCATGATATATAAAGAGATCATATCACTCATCAATAAAAAGACAAACAACCCAATTAAAAAATGGTGGGGAGCAGATGTAGCTCAAGTGGTTGAGTACCTGCTTCCTGTGTACAAAGTCCTGGTTTGGCTCCCTGGTACTTCCAAAAACAAAAAAACCAACTCTCACTGGGGAGTGGATGTAGCTCAGTGGTTGAGTGCCTGCTTCCCATGTACAAGGTCCTGGGTTCAATCCCCAATACCTCCTAAAAGGAAAAAAAAAAAAAAAAAGGCAAAAGACTTGAAAAGACAATTGTCCAAAGGAGAAATGCAATTGACAAAGAAACACATGAAAAATGTTCAATGTCACTCGCGATTAGGGAAATTCAAATCAAAACTACAAGATATCATTTCATACCTATTAGACTGCCTGCTATTAAAAGGTTAAAAAACTGTAAATGTTGGAGAGGATGTGGAGAGAAAGGAATGCCTACTCACTGTTGGTGGGAATGTACAATGGTACAGCCACTGTGGATGACTGTTTGGCAGTTCCTAAGGCAGTTGAATATAGACTTGCCATGGGACCTGGCAATACCATTGCTAGGTATATACCCAGAAGAACTAAGAGCAGACATCTGCACACTGATTTTCATAGCAGCGTTATTCACAATTGCCAAAACTTGGAAACAACCCAGCTGCCCATTAATTGATGACTGGATAAACAAATTGTGGTGTATTATGCAGCAGTAAAAAGAAATGAAGTCGTGAAGCATATGACAACATGGAGGAACCTGGAGGACATTATGTTGAGTGAAGCAAGCCAGACACAAAAGGACAAACACTGTATGCTTGTGCTATTATGAACTAAATATATTGTGTAAACTCATGGAGTTAATAATTAGAATATAGGTCACCAGAAAATAGAATGAGGGTAGAGAATGGAAAGCTGAGGGTTAATCTGCATAGAACTGGTAAAATGGTTGTTTGTAAATCTTTGGAAATGAATGGAAATGGTGAAAGCACATCATAGTATTTGTAATTAGCAGAGCTATTACATGGGTATGATAGTGGTTGAAAGGGTAAGTCTAAGGTCATATATATTACTAGAAGGAAAGCTAAAAAATGTAACATGGGATTTTTATAACATAATGAAACCTCATGTAAAATATGCATATGGGTGATATTGCATATATAAGATTGTTTTCACAAAATATAAATACAAATAAACTAAAGAGATGGAAACAGAATAAGCAGCTAAATACTGAATAAATACAGAATAGCAGGGGAAGCATAGAAAGATTGAGAGTGATAAGTTTTTGTTTGTTTGTTGTTTATTATTATTATTGGAATAATGAAAATGCTCCAAAAATGATTGACGTGATGAATGCACAACTATATGATTATACCATATACCACTGATTGACCACTTTGGATTGATTTGTGCTTTACTAATATGTACCAATAAAATTTATTTGCTAAAAAAAAGAGGGGATACAAATAACAAAAATCATAAATGAAAAGGGCGACATTACAAATAGCCCCTCTGAAATAAAATGATATGACAGGATACTATGAACAACTGTATGCCAATAAATCAGATAAGCTGGATAAAATGGACAAATTCTTAGAAATATGCAAACCATCTCATTGACTCAAGAAGAAATAGAAGATCTCAAGAAACCAATTACTAGTCAAGGAATTGATTCAGTAATCAAAAACCTCCCAACAAAGAAAAGTCCAGGCCAGATGGCTTCACAGGGGTATTCTATCAAATATTCCAAGAAGACTTAACTCCAATTCTGCTCAAACTCTTCCAAAAAATTTGAAGAAGACAGAACATTCCCTAACTCGTTCTACAAGGCCAACATCACCCTCATACCAAAGTCAGATAAAGATACCACAAAGAAAAGAAAGTGACAGACCAATATTTCCTATGAATATAGATGCAAAAATCCTCACACACACACAAAAAAAATACTAGCAAGTTAGATCCAAAAGCATATTAAAAGAATTATACACCATGATCATTGGGATTTATCCATGGTATGCAAGTTTAGTTCAACATAAGAAAATCAATCAATATAATACAACACATTAACAGAATGAAAGAAAGAAAATACATTATCATCTCAATTGATGTAGAAAAAATATTTGACAAAATACAGCATCCTTTCTTGATAAAAACACTTAGAGCACTAGGAATAGAAGGAAACTTCCTCAACATGGTAAAGGACATATATGAAAAGCTCACAGCTAACATCCTACTTAATGGTGAAAGACTGAAAGCTTCCCCTGTAAGACCAGGAACAAGACAAGGATAGCCACTGTTACCGCTGTTACTCAACATTGTACTGGAAGTTCTTGTCAGAGCATTTAGGCAAGAAAAAGAAATAAAAGACATCCAAATTGGAAAGGTGCTTTCCCTATTTGAAGACAATATGATCCTACATACAGAAAATCCTGAAAAATCCACAACAGAGCTCCGAGACCTAATAAATGAATTCAGCAAAGTGGCAGGGTACAAGAACAACAGCCAAAAATCAGTTGTGTTTCTTTATACAAGCAAAGAACAACTGGAACAAGAAATCAAGGAAAAAAAAAAAAATCACAATAGCAACTAAAAGAATCAAATATCTAGGAATAAATCTAACGAAAGATATAAAGGACTTGTACACAGAAAACTACAAAACATTGCTAAAATAGATGAAAGAAGACCTAAATAAATGGAAGGATATTCCATGTTATGGATTGGAAAACCAAATATCATTAAGATGTCAATACTACCCAAAGCAATTTATAGACTCAATGCAATCCCAATCAATATTCCAACAACCTTCTTTGCAGAAATGGAAAAGCCAATTATCGAATTTAAATGGAAGGGTAAGGGGCCCTGAAGAGCCAAAACCATCTTGAAAAAGAAGAATGAAGTAGGAGGACTCACACTTTCCTATCTTAAAACGTATTACAAAGCCACAGTAATCAAAACAGCATAGTACTGGTGCTAGGAGAGACATGTTGACCAATGGAATAGAATTGAGAGCTCAGAAATCAACCCTCACATTTGTGGCCAAATGATTTTTGAAAAAAGGAGAAAGACCCTTATCTCATACCATATACAAAAATCAACTCAAAATGGATTAAAGGCCTTATTATAAGAACTAGACCTATCAAACTCCTAGAAGAAAATGTAGGGAAACTTTTTCAGGATCTTGTGTTAGGCAATGGTTTCTTAGACTTTACACCCGAAGCACAAGAAACAAGAGGAAAAATAGATAAATGGGACCTCCTCAAAATTTAAAACTTTGTTCCTCAAAGTACTTTATTATGAAAGTAAAACAACAACCTACACATTGGCAGAAAATATTTGGAAACTGCATACCCAATAAAGTATTGAAGAAGATACATAAAGATACATAAAGATATATAAAGAAATCCTTCAACTTAACAAAAAGACAAACAATCCAATTTAAAAAATGGGCAAAAGACTTGAATAGACATCTCTCCAAAGAAGATATACAAATGGACAGAAAGGACATGAAAAGATACTCAACATTATTAGCCATCAGGGAAATGCAAATCCAAAACCACAATGAGATATCATTTTACACCTACTAGAATGGCAACTATTTAAAAAACAGAAAATAACAAGGGTTGGAGAGGATGTGGAGAAATAGGAACACTCATTCATTGTTGATGGGCATGTAAAATGGTTCAGCTGCTATGGAAGACAGTTTTGTGGTTCCTCAAAAGTTAAGTATAGAATTACCATATGACCCAGCAATCCAACTTCCATATACGTAAAAGAATTGAAAGCATGGACTCAAACAGATATTTGCACATCGATGGGCATAGTGACATTATTCACAACTCCCAAAAGATGAAAGTAACCCAAGTGTCCACTGGCAGATGAATGGATAACAAAATGTGGCATATACATACAATGGAATATTAATTGTCTATAAAAAGGAATGAAGTTCTGATACATGTCACAATATGGATAAATCTTGAAGAATCATGTTGAGTGAAATAAGCCAGACACTAAAAGGACAAATATGGTATGATCTCACTGATTTGAAATAATTAGAATAAGTAAATTCAGAGTCAGAAATTAGAACACGTATGGGAACTCTACATTTTCTGTCTGAGTTTTCTGTAAACCTACAGCTTCTGAGAAAGAAAGAAAGAGAGAGAGAGAAAAAGAAAGAAAGAAAGAAAGAAAGAAAAAGAAAAGAAAGAAAGAGGAAGGAAGGAAGGAAGGAAGGAAGGAGGGAGGGAGGGAGGGAGGGAGAGAGGGAGGGAAGAAACTAGAATACAGGTTAACAGGGAGGGAGGCAGAGGTAGGGAGCAGGGAGTTAATTGATACAGTTTCTGTTTCAGGTGATGGAAAAATTTCTGGTAACGGATGGTGGTGGCAGCAAAATATTGTGAATGTAATTAACACCACTGAATTATATATTTGAAAGCAGTTAAAAGGGGGAAATTTAAGATTGTATACATGTTACTAAAATAAAAATTTAATTAAAAAAACTATAGGACTGTATACCACAAACAGTGAACCCTAATGTAAACTATGAACTATAATTAATAATCTAATTATATTATTCACCAATTGCAATAAATGTAACACACTGATGCAAATTGTTAATAATTGGGAAAACCATGTGAGTGAAACCGGGTATTTGGGAACTCTATTTTCTGCATGATTTTTCTGTAAACCTACAACTGCTTTAATAAAAAATTTAAATAAAAAATATAAAGGAATTTGCAAACTGCTCAATAATTTAATTATCCATTCCTTTAATGCTGTATATCTAGCTTATTTCCACTTTTTTGCTCTCATGCACAACACTTCCATAAAATCCTCAAACTTTTATTTTTATCTGTATTTGTGGGGTTTTTTTTATTTTTTTTATTGTTTTTTTTTGTTTGTTTTCTTTTATTTTTTTTTGTTTGTTTTTTTCTTTTTGTAATTTTTTTTGTTTGTTTTTTATATATTTTTTTGTATTTGTGTTTATTTGCTTAAGGTAGTTTCCTGTAACTAGTATTGGCAAGTCAAAGGATGTGTACTTTTTTAATCCTTTTGCAGCATTCAGCTCAATAGCCCTTCAGAAATGCTGTAACAATTTATACTCCGGGGTGTTATACAATTTATGCTATTACCTTCCTGTTCACTTTTGCAAGGATTCCAGAAGTTGACTAAATTGCCAGAAAACAGCTACTTTGTACAGTGGATAGTTTGTTTGGGGGCTGCTCAGCTTCAATTTACTTTTCCTTAACAGTACCCCCACTTTCCTTCTAGGAAGGAAATTGTGTAGTCTTAATAAGACTTCTGAGTCGGAAAGGTCCCTTGAGTGGGAGAGAGGATGACAGGCACTATGGCCCCTGAAGGTGGCTGCAGGAGGACTGACTCTGAGTCTCTGCCCCACATCACTGGGCTAGAATGTAGGTTCTGTGCCCTACGCTCCTGGGACAAGGGCCTGTGAGCCCTTTTTAAGTAGAAGGTCAATCCTCGGCCTTAAATTCCCTCTGCCTCAGATTGGGCCAGGGATAATTCCCTGGTTCTCCCTTTCCTTTCCTTAATCCCAAATCAGGCACTTGATCACACAGTGCCAGGCACAGAGAAGATGGTCAGTGTATGTTTGTTGAAATGACCATGGAGGGTGACAGAGAGAGACTGAAGGGCTGTACTCGTCACCTTATAACTATCTCCTTTGACCTTGTCCACAAAGAAAGCCCCTGAAGAAACCCTGCTGGGAAGAGATTGGAAAAACACAGTTGAGCCTTTGGGCCATTTCTCTTGCTGGACTTATACTGCCATCTAGTGGCAGGAGAAGGGAGATGGGACAGGATGACACGCCCAGCAGATGGCGGACAGGGTGTGACAAAACTGCAGTCTCCCTGGATGGGTAGGTCTGGGTGGGAAGAGACCTGAAGGTGGGCACCCAGGAACTCGGGTAGTATGTGAAAAAGGCAAAGTAGGAATTACTCTCAATAATAATTACAGCTGCTTATTGAGCACTTACTATCTGCCGAAGACCCCACTATATACGTTTGCACTTTCAATCAACTCCTTATGAGGATGAGAAAACTGAAGCTCAGCGTCAAGTAACTTGCCCAAATTCATACAACTAGTTAGTGGCAGAGACAGGAATAAATTCCGAGACCATCTGACTTCATAGCCTGGGTTTCTAGGAACATTTCTAGAATCACAGAGAGAAACCTCCTTCTGCATCTCTTCTGCTCCTCCCCCCACATCCCCACTCCCTCATCCCCCCTATTCCCCAGACAACAGGGATGGGTTTGGTCACTGCAATACACAGCCCATTCCCACCTCTTGTGCCTCTCTTGGGTCTTCAAGTCTCTATCCTGAGCAATTCCAAAGGGAAGATATTCTCTCCCTTGCCCTGGATGGAGACAGGGGTGGGAAGGATTTCCTTTGTGCACTGTCAAAAAATATTAAAATGTTTAAGACAACCTTTCAAAGTTACTTTCACCTTTGAAAGAACTGTTGGCTGGGTGAGCTAGAGAGAAAAACTAGGCTTCTAAAAGGCTAATGAAAATTTGCTTCTGAACCCAGAAAGGGCTTCTCATGGTTTCCAGGAATAATGGCCCTGGCTGGCCCAGGGCTACCCCAGCTTTGAACTAGAGACCAAAAGAACCAATCTGCCACCCTAGCAAACACACAACAGAGTCAGGGGGCCCAAGATCCCAGAGCTGCTCTCCATTGAGAGAATGCTGAGGTTTATTTAAGGAACAGCAGCCATTCTTCCTGCCTGGTCTACCCAAATGAGTAGTAAACCACCTATTTTTAGTTTAGGGTTTTGTTTTTCTTTTCCCTTTTAGAAATTTATCCAGACCCATTTTTCAGTGTCTAGAGCTTGAGTTGCAGGAAGCTTATTGCTAAGGAGTTTTGTGCTTTGCAAAGGAGACTAGTTCCTCAAATGCATTTTGACTGTCATTAACTCCCAAGAATCAAATTTGTCTGCAATAACTTCAACATCATTCATTCAACAAATACATACTCTATGCCATAACAGACAGAAAAGGCTGGTGTTTAGCATCACCAAGGTTCCTTCCCTTCTGAGTTGATCCTAGGCCACTGTCTCCTCTCACCCAGGAATAACCACTCCTTCACCCTCCTTGCTCATTCACTCCCAGCACCATACCCTGCCTGCTCCAGGATAATAGAGTTCAACTCCTCTCCTAGAAGTGGCAACCTCTCACCCTTAAAGTATCAATTGTTGTTTCTTACTGCTTCCAAACCCATGTGCATGCTTATTTCCCTTTTCTTATAATGATGTGATCAATTAACTCTATTCACTCATTTAGTTAATCAACATTTATTGATGACAAATTATGTGTCAGGCACTGGTATAAAGAGAGTTCAAATCACTCACAACCAGGAGGAAGAGTAGTAAATAAGACCACTACCAAATGGTATAGAAAATGCTAAGCCAGAGATATACAAAGGGTGCAGTGGGGCCCTTCTTTAACCTTCTATTTCCACTTTCGTCTTTCCCCAGCCCTTGCCTCAAGACCCCTGGCCTTCACCCAATTCAGAACCTCTGGGTTGCACTTGTGGCTAAATGGCTGGATGGACTCCCTTGCCCTGGAATAACACAAACCCAACCACAAACTGAAAAAGGAACCATGGCAGCCAGTAGTGGGTCAAATAGTGTACCCCTAAAATTTATGTCCACCCAGAACCTCAGAATGTGACCTTATTTGGAAATAGTGTCTTTCCAGATATAGTTAGTTAAGGTGAAGCCATACTGGATTAGGTAGACCCTAAAGCCAATGGCTGGTATCCTTATAAGAAGAGGAGAGGACACCCAGAGAAGAAGGTCATGTGAAGACAGAGATTGGAGTGATGCATCCATAAGCCAAAGAACACCAATGATTGTTGAGGCCACCAGAAACTAGAAGAAGCAAGGACGGATCCTTCCCCAGAGCCTTCAAAGGGAGCCTGACCCTGCCAACACCTTGATTTGTGGCCTCCAATACTGTGAGAGAATAAATTTCTATTGTTTTAAGCACCAAGTGTGGTAATTTATTATGGTAGCCCTAGAAAACAATACATGGCCTTTGGAGAGTAGACAACTCTACTAAAAACTAAATTTTAGAGTTTCAAACTCCCATGCTTATCCTCCTCTCCCCTCCTCTCCCCCCCTCCTCTCCTCTACTTTATTTTATTTAAGAAATTAACATTACTTAGAACTTCACAGAGAATTTTGCAACATACTTGAGAAAACTAGAACTACCTAGAGGAATTTCAGAGTTAGGGCTCAAAATGACTTGCCCAAGAGTAAGCCAAGTGGCCCCCCAGTTAATATTAGAAAAGAATCTCCCAAGTTCCTCAGGCCGGAGCCTTTGGAGGTGAGTTGGCTGTTGGAGACAGAGAACTACAAAAGGTGATATAAGTTTGGGGCTTCTCATATAACCAAATGGAGGTACCACCCTTATCACTTGCTGGAAAGTTGTGTGTGAAACAAATTTTTTTGTTAGATGACCAATAGAGTATATCCTGCTGAAAAATGGACTGCAAAGAAACTTTTAGTGTTACAAATAATGTGCATTCTAACATATCAATTCCGTAAATGTAGATATTGTGCTGTAAAGAGGAGAAGAATCAGGGAGAAAGGAAGTTGTGTGGTCAGGGGCCTAGCTGAACGGCTGAGTTTTTACATGCCCTTCAAGGCTCCTTGGTTCTCTGCGATGAACTGGCTGAAGATTTTGACTTTGGGGTTTAGTAGGTGGGTGAGCTTGACATCACGGTCTGGCCTCATATGATAGAAATGACACGTCAGCTATTTCCTCTGCTGCAGGGAATCCCAGCTTCTTATAAGCTTCCAGGGTGATCTTTTAGAATAAAGAGGCAAGAAATGTTATAGCCTACATTTAAAATAGTTTGAAAAGAAACCATTCATCTTAATGATGAAACAGGTCCACAATTCTTTAGCCTAACTCCCAAATCCAAGAAACTCATAAGCTATTTGGCAGCAAACTGACTTTCTGGATTAATTTGGTGGCAAAAGTTAACCTGAACTTATGTGACTCTATTTGTAGTCTTTAATTATCCCACTAAAATATATAATATTTTTCTGCAGTAATACTGATGTGTTTGATGACAGGTTCTTGCCCCAGCCCCATCGGTGATGTTATATAATATATGTAGACCATAATCTACCTAAAACTGTAAGATTCGTGGGGGCCGATGTGGCTCAAATGGTTGGGCATCCATCTCCCATATAGAGGAACCTGGGTTCGATCCCCGGGACCTCCCGGTAAAATAAAAAAATTTAAAAAAAACTGTAAGATTCTGAAATCTGAATTGTTTCAGACCCCAAGGGCTTTTTTTTTTTTTTTTTTTAAGATTTTATTTATTTATTCATTTATCCCCCCCTTGCTGCTAGTGCTCGCTGGGTCAGCTAACCACGCCGTGCAGGCGGGCCTGCCTTCACCAGGAGGCCCCGGGAACCGAACCTGGGGCCTCCCATATGGTAAACGGGAGCCCTACTGATTGAGCCACAGCCGCTTCCCAGACCCCAAGGGTTTTGAATGAGGTACTGTGGATCTGTACCACCCTTAATTTGTATAGCACTTCATAGTGCTTTCATATATATTTCCTCATGGGATTCTCCCAGCAACTCTCTGAGAAAGTCCATCCACCAGGCCATCCATGCAGCATCAAGAGCCCCCGAGTCTGGCACCTGGCCCTCTATCCTTCCCACGTGGCTGATGTTCCTTCCACCATACTTCCCTCCTTGGTTAGAGATGAGAATTTTGCCTTCAATCATCCCAGCCTCTGTCAGGGTCAGGCCCAAACAGAAATGCAGCCTATTCCATACCTATTGAGCCACCTTTTGTCATCTTTCACAAAATCCACTCCTTGAATGCATTCTGTTGCTAACTAGATCAATAGTTCCCCCTAGTGAATTAGCAAAGACCATTTCTAACTATATGGTCCGATGTAATCTGTCTTAGAAATTTCACTTGGCTTTAGAAAAATGTCATAGACACAAGCAACTTATGTAAAACAATGATTGTCACAATCCCATCTATAATAATGAAAAATCAACAGCCTACATGAGCAACAATAGAGGAATGGTACAATAAATTGTGGCACCCATTCTAAAGATATTATGCATTTATTGAAAGTAATGTTTTTAGAATTCTAACAAAATAGAAGGCTCACAATACAATGTTAAATGAAAAAGCAAGATACAAAATGACACATATAACATATTATTTTAGTTTTATTTTTTAAATATATTTATATATACTGGAAAAAGACTAGAAGAAAATATATCTTAACAGTAGCTATCTCTGAGAGATTGGAGTACATGCAATTTTTATTTCCTTTTTTATAATTTTCTGTTTTCCTATTTTTCTACACTAAGCAACTGTCATTTTTGAAATAAAAAAATAAATAAAATTTTTAAGAGAGTTTGGAAATGGAAGACTCTATGTAAGAAGCATGGAAATGACTTCTAAAATGTCTGTCTTCTTGAGTCACTCTCTCATTCTGTTACTTTGACAAAATGACTAATATCCTTTAGTAAAATAAGGGATTCTTTCTGGCAGATTTTTGAAGGAAAGAGATTTGTTCTGTTGTCTGTGTGTTTCTGAAAGAACCACGTTCCTTTGGGGGTTAAACAGACAGCTTCAACTACACCAGAATTCATGATGGGAGTTGGTTCTGGGGAATCCATTCACTGAAGCAGTTAAACAAACAGCCTCCAGTCCAGAGACTGGTGGGAATAAGTTAGACTATGGGGGCTGGAGCGCCACCTTGTAGCCAGACTCATCCTTCCCCAGAGTAGCATTGGGCCTAAACATTTTCTCACTCTAGACTGGTGGGCGGTGTCTTCAAATCATAGTAGGTTACCAAGAATAGCATTGACCATTTTGTAGAATCCCCAGCCTCTAATGCGCTAGAACTTTCAGTGCCAGAGAAGTTTCAGCTTCAATATAAATCAATTTATAGACCAAGAACAGTCAGGGACCAGGTATGTGATTGAGAGAAGCTGAGAAGGTCTAAAACAATGTCTGCCTCATCTTCTGGGAATGAACACACACACACACACACACACACACATTTGCACTCCTCCCCTTTCTCCCATTGTTCCTTAAACAGAATTGATACTCTATAAGACAATGACTATAAGACCCAAAAATGCAAATGACTCTGGGATTGGGGTCACTGAGAAGTAAATTTGCAACTGGGTACAAGGGACTTTGCAGATGTTCTTGTGAACCCAGTTTTAAGTGGTTGGCTGCCTTCTTGGGTTTGAGGGATACTTATTTTCCTCATGAAGTTTTATGTGATTTCAATGAATCCCCAGATGTGGTTTTATGGCTGGATTGGCACTTACAGTAGTTTTCTAGGTATGGCCTTCTCACAATTCCTGTACCTAATGCTGAATTGGGAATTCTAGAAACCCCCTCAGGACTTTTATTTTTTTAGGAGGTACCAGGGGTTGAACCCAGGAACTCATACATGTGAAGCAGGCACTCAACCACTGAACTACACCCGTTTCCCTAAATATAAACATTTTAGGCTTTGCAGGCCATATGGTCTCTGTCACAATTACTCAATTATGCCATTGCTAGGGAAAGCATCATGGAAAATGCATAAACGATAGCTTGGCTGTGTTCAAAAAAATCTTTATTTACAAAAACAGGTAATAGGCCATAATTTGCATATCCATGCTCAAGAAAGATGGTGGTACAGGATAGGTCCTTAGAAGTCATCCAAACAACACTCTAACTTCACAGATGGGAGGACTGCAATCAAGAGAGGCAAAGAGCCATATTAGTTAATGCCCTGCCAGCATGGATCTTCCTTTCAGCTCTGATGGTGCCTCAAGGAAGCACACAAAAATGTACACCTTCTCAGAAATACTGTAGTCTTTCTCCTTTCTCTTATCAACACCTGAGTGGGGAAAATGGCTGATAATGTTCAATATTACCAATTCCTCTCACTTTTCTGTAAAAAATCTGTCCTAGCCACACTCCAGTCCAGATGATTCTTGCCTGATTTACAGCACAACCTGTTATTGAGGCTCGCTAGATGCCAAACTAAATGTGTACTTGCCATACACATCTCATTTCATCCTCATAATAGTCCTATAAGGAAAGTATAATAACTCTTCTTTTTAACATATGAAGAAACTGAGGGTGAGAGGGGTTAAGTAATTTACCAAGATTCCACAGACAGATAAGGATAGAGCCAGGATTCGCCTCCTTCTCCATACTGCCTTGGTCCATTCATAGTTATCGTGAACCTAGCCAGTCGCATCAATTCCTTCCATCTATATACAGTCTTGTACCCCCCTTAAGCCTACATCTTCCATGAAGCCTTTTCTTACCCTTGTCTGATCATCTATAGTACAGGTAGTCTAGACCACACGATTAAGTTCCTATAGACTATGTCTTGTACTGATCCCTGTGGCTTCATGGATGTCAACAATTTTATCCCAATGCCACTGTAAACTCCTTAAAGATAGCACTGGGTACATAATAGGTAGTTAATGCATATCTATTATATGTCAAACACTAAGCTAGGCCTTTCAAATATATTCTCTCTAATTTTCACAAGAACACCCCAAGGTAGATTCCCACTTTATGGAGGAGGAACTGAGGCTCAGAGAGGCAAAGTGCTTTGTCCCACATCAGCTAGCTCTGGCAGATTGAAGTGATTAGTATAAGTGCTTGTGGGAGAAGTTGGTACAGTGTATCTGAAAAAGTTGTACCTCCATCTTTAGATTCTAAGTACTTTCACTCAAGAGTAATTTAATTTAACAAGCTGAAAAGCCTTATGCCAAAGGAATAAAGCCATAAGGATGGCACCAACAGGTGAAGATAGTGCTGTGGATCTAGAATCCTCCCCAATTTCTTCTGACATCCTACGTTCAGCCCTGCTCAAATCTGAGGCAGCCTCTTGGGATAGTATTCGAGTCTACTAAGAACTCACCTTTGCATCTCAGACTTCTTTCCCCAAATTCTTGGACAAAACATCCACATATTGCTCGATTGTTAGAGCTTCTGCACTAAGACCCACAGCCTTGCCTAAAAATTCCTCTTCCTCTGGATAATTAAAAATGCTAAAGACGACTGCTCCAATATCAGCAACAGAGATACCATCCATCAGTATGTCCCTCGTGGGCAGTGCTAGTTTTAAAAAAAGATTTAAAATACTAATTACTTCATATCCTTGGCAGGTCCTATAAAACTACTTAAACAAAAGGTGTGGGAAGGCATTGAAACTCCAAGTGGGTACAATCTAAGCACAATTATAAGGTTTAGTTTGAGAAAATACTATAGTGCCCAGGTACTGATAAAAAAGAGTAACCATTTACTAAGCATCTGCTGTGTGCAAAATATGATCAATTATATCTTTATCCCAGACATCATTGAATTCCAGACTCATATGTCCAATTTCCTACTCAACAACCTTATCTGAATGTTTAAAAGATATTTTTAAACTCAACATTCCTAATCCCCTAGTTCAGGACTTGAGAAATGTCAGGTGTGCTAGCTTCTGAAAGCTGGCAGGGAAAAGGAAGTGGGGAGGTGTGTCGTGAAGAGATGCATCACATTTGTTCATTTATTTGTCAACTGTTGACAAACTACCTAAGAAGTCTGTGATATATGGCAGAAGCACTTGGCTCTAGCTGGGGTCTGCTTTGACTGCCACAGTTGTGCCCCTGACGAGTCTAACTGCCTCAGGAAAATCTAAAACTATTTGATACCTCTCTCAGCTTCACAGGGAGCCAAGTACACAGTAGTCACTCAAATAACATGTCTCCTGAAGGGAGGGAGAGAGAGATGGAAGAGAGGGATGGAAGGAGGAAGGAGGGGCTGTAGGACAAGGAACTGTCTGGTTAACTTTCACTACAACCTTCCATTTACCCAAGGTGTATTGATCTCCATTAGGGGCTTTTATGGGCTTCTACAACGTGAGAACGTTTTCAAAACAAGCTGCCAAGCGGACGCTGGTCATGGGAACACCAATGGACCAGAAATACTCCTTCACCTCTCCCTTCCCATCAGAGTGCGGCACCTCCAACTTGTCGCCAGTCAGCTGCTTCACATTCTCCAAGCTGCTGTATACCACGTGCTTCAGACCCACGTACTTGGCCGCATCTGCCACTATGTTTCCCTAAAGACCAAGAATAAATTCTTTATATAGAATTTGTACATATGCATATGTATTTGCATACATATTAGAGGGCAGGTGCTGTGTCCCCACCACTCCTTCCTTTTCTTTCTTATCCTCATCCTAGTGGAGAGGGGCTTTTCCAGCATCAAAATATATTCAAATTATGTTTGTGAGAGGCTACCAGCTCTCTGGCTCACTCTCTTTTTTCACTTTAAAGATTTTTAAGTATTAAGAAGAACATAGAAAGTTAAAAAAAATATATGGTATATTTTTGTTCAAAATTATGGGCAATTAGAGAGAGGGAGCAGAAAGATTTATAAATATGCTAACATTAAAAGAGTAACAAAATGAATTCAAGACACTGAAAGAAATGAAAGGGTAGATGCAGTTACGATAGGGTCAAATTGAACTACTTATATTAACCTGGGGTGTATGAATCTGAAGTAGTGATTACATTTGCTATGTCCTTTGAAATGAGCTAAACTCTTTGTCATTTCCCTGCCCAAAAACCTTTAATGGCTATGGCTACCAAGTATTCAAGAACCTCCATAACACAGCCTCCAAATTATCCCCTATTATTCTTTTGCCTTATATTTACGGACAAATTGAATTATTTGCTAATTCCTAAACACACTCATGTTTTCCAATCCCATTTCCATTAGTCAAACCAGTTATTCCATCTGAGCTACCCTCCCCTCCACTATACCACTACCTGATATAACTCCTACTCATATAGGTGTGTATGTACATAGCCAAGAATAGCTGACCTCAGACCTCTTATTCCTAGCAGCAAAATAGTACTTTCATCAGAGAAAAAAAAAAAAGGAATATGGAAGGCCTGGAAGAACCTAGAGTTTTGGGACCATCTTGGGAGTATCAAATCAAGAAACTGAGCAATCCTATGTTGTAATAATTTATTAAGCTCTCATTGTATGCCAGGCACTATGATAGATACTTCTCAACAGCCTTAAGAGGTAGGTCCTGGTATTATCCTTATTTTATACATGGGAACTGAGGTTTAAGTAATTTACCCAATGTAGTCATACTGTTAGTAAATGGAATCATCTTAACAATTAAGATAAAATAAAATAAAACACCTTTGAAATAGAAGGGCCCTTCTTTCTCTGCCCTTTTATAAGTGCTATTCAAGCATGCCTTGGATTAACAAAGAGCTCTTTTTATTTAACCACATACCATTGATCATCTCTGTTCCTCTAGAAATTACAGCTAAGTCATTCTGTTTGGATTTTGAGTATTCCTGAAATGGTTCAATCCCACTCTTAACTTTTTGAATTCTGCCATTTCTGCAAATGGTTGACCTTATTCATTATATGTTTAAAATTTAATCTTCATTTTCTTTCCAAATTCATAGTTTAAATTTTTAAATAATACTGTCATGGAGAGAAAAGGGTAGACCCGAAAATGAAAAAGAAATTCCCTGCCTCCTTGCTGATTCCTGCTCTCCAGAAGTAATCAGTTTCACCTCTTTTAGTTGTTTCTTTACTTTTAAGTAACATGTTTACACTGCAAATTCTTGATTTTGCTGTTTGAGATATCATCTACTAAGTTCCTATCATAAAAGACAGAGTATAGTACATTCTCTCTGTCTCTTTCTCACACACATATACACACTTACACACAGTCCACCACCATCACACATAGGTAGAATTCTTTTTTTTCATCCTCCCAATATCATAATTTGGGGCTACATAAATTTTCAGCTAAGTAATGTGATATTCTATGGCATATTTACTTTTTCTACAAACGTTCATTTTCCCTGGGGTTAAAAATTGTGTTTGCTTATTTGCTTACTTCTTTTGTCTATGTACTCATCACTAATCCATCACTAAATTCTCTGCCAGAAGTATAAATATCCCCATGACATTTTAACTCTCCCCATTTCACCATCAGAGCAACCTTAATTTGAGGGGTATCCTTGCTGCCACCCCCAAATGCCATCTACAAACAAATGATGAGAACTGGAGTCTAAAGACTGGGTCCATTAAACAGTCACTCTCAAATATCCAAGGACTTGAGATTTGGACAGGTGCTATATCACATTCATTTTAAATTCAAAGACACCTCTAACAAGTACTAAAGTACATATATTTCATAAATGCCAGAGAGATATTGTAAACTGAGGCTTATATTTTTGCCCAGAACAAAGGCCAATTCCCTTCCAGGGAGGACAGAAGAAGCCAGGGAGGTTAAGAGGAAAGGGAAACAGTTTGGTTCCCACCTAATACACTTCTTTCTCTTTGCTGAGATGGTCCCAGAAATTGGTCACCACAAAGGCCCCATAGCTACCTTTTAAGATGGCCTCCACTGATTCTTCATCATTCAGATCACCTTTTACCAGTTCAGCACCAAGGTTCTGGAGCACTAGGGAATTTGGTCATGTCATATCTCTGGTCACTGCTCTCACAGCAAAATTTCTGCTCTTCAAAATGTCGCTGGCCACAGAGCCACCCCAGGCTCCTACAGGGTCAGGGGAAGAAGAAAGACAGGAAGTATCGGGAAGGATGTTTACTAAGAGAAATTGGTCAGGAAGTGCCATTATTCAGAAGAGAGCTGCTGTAGTAACTATTCCAGGAGGTATCCCCATTGCTTGCAACAGTGACTTTCAAATGTGCTTGTAGGACCTGGAGTTAAAAACAGAAAGACAGGACAGCAAGCAAAGTCAGCATGCACTTCAAGAGTAAGGGAGGGAAACGGATGTGGCTCAAGCAATTGGGCTCTCATCTACCATATGGGAGGTCCAGGGTTCGATTCCTGGAGCCTCCTGGTGAAAGGCAAGCTAGCCCACACGGCGAGCTGGCCCGAGTGGAGAGCTGGCCCATGTGGTATGCTGGCCCACACAGGAATGCTGGTCTGTGAAGGAGTGCTGGCCCGTGCAGGAGTGCTGGCCCACACCAAGTGCTGGCCTGCTCAGAAAACCTGGAGCAGCAAGATGAGACACAGAGGAGACACAATAAGAGACACAGCAGACCAGGGAGCTGAGGTGGCACAAGAGATTGAGTGCCTCTTTCCCGCTCTGGAATGTCCCAGGATCCATTCCTGGTGCCGCCTAAAGAGAAGACAAGCAGACACAGAAGAACACAGAGAGAGCAGACAGCAAGTGCAAAACAATGGGGGTGGGGTGGGGGGAATAAATAAATAAATCTTTAAAAAGAAAAAAGAGTAAGGGAGGTTTTTTTTAACCTGTTGCTCCAAATACTACAATTATTTTCTTGCTGGTCATGTTAACCGGACAAAGGAAAATTAGTGGAGTAGCAGAACTTTCTTCAGAGCTGGGACAGCAGCTGAAATGTAGTTTATTTTCTCAGACATGAATTATAAAGCAAGTCTGATTACCACACCCCTACTCTTGTTCCTCCCTTGCAAAGTTTTAATTGTTATGAGCCAGCCTACTCACATGGACACTGCAATTTTCTAAATTAAGATTCATTCGATCACTCACTCACGGTACAGCAAATGTGTATTGAGTGACTTTAGTATACTTGGCATGGAACTAAAGGCTCTGGTGATCTGGATCTTATAAGGGAGAGAAACTAGTAAGCAAAAAAGAAAGGTAGAGGGAAGCTGAGGGCCTTGGATCATGGAGCTGGCCTGGAGACTACACATGAATTATCTAATCCCAGGGGTGGGAGAGAAGGGGAAGAGAGCACTCCAGGTGGAGGACTCACACATAGCCAAATTCAAAGGCAGGGCAATTTTTTCCCTCCCCTCTCCTCTCCCACTCATATAGCCTGCTCTGGCCTAAATGACTTATAGGACAAAGCAATTCTAACTGTCCCACTCCACAATGTAACCCACAATGAAACGGAGAAGCAAACTCTGTGGATTTGTAAAGATTGGAAGAGTTGGTCATGCACATCTGCCCATTTCTTGAGAATAAAAGTACAGTAGCTGGGCTGAACAAGGTTGTGACAACCAACAAAGGAGACATTGGGAGGAGAAAGTAAGAGAATTTCATAAGAAGTTAACCTATTGGTAGAAAGGGCTTCAACAGAATGAGGGACATAGTTACAGGAGATCCCATAATTAATTCTTCAACTGCTCCTAAAAGTTTGCCATCACTGCGATAGACCTCATGCAAGGGGAGAGTCCCTTGGTTTTGGCAACGAATTACTGGCTGTAATATCCTGGAGGTCTATGTTGGTCTCTATGCTTTTGTGTAAGGACACCTAAAGCGTTCCCTTCTCATTCATGGACAAAGAGGCAAAAAGGTAATTTGTAATTAGGGTGTTCCAGAGCAGGAGTACTGAGCAAGCTATGCTTTATTTCCTTAAAGGAATTTTGACTAGTTTTAATCTCAAATAAGGGGCTCAATTTGTTTGGCTTTAAACAAGGCATATAAAGGTTGAGCCATCAATGAAAAATTAGAAATCCAATTTCTACAATATCCTGCAAGGCCAAATTTCCTCTTAATTGATGCTTGGTGGTCTTGGGAGGAAAGTTATCACTATGAAAGGGGTGTCCAGATAAGCTAGGATATAGAGGAGGAGGACAGGAGGAGTTTAAGAGAGGGTTAGAACAGAGTCAGGAGTTTCAGATAATTTTTCAAGCTTGGTAATGCACTTATATGAGTCTTGTTAATTTAGTATTTGTTTCTTGAAGAGGGGCAATTATTTTACAATTAGGTATATGTTTGGAAGCTTCCAAAATCCAATTAAAATAAGTATCCCATCCCATTCGGGTTGCTTAGTTTTAGAGCCTCTATTTTCTAGTTGAGCATGCAAATATAGCAATTCGGGCAAATCAAAAGAGCTGTTGTGGCCATTATAACTCTGATTTTCTCTAGTGTGGTCCAGCAGAATAAGATTTTACGTAAGGCAGGACCATAATTTTTGTACATAAAACCAGCTGGTGTGCCAGGTGGCAGTGCACCATTAGAGTTGTTAGATGAATTGGAGCCCATTCTTTCTTAATTAGTTCTGATGGTGAGCAATACTAAACCCTAAACCTGAGAGGAATTGTCTGGGTTTTGGGTAAGTGTGATCTTTTACAACATGCCTTTCATTGGATATTTGCTTTACCTGGTGGACAACCTGTGCTCTAGTTGTCCAACCCGCAACCAGGGGTCCTAGTTGCATGGAAATTGTCTTGAGGGTGGCAGGCAACCTTGTGTCTATTTAGCTCATCATGACCACCTTATCCTTTTATGGGATTCTTGGTCTTCAGAAGCCGAGGCTTCTCATCAAAAAGTCACAGGCATATTAGTAGCATTTGAATGCCCATCCCATGCCCACAAAAGTAATTATTTGATTTCTCATAGGTCAAATTGATAGTTAGGGAGGCATCCCTCCACTGAAAAGAGGTCAGTACCAAAGTGGGAGTCCTTAAAGTCCCATTCAAGTACTCATGAGGTAAGGAAAGTTTCCTTATATGACAAAAAGGGGCAACAAAAGGTCTGCTGACACCACCCCAAACCAGGAGAACAAAAGTTCAAACGCCCTTTATCAGAAGACACCCAAGAAAGGTCAGAACCTCTACCAAAAAGATGGAGGTTCAGAACTAAGAGGACTCAGCAACAGAAACCTGGGACCACTGGGGAGATGAGAGTGCAAAGGGCTCTTGCGCTGATACTGTGCTGGAATCCAACAGCAGCTCGAGTCAGGTTGATTGGTCGCTTTGGATCCCATTTCTGACATCCTGTAATGTCAACTGAGAAATAACAAACTGAGCTGCAAGGCAACAGAGGCAATTATTTGGGGTCTTAGAATTTCAATTTAAGGAGCACAGATTCAGGTAGCAACCCAAATTGTGTCCCATCTTGGCACTTCCAGGCAAGGGTTTTTAAAGAAAAAGGTTACGTAACTTGTTTGTGATTGGTGGATATTCGAGGTGCTCCAAATGTCCTTCAGAATAGATAGTTGACTGATTTATCTTGTGGTTTGTTTATGATGTACATATCTCTTTAGGGTTTTGAGGAATACTGCTGCTTGAGGCTTTGCATACTTTGGCAGTTTGTGATATCTGGCTGAGATTTGCTTAAGAGTAACCTCCTCAATGGCCTCCCAACTCCATTTTAAATCTCTTAGCCATAGTAATTCTATTTTGTTTTACTTCTTTTCACAGTGTTATCTAAAATTGTTTTTAAAAATTTAAATACACATAAAATTTATAAGAAATAGAGACCCAGAGCAATTTTATGCAATACGCTGGTGGTAGAGCCAGAGGATTGAGCACGAAATGACATGACATTATTGTTCTTGCATTGTGATTACAGCTTAGTACTATGACATGTACATTCTAAGGATTCTAAATTTTCAGAAAAATTTTAAGTCTATGAGGACATAACCTTACTATTCATGATAGCCAAAAATTGGAAACAACCCAAATATCCATCAAGAGTAGAAACAATAATTAAATGTGGCATATTTATACAATGGCATACTGTACAGCAATGAGAATGAATGGACTATTGCAACGTGCAACAACCTGGAAGACTCTCATAAATATAATATTGAGCAAGAGAACAAAGGAATACCTAGCATATGATGCATTTCTATAAAATTCAAAAGCAGAAAAAATTGATCTATGATAATAGAAGATAAAATAGTCATCACATTTTGAGGTAGTATTTGGAAGGAGCCTACAAGGAACTTATGAGAGGCTGGTAATATCCTATTTCTTTATCTGAGTGTTAATTGCATGGACAAATTCAATCTGTGAAAATTTATCAACCTGTACAGTAAAAACTTGTGTAATTTTCCAAATGCATCTTATATTTCAATTAAAAGTTAACTTTAAAAATAATCTTTAAGGAAAAACAAGAAGTATAAGTCTCTGATCAGTAAAATGGGCAGGCAGCAGCTTGTAAATATTTACATTGGGTGGAGACAAAATGCTATGACTTTTTTGAGGGAGGAGGCTGGTACTTAACTGTGACCCCTAGGCAGAAGAAGGAAGAGCCAACCAATAGGACAAGAGATTTTCAAGCCCTTGCCTTAATTAATAATCAGCCAATCCGACACCTCCCAGTCAGCATACCCTATTAACATAAAATGCTAAACCCTAGCCAATGCTCCCACGCAGAAGCCAATGACAAACCAATTAGAGCATCACAACTTAAGGCTCCACCCTCAGGGTGGCTGCACAGTGAACCTATATCTAGCGAGCCCCAAAGCCCTAGACATGCTTCCATCTGTGCCCCGGATGCACTTCCATCTTTACCCCATTCACCCGAGCTGTGACACTGAACTGTGATGTGCTTCTATCGTCGCCCAGGGCAGGCTTGAACTGTAACACTGAGGGCACTTCCATCTTTGCCTTGGCCACCCCAGCTGTAACACTGAGCTGTGGGGCACACGTCCATCCTCACCCCGGCCAGGCTAACACTCTAGCTGAAACACTGAGCTGTAATTAAATAAATGTCTGGTTGCTGCACTGAGGTCACATTTCTTCATTCTGAAGTCTGCCTGAACAGAGGAACAAAAGCAGGGATAAAATTTGGCAATAACATTTTTAACTAGGCTAATATCTATCAGGACACGTAGCAATGCATTAAGACTATATGCTCAAGGAGAACAATGATGACTTTTATTTAAAAAAAAAAAAACAATTTATTGAAGTATATTATTCATACATGAACATACATAAACTATAAGTGTTCAGTAAACATCATGATCTTACAAAACAAACATGCATAACATCATACAGGACTCCCACACATCACCCCCACACACAAACACAGACACCCTGCATTGTTGTGAAACATTTATTAACAAATCATATTATCAAATCATGAAAGAGCATCATCAAAGTATTACTATTAACTATAGTCCAAATCTTCCTCCTCATACATTTTTTTTAAGGATTTATTTATTTACTTACTTTTATCCATTTTTATGTCCCCCCCTCCCTGTTTTTGCTGTTTCTGTGTCCATTTGCTGGGCAACTCTCTGTGTCCGTTTTCTGCCCTCTTTTCTCATCCTTCTCCTCCTGTCTTCACTGGGATTCGATCCTCGGAGCCTCTGACGTGGGAGAGAGGCATCCTACTACCGCCTGCGCCACCTTAGTTCCTGGTTTTTCAGTGCATCTCATCTTGGCTCTCCCTTGTGTCACTCTCCTGTTATGTCATCATCTTACTACATGGCTTGCAGGGCCTGGAGGCTCACCCACTCGCGAGGCTTGGAGGCTGACCTGCACACGGGGAATTTTGATAATGTGCAAAGTATGCTTTAAATTGTAAGATTAACAAGCATCTTTTTCTATATAAAATACCAGGGGAAAGGGTGTACAAAGAGAAATGCTAATCTAAAACTTATAATTTTCTTCATGGAATGCTAGTAGATGCTAAAATTCTCATTTCTGTAACTGAACCCAAGTATTTATAACTTTGCTTCTCAATTACCCATTGTTATTTTTGCCCACAACCAGCACCTCAGCTGACCAAACCTTTATTACCAAGGGATTTGAATTCTTAGTCATCATGCTTACATAGGGTTACTGAAGTCTTCCATGAACCTTCACCCCTGGACATGGCAGTACTGGTCAACACCCTACCAAGAATTATGCCTCTTTCTTAGTGGTAGGAAGAAGATGCAACAATTACTCCTTCCTTTTGGAGGGAAACTAACAGGCCCCAGAAACTTCTCTGAGATAGCATGCCCTTTTAATTTCATGGGATTCTTCTCACATTCCCTGGCACATCTGTTTTTTTTACCAAGGTATCTAGGGTACCTGCTTTCTCTAGGTTCTTGCAGCATGATGACAACAAAGTAGTAGACTTGTGTGTGATAGCCTGTAGATTGGTAAAACAATAGTCAGACAGTTAACAAACCTTGAAGGAAGACAATTGTTTTAGTTTGCTAAAAGCTGCTGGGAGCAATATACCAGAAATGTGTTGGCTTTTATAGTGGGAATTTATTAGGTTAAAAAATCTTGGACATTTTCCAAATGTCCAAATCAAGGTATCATCAGAGCTTTCTCACAGAAGTTTGGCTGCCGGTAATCCTGGACTCCTTCCATGTGGAAAGGCACATGGAGGCATCTGTTTCTCTTCCAGATCTCCTTGCTTCAGCTTCTGGCTGTTCCATCAGTTATTTCCTCTCTCCCAGGTTCCTCTCTAAGGTCCTGGGTTCTTTCTCTCCCTCTCTGCAACTTTTTCTCTGTGTGTCTCTGCTTTCAGTCTTCCGTTTATAAAGGACTCCAGCAAGAGGACCAAGACCAACCCTGGGTCACGCCTCACTGAAGTAATCCAATCAAGGCCCACCCCCAACCCCCGGACTAAATATAATCCAATCAAAGAGTCCCACATCCACAGGAATGGATTAGCTTCAAGAACATGATCTTTTCTGGGATCCACAAAAAGCTTCAAACTGTCACAACAATGAAGGCATATTGCTGTCCCTGGGCTAGGAGAAAGATATCCTCTGCTTATTGGAATCAAAAACAAATATAATTTTTAGATTAATAGCTACATACCAGTTACCAGAATTTATGTTGATTTCCCCAAAAAGAGAATCCCCATCTGGTCTATCAAATACAATTGGAGTCAGCCTGACTAAATTTAAGGTAGATCACTGTCATCCTCTAAGACTCGTCTACCTTCTGCACTGACCACCTGGTGAATTAAAAGAATCTGTGATAGAAACTGCCAACTTGCATCTTAGAAGAATTTGATATTGACACTATTTCCTGTGATTCTCCAAAATTTCACTATTTTAGTAGGAAGAGAGAGTTCCAGGCTCTTGCACTGGGTCCTTCCTCCCATAATAATAATTTTTACTCTACAGTCAGAAAGCCAATATAGGTATTATACCACTTGTTAAAGATGGTAAAATCCTGATGGCAAAACGCCAGCAAAACACAGTGAGTGGGATCCAGAATGGTCATTTGCCAAAAATGCAGGGATGTGTTCTTGGGAGTTAATGAAATGATTGGAGTAAGCCTTCACAGGAGGTGGCTTGGTTTCAAAGACCCAAATTTGCTTTCCAAACCTGTGGCTTCTGGTTGAGGTTTGGCGCCATCTGGTGGAGACAATCTATTTTGCCTTAAGTGTTGAGTGGTGAGACCTGAGGATGGGTGGAATTTCCAAAACAACTACAATGACTCCAGGAATATCTTAACAAATTGGCACTTGTTTATTATTCATCCAAACTAAGAATATTTTATGATTCCCTCCCTCTGATTATCTTTAGGAACTCACCACTTACAGAGAACAGTCACTATAGCAATATTCAAAGAATTTGGTACTCACTTCATGAAAGTATCTCAGTGCTTTAGTGAGAGAAGTATCTTCTATGTTCTTTTAGAACATAGCTAGAGGGTGAGTGAACAGATTGTATAAGAGAAATCCACCGCAATATTCCCATTTCTTTAAATCTTTATATTCCTCCTTCTGTCTTGTATCAAATAAAGACAAGAAACAAGAGGTATAAGGATTGGAAAAGAAGAGATAAAACTATCATTATTTAAAATTAAAATTATCATCTACCTAGACAAAGCAATGGAATCTACAGGAAAACTACAAATATCAAAAAATATGTGTATATCACAAGGGGTCATTGACCTACCAATTTTAAAGATGGTACTATAAAGTCTTAGTAATTTTTTTAAAAATGTATTATTGCTGCAAGCACGGTAAAAAAAAGATCCATGAAATAGAATAGATAGCTTAGAAATAGTCCTGTGTATATATGGGAACTTAATATACAATAAAAGTGTCACTACAAAGGAAAGGTCAGGTTATTTAATGTACAATGTTGGGAAAACTGGTGATGTTGATGGAGAAAAAATGATCCCTATCTCACATTACACACAAAAGTGGATAAAAAAATAAATAGAAGAAAATATAGAATATCTTTGGATCTTGAGGACAAAGAAAGACTTCATAAACAAAATCTCCTTTAAAAAGCAAAAACCATACAACAAAACTTTACATCAAAGTTAAATAATTTTATTTAATGAAAGACACCACAGACAAAATTAATAGATGATAGGATATGAAAAGATAATTGTAATGTCTAAAACTGACAAGGGATAATTGCCAGAATAGACAAGGAACTCACAAAAATCAACAAGAAAAATGTAGGAATCCAACTGAAATAAGACAAAGAATATGAACAGGCAATTTATAGAAGAAGAAACCTAAAAGGTCAATAAGTGGAAAAGAGATGCTCAAACTCATAGTATATGTAGCAGTTTGAGATTTTTTATGAATCCCCAAAAGAGAGATTATGTTTGTAAACTAATCTATTCCTCTGGGTGTGATACCCTTTGAATGCATTAGATTCAGCTGACATGGCTTGATTAAATTACTTGTTAAGATTAAGTCCCCACCCCTTTGGTGGGCTGATATAAATGGACACCCACACAAGAAGAGAGAGAGCTCTATAGATACGGAAGAAGAGAGAACTTGGTCATTTCCGTTCTACCATGTGACAGAAAGGAAAAGGCTCAAACAGCTAAAGCCCTGGGAAGAGAGATGAACCATTTGCCTGATGGCTTGCAGCTGAAGAAAACAGAGCAGCTGAGCAGCTGAGAAAGCCCAAGAGACAGGCAGAGATTGCCCACCATCTTGCTTCAACACGTGGCAACAGACTTTGGTGAGAGAGCATCCTTGAGCTGGACTCTTTAGGGCCTTGTAACTGTAAGCTTTTACCCCAAATAAATATCCTTTTAAAAAGCCAACAAATTTCTGGTACTTTGCCTCAGCACCCCTTTGGCTGACAAATACAGTATAAAACAGTAATGGGATATTAGACTGGCAAAAATAGGAATGTGGATAATGCCAAGAGTTGAAGGGCAATGGGGCAGTAGGGCACCTCTTACTTTGCTGGTGCAAGAGCAATGGACAGTTATTCTGAAGAGATAAGCCATCTGGCAGTCCTTAGTCAATGTAAATACCCATTGACTCATCATATCAAATTTTCACACATTCATAAGTGAACATACATGAAGATCTTCACAGCATTGTTTAGGGTAGTGAGAAGTTGGAGGTAATTTAATTGTACACCACAGAATACTATGGAATAGCTAGAAACAACATGTAACTGCACAGATGGACCTTAAAACATAGTGTTGAGTGAAACAAGTAAGAAACAGAATCAGATATTTAACACAATAGAATTCACATGAGATTAAAATACAAAAACACAGAGAAACAAACAAACAAAAATATAATCAAATAGCTGGGGAGGGAGGGAAAAAATAAATATAATAAGAAGGGCCTTACATTGACCAGTGATGAAAATGGGTCATAAACTAAGCAGATTCAACCCTATGCACATGAAGTTCCCCCAAAAGCATTATTCTGGTAGTAGGTACACATCTGCCTCTGTTTTTTTTATGATAAGGAGAGCACAGTACCTAGGTCAGGGCTGGCATGCCTCCACCCATTCTCACCCCAAAGGAAGGAATACCCAGGAAGGGAGGTAGGGAAATGTATAGTTTGAAAAAGTTCTAAATCTAAATAGGACCCCTAGTGGGTCATCCATTTCGCCCCACCCCGAGGCAAGCTATACTGAAGAAATCCAAAAGAGAAGGAGACGCTATCACAAGCTGCATGTAAAGTGGTGGTGGTGAAGCTGGTGGTAGAAAGCATTGCTAAGTGAGGAGGACTTTGCACCACGCCCTGCCAGATAGGTCAATGGGTAGAGGCTGGAGCAAGGGGCAACATGAGAAAAGTGTACCACATACTTCATTTTGTTTAATTTTTGAAAATACTTTCTTATTATTTTAGACATTCAATGGTAGAAAGAATATATATCAAATACCTGTGTTTTTAAAAGATAACTTAAGAAACAAAGCATTATAAATGTAGCATTTCATTTAATCTTGGAATTCTTCATTTCATTTAATATTTCAAAAAACCCCAAGGGCTAGCACAATAATTATTTCCATTTACAGGTGAAGAAACTGCAGCTTAGAGAATTTAAACAACTTGTCTAAGGTCACAAAGCCGATTTGAACCCATTACTCTTCCCTCTATCCCCTAGAACAATAATAGATATGTGTATTGTATTTTAGTACCACTTTAGAGGGTGTGCACATTACTTAGTCTGAAGGCATTCACAGAAGTCTTCCTGATTAGCTTTCAAAAACTTCTCAATATGCTGGTAGCCAGTTTAGGACCTTCACAGAAAAGGAATACAATAAAAGAACTATACCATTAGAGTCTTAATAGAAAGTAAATAAAATAAAAAAGCTATACCATAAAAGACAACAAGAGGCAAGTCATGCAGTGTAAATCAGACCCCCAACTCCTGTAGGGTCCTGGATGGGGGTGGTAAAGAAATGCCACAGGGAGGAAGCAAGTGAGAGACACCTCCCTAGGGACCTTTTGGACCAATAAGGAGAGAGGATTCTAAAGATTTGGTTGGTTGATAATTGTTTTAGTTTCCTGGGCTGCTCAAGGATATAACATGCAATGGGTTGGCTTAAACAATGGGAATTTATTAGCTCAGAGTTTGAGGCTGGGAAAAACTCCAAATCAAGGCATCATCAAGGAGATGCCTTTTTCCCAAAGACTGTGGTGTTCTGGAGCTGGCTGATGGTGATCCTTGGTCCTTGGCTCCTCGGTCACATGGCAATGCACATGGTGGCCTCTTCTGTTCTCTTCATTCTCTTCTAGGCTCTGATGAATTTCAGCTTCTTGCTTCCATGGCTTTCTATGTACCTGAATTTCATTCTATTTATAAAGGACTCCAGTAATAGAATTATTATTACAAGGTGTTAAGAACAGAAAAAAAAGTACTATGAACTATAGTTAGCAGTAACATTTTAATATTCTTTCATCAATTGAAACAATGGTACTACACCAATGCAAAATGTCAACAATAAGGAATATATGGAATGTTGTATTTTTTATATGACCTACAATTTCTCTAATCAAAATATATATATATAATTAAACATTATGAGACAACCAGCAAGATGGCGGCAGAGTAAGGAGTTCCTAGAATCAGCTCCTGCTACAGGGCAGTTAGTAATCATCCAGAGCTATCTAAAGGACTTGTTTGGAGGTTCCAGGAGACCAGAAGTGCATCCTGCAACATCCTTCAAAGAATAGAAGGAGGAGACTGCCCATCTGCAGAGAAGATTCGTAAGTAGAGCCCTCCATGCCACAGAGGCCTGTGCCTATTCTCCACTGGAGGCATAAGCCTCCTCGGGAGCTATTTCGCGGCTGGAATTGAAAGGTCCACTTCCTAAAAATGGGGGAGGAAGAGATGCGTGGGCACCAACTTCAGCTACTGATTTGTAAATTCAGCGGGCTAAAGTATAATACTAAGAACAGCTAAAGTTTGAAACTGTCCAAGTCAGAAAGAGGCCGATAGCCGCCATCTTAACTCTGCGCCTGGCAGGAGGGGAAGTGGGGCAGACTGAAAATCACAGTGCTGGTAGTGACCGGTTTCTTTCCATCTACATCAGATTGTAGCTCTAGCATAAGCCACAGGCCCAGCTCAGGCAGGGAGAAAGCTGGGGGGAGCTGCGCCAGCCTCTCAGGGAAACAACACGCCACACCACGGAGGACAGTGATAATCCTAATTTGGCAGCGCAAGCCACCCCAGGAGCTATTCTGTGGCAGGAATTGGAAGCTCCATTTCCCAAATACAGGAGAGGAAAAGATGGTTGGCCACTGATTTCAGCTACTGATTAGTAAATTCGGCTGGCTAAATTATAACCCTAATAAGAGCTAAAGTTTGAACCTGTCCAAATCAGAAAGAGGCCAGTAGCCGCCATTTTGACTCCACCCCCAGCATGAGGGGAAGCCGGGCTGACTGAAAATCACAGTGACAGTAGAAACTGATTTCTTTTACCCAGATTGGCCTGCAGCCCTAGCCTAGGCTTCAGCCCCACCTCCAGCAGGGAAGAAGCTGGCAAGCCCTGCACCAGCCTATCCAGGTAACCGCAGGTACATTTGGCTGCCACAGACTGAATAATCAGAAGTCTACCAGGGCAACTGCGGTCATCTTGAACCTGCGCTGCTTAGATTGCTGCCCACACTTGCAGCTTCATTCACACTCCAGACAGGGGAGAAAGGAGTATGAAGCTTCATCAGTCTCTCTGGGCAACTACAGTCTAGGCCTACATGAGTTGGATTATTCCACACAGCTGTGGCTCTGTCCCTACCCATGGCAAAAGAAAAAGTTGGGAGAAGCTTCATCGGTTCTTGGGGCAATAAGGGCAGCTTGAGCCTCCACAGCTTATAGCACCAACTACATCCTTGGCTCCTACTACACAACCAGCAAGGGAGAAAGGGCAGGAAGCCCTAAACTAAAGAGAAAAACTGCACCCAAAATAAATACTCTAGTAAGCCAGATGCCAAGACACCAACAAAAAAGTTAAAATCCACACCAAGAAACAGGAAGATATGGCCCAGTTAAAGGAACAAGACTCCAGATGACATAAAGGAGTTGAGACAACTAATCATAGATGTTCAAACAAATCTTCTTAATAAATTCAATGAGATGGCTAAAGAAATTAAGGATATTAAGAAGACATTGGATGAGCACAAAGAAGAATTTGAAAGCATACATAGAAAAATAGCAGATCTTATGGGAATGAAAGGTGCAATAAATGATATTAAGAATACACTGGGGTGGGCTGAAGTCTATTCTTCAGACCCCCTCTGTTGGGGGAGATTCCCAATAAACTTTCTACCTGCAATTGTCAAAAAAAAAATTACACTGGAATCATATAATAGCAGATTTGAGGAATCAGAAGAAAGGATTGGTGAGCTTGAAGAAATGGCCTCTGAAAGTGAACATACAAAAGAACAGATGAAGAAAAGATTGGAAAAACTTGAACAAGGTTTCAGGGAACTAAATGACAGCAAGAGACATGCAAACATACATGTCATGGATGTCCCAGAAGGAGAAGAGAAGGAAAAAGAGGCAGAAGGAATATTTGAAGAAATAATGGTAGAAAATTTCCCAACCCTATTGAAGGACATAGATATCTATGTCCAAGAAGCATGACGTACTCCCATCCAAAAAAATCCAAATAGACCAACTCTGAGACACATAATCAGAATCTCAAATGCCAAAGACAAAGAGAGAATTCTGAGAGGAGCAAGAGAAAAGCAATGCATAACATATAAGGGATACCCAATAAGATTAAGTGCTGATTTCTCACCAGAAACTATGGAGGCAAGAAGACAGTGGTATGCTATATTTAAGATACTGCAAGAGAAAAACTTCCAGCCAAGAATCTTATATCCAGTAGGACTGTCTTTCAACAATGAGGGCGAGTTTAGAATATTCACAGATAAACAGAAACTGAGAGAGTTTGTAACCAAGGGACCCGCTTTGCAGGAAATACTACAGGGTGTGCTACAGCCTGAAAAGAAAAGACAGGAGAGAGAGGCCTGGAAAAGAGTCTAGAAATGAAGATTATATCAATAAAAGTAAGTAAAAGTGTCAAAAGAGTGTAGAAAATAAAATATGACAGATAAAACCCAAATATTTAGGAATAAACTTAACCAACGATGTAAAGCACTTGTATTCAGAAAACAACTCATTGTAAAAAGAAATTTTAAAAAGTCCTAAATAATTGGAAGAACATTCCATACTCATGGACTGGAAGACTATATATCACTAAGATGTCAATTCTACTCAAATTGATATACAGATTCAATGTAATCCCGATGTATTAGTCAGCCAAAGGGGTGCTGATGCAAAGTATCAGATATCGGTTGGTGTTTATAAAGGGTATTTATTTGGGGTAGAAGCTTACAGTTACTAGGCCATAAAGCTTAAGTTTTTTCCTTCACCAAACTCTGTTGCCACATGTTGGAGCAAGACAGCTGCTCATGTTTGCCAGTGCTCAGGCTTCTTGGGTTCCTCTCTTCCCAGGGCTCTGTTTCTCTCCAGGCTCAGCTCCTCTGTTTCCTCCACAAGGTCGGCTGTAGACTATGAGGCTCTCTAGCCTTTGCCTCTCTCCACGAGGCCAGCTGTGAACTGTAAGGTGAACAGCTCATCTCTTTTCCTGGGGCCTTCTCTCCTTCCTCATGACCGAGCTCCTCTATATGCTTGCTTTCTGGGGCTCCAGCTCAAGATTCCGCATCAGAACTCCAACTCAAAACTCCAACTCTGTCATTTTCCATGTCTTTTATCCACACCCTACTGATGTGGCCCAATCAAAACCCTAATCATAACTTAATCATGCCCAGATGAACAGACCAGTTTACAAGCATAATCCAATATGTATTTTTTGGAATTCATAACTATATCAAACTGCCACACCCAATAAAAATTCCACTAGAGTTTTTTAAATAAATGGAAAACATGATTATCAAGTTTATTTGGAAGGGAAGGGGTCCTGAATAGCCAGAAACATGTTAAAAAGGAAAAGCAAAGTTGGAGGACTCTCATTCTGGACTTTAAATCGTATTACCTAGCCCAGTGGTAAAAACAGCATGGTACTGGCATAAAGACAGACACATAGGCCAATAGAACTGAACTGATGGTTGAGAAACAGACCCTCACATCTATGGTCAAGTGATTTTGACTAGCCTGTCAAACCTACCCAACTCGGGCAGAACAGTCCATTCAACAACTGGTGCTCTGAAAACTGGATATCCATAGCAAAAGAAGGAACGAGGACCCTTGTCTCACACCTTATACAACAATTAACTCAAATTGAATCAAAAACCTAAATATAAAAGCAAGAGCCATAAAGCTTCTAGAAGAAAATGTAGGAAAATATCTTCAAGACCTGGTGGTAGATTCTTAAAGGAGATAAGAGGAGGACTGAGATGGACTACTGATATTTAATGTATGTAGAAGTTTTAATTAGCTTTACTGTAAAAATGTGGAAATGTACAGAGTTGATGGTAACACATTATAGTGAGTAACAGCTGGTTTATAAATGGGGATGGGGCTGAAAATGGTAGTCCAGGGATGTAAATGTCAATTGACAGAAAGCTAGAGAATAATCTAGGGACTGAATAGCACAGTAAACCCAGAGGTGGATGAGAATTGTGATTGATGGTACAGATGCAAGAGTGTCCTTTGTGAGCTAGAGCAGATGTACATCACTATTGCAGGGTGGTGGGAATGTGGAGAAGCATGGGAAAAATACAACTGGAGTGACCTATGGACTGTGGTTAACAGTAATAATGTAATATTCTTGTATCTACGCCAAAGATGTACTGTGTTGATAATGGGACAGTATGGAAAATGTGTGCCAAATGTACACTATGAACCTGGTAATAATCGGATGGTATTATCTCATAATCTGTAACAAATGTTCCACCACACTGTGATGTGTTGATAGAGGGGTGTTGTTTGGGAATTCTGCACATGTGCATGATTGTTTTATAAGTTTACAACTTCTGTCATAAAATACATATTTAAAAAATAACAATAGCGTGGGTTGGGGGAAAATACAACAAATATAAGATAAAGACTAAAATTAGCAGTAAGAGTTTGACAATATTCTTTCATAATTTGAAACAAATGTCTCACAACAAAGCAAGGTATTAGTGGAGGGTTGATGTATGGGACTCCTGTATGATGTTATGAATGTTTGCTTTGTAAGTTCACAACTTTTACTGTACACTTATTGTTTATGTGTGTTCATATATAAATGATATAAAAAATAATAATAGTTATTTTTTATTTATTGGGGGAAAATTTAGTTAGTATTAATATTTTGAGGATGCTTTTTAATCATTAAAAATGTTTAACAACAATGCAAGGTATTGGGGTAGGGTGAGGTATAAGAGCCCTGTATGATGTTACGTATGTTTGTTTTGTAAGTTCACAACTATTGCTATACACCTATTGTTTATGTATGTTCATGTATGAGTGATATGCTTCAATAAATTTTTTTAAAAATTAAAAAAAAAACATTACGCTAAGTGAAAGAAACCAGACTCAAAGTACTACATATGGTATGATTCCATTCCTATAAAATGTAAATTTAAATAAATCTATAGAGACATAATTGAATTAGTGGTTATGTAGGGTTGGGAAGAATAGAAGGGTTGAGAGGTGACTGCTAAGGGGTATGGGGTTTTTCTTTTGGGAGTAATGAAAATGTTCTAGAATTGATTGTGTGATGAAAGCATAGCTCTGTGATTATACTAAAAGCCATTGATTGTACAATTTGGATAGGCTGCATGGTATGTAAATATATCTCAATAAAACTGCTTTTAAAAAATATATATTCTTTAAAAGGAACCATCCTGACTGGGTTGGACCACACCCTAAATAAAGCAACCTCATTACAAGTTCCATTTACTATGTGTTCACAACCAAAGGAATGGGATAGATTTACGAACATGTTTTTCTGGGGTACATACAGCTACAAACCACCACAAGCATCATATACCATTTTGTAAATAGTCTTCTGACCTCTCACCTTGCCATGCTGGTGTGGTCTGAGAAGACTTGCATATATATATATTTTAAAGCAGTCCACTCTGAATCTTCCTTTAATGGTATTGGCTCTATAAATAATTTGGTGAGGAAAATAGTAACATTAAGATGTGCCATTTTCCCATAGCAAGTCAGCAAAAGAAAATATATTTCTCACCCTTTCTTTTCTGAACAGTTCAGAAAATTTATTCCTGCACATTTTCTCTGGGCCCTATGTGTTTCCCTCTGTGTTTTCCTATGTGTTTCCCCCTATGTTTTCATGATGAGAACCATCCAACTGCTGTCAAATGTTTGAAGGAAATCATAAAGAAAAACAAACTACAAGAAAATTTAAGGGTATGTTTATCTCATCTCGGGATGAGGAAGGATTTCTAAGCCTAAATGTAATAAAGAACTTCCTAACAAAGAAATCTGTAGCTCTGACCATATAAAATTTTAAAACTTGTAGTTGGTACAAGTTGGGATGTTTCCCAGCTCAAAATAGTCGCCCACTGACCATATTTGCTTTTTCCCAGTAATAGACTTACTTTCCAGGCATAGGGATGGGCACATGACCCAGGCTGACACCTCTCCCCTCCCATGTTCTATTCATTTTTTCATCTATTCATTCATTCAACAACTATTTATTTAATGGGGGTTTAATGGTGAACAAAAGCAGAGGAGGTTCCTGCCCTCATAAAGCTTACAGTTTTAGGGAAAATAAATATATATTAAACAATCCCACCATTACGTATATAATTTAAAATAGAAATTATTACTCTGAAGGAGAGGAACATATGAGCCGATAAGAACATATATTAAAGGAACCATACCTATGCTTGAGGAACAAAGGAGAGTGGTCAGGGAAGCCTTCATTGAGGGAGTGTCACTGCAAATGAAAGATGAAGAATGCATAGGAATTAACCAGATGAAGGGGTCGGGGGGGTCGGGGGGGGGTGGAGTAGAGAGAGGATTGCAGGCAGGAGGACCACAGCCATCAATCTGTTGTGAAAGCAATCGGAGATGAGCAGAGACAAGTTTTGTCATTGGTTGCCAAAAAAAAAAAAAAATCCAAATTAAAACAACTACAAATCATTTTTTATCCCCTGGGTCTTCATAAATAAGGGAATGGTAAAATATACCATGGCACATATTTACAATGGAATACCATGCAGCTATTTTAAATATAGGATAAATCTAGGTGTAATGGTATGGAAAGATAATCAGATATTTTATTTTGTTAAATGAAAAACAAAAATTGAAGAAAAGCATGTTAAAATAATATGTATAACATGATTCCATGAGTTTCATTTAAGACATTTTATTTTATTTTTTTATTTTTTATTTTTTTAAGATTTTATTTATTTATTCATTTATCCCCCCCTTGCTGCTTGTGCTCGCTGGGTCAGCCAACCACGCCGTGCGGGCAGGCTTGCCTTCACCAGGATTCGGTTCCCGGGGCCTCCCATATGGTAAACGGGAGCCCCACTGATTGAGCCACAGCCGCTTCCCTAAGACATTTTAAATCTATCTATCTCTGTATCAAAGTTCTAGAAGATTATACACTAAATTTTTAATTGGAGGGAGCAAGTTTCTGGGAGAAGCTGCTTGCTGCTGGCCCGTAGGTGCAGCTGGCCACTATGTACTGGAAGAGCTGGGGACTGGAGAAGGGGCCCACACACTGCAAAGCCCAGTGCTGGAGAGACCTGTGCTGGTCACTGGGGAAGCCTCATATGCTATTGGAACCTGTGGAACAAGCACACCAGAACCAGGAAGTAGGGAAGACAGGCAAAAAGCCATAATCACAGAAATAATTATATAATTACTATTATTTAATTACAGTTTTTATGAAAGATATGAGTATTGAGGGGTGCTTATAAGAGTGTGTAACAAGAGATCTAATCTAAACTAGGAAGCAAGTCAAGGCTTAAGATTTGACTGAGCAGGGGTAATCCAGGGATAGGTGGTGGTGTAGTTTGCTAGGCTGCCAAAAGCAGATACAAAAAAATGGCCTGGCTTTTAACAGTGGGAATTTATTAGCTTACAAGCTTACAATTTCAAGGCCAAGAAAAATGTCCAAATCAAGACATTAGGCAATGCTTTCTCCCCAGAGCTGCCAGCAACCCTGGACTCCTCTGTCAAATGGCAAGGCACGTGGCGGTGTCAGCTGGTCTCTCCCTTGTCTTCCAGGTTTCACTGCTTTCAGTTTCTTGCTTTCTCATCTGGATTTCATTTTCTTATTAAGTACTCCAGTGAGAGGATTAAAACCCACCCTGAATGAGGTGGGTCACATCTTAATTTAAGATCCTAGTCATCAAAAGATCCTACTTACGATGGGTCCATACTCACAGGAATGGGTTAACTTTAAGAACATACTTTTCTGGGGTACATATAGCTTCAAACCACCACAGATGTATTTGGGGGGAAGGGGTAGTTTTAAGTGATCTTGGCTAAGGGAATGGTTCATTCAAAGGCCCAGGATTGAAGCTACATGGATGCTACATGTATGCCTACAGCATAGTGAACCAAGGGGAGAGTGGCAGTTAAGAACAGAACATGCAGAGAATTGACAATCATATTAAGGTTTCTGGATTCTTCCCTGAAAATATGGGAAGCCATTGATAGTTTCAGGAAGAGTGGTACCATGACCTCACTAATCTGATGTGTTTTTTTAACTCCCAATATGTGATTAAGAAAAATTTCGAACATAGTGGAAAGAATTTTACAACAAACACCCATACACGTTTCACATAGATTTTACAATTAACATTTTGCCTCTAATTTAATTTTTAATGTAGGTCGTACAGACAATTATCTAGGTCTTGAAAAGGGGAAAATAAATTTAATCTCATCTTCCCAGGGAGTATATAAGAAATTTTATAAATGGGATATCCTTGAAGACGTAATGATTGGAAATTAATAAATGTAGAGAAGCACAAAGAATAATTGCAAAATTCCAAAAATAATTATTGGGAAAAAGTATATTAGTATTGTTTTCTTGGATATACCACTTCATCTTTGTGAATTATGACTCCAGCTTCTGGAAATTGTTAGAATCATTTTAAACAATATTCCCTCTTGCTAGAACTTGAAATATAGTGCTTATAGCTGTAAAAACTACAAACATTAATTCAGTTTCTAAGATACTTTGCAATTCTCCAGATAAGAGAAGCGATGAGGTCCTGATAGATGGTGGCAGTGGGGATGGAGAGGGGAAGATAATTTTTAAAAATATTTAGGAGGTAGAATTGATAAGATGTATTAACTAATTAATTACATAAGGAGGGGATGAGAGAATCATGTTTCCAGCAGAGATGTTTGGAGGAGAAGGGGTAGAGAAATGATTATTTTAATTTTGCACATGTTAATTTTTAGAAGCCTCTGAAACATCCAGGTAAATATTCCAGTTGGCAAATGGAATTTATGCATAGAACTAAGGAGGGGTTCAAGACTGTAAATATAGATTTGGAAACCATAAACATGTAGGTTCCTGATTGAAACCATGAGAATAGGTGAGGTCTGCTCTGTAGAGAATGTAAAAAGAGGGACAGCAGTCACTTTGAGCCATCACCAAATCAATCTCAGGATCTTAGATACTGATGTTGTTCAAGATGACCATTTTAAACCAAGCAAGAATCAAATCACCAACTTTTACAACTCAATAATAAAAAGATTTTTTAAAAACCAGTTAAAAAATGAGCAAAGGATCTGAATAGATATTTTCCCAAAGAAGATCTACAATGACAAATAAGCATATAAAAAGATGTTCAATATCATTAGTCATTAGGGAAATGCAAATCAAAAACCACAATGAAATACCATTTCACACCCACTGGGAAGGCTATCATAAAAAGACAGACAATAAAAAGGGTTGATGAGGACGTAGAGGAATTAAAACTATCATACATTGCTGGTAGGAATAGAAATAGGTGCAAGAGGACAGCTATTACAGGACACAGTCAGAACCAGGACAAAAGAGAGAAGGGAATGGAACAAACTATATCATGATTTTTAAAATACATATACATTTATTTTAGGCATAAGTTTTATAAATCATAACATTTTTATTATATTCTATTCTTAGCCTTTCACCTTCCAGACTAAACAATACCTTTTTCATGCAGAATTTTAAAAATTATTTTAGATAACGCTATTACTTGTAAAGTTTCTTTTTTAAGAAATTTGGGATATGGTGTAGAGAATACTAAGCCAATGTTTTGCAGAAGAGTAGAGAAACCTCTTTTGTTTCCTTTCTTCATGGTGATGTTCTCATTTGTCTTGCTTTTCCCCACAAAAGCACCCTGTCTGTTTTTGATAGTAAATATATACCTGTTTGGACATAACACATTATGCAAAATTCAGCAAAGTTTTTTAGATTATTTTTACTCTATGTTACCTTCACTGAGGCTCACCTACCTATACAACATCACCAGAATAAGTTACTATCATTAACACATAACACAGGTGATAGGCATAAAGGGATTCTTGCCTCTTGATTGGCTGTATGCAGCTTGTCTTCCATTTCTTCCTTCAGGCTTTCTAGCTCTTGTCGAAGCTGCTTTTTATGCTCTTCCAGGTTTAGTTTCTCCTTTTTATATTGCTCCTCCAATTCCTCAGGAAAAGAAATTTTTTAAAAATTAACACAATTGCAAATATTGTATACTTGGAAGACTCCAAGAAGAAGACTATTCTGCTTTATATTTTGATACTTTGC
The DNA here is from genome assembly GCA_026826555.1 of Tolypeutes matacus. Classification (NCBI taxonomy): domain Eukaryota; kingdom Metazoa; phylum Chordata; class Mammalia; order Cingulata; family Chlamyphoridae; genus Tolypeutes; species Tolypeutes matacus. Next base: position 43,240,459 of record JAKSZT010053887.1, read on the forward strand.
TCTTCAAATTGGCCTAACCCTCATTTAATAATATCAGATTAAACAATGAATCTAATTAGTACTGGTGTCTCTGAGTCTATCATCCTGAATCACTTAGGCTATAGTGATTAAATAATTTTTTTAAATGGTGGGAATATTTTACTGGTCTAAACAAATCTATAGTCAAAAAATGGAAATGTGTGGCACAGATAATTTGGTGGGATAAAGAAAAAATTCTAATTAAAAAAAAGAAATAGGTGCAGCCTCTTTGGAAAAGGTTGGCAGTACCTCAAAAAGATAGAGGTCCAATACTATTAGAGAAGTCCCAGACACATGTTAAGCAGCCACTGCCCAGAGCTCATCAACCCCCACCTCTTACTCTGGGGAAGTCATGAACATACCCTAAGCAGGTATGTTCCTTTTCAACTGCATGCCATTTCATAATCTGGGGGAGATGTTAAGTATAATACAAAGGCTGGACCTTAAACCTGGACCTTGGAACAGGCAGCCTAGATGCTTATCAGACAGGAATTCTCAGTCGCAGGGCCCCCTCTCCATAAGGTAGATAAAGCAACCACATTCAAACAGTATAGATTTGTCTCTCTTTTCCTATGTGAAGTGGAGCTGCCATCTACCAATCCAGACCCAGAGCAGTTTTGGCCACCCTGGGAGACCAGCCACAATGGGACTTCTTTGCCTACTTTTTTGGATTCTTTGTGCTGTGTAAGTAACACAGGAATTATTTGGCCTTTCTGGACTCTTTATATTGTGCAAATAATAAAGAGATCATTTGCTGAAAGTTTCTGTTGTACCCTGAAACGGTATTCCCACCAATACCATTGTAGCAACTTGCTTTATAGATGTAAGCCAGCAGTTCCACTCCTAGGTATATATCCAAGAGAATTGAAAACATATGTTCACACAAAAACTTGTAGATGAATGTTCACAGCACTATTCATTATAGATTTATTTTTATTTATTTGTTTATCCCCCCCCTTGTGCTCTCTGTGTCCATTTGCTGTGCATTTTTCTGTGTCTGCTTGTCTCCCTTTGTTGGGACATCTTGCTGTGTCAGCTCACTGCGCCGTGCAGGCTGGCTTGCCTTCACTAGGAAGCCGGGGGAATCGAACCTGGGGCCTCCCATATGGTAAACGGGAGCCCAACCAATTGAGCCACAGCTGCTTCCCCAGCACTATTCATTATAGCTGAAAAGTGGTAACCACCCAAATTTCTAACGGCTGAATGGATAAACAATATGTGATACATATCCATACAATAGAATAATGGGCATAAAAAGAATGAAGTATTGACATATGCTACTACATGGATGCACCTTGAAAATATTGTTATGTGAAAGAAGCCAGTCAAAGAGGACTACATACTGCATGATTCCATTTACATGAAATATCCAGAATAGGCAAATCTGTAGAAACAAAGTAGATTTTTGATTCCCTAGAACTAGGACAGTTGAGGGGAATTTAAAGTGACTGCTAATGGATGTGGGGTTTCTTTTGGGGGTGATGAAATTGCTATAAAATTGATTGTGGTGATGGTTGCACAATTCCGGACATATAAAAAATTGTACGCTCTAAATGGGAGAATTGTATGGTATGTGAATTATATCTCAATAAGCCCGTTAAAAATAATCAAATTGCCCTTTACAGTTATCAAAACACCTCACTAGCGAGATATTATTCCCTTTTTACGGATAGGGAAACAAGTACAAAGGAGTAAGATCTCCTGACTTCCAAGTTTGGGCTCTTTCTCCTGGGTAGTGGCCAGAATTAATCATTCCTTCTGTGACACCACTATAGTTGTATGGGCCTCTATCACTTAAAATCACAGTTTGCAATTAATTGTGTGTTTAATGGTTCTCCCTTATTATACCACAGGCTTCTTGAGAATAGAGATTGTATCTAATTCCTATCAAGATCCAGTAAAGCATTTAGAAGGTGCTCAAGCGAAGGTTTATTCAGGAAGGAAAATAACGGCAGCTGAGGCTAAATAAACCCAAAGGAAAGTAGGAACCCAGTATTTAGATTTGTCTTCTCCAATCAAGGGAAGGCACAAGACAGAAATAACGCAGAAGGAATAAGAAATGAGAGAAATGGAGGGCACCTTCTCCTTCCCATCGGCCCCGATGGTTGCTTTGGAAAGTTCCAGAAGTGACTGAGGCGTGGCCGGTGACATCACCACACCCCATGGCGACCACTACAGAGACCAACCGATGTACTCACTTTCCCGCCTCACAGAGGCCTGAAGAGGGGGTTGGATCCGCGCGAGAGGCGGGGCTTACGTCATATCCGCTTCGGGCCGCGCCACTGTTGGAGAGGGAAAGCTAAGCGAGGCGAGGGGCGGGACCAAGAAAACGCGCGTTCTGGGCGGGGGAGGAGAGGGTTTAAGGGGCGCCGCGTCACGTCCGGTATTGTTAGAGCCCGTGCGGACGCAGTGCAGAGCGCTTCGACTACGAGTGGCTTAGAAATTAGTGTGTTCTGGGAGGCTGCGGTGGAGCCTCGATAAAGAAGGTACCCGAGGTTGGCAGCTTCGACTGAGTACATCGAAGGACGACAGCAGCTGGGAGTCATGAGCGACAGCGGCGAGCAGAACTACGGCGAGCGGGTACGTAGAGGTGGTGCAGCGGGTGGCTATGTGGTTCCAGCTCTTTGCATTTCTATGGAGGCCCGTCGGTCTCGGACCGGAAAGTCAGGGGCGATTTAGGCTCCAAAGTCGGGGCCCAGAAGGGTGAGATAGAGGGCTAAAGATCCCTGTGGATAGTGTTTTTAGTCGTGAAAGAGATCACCAGCGGCTTTATATGGCCACATACCCGAGACTGCAGTCTTTTTCCGTTATAAGGAGCAAGGGGGTTGGAATTAAAAATGGCCGCTGCGTCCCCTCGGTGTTGGGGGAGGGGAGCGGTATCGTATTTCGCCGTTGCTCTCCTGCGAAGCCTCGCCGCAGCCATCTTGGGCTGAGGGTCTGGGCGCGCTGCCAGATGCACAAAATGGCGGAAAGCCGCGCGTTAACGCGCGCCCGCGCCGCGACCTGGTGACCGCGCCTTATGGGGCCTCGTGGTAGGGTTTAAGAAGAAAGGTAATGTTCTTAACGGCCGCCTTGCCCTGTATTTAGCTTAACGAAGGGCATTCTTGTCGGCCCCGGAAGAGACGGAATCTAGTGAGTTCTTGGGGCCTCTTAGGATGCAGGAAATTAAACTGAGGTTGCCTTAAATTCTTGGTCCGTTTGTAATATGGGATTTCCGGCGGGTTTTGCCATTGACCTAGATGCATTACTTTTCTCTGATACCGAAAGAGCTTTCCAGCGAGAAGTCGTTATCAGTCTCCAAAGTCTGCTTAAGTAGATTAAAGGTGTCTTATTTAATGGAGTAGCTACCTTCCCCCCCCCCCCCCCCACGGGATTGTGTAGGAGGAAATTGGCGGGCATCAATTTATGGCGCCATTTCCTTTGTTTTGAGGCGTTTTACTGAGAATCGTTTGTGTTGACACGCGTCTTTTTTTTCCCTCCTGTCGGACAAGTTCAGTGTTTAGATTAAATGCAGGAAACCGTTCCAGGGCTTAACTGCTCGTGTAAAGTGTGACTGAGACCGAGGGTGTTAAGATTCGGAAACCATCTTGTGAAGATGCAAATTTACAAGGCCTGTTAGCACCTTATATGTTTCCGGTTGGGAGGGGTGGTTAGGAGAAGGGTAATAAGAAATATCCTTGAACTTGGTGTTTGGAGCTGGTACATGGGTGATTTTAAGATATGAATGGCATTTGTCAGAGAAGTCTATTAAAGTTTTTAAGTATATTAGTAAAATACGTTGGATGGTTCATTAGAAAGCGTATTTTTAAGGAAGAAACCAAGTTCCTGTTACCTTAGTGAACCTACTAGGCAACTTTGGAGCCAGAGGATTTAGTTTTAACTAATCAGGCCTCGCTTTCACATATTAGGTGTATGTTGATTTTTTGGGTTATTTGGGGGCGGGTGTTTTAACTTTATTTCTACGTAGACTATGGTTACCAGTGTGTGTCTTGGCTTTCTTAACGGTTTGGATTGAGCTCACAAGTTAGGCTGAGGCTTTCTGTTCCTGCTAGTTGAATGTAGCGTTGAAACAAGTTCTCAGTGTTTGGACTGGAAGGCGAGTTTAAGTTGTCAATTTTTAAACATCAGTTAATTGGTGCCTTAGCACCAAATAAAAAATAACTGGTTTCTAACTAGGAAAGCTCCCAATTGAATACAAGTGAACAAGTGACATATGGGAATGTGTTTGTGAAGATGAAAAATTGGAAATTTGCCCAAAGAATAATAAGTATAGTGAGGAAGTAAACAATTGTTCGAAGTGTAGGTCCTGGTTTGGGACAAAGCTAAAAAGACATCATCATCCTAAGTTTTCGAATTGTTTCTGTTTTCTTTTTACTATAAGAAAATGCACTATAGTGCTTTTCACAATTCTGTTACAAAGAATTCGTATCAGCTAAATTGCTATGAAAGCAGAGAAAAGTTTTATAACCTAGTCACATGTCAGAAGTTGGTATTTTTCTTATGTACATAGTAGTCTTCACTTTCTGGAAGACATGTTTAAACCTCGAAGTAAGGTAGAACAAGTCAGATTGGTTAATCTGTTTTACAAGTGCCTAAAAGCACTGAGAAATAATATTAATGAAAAATACGCCTTAAAGGTGCTATTTTTTGGTATAAGTATCTTCTTTGAAGCCTGAAAAATAAGTTTAATACAACTCTAGGCTCTTAAACATTCCAAACTTTCATGTAAATCACTAATACAGATCTCTATGGTTAAACTGAAATCTTTCCCTTCATCCGATTCTGATCCAGATTCTTCACCTCCCCCAAAACAACTACAGGAGTTTTTTTTTTTTTAATCACTCTAAACATTAGAGGTGGTTTCTTTCCTGAACAGACCAGACTTAAGGTTATGTGTGATAACTTTTGAAGATAAAATCATTTATCCTCATACTTATCCAAAATTGATGGCTAAGATGGATCATAGTGTTTACTTACTGGGTGAATAAATGTGGTTCATTGTGTCCCCCATTTTGTGTTAAATGTGAAGCTAGGATGTGTTCTTGAAATTTTGTGGTTTATGTCATACTTTAGGTTAAGTGTAGCAGTCTTCCTTTTCATCTAATGGGTTTTTGATGTATTTAAGTTAAAATTTATCTCTGAGGGTCCAGTCGGAGTAGGCTTCTGAACTAGCCTAACCAAATGCAAAATAAATTTCCTCTTAAAACTCGTGTCTTTTTCATACTTGGCAAAAATTACTGTAAAGGGATTGATTAGCCCCTTTACTGTGAATGTCATGTTTTGGAGGGATGACATAAAGAGTAGATAGCAAAATTATAAGGGAGTGCATGGTAATATTGAGGGTGTAATGCTTGTAATAAGTCTTTAAGGATTAATAATGGTCACAATGTATAGGGTAAAGGGGCAGTGTGAGGTTTGTTGTCTGCCCTTGCACTCAATTTAATGTCCTGCCCTTCTAAAGATTCTAATTTCTACAGCTTCTACAAACCAATCTTACCCAAAGAATCCAGAAACTAAGAATACTTGTATGAACCAGGTGGTTTTGATTTCTGTCAAGCTATGAAGATTGCAAGCTGTTTAAGGCAATATATTTTGACACAGCAAATCTAGTAGAATATGGGCTATTTTTGTAGAAGGAATGTGTTTGCAATTTAGGTGCATGATCTCTGGTCATAGTCCCAGTAAAGGAGAATAGCGTCTGGATATATCATCCCATCAAACTGTCTTTCAGTTTCTGCAGTTTTCCTCCTCTTTGGTTAATCTTTGGTTCTTTTTGTATTTCTTGGTTTTAGACCTGAACTCTATAAATAATAATTTTCAGTACTGAAAGCATCCCTGAACTACTTATTTCTTTGTAAAGAATGTAGTAGACATCTTATCAAGGTCCTTTAATAAAGGATTAAATTAATGTCAAGTGGGAGAAAATATTTTACGTTTTGTGTTAGCTGTGAGTGGTCTATAGTTCACTGAAGAAGCCAGATTAATTTTAAATGAGAATGTTTTAATGCTCTGTGGACACTGGAACTAGAAGGTGACATTCCAAAATGAAATTACAAGTGATTACAAGGTAAGTACTCCCGGTTTGTCAAAAGATTCAGATGGTGCAGGGTTGTGTTAAATAGAATTTGCTCTTTACAGACCTTTGACCCTTCTGGGAAAAAAACTCAAACCCAAGTGGTAAACATTAATGCTTTCATAGTCAAGTTTCCATTTTGCCCAAGATAAGGACAGAGCTAAAATTGTGTGTATCTTTTCAGCCTTACTTGCCATTATGTTTTATGTTCTGTTACGGTGATTGGTATTTAGGAAATTCAAGTGTTTTTGCTCAGGTTAGTTTTTGAAGAGTATGTCACAGAATTATGTATTGTCATCGTTTACTCTTGTTTTTAAGCCATAAGCCAAAAACCAATGTTTAACAAATTATCTTCAGATTCCAAAATTCTTGGTTTGGAATTCAAGGGTTTTAGGGGTTATTTTCATATTGTTTCTCTAGATTGCTTATGGTGTAAATGACAGCTTGGATGACAACCCCCTTTTTTTTGCATTGATTTTTGTGCTTCAGAATTTAGATGAGCAAAAAATAATCTTTCTGTGAAAAAGTATAAAAGAATACTTCATTTTTGCTGGAAAGTGCCGAAAGTTTTATAAATTTAAGGTCCTGTGCAGTTTTTGCATGGGCTTACAACTGGTTTAGGCATGTCAGACGATGGTTTCTCAATATTCTCGGTCTTTCAAGAATTTTCTATCTATCCAACCTTCTAGTGGACTGTTTTGGCTGTAAAACAGTCCTTTTTATATTTCAGGTGAGCGCTGACAAACCTATATAAGGATCAATGAGGTTTTCTTTGCCCTTCCCAACATTTAAAAACTATTTTGTCAATTACCTTATTGAATGAGTGTGCTTAATGCTAAATGGATCCCAGCTGTGGCCCCCAGAATTGTCAAAAATTGTGTTGATTGGACAAGTTTCTGTTTGTTTCTAAGTGTAGGGTTTCTTAAGTAAATGTGTATAATAAACTTAGCTTAGTTGGTATTTTGGCTTTATAAAGTGGCCACTTGAACTTAGCTGAATTAAAATAAACCTAATATTTACGCTATCTGGTAAGTGAGTTTTATTCTTCAAATGGAAGAAAGTTGGAAGGGGTAATGGAATAATGGTCAGCAAGGTGTCCACCTTGAAAAGAGTTGTGATAGCTAGAGCTTTGGCCTCCATTCTAGTATTTTGTCTTCTGTATCTAAGCCCTGTTATCTGTACATAACCATTAGGAGGCTCTAAGGAAATCTGCTTGGGCATTCTGATTCCACGATTACATTTGTGCTGCCAGCAAACATTTCCCATTACATTTTAGTGATGGATATAAAGAAAATCAATTATTCCCTTAAATAAAAATCCATTAAAATTTTTCCTGGAATAAGTTAAAGTTAGCAATTTATTTTTAAAGCCAGATAGAAAATTATGCTTGATTTGTTAGAAAAGACATCATGACACTTCCACGATAGAGCCATGGTTGTCTTTATGCCCAGATGGGTATAAAGGCTTGTCTCTCTCTTTTTTTTTTTTTTTTTTTAAGTAAAGGCTTTATTCAGAAATAAAAATTAAGTGAAGAAATCATTGATAGGCAAATGAAAGATACAGAGAAGTGCAGGAAAGCTGGAATGTTTTATGCAGGCAATATTTTGTTGAAAGCGTTAAGCATGCACTTATTACACCTTATTCTAAATTGGCGTCTTCTAATAATTGAGGGAGGTGAGCTACTATTTTCTCCTAATTCTGCCTCGTTTTATAGTATGGTTTCTCCTTTGGACATTAGAAACCTTTAATATTTTATACATTGAGGGGGAAAAATAGAATTCTTTGGAAATACCCACTGTTGGATTAAAGTTTGTTCTGCTTTTCGTTGCTATTCACATAAAATAATTGGTTGGCTTGATAATTAATTTTCTTTTTATGTTTGTAGTTCTAAATTTAGTATCTGGAGTATTCATACTATAAATTTTGTAGAACAGCTTTCTACGGGTAGGTTGAACATTAAAGCTCCAAATTTTCAGATTCCCTGACAGTATCTTTCTGCAGAGCTTCTTAAATATGCAGTGCAAAAAGTCTGAATTAAATATATTCCCTATCTAAGACAGGTCACAATATTGTAAACCTCTTCAACCTGAGCGTTTGTCATCATTCATTGTACAAATGAATTGTCCGTGCTTTCCTTTCTTGCCTTTTTGTATTAATGTGTCACTTGGACTAGAGATGTGCTTTTGACACTTAATATTTTCTGCTGATGACTACAATACGTAAGAAGTGTGGAATGTAATTAGTTTTTAAAATGTTAAATGAACAGTAAATGTTCAGTTGCGCACTTCAATTTCAACTTAAAGCATGATAAATCTTATTTGGAGTGGACAAGTGAGATTGATTACCATATTTCTAGAACCAACAGAAAACTATGTAGTTTCTGTTTTTTGAGCTGCATATTCTAGGTTTTTTTAAAAATCCAAAACAACAGAAGGGATTTTTTTTTTTCTAGTTTCAGTTTTGGCACTGGATTTTATCCTGGAGTTTTAAAATATTCTTCATCCTGTTCTTTTTCTATTAAGGTTAATGTTGAAGAAGGAAAATGCGGAAGTCGTCATTTGACAAGTTTTATAAATGAGTATTTGAAGCTCAGGAATAAGTGAAGCTGAAATTTGAAAAAATAAAAGAAAGAATGCATGCTAATTTTCAGACCAGAAGTCCCACTTGTAGAATATTGAGCAATTTGTGTGAAGTGGGGAAGATGAAAGAAGTCAGAATTTGAAACGGAAGAATGAAGAAAAGAAATAAAAATGAAGTTAAGATAAGAAGTAATCTGGAATCAGAAAGCACTACGCTAAGTAATTACTAGTCTGTTTATGTGTCCCTGTATATTTTGCTAAACATGCATGCATTATTTGTTTAATAGAAGAAAATATATACAGGGTAAAGAAGTACCTTCCAGGGGAAACGTTTAAATTAGGTAATTCTAATTTTAACTGTTTAGTCATAAAATGATTGAAATGCAATTTTAAAAATAACCCTTTGTAGTCAAACACCAGGCAGGAATGTGCTCTCCAAGAGCATGGGTTGGTTTCGTGGTCTCCCTTTTAGATTTTGTCATCTACCCTCCCTCACCCTGGACTATTAACAATGCACTGATTCTTTTATTTCAGTACTGAACCAGTGTATAGTAAAATAATACTTCCTGAATTTGTTTCCCCCCAAAAAAGAACCTGACCTTGGGGTGGTTGTAGACCCAAACCCCAAAATCCAATCAAAGCATTAAACAGGGTATAGCTTCTTCAGGCATTTATGGAAGTATTAGTTTCTTTCTTGATGCTCTCAGTGGAAAGCTTTGACTTTTTAGGCCCTACTTTAAGGTGCATGTTGTGCCAAATGACAGGAATGATTCTTAAATCTGTTTATTGCCTGTCCCAACTGCATAACTAAAGTGATTCTAAAATAACCACCTCTCATAATAAGACAGGCCACTCGGGTGAATGGGATGCCTAATTTAAAGTGGCAATAGTAGCGGTTATATTCAGAAATCAGTTTTACTCTTTTATCTGCTATCAACGCTTTATTATAATGGTGTAATGAGTACATTACACCACAACTTTATTATAGTTCCCTACTCCCCCCACCCTCACTCCAGTCTGTTACTGGGAAAATCAACCCAAAAGTTATGGAATCCTGTGAGTTATTTTTGTTTGGTTTTTTTTGTTGCTGTTTGTTTTAGCTGACTAAAAGTCAGGTGGTTGGTATAATGTTAGTTGGATTGGGTCAAGTACAAATGACAAAATACTACCCAGTAGTAGGCAACCAACAGTTCTTTTCTACCTTATTGAGAAAGCCAACGATACCATCTTACACACTTCTTCCGAAATGAAGATAACTTTAAAAAAACTTTCTCTGAGAGTTGTCAGGTCTTAAAGCTCTTGAGAAAAGTGGCTTAGATGACATTTCTTTGGTAGAATCAATTTTCTGAGGCTTTTGAGCCTATTGTTGCAGTGTGAAACTTGTGGATTTTTGTTTTGTTTTAATTATTTATGTATCTTTCAATGAGGAGGAAATTGTCCCCATTTATAGGAGAGTTTTTCTGCATTTGCTTTTCCCTAAAATTTCTTCTTTATATGTGAGGCTACTGACACACCTGACAGTTAAGTGTCCTGGTTGAAATTGTTTTTAGCTAGCTCAACAGTGAAACCAGGTTTCCAAATTGAACATAAATGTAGAGTAACTTAATTATTCCCAAAATGCAACTTTTTATTCTTTACGGACCACCTCTCTGCCATTGGCTTGTTGTGTTTGTACGGTATTTTAACTCTAATTAGTTTATCCAGAGTCCAGTTTTAGTTGTAATGCTAATTCTGCGTTCTTAAAAGGGCGATCAGATGACTGAAGTTAAGTATCAGTGGATATAGTGTTTGTATTCAAGCCCTTGGGTTCTTTTGTTAGGAGATCTGAAAGATCCTTGGGATTCCAAAAAAACCTACCGGCCCCCTGAGCTAAAGAAAGCAGCTTGGAATCTGATCATATGGCCCGAGCTCCATAGATTTTAGATGGAAAATAGCGTTTGTCTTGGCCCATCAGATCCTTCCCCCACCCTGTCCTGTCAAAGCATCTTTGAGAGTGACGATTTCTACCTGGGGCCAGTGGTGGGAGGAGGGGGAGTAGCCAAGCCTCTGGTCCTGGCATGTAAACACTGACTACACATCCTAGAAGTGCCTATTAATGCCAGGAGCAGAGAAAGATGACAGAAACAAGGTGCCAAGAAGTAGGTTGAACTTTTAACCAACATCAGAAAAGTGTATGGTGAATTTAAGAAATGTAGGGACCGAAGTCCAAACCTGCACATTCCAGGTTAAGGCCCTAGGTTTAATGCATTCCTCTAAGAGCCACTGCTATAAATCTAATATATACTACACCCAGTTTGGAAGCTACCTAACACAGAAATCCTTGGGATTGAGTGATTATTCTCACTTTTATTGTATCTTCTCAAAAAGTTTTTCTAAGAAATTACCATTCTTGGAATAGATGCAGATTAAGGTATTTTGTTAGAAGTCTGACTTTTGTGTTTTCCTGATGTTTCCTGCAGGTTGTATATTAGTTAACGACTACAATCTATAAGAACCTGATTTATATTTTAAGGGGCTTTGGCTTTATCTTATTCTAGCTTCATGATCCCTTTCTTAGAGGCATGATGTGTCCCGGTAGTGCTTACTTACATTATAGTAGTATTTTAATGTGTTGACACCTGTGTAGCTTTGTTGGCCCTGAGCGTGGACTTTGAGTTTTCCTTATGTGTAGAGGTCTTCCCACCTGATTTTATACATGTCCCCATCCATGGGTTAAGATTTAAAACTAACTTTTCTTTATGCTTTTAAATCTGGCTAGTAGTTTTAGTTCCCATTTCTTCCTCCCCAAGCTAAACAACCATTTGATGCAGGAGGCATTATTTAGGTGTTAGCCTGACCAAGTAATCAGTACAGAAAGGAAGATCTGCATTCTGATCTTCTTGGTCTATGATGGTTATTCCCAAAATACATCTGCATGGCCAGTTAGTTCTGGAAGCTGTGTGAAAAGCCTTATTATTCTACAGATGCTGCAATTTCTGTGGCTTTTAATCTAGAATTTTTCCTCATTGAGACTTCTGTTCTATGCAGAAACAAGAGTATTATCTCTTCCCTCTTTGTGGACAGATTGTCTGGTGAGGCATCTCAATTTGGGATAAGGCTCTTCTGTTAAATGAAACCAGAGGCTTAAAGGGTGATCTTGTTGATTTTCTACCCACTCTTCCTTTATACTAAGATCCTAGGCTAACCGATTTTCCGTTAACTACGTTTACTTTTTTAAGTCTACTTTGGGGGTTTTATATTCTAAGCAAATTATTTTCTTTGGTTTCCGTTAAATGTTATAATCACTTCAATGAAGTAATCTTGTTAGCATTGGATAAACAAGACATTTAGTACTTTTGGGTTCCCCATTTCTGTCTTCCGTTCTAGATTAGCTTTTGCCTGTGGTAAAGATGGCAGGAACTAGGCCCCTATTTTTAAGACATTATTCTTTGTCCAAGAAGAGAAGGAATGTGAATTGTGCTTCTAAATGTCTGTTCAGAATATTTGCTAGAGAAATTCAGGCAATTGTTTCTTGGGGTTCCCAGAGCAGCGGTACATCTTTAAACCATTCTACTTGCGTTTTAAAAGCAGCTGTTCTCACTAATAACAAAAGGTACTGCCTTTTTTCCATTTCTTTGAATCTCTTTGTAGTTATAGCCCTGCATTGCAGGGGTTGAGTTGTCACATTTCGTGTTGCTTCATACCATGTTTTAATGACTTTGAGGTCTTATTTGAAAATTTCTAAAGTTGCTGGGTGCTCAGAGACTTGAACATGCTTTACTGGCTGAGTTACTCTTTTCTGTTTTAAACTTTTAATTTGTCCCTGTTGTATGTAAATTTTTCTTCGAGAGTAACAGAATATTCTGAATATCTACCATATGGGACATCTCTTGTAACTTTTATTGTGATGTTGTTTCCTTTTGAGTCTGGCTATTGCTGTTTTATCTTGAGTGGAAAGACTCAACTAGAGACCTTGTTCTATGTATGTCTTTTAACTTGCCTAAATTGGATGACCTGAAATAAAGGCTTTCTTGCTTTGATATAGGATGCTTTAGTCGACTGTCAAATTGTGAGTAGATTCTGTCCCTTTCTTCTTTTCATCCACTTATTTCAGTTTTGGTGCCTTGGCAGAACTTTGCTCTGGTTCCATCATACTACTGTATATATGTGCCTTTTTGTTGATGAATTAATCATATGCCTTTGGCTCATTGATGAACTTGTTATCCTGCTTAGCCAGGCATTCCTTTACTTCCTTGTTTGGAGCTCTTCTTTTTGTACCCTTTACTTTGCATACTCTGTTTTGGTTGGGAAAGCTATGGGTATATAATACCTGCCCAGGCTTTGGTTTTTGCACACAGATTCTAAACTCCCTCCCTTCCTGGGCCTTAAAGATTAGAAGCCCCTGATCTATTAGCTCATGGTTTCAGTGTGTCCTTTATGTGACTTTTCTAGCTTATTCCCAGTTGGTTTGCCTTGGCTCGTTTCTATTTAGTTGAGGGAAGCTATGGCTCTCTAGCATCTTCTCTCTGCTCCTTATCTCTGTACAGTTCAGTGCCTTTCTATTCTACTTCATCTGGTTGCTTTGTTTGAGAATCTTAGGGTCCCTCCCACTCTGCTTACGTGGAACAGGATCTACAGGGTCTAGTGTCCTTCAGTTGGTCTTTTCTAGTAGGTTTCTACATTTCTCCAGGCTTGAGACTGAGATGGTCCTTGTCTTCCCACTCAACTATAAATACATAACTTGAAAAGTTGAGATCTTAGGGGAAAAATCAAAGGATTTTTTAAAATGTAAGTTTTATAAATTCTGTAGGGTCTGTTTCATTGATTGTAACTTGACTGAAAATAGGTATAAAGTATAGGTGTCATAGTTAATAAGGTTCTTTTTCTCACCCTAGTCTTTTTGGAATAAACATTCCCAAAGCAGTCCTTTGACAGTTTCCTTACCTGTTGACTTAGCACCCCTTTCTGAAGGGAGTAGGGTCAGATAATTCTTAGCCCTGCTCCGAAAGGTGGAAGAAAGGACATATACTGACTTACATGTCAGTTGGAGCAATGAAACTATTAAAACAGGTATACTGTACTCAGTTCCTGCCCTTAACTGTGTTTTCTTATCTTGGAAGGGGATTGCTTTCCCTCACCTCACAGCAGCTTATTTGTTTTTAAAGTTGCCCAGAAAGTATATAAATTAAACTTTTGAAATCTACGTGTAGGAATCCCGTTCTGCTTCCAGAAGTGGAAGTGCTCATGGATCTGGGAAATCTGCAAGGCATACCCCTGCAAGGTCTCGCTCCAAGGAAGATTCCAGGCGTTCCAGATCAAAGTCCAGGTCCAGATCTGAATCTAGGTAAGAAAGACTGTCTTGGGATTTTCTTGTGTTACTCTTAGCTCTGAAATTGGTGTGTGCTTTGTAAACCAGGAAGGTAGAGAGGGTCAGATCATTTGTTGGCCTATGTAATATTGGTACCAGAAATGAACTTAATTGTAAATTCTGGGAGACAGAAGACTGAGTGGTTAAGAGCCTGGGCTTTGGAGACAGGGTTCAAATCTTAACTATTTTTGTTGGCTTGGACAATTACTTAACCTAACCTTTTGCAACCTTAGTTTCCTTCTCTGTAAAAGGAGAGCTAGTAATAGTATCAGTTCTTCAGAGTTGTTGTGAGGATTCACTATGAGTGTAAATAAAGTGCTTAGTATTGCAGACATACTGCAGAATAGTAGCTTTCAGTAATGGCAATTCATCAGAAATAGGGGTAGTCTAGTGTATTGCATACATTTGTAAACAAAAATAACTTTTTTTTTTTTTAATATTTGTCAAGAGTAGGGTGTAACATCCTGGTTTGCCTGGGACAGTCCTAGTTTATGCCTGTTGTTCAGGCATAATTAATGACTCCTTTTCTCTCTCAAACTTGTATCTTGGTTTAGTTGACAGGTTATATGGTCACTCTAGTCAAGAGCCACTTACCTTTTAAAAAAAAAAAAAAAACTTGGAGAAAACGGTATTGATTTTAGCATCTTGTTAAGTGAATGGTGAACATATGGAAGAAGCTGAAAAATAGAGGTGTTGTGAAGAGGAAAGATGGGCACACATCAAGCTAGAAAGTCCTGCATGTTTTAGGATTTTTCCAAAGATATACTGAGTGTGTAATTTTTATTCTTTCTTCGTGTTTTCTTAATTTCAAGAAATGTTGGAGGAGAGCTTGTGGCCTTGGAATTCTTGATAGCAGAATTGAAATGACTGTAGATGATTAGAGAAGAAAATTATTGATCCTAGTTAATTGGTACCATGTATGCATATTCCTAGAGTGTGTTTCTTTGGGAGTTTGCTCTAGAATAAAATGATAGAACAGTGAAAGCCCTATCTGTTGTCAGTTTTGTTATAACCTTGAAGCCTTTGTTTTGCAGGTCTAGATCCAGAAGAAGTTCTCGAAGGCATTATACAAGGTCACGGTCTCGGTCCCGCTCTCACAGACGATCCCGTAGCAGGTCTTACAGTCGAGATTACCGCAGGCGGCATAGCCACAGTCATTCTCCCATGTCTACTCGCAGGCGTCATGTTGGAAATCGGGTGAGATGAAGATTGCTGTGTTTTCGAAGAAGTGGACTGCCTAAAACCACTTTATAATATAATATTTTTGTTTTGTTTTTTTTGTTAAAACTGATTGGGGAGCATAAGCAGTTAGTGCATGAGTTGTCTTTAGAAGTTTTTGGTGTTGAGATAGTCCTTTAAGAAAGCCTTAAATATTTAATTGATTACAACTTTAAGATTAAGGAAGAGGCTGGGAAATAAAAACAATCTTTGTGATCACTATCATAGAAAGAAATCCTCTTTAAAATATATGTAATGGTCTGGATTAGAGTTATCGGTCACACTTGAGCAAAATATTGGTGTGACTAAGCCCATGGGGGCAGGGAACTCTGTTGTGCATTAATAGTGATTTCATTGTTTAATCTAAGTGGCTTTGTGGGAAAGAAGTTGTTAGTTTTTGAGAGTGGAGTGCAAATTCTCCTTAGTAAGTATGAAATAATGGAACCTTTGCGTAAATTAGTTATGGCAATGGGAATATCAGCAATATATGGTTCGTTTTTTTCTTTATAGAAATTGCAAACTGCTTAATAACTTTAATACTGATGCACTTCCTTAAACTTCATATCTTTGGCAGTTTATAGATGGTATATTTTAATTCAACATTTGAGGTTCACAGTTTCTTTGGCTAATAGAGACGGTGCTAGTTTGGGTTATCCTTACACACTCATATTGCAGATGTGTGATTATTTCTTTAGAATACAAAAGTTTAATCTCAGCCAAATTGCCCTTACAAAAGATGCCAGTTTTTCAACAGTGTGAGAGTTTTTTCCCCCAATTACTTCTAAGTTTAAAATTATTCCTTTTGCAGTCTCTTCTGCCTATTCTCAAACTTGGTCTGCAATGCTTGCTGTAACATTTGTGTGATTTTTAAATAATGTTTGGTCTAGTCTTTAATCCAGTTTTATTACAGTGTTTTATGTGTGTGTGTTTTGTTTTTGTTTGTTTTGTTTACTAATTGGTATAAAGTTACTTTTTCAAAGTTAAATCTATTTATCTATTTCTAGGCAAATCCTGATCCCAACTGTTGTCTTGGAGTATTTGGGTTGAGCTTGTACACCACAGAAAGAGATTTAAGAGAAGTGTTCTCTAAATATGGCCCCATTGCTGATGTGTCTATTGTATATGACCAGCAATCTAGACGTTCAAGAGGATTTGCCTTTGTATATTTTGAAAATGTAGATGATGCCAAGGAAGTAAGTAAAAGTATACCTGTACCTTTGTAAAACACCAGCTGTACTGGTAACTCCAAATATTAATGACCAGATTCTTGAATAAAGAAAATTTTTCTTTTTTAATGGTGTATATAGGATATACAATTGTAGCTTGAATTAAAGGGAAATGCATTCTTTTGGGAATGGATATTGGAAGTCATTTGTACTTGGAACTTTTTTCAAGTACATGTAGAATAACAGATGAATATGCCGTGGGGCAACTATACCTATCACTCTGCTTCACTAATCATTAACTCACTGTTCAACCCTCCATAACACTTCATATGTGACTAAGTGCATGTGTGTATATATATATATATATATATATATATGTCTAAATAAGAATATTTTTTAAGATATCTAATCAGTGTTCGTACTGAGTTTTTTTCCTAGAATGGAAGATAAAAGTGATGTTAGGGTTGGAAGGAAAAAGGAACTGGTTCTGAGTATATATTGGCAAATGAGTGATTTCGGATTTGAATGTTAATTTGACTTGAAGCAGAACATTAAAAGTTTAAAACATTAGAACCTAGGAATGAATATGGACCCCATTTAGGAAATTTGGATTTTATGGTGCATGAGGGTGATAGCTTAAGTCAGTGCAACGGAATATAAGGAAGAGAAAAGGCTTTGGAAAACACTTCAGTGACAAGCTGATGGCACTGAGGTCAATGTCAAGATTAGGAATTCAGCTCTAGGTAAAATCATTTTTATATAGGTTATGAAAGTTATCCTAATTTTTGAAAGTCAAACTAATTTTCAAAAGTAATAACTTGGTCTACTGGAGGAAAATTAAAGCTGAATTCAATTAATTTGCTAATAGATGATTTTAGGGAATTTATGAGAGATTTGAAGTACCATTTTAAGATGTCATTCACCTTATTTTAGAAAGATGCATAGGTAGGATTTGTCCAAGGTCACACTGGCAGGCCACCTGACTTCCTAATTCAGCTTTGCTGCTAGGTAAAGGGCAAGATAATGGATTTTAGGCATTGTGAGCCCAGTTCAATCTCAGTCAGAATTATTTGATCTTGCTATTGTAATGAAAGAGCGGCATAGACAATATATAAATAAGTGTGGCTGTTTCCAATAAAGTTTTATTAAGAACAGTGAGGTTTGAATTTCATCTCATTTTCACGTCTGAAATACTGTTTATATTCCTCAACCCCCAACCATTTAAATTCATAATGGACCATACAAAGACAGGCAGCTGGCCAGATTTGGTCCACAGGGTGCATTTTATCAGTTTCTGCTTTGGAAATTCTGGGATCTTTTTCAAATTTGTAATTACACACAATATTTGATGGGTTAGATTGGCTTTTGTGGTCTTTTAGTAAAACTCTTAGTCTTTGTGACTTTCACAAATAACTAATTAGTGGGGAACAACTCATTTAATGATTGGGCCAAAATAAAAAAAATGGCTTTATCCAGGATGTATATAACAATTTGTTTTATCTCTTGAAGGCTAAAGAACGTGCCAATGGAATGGAGCTTGATGGTCGTAGGATCAGAGTTGATTTCTCTATAACTAAAAGACCGCATACCCCAACACCAGGAATTTACATGGGGAGACCTACCTAGTAAGTGAAAGTAAACATTTGTAGTTTAGTTCCAACTTTTCCCCCAAAGATCACATGTCCTAGAAGAAGTCTTTAGTGCTTCATCTAATGTTGCATCAGTTTGTCGTTTATCTTATCTTTTTTAGCTGGTCAGAGATACTGGCTTGACACCTTTCCATATTAGATACTTAACCCTGTTGGAGTGTATTTTTTAGTTTAAGTATAATGCTCTTATTTTTTTTTTTTTTTTTTACCGGGAGGTACCGGGGATCGAACCCTGGTCTCTCCATATGGTAGACGGACGCCGAACCTTTGAGCCACGTCCGTTTCCCAAGTATAATGCTCTTATAGACAGAGCAGAGAATTTAATTCATGTACTGCAAATGCCATGTTTTCATCAATACTGAACATTTTCCCACTCCCAAAACAGCATTTTCCAAATAAACTTTTTCCCTTCCTCTAGGGAAAAAAGGGATTTGCAAATTAACTTGCAGTTGAAAGCCAAATCAGTAGGATCTTCATGCCTCCTTAACCAAAACTATTTTTTATTTTATGTATACTGTTTTAGAAGAAAAGTGTACTATTTAATATCTGTGAAGATTATTCTAAGAATTATTTGCTAGTTAACATCTGTCAGGAAAACCCTGCCTATAAACTACTGATACCTTTGAAAGAGTTGTCCTTTACATGTCCATAGAGCTTGGCTGTGTGACTTGTGTGGTTCTCCCAAGAACCAAGTGTGAACCATGCTACCTGGTTTTCATTGGTGCTGCTGATAGGGATAAATATCTGAAACAGTTTATTTAACAGTAAAAGTCACATTCAGGAAGATCCAAAAGACTGCTTGATATTTAGAAAAGATATGTTTTTACTTAACAGTGGCAGCTCACGCCGTCGGGATTACTATGACAGAGGATATGATAGAGGATATGATGATCGGGACTATTATAGCAGATCATACAGGTAAAATAATCTGAGGTCAAAGTTATCAAACTATGAAAGAAGTTTCAACTCTTAAAATCTGAGTTAAAATTTAATTTGAGGTAGCATTATCATTCCTCAAATTTTAACCTATAATAAAAGCATTACTTACACTTTTTTGAGAAAGCCAAAGCTGAGCTTTAAACCAGATTTTTATGGTTAAATGTCTTTTTTTATTATTAATTTAACTTAGTATGGGTATTTGGGTTTTCTTTTCCGTATTCTACAATATAATTAGAGGAACTTGGATAAGATTGGATACTTCAATAAAATAAGAGGTAACACTTTCTTTTTAATAATGTGGTGTTAAATCAACTTCGAATTGTTCTGTGTTCTAAATTATGCTCATTTTAGTCACTAGAGAGCTCTGCCAGTTTCTAAAAGAGGTAGGTGGCAGAAGTAACTCTTAATTCTGTTCATTTTTCCAAAACTACACAAAACTGAATGTATCTTGCTTTTCTCCCCTCACAGAGGAGGAGGTGGAGGTGGTGGAGGATGGAGAGCTGCTCAAGACAGGGATCAGATATACAGGTATACCTGGAGAGGATTTAAAATCTGAATAATGTGGAAAGGCTCACACAAAGATGTTCACATACTAGTATTCTGTCAAATTATTTATAAGGGACATCATGCAAATTGGGTTGCATGAATTTCATTAAAACGTCTTGCTAACTCTGAAGCCAAATAACAATTGGCTTAATTTGTATGTTTGGGCCTTAGGATTTTCTGACATAATGATAAGAGCTCTGATATTTTTTAGTCAGCTTATTTACTACTTGATTGCCATGTTGTTTTTGTTTTTTTAAGATTTATTTATTCTCCCTTTGCTGCTTGTGCTCGCTTGTGTCCATTTTGCTTTGCATTTTTCAGTGTCTGCTTGTCTCCCTTTGTTGAGTCATCTTGCTGCACCAGCTCACCGTGCCATGTGGGCCGGCTTGCCTTCACCAGGAGGCCCTGGGAATCAAAACCCAGGCCTCCCATATGGTAAACGGGAGCCCAACCAATTGAGCCACAGCTGCTTCCCTGTTTTTGTATTCTTAAATTCTTATGGTTTGCTTTTTTAAGTATCTCTTTCTGACATCATTCTTGACAAAATTTAGAAGGTCGGCAGATTATTGATTAAACAAAATAGCAAAGGGGGTATTTAACCTGATAGTTGAAGAAGGTAATATTTGGTACTAGGCTTGATAATGTGCTTCTTTCTCGTGACTTAAAACAGGCTAATGCTAAATTTGTGAAGGTTCATGAGGATTTAGAGCAGGGGTTCTTAACCTTTTTCGTTCCACAGATCCCATTGCCAGTAAGGTAAAAACCATGAACCCCTTAGTTAAGTCCACACTAGATGTATTATTTAATAAAAATATCATACGCGCACCAACATATCCCCACAAGGATGTTTTGTTTTGTTTTTAGAATTTCAGTTCAATCTCACAGACTCCTTTTTAAGAACCCCTGGTTTAGAGACTAGAGGTAGTATATAATCTTTGAAAACTTAGACATTCTTGATATTTGTTTATAGAAGGCGGTCACCTTCTCCGTACTACAGCCGTGGAGGATACAGATCACGTTCCAGATCTCGATCGTATTCACCTCGTAAGTTTTTAATCTTGATTAGATTTTGTTCAGTATCTTGTAAAATGGCTTGCCCCAGCTTTGCCAAACCACAGCAGAGTAATTATTCTTTCTGCAATTAATGGGTTGATTGAAATAGTTTCATCTCCACCCACATCCCTCAAGTGAATCCCTCAAGTGTTTGTGTGTAGGGCGAGAGAGTGGATGGAAAGAATCCTTGAAATCGTACTCTTCTTATTGAAATAGTAAATATATAGTATCCTAAGGAGTGCTTGCACATTTTGGACAACTTAAACAACTGTAGTTCTTTTGAGTTATACTTTTCAACTGTTTCTGTTTAACATTGGTTGTCTTGTTTACTGTAACCCTTGGTGATCACCTCCCTCTATTTACACCAAGGGTATCTGGGACATAATTTCCCGGTGGCAGAGTAATCTAGAATTCTCAGCATCAAAGAATATTAGACAATTCCATCATATTAAAGCATATTTACTCTTTTCTTCCCAGGCCGCTATTAAAGCATGAAGTTGAAGACTTTCTGAAACCTGCCCTAGAGTTGGGATATTGTTTGTGGACAATATTTTTTATTGTCTCCTGTTAAAAAGTGAACAGTGCCTAGTGAAGTTAGGTGACTTTACACCTTTTATGATGACTACTTTTGGTGGAGTTGAAATGCTGTTTTCATTCTGCATTTGTGTAGTTTGGTGCTTTGTTCAAAGTTAAGTGTTTTCAGAAAAGTATGTTTTGCATGTATTTTTTTACAGTCTAAATTTTGACTGCTGAGAAGTTTCTATTGTACAAACTTCATTTAAAAGGTTTTTCTACTGAATCCAGGGTATTCTGAAGATCGAAGCCTGTGTGTAAAATGCTACCAAATGGCAAAAAGCAACAATAAACACTTTGATTTCTACTTTTCTTTCTAACATCAATGCTTAGCAGAACTGTTCAGAATAACTTGTCAGTAAATTTAAAGACAAAGAATGCCCATTTTCCTCTACTCCATGAAAAATTCCATACTTAATATACCTGCAACTAAGTGTAAAAATTATGCTCTGTAACTCTGTACTGCTTAGACCTAAAGATCTCAATACAGCAAACGCTTAATGCTTCTCTAAATGTGGATTTGTCAGCTTTTGTGTATTCTGTATTATATATAGCAGGGAGTAAGGAAAAGGAGTTACACAGTGTATGCCTACAAAAAGACTATTTCCTAAATCTGTTACAAGAGAATGATTATCAACTATAATTATCCACAAGTAACAATACATTCCACCACAAATGTACTCTTGTTCTTCACCTTTTAGACTATAAAAAAAAAAAAAAAAAAAATGGGTGCTTAAAAGTGTACAGGATTAAAGAAGGGAACACTACACCTGTGTCATGGATGAACTGAAGATTTTGCCTGTTCTTTTTTTTTTTTTTTTTTTTTTTCCCAAGTCCTTTGCTTACCAGAGGAGGCCCAATTTCACTCAAATGTTTTTGAGAACTGTGTTAAAATAAACTCAAATGAAAAGAGAAAAATTGTTGGTGCAACTCTCGGTTTACAAAGTTTTGCCATGTTTTGTTTTTAAACTTTGTGTTTAATTTCATCTCATTAAAAGTCCTTTCATATTTTAGTCCCTAATACAGTCTTCGTTGGACTGAGCTATTGTTTTTGAAGAAATAGTAGGTAAATTGTATATTCCTGGAAAATAACATTGGATAATTAGGTACTGGAGTTAACTATCTCCATTTGGGAATGGTTGGTTTTGGGGGGTTTTTGTTTGTTTTTTAAGATAATTTAAGATTTCTAAATGTGGATTTGTCAGCTTTTGTGTATCCTGTATTATATATAGCAGGGAGTAAGGAAAGGAATTACACAGTGTATGCCTACAAAAAGACGACTACATTACGTAAAGGTTACATAAATGTAGGGGAGTCATACCCATATGCCCCATTCCCCCACCACACACTTTCCTACATTAACAACATCCTTCTTCATCAGTGTGGTACGTTTGTTAAAATTCACATTGGAGTGGAGCATCATTTACATTAAAAACTTCCGCAGGTTTGTAAGTCAGGACAAGATAGATAATGGCCTGTGTCTGCCATTGCAACATTGTTCAGGACAATTCTAGTGTCCAAAATGCCTGGGAGTGGGGTTATTAAGTAATTCAGCATCCACACATGCATATTCTCAGGATCTTTTTGAATTCAAGGTATTCCTGTGGCCAATTTTAGGGAAATTGCTCAAATCAGATTAGCCTGCTGAATTTCATGGTGCTTTGATAGCATTTAGTATGCCCCAGGTACTTTGTAAGCACTTTACATATGTATCAGTTCATTTAATGTTCAACAGTCTTATGGTGTAGAGTAACTCAGATCAAACCGCTATGAAATGGCAATCCAAGGATTTTGAAGATATGCACTACAGTCCAGAGTCTGTGCTCTTAATCGTGGTGGTATACTGCCTCTAATCCTAGTAATCAAATGTTGGTGTTCTAAATTCTTAGCTACTAAAATACAATGCAGTGAATTGGCTTAACAGGAACTTTTTGGCTCATGGTTTCAGAGGCTTCCCCTTCCAGCTTGTGGCTTCCCTACAGCCTTCAGGCAATAGTAAGTTCCATCCTGATTCAAATGTGCCACACTATAAAAGATTGTTTACAATGGGTTCACACTCAGAAGTGGATTGAAAACTTGAAGCCACTGCAATTGGTTAGTGGAGCATAGACAGTATTTGTAGATGTTAATTTGTAAAACTGGGCAAGGTGTTTCTAATGTCTGCCTCAGACTTTTTTGATAGCTGTTGACTAGGCATAGAATTGCTGTTACTTCTGTTTCCAACAAGTATATGGAGCTTTTTTTCCCCTCAACTCTGCCTGATTATTTCAAATCCATTCTCAGCCAATTTTGTAGAATAAGAGAGAACTCCGGGTTTTGTACCAGTAGAGTTTTAGAATGTGGTCCAGAAGAGGTTGGATTACAGAATGACAGAGTAAAGTTTAGAAAGCATTTATAGTGATAGTGTATATTGGAGAACTATAGCTCTCTTGCTAAAATGGCTAGACCAATACCAGGGCAATGGGAATGGGAGAATGTGTGTATAGTGCCTCATCACTGCTGTCCTAGCAGAAGACCCGTCCCTTCTTGCGTTGAGGGTGAGTTGGGTAAGAAAATGATTTCCCAGCCCTCTGACCCGTAATTTAGAACACTTGGCAGGGACAGTGTATGATCAACACATTACAGAAAGGTGTTTGAAATAACTGTCAGCTCCTGTTGAGGCTACCTGCATTTTTAGATTTGATTTTCATCTCCATGTGTTCCTCCCATGATTGTGGTTCTGGCTCTTGGGATTTCATACATAAATATGACTAGCAATAATGACTGCATTCAAGCTCTTTTTCCCAGCTATTGTGCTAAAGTTTTGTAGATACAGATTCATTTCCACAAAATCTGAGGAGTAACAATTTTCTGTAGGTTGAGCTCAGGTTTACTTGCCAACATATAACTTAAATTGCCAAATGGGATCCAAGTCCACATTAAACTCTAAGCTTTTATCAGATGAGATTTTTAGGCCTCTTGTGATGATTCTAGTAGACATTTATGGTACATGTGTGTATACATGAAAGTATGAGGGTTTTAAAGATTGCAGTGATTTGCAGAGAATATGAATTTTGCCATAGTCAATAGAAGTGACAAAGTTGGATGAGGTGTGGCTTAAAGGTAACACTTTTTTACTGCCCAGTAGTTAATAGTTTGGAAGCAACATCTTTTAAGGAATTTAACCAAGGCCTCCACTCTTCTTTAATCTCACCTCCTTTGCTTACAGTTGACCATGTAATCCAAGTTGGCCCTTCAGTTTGTCCCAAAATTTGATTATATTGAAGAGACAAAATGTGGCTAGAAGTAAGGTAACAGTATGGTGTATGGCTTTGAGCACTAAACCTGGATGTAGTCGTGGTGGTTAGCTCTTTGATTTTGCAAATGACCCATATTTTGGGATTGGAAGAAACTCAGATACCCCTTTTATGCATTAAATATTTATGAGCTGTATTACAACTGTTAAGGGTGCTGGGGTTATAGCAGTGGATATTACAAAACAAAAATCCTTTTCCTCAAGGAGCTTACCTTTTGGTGGGAGACTGACAACAGACAAAGATGTCAGATGTTGCCAAGTTCCTTTGGAGAAAAGTATTTCATATTTCAAATAAGATGGCTCAGGGAAGACCACAGATAACAGGACACTTGAGTAGAGGTGTAAAGGTGAAAGCCATATGAATTATATCTAGGGAAGGGGATTTTGAAACAGAAGGAATGGTAAGTTCCTTGGGCTGTTTGAATTTAAGGCACACCAGGAGGGCCAGTGTGAGTGAAAAGGAGTAGGAAAAGGGTCAGGTGAGAGCAGAATAGTATGGTCTGGTTACAGAGGGCTCAACTCTGGAGTGACAAGCAATTTGTAATGAATTCAAGGATGAGCTCGCTCTAGGAAAGATGACCACATAGGTGATTTCATTCTAATACAAGATCTGTTGATGTTGTTACGTAGGATTTCTGAGATGCCCTGGGGGTAAGGCTTTTTGGAGGTGAAGACAGCAGGACCCTGTTTATAAGCATGTTTGCAAAAGTGCTTTGTAAGCAATGAAACAGCATATAAGCAGGAAGTTTGAAGACCTCTATGCGAGGTCTCTTCAACAGAAACCGGAGGCCCCTTAGATTTAACTATGTGCACTCTTGGTTTCCATGCCTAAAGCCTTTTTTTTTTTTAAGGATTAGTTTATTTCTCCCCCTCATTTTTGCACTCACACCAGGAACTGATCCTGGGACCTTTCGGAGTGGGAGAAAGGTGCTCAATCTCGTGCCACCTCAGCTCCCTGGTCTGCATCTCTTATTTCATTGCGTTATCTTGCTGTGCCAGCTCTCTGCACAGGCTAGCATTCCGCTGCAGGCCAGCTCTCCACCAGGGCCGCCTTTCACCAGGAGGCCCCAAGAATCCAACCCTCGACCTCCTATATGGAGGACAGCAGCCCACTAGTTTGAGCCACATCCATTTCCCATACCGAAGGCTTTTTTTTTGTTTTTGCTGTTTCTATGTCCATTCACTGGGCAACTCTCTGCATCTGTTTCCTGTCCTCTCATCCTTCTGTCTTCACTGGGATTTGATCTTCCGAATCTCCGATGTGGGAGAGAGGCGCCTGTGCCACCTTAGTTCCTGGTTTTTTGGTGTGTCTTGTCTTGGCTTTCCCTTATGTCACTTTTGTTAAGTCATCACTTGTTGCGTGGCTCGCAGGGCCTAGTGGCCCACACGCATTCTATATTTTTCTTTTTTATATTTTTACTGGGAGGTCCTGGGGGATTGAACCCAGGTCCCTCCATATGGGAGACAGATGCCCAACCACCTGTGCCACATCCGTCCCCCTAAAAGCCTTTTAAAAGGTCTTATTTTCCAACCATTCTATCACCGTTGTGGAGCTCCTCGAAATACTCTGGTGTATCTGATCAGCTATTGCTGCATAAAAACCAACCATAAAATTTTACAGGCATATAATAAGCATTTATTTAGTTCATGAGACAGGATAAGATGGAGCAGCTCTGCTGATTTTAGCCAGGCTTTATCTCCATGACATCTAGGGGTTGGTTGATTCTAGGCTGTGGTGGCAAAGAGCTCTGCTCCACATTCTTTCAATCTCCTTGGACCCTGGGGGGCAAGCCAGTACAAGTTCTTGTGATGGCCTGGATGCAAAACTAAAGTCCAGCCACCCAAATTCATTTCAAACCTCAGGTTGTATTATCTATACTAACTTGCCCCAGCCAAAAAAAAAAAAGTCATGGCCAAGGCAAGCATCAAGGGATGAGGAAATACACTACTATTAGTGAAGGAGATTGCAAAGTTACATGGCAAAAGGCATAGCTACAGAGAGGGTCAGTAATTCGATCTACCAGAGTTAATTCCCTGTGCTAGTGCTTATCAAATTTTTTCAGCTGTCCCCATCCAGACTTGTCTGGGAAATTCCTCATTGAATGTTTATTGTTGGGCGGCAGAGCCTGCCTCCCCTTATAGACTCTGAAAATACCTGATTCTTGTTTGCCCAGCGTCCTTTGTATCCAGAGCATATGCATGTGACCTAGGCTTGGTCAATCAGATGCATTCAAACATTCAAGCAGTAACCAGTGAGCCACAAAGGTAGGGACAGTGAAAGACCTGTTCGAGTGGGTGGGGCGAGGATGGTAAGGGTGCCTCAAAGATGGCAGCAACATCGTTTGTTTGGCAGGGTTGGGGGATAATGATTCCAGCTCTAGTGGCCAGTTCTTTGGTGCAAGTGGCAATGGTGGGGCAAATTGTGTCCAGGGCTTGGTAACAGTAGTGACCATACTGAACCAACTGTGGTGTGACTTTGGCTGTTAAACTTCCAAGCCTGGTTCTCCCCTACTTCCTGCAGAGTCTGAAATACTCAATGTCCTAATACATTCCCTTTCTGCTTAAATCAGCTTTTTTTTTTTTTTTAATTGCTTACAACCAAGAACCCTAATGATAACAATACTTATCAACCATGAGCCATCTTTCTAGTCTCCATGGTCTCTCTAATCCATTCTACACTTAGCAGTGAAAATGGATGTCTGAAGATCACATCATTTCTTTGCTTTGAAATTCTTCAGTGCACTTAGGTACAAAGTCTTTCTGGTGGTCTGCAAAAACCATGATCTATCCCCCCACAACCCCTCCAACCTCATCTTGCACTTCCTTCCTTTTGATTACTGGAAACAGGAGCACCCTTGACTTTAGTAACTGGGAGTAGGAGCTCCATCAAAAAGCCACTTGGGGAAGAGAAGGAAAAAAGAGGAGGCAAAGTGGAAATAGAGAACTTGGAACTGCGTGCCTCACTGGGCTATTTTTCAAGCTTGGGACCAATTCCCTAATCCTTTATTTTACTTCATGCTTGTCCTTTTTAATTTCAATACAATTTGTTTAAAACATCCTTTAAAATGTAGGCAACCTAAATTTTTAAAATTTGATTTCCTGAAATTATAAAGGCCTTTAGTCTCCCAGATTACTTTGTTTAATTGATTTATTTTCTCAATATAATAAGTTTTTTGTTTTTTGTGTGTTTTTTTGACAACTTATTTCAGTTCTTGATACACATGCATTTTTTTTCCCCAAGGGTACCGGGGATTGAACCTAGGACCTCGTACGTGGGAGGCAGATGCTCAACCACTGAGCTACATCTACTCCCCAAGATAGTTTTTTTTTTTTTTTTTAAGATTTTATTTATTTATTCATTTATTCCCCCCCTTGCTGCTTGTGCTCGCTGGGTCAGCTAACCATGCCGTGCGGGCGGGCTTGCCTTCACCATATGGTAAACGGGAGCCCTACTGATTGAGCCACAGCCGCTTCCCAAGATAGTATTTTTATTAAACCTAAAAAGATATAAGATTAATAAGACAAATACTATATTCTTGCCTATTCCCCAAAAAAGATTATCTCTAATTAGGCAATATAGAAAGAATTATAACTGTATATATTCTGATAATTCTCTGTATCACTATAAATGAGCTATTTAAATGAAAGTTATAAAACAAAGCAATGGTGCCATACCACTGGCTTTTTTTCTAGGTGCTGGGGATTTAACCCAGGACCTTGTACGTGGGAAGCCTGTGCTCAATCACTGAAACAAGTTGGCCCCCCACTGGCATCTTAAACATCCATTTAGATAGAAGATTTGAGCTTAAGTGTTTGCAAGCACTTTTTTCCTCCACATGTCATTTATTGAATTATAATTTACACGTGATGCAATAAAAAATCTTGTGTATAGTTTGACCATTTTTGAAAAACGAATATATTGGGAAATGGATGTGGCTCAAGCGATTGGGCTCCCATCTAGGAGGTCCAAGGTTCAATTACCTGGGGCCTTGTGAAAGGCCAAGCCGGCCCGCGTGGCATGCTGGCCCACATGGAATGGTGGCTGGTGCAGGAGTGCTGGCGGGCGCAGAGAGCTGGCGCAGCAAGATGACGCAACAAAAAAAGACACGAGAGACAATAAGATGTAGACCAGGGAGCTGAGGTAGTGCAAGGGATTGAGTGCCTCTTTCCCACTCTGGAAGGCCCCAGGATCGGTTCCCAGTGCTGCCTGAAAAGAAGACAAGCAGACACAGAAGAACACACAGCAGACAGCGAGTGCAAAACAACGAGGGGGCGGAGAGAAATAAAAAATTAAAATCTTAAATAAAAAAAAAAAGTAAAAGAAAAATGGATATGGCCATGTAACCCCAGACCTTAACAAGATGTGGAACATTTCCATCACCTCAGAAAATACCCTTATGTCCCTTCCCAGCCAATTCCTATCCCTAGAAGAATCACAGATTTTATCATAATTAGTTTTGCCTGTTCTAAATATTTATGTAAAAAAAATACTCCAGTGTGTATCCTTTTGTGCCTGGCTTGTTTCACTCAGCATGATGTTTTTGTAATTTGCTTATACAGTTGTGTATATCAGTGGTTTGTCCTTTTAATTGCCAAGTCATCCATTGTATGAATACATTGTGGTGTTTTTATCCATTCTGTTGATGGACACCTGAGTTCTTTATAGTTTTTAGATATTATGAATAAGGCAGCTATGAACATTTTTATACAGGTCTTTTGTGGGCATGTTTTCTCATATCTCTTGAATAAATAGCTAGAAGTGGAATTACTGGGTCAAAGGGTAGATGTATGTTTAACTTTTCAAGAATTTTCCAGTTTTCTAATGTCATTTTATCATTCTATATTCTCACCACCAATATATGAGAGCTCCGGTTGCACCTTATTGTTGTCAGTCTTTTTAATTTTTGCCATTTTGTTGGTTTTATACTGCCGTCTTGTGATTTAAATTTGCATTTCTCTGATGACTTGATGTACATTTTTTCACATGCTTATTAGTCATTCATATATCTTATTTTTTATGTGTCTGCTCATATCTTTTGCCCATTTTTAAAAATTGAGTTGTCTTTTCATTTATCATTCTTTTTATATATTCTACATATAAGTCCTTTGTCAGATATATGTATTGCAAATATTTTTTCCCAATCTGTAGATTGCCTTTTAATTTTCTTATTGGCCTATTTCAAAAAGCAGAAGTTTTAAATTTTTATAATATCCAGTTTGCCAACTTCTAAATTTTTATGGTTAGTGCCTTCTGTCTTCTAATGCCTACATGTTCTCTCTGCTTTTTTCCAGAGGCTTTATTGTTATAGGTTTTATGTTTAGGTCTGTGATCCATGTTGAAGTAATTTATATTCACGGTGTGAGATAAAGGGCAAGATTCTTATCTTCCATATGGATATCTAGTTGGCCTGACACTAGAGACTTAACTTTCTCCATTGAACTGGGGAAATATAGTTTCCTGACAATTTTTATGGATTCAAAGCT
This sequence comes from Tolypeutes matacus, assembly GCA_026826555.1. Lineage (NCBI taxonomy): Eukaryota > Metazoa > Chordata > Mammalia > Cingulata > Chlamyphoridae > Tolypeutes > Tolypeutes matacus. The sequence goes on from JAKSZT010053887.1 coordinate 43,270,399, forward strand.
TAAACTAAACTAATAAAAAATGCAGTTTAAAATGTTTTAATAGGATGTTTGATCAGTATTGTCATTTGAATCCTAAAGATCTTTTTTTTTTTTTTTTTTTTTTTTTTTTTGAGACTAGTACAGCAATATTTGTAGATATCTTAGGAAAAGTTTCATAAGTAAAATACTTGATAGAAAAATGGATTAAAAATCCATTTGTATTATAAGGAATGTCATTGTTATATTTGTCAGTGAATGAAAAGAAGAGCTTAGATTTAAAGAATGATTAAAAACTTGAAGTACAATTTATATAGATCAAACTATCTGAATTCTGGTAGAGAAAAAATTTCTGTCAATTAGAGAGAAATGATAAATCTCTTCAGTTATGTTCTTCTCTGCTTATGCAAATGAAGCTTAAAGAATTTGAAGAGATCATCTTTAAACATTCTTAGTCAGTAATTGCATTTAGCCAGTTTAACCATTAAAACTGTTGTTGTGTTCATGGAATCAAGCTCAACTTCCTCATTAAAATTTTTTAAAAGATTTTATTTGGAAGAATTCAAAGTATTTATTTGAATTAAACATTTATTATCTTTCCTAATGCATTGTATTTTATTTGCCTTTTCACTGCCCCATGTAGATGCCCTCAGATCTCCTCCACTTTACCCACAGTGTACTATGCCTTTATTGCATTTTCTATGGATCTCTGGATGTGAAAAAGGTTAGGAAGCTCTGCCTTCCAGTGAAATCCAGCAGCTGATGAGCTTCCCCTTGCACGTGGAGCTTCCAATCAGAATCTTACTGTCTCTTTCTTAAATATGAACATATAATCAAGGATTACTGGACCTTTGAGGAAAGCCTCCAAGAAGAAAGACAAGCATTTGTAGAATGGGATTTGGGAGATTAAACAGGAACCAAAAAACATTAACCATGAAAAATACTGGTAAGTTGGACTTCATTAAAAACATTTGTGCTTTAAATGAAAGTGAAAAGCCAACCCATAGAATGGGAAAAAATATTTGCAAATCACATTCCTGATAAAGGGCTTGTATCCAACAATATGTAATAAGCATTTACAACTCAGTAATAAAAATATCCAATTTAAAAATGGGCAAAGGATCTGTATTAGGGTTCTCAAGAGAACCTACAGGATATATATATGTAAATGTTAAGAGATTTATTATAGGAATTGGCTCACATGACTGTGGAAATTGGAAGTCTGAGATCTGTAGGACAAACAACAACTTGGAAACTGCAAAAATTTTCATCATCTGGGGGAAGGTGATGTTGAATTCCCTAGGAGAAACTGTAAATTGGGGACTCTGAGGAAGTGATAATGAATTCTCCAGGAGAAGGTTACTATCTGGAGTAGTGATAGAAATTCTTCTTTCTGACTGCTGAAATAATCAGTTCTCCTTTTAAGTCCTTCTTGCTAAAGGCAGTCTCTTTTATTGATCATTGATGTAATCAGTCATAGATGCAATTAACTGATTTAAATCCACAAAAATAACCCTACAGTAACAATCAGGCCACGGCTTGAATGACCAAACAACTAGATACTATAACCTAGCCAAGTTGACACATGAAATTAACATCACAGGATCTGAATAGACATTTCTCCAAAGAAGATCTACAATGGCCAATAAGCACATGAAAAGACACTCAACATCATTAGCCATTAAGGAAATGCAAGTCAAAACCACAATGGAGAAGAGGATTGTGGGAAGATGGCAGAGGAGGAAGCTCCAGGAATCAGTTCCTTCACCAAAACAAATATAAACTGGCAGGAACTGTCTGAATCAACTATTTTGTAACTCTGGAGTTTAGTGGAACACTACGCAAATGCAGTAATCATATCAATAAATTTCACCCTCCCTGCAGCAGCTACCATCCCCCATCCCCTAACCACATGGCAGGCAGCAGTGGAGACTGCAGCTCAGGCTTCCAGGACAGCTTGCTGTTGCCAGGGTGAGCTATAATTGGTCACTGATTTTGATCTGCTATTAGATCGCTGTGTGGGGCCATCTCTGAGGAAGGCCCTTGTTCCAACCCTCCTCAGACAAAAGTGGCAGAGGAGTCTCAAAGAGGCAGTTTCTCTCTCTCTCTCTCTCTCTCTCTCTCTCTCTCTCTCTCTCTCTCT
>JAKSZT010053887.1:43272527-43356075 GCA_026826555.1 Tolypeutes matacus
CTCTCTCTCTCTCTCTCTCTCTCTCTCTCTCTCTCTCTCTCTCTCTCCTCTCTTCTTCTCTCTTCTCTCTTCTCTCTTCTCTCTTCTCTCTTTCATTTCCCCACTTGGGAGCAAAAATAGTTGGAAAAGTCATGAATTGACGGCTCCAGCCCTCAACAACAACCATAAAACAAAAAACTTAAAGCTAGCAATCCCAGAGGAGTAGGAGAACTAGATTTCCAGAGTTATAGCAACATAATATTCAGAATGTACAGTTCTCAACAAAAATATTATGATACACAAACAGAAAAGTATGGCCCATTCATAGAAAAAAAAAAAGAATTTGCCAAAAACCATCCCTGAAGAAGCTTATACATTGGAAGTATTAGCCAAAGACTTTAAATCAACCACATCTTAAATATGTTCAATGAGCTAAAGGAATCCATATACAAAGAAATAAAGGAAATTAGGAAAATGGCCGAACCAAATAAAGAGATGGAAATTATAAAAAGGAACTAAATAGAAATTTTATTGCTGCAAAATGCAGTAATTGAAATGAAAAACTCATTAGATGAATTCAACAGCAGATTAGAACAAGCAGAAGAAAGGATCCATGAACTTGAAAATATGACAATTGAAATTATCCAGTGTGAGGAGCAGAAAGAAAAAATAAGAAAAATTAACAGAGCATGAGGGACCTGTGGGACACCATTAAGCATATCAACATATGTCTCATTGGAGAATCAGAAGGACAAGGGAGAAAGAGGCAGAAAAACTATTTTAAGAAATAATGACGGGGGACAGATGTGGCTCAAATGGTTAAGCATCCATCTCCCATATGGAGGGACCTGGGTTCGATCCCGGGACCTCCCGGTAAAAAAAAAAGAAATAATGACATTCCAACAACAGATATAGGCCATTTTATATCATCACATAACATGCAGAACTGTGTGGGAGAGAGTGTGGTCTACAATGTGAACTATGGTCCATGCTTAATGGCAAAGCCCCAGGATGTGTTTATCAATTGCAATTAATGTGCCACACTAATGAAGGATGTTTATGTGGGAGGGTGTGGGAGGTGTGGGAGGTGGGGAACATGGGAATCTCTATATTTTTTGTATAACATTTATGTAATCTATCTTTAAAAAAAAAAAAAAGAAAGAATGGCAGAAAACTTCCCCAATCTGATTAAAGACAGGAATATACATATCCATAATGCTCAACAAACTCTAAGCAGGATAAACTCTAAGACAGGGATTTTTAACCTTTCTTGTTCCACAGACCCATTTGCCAGTCAGGTGAAATGAATACTACTGTAATTTATTTATTGCATACATTCATAAGTGAAGGAAATGCTAGATTTCAGTTAGAGGTCAGAGAAAATAAAGATAAGTTGATTTTTTTTTTTTTCCCAATTCAAGCTCACGGACCACCTGAAATCTTCCCACAGACCCCAGGGTCTATGGACCCCTGGTTAAGAACCTCTGCTCTAAGAGATCTATATCAAAATGCATTATAGCAGGATTGTGGGGTTTTTTTTGTTGTTGTTGTTTTTTTGTTTTTGTTTTTCTTAAAAAAAGACATAGGATTTTGAAAGCAACAAGAGAGAAGCAATTTGTTACATACAAGGGATCCCCAATAAGATTAGCAGCAGACTTCTCATCAGAAACCATGGAGGCCAGAAAACAGTGGCATATTTAAGGTCCTTAAAAAATGTCAACCACAAATTCTATATCCCACAAAATTATCTTTCAAAAATAAAGTAGAAATTAAGACATTTACAGATAAACAAAAGGTGAAAGAGTTCATTACTAGAAGAACTATCACACAAGAAAGAATGGAGGAATTTCTTCAAGCTGAATTAATAGGACAGTATATAGTACCTCAAAGCCATAAGAAAAAATAAATATATATTAGAGTTCTCTAGAGAAACAAAACGAACAGGAGATATCTGTAAATATTATGAGATTTTATAAAATTGTCTTACATGACTATGGGAATGAACGAGTCCAAATTCCATAAGATAGGCTGCAAGCTGAGAATGCCAATGAGGGTTTTTGATGAATTGCAAACAACAGATATAGGTCATCCAGAAAAAGCTGGCAGGCCAAAGTAGAGATTGGAATTCTCTCTTCTGGCTGCTGAAACCATCACTTCTCCTTTTTAGGCATTCAACTGATTGGATGAGACATCTCTTATTGTGGAAGGCAATTTCCACAGTTGATTGTAGATGTAATCCTCCATAGATGCAATCAGCTTACTAATTATTTAAGTCCACAGAATGTCCTCAGAGTAATAATTAGGCCACTGCTTGCTTGACCAAACAACTGTGCAGCATTACCTGGCCAAGTTGACACGTGAGCCTAACCATCACAGTCCATCCCTTGTCAACTTGGCAGCCATACACATCATCTTAAACCATGCTTAATCTCTAAATAAAAACAAAAACACATATTTTTCACTTAACAATATTGACTGTCATGTGTACAAAGGTAAATACACTAAGTCTCTCCAGAATAGGGTGCAAGTCCCTTGGCAATATTCACTCTTAAACTTGATATTCTATAACTTAAATATTATAAAATAAAACTAATACATCTTATGTCATATGATAAGGTGATATGGAAGAAAGCAAAAATTATTTCTTTATGTACATATACAAACACACTCAACAAAACAAGGAAGAAATATTCATGACTATTACAGTCCTAGTTTCTGTAACTGGTCACATGGTCACATTTCATATTCATCACTACCTTTGTCCACTATCCATTCTATTTTCCCTTTAGCCTCAGCAAGCATCTCAGCTTGCTCAGCTCATGGTTCTTTGCCTGGTGGGGTAGCCCACACCATCATTCTTGAAGTTTCTGGGCCATTGGTATTCCTGCCTTGATTGAGTTGTTGTAGTTTTCCATTGACTTTAAACACAGGGCATGGTAATACTAAGAGGCACCCTAGGGGATCTTCTGAATCCCAAGCTTCCCAATCCCTTCATTGTGTAGTTGCAGTCCTATTTCCTCTTGCAGTCAGGATCAGTCACCCAGGTCAGTATAGTAATACCCTTCTTTGTTGATTCAGAGCCCAAAGTGACCAGGTAGCAGTCTTAACTTCCAGTTCAATGGAATTGTTGTATCTCTTGGTAGAAGTACACCTCCTTTTGGAACTAAGACCTGTAGACCAGCAGAACTTAAGGGTGCAGGGACAGGAAACAAACATTTTTCTAATGGATCACTAAGGGTAATAGTGAATGGTGCCACTCGCATCTCTACTCCTTGATTCCTGGACCAGTGAATCCTGGCTATGGGAGAAAAAGCAATATAGAGTGGACACTGACTTAGAGCCTCCTGGAGAACATTGTCTCAGCCCTGCAAAGTATTGCCACCTAGTTGGCACCATAATCGAGTCTTTAAAAGGCCATTTATCCATTCTATCAATCCAGATGCTTTAGGATATGAGGAACATGGTAAGACCATGGATTCCATAAGCATGTGCCATTCCTGCACATCATCTGCTGTGAAGTGGGTTCCTTGATCAGAAGCAATTCTGTGTGAAGCCATGATAGTGGGTTAGGCATTTTGTAAGTCCATGGAATGTAGTTTTGGCAGAAGCATCACATGCAAGGAAGGCAAACCAATATCCAGAGTAGGTGTCTATTCCAGTTAGAACAAATTGCTGCCCCTTTCATGATGGAAGTGGTATACTGTAATCAATCTGTCACCAGGTAGCAGGCTGATCACCTCAGGGAATGTTGCCATATTGGGGACTGAGTGTGGGTCTCTGCTGTTGGTGGTCTGAGCACTCAGCAATGGCTGTACCCAGGTCAGCCTTGGTGAGTGGAAGTCCAAGTTGCTGAACCCATGCATAACTTCCATCCCTACCACCATGGCCACTTTCTCCATGAGTCCATTGGGCAATGACAGGAGTGGCTAAGGAAAGAGGCTGACGGGTATTCACAGAATGGGTCATCTTATTCATTTGATTAAAATCTTCCTCTTTTGAAGTCACCCTTTCATGAGCATTCACTTGAGACACAAATATTTTCATGCTGTTTGGCCAACTTAGGAAGGTCTATCTACATATCCCCAGAATTCTTTGTAACTGATTTTCCAATCATGTTCCTTCCAAATCACAGACCATCCAGCTAAGCTAATAGTGACAGTCCATAAATCAGTACACAAATGTATCTCCTGCCATTTCTCCTTCCAAGCAAAATGAACAACCAGGTGCCCTGCTCAAAGTTCTGTGCACTGGGAAGATTTACCCCTCACCACTGTCCTTCAGGGATGTCCCAGTAAGGGGCTGCAGTGCTGTAGCTGTCCACTTTTGGGCAGAAAATGCATATCATGCAGAACCATCTATAAATCAAGCCTGAGTTTTCTCTTCCTCAATTAACTGATTGTAAGGAACCCCAGAGGCCACAGCTGTGGGCTGGGAAAGAGGAGGTAAGTGGCAGAAGTTGGAGCTATGGGCATTTGGGCCACTTCTTCATGTAACTTACTTGTGCCTTCAGGACCCACTCAAGCCCTATTTTGTACATACCACTTCCATTTTATGATGGAGTGCTGCTGGCATAGCCAACTTTATAGTTTGGCAGGTCAGACAACACCAAGTTCATGATAGGCAACTCAGATCTCATGGTAACTTTGTGGCCCATGGTTAAGAATTTTGTCTCTAATAAGGCCCAGTAGAAGGCCAAAAGCTGATTCTCAAAAAGAGAGTAGTTATCTGCAGAGCATGGCAAGGCTTTATTCCCAAATCCTAAAGGCCTGTGTTGATTCTCCTATAGGGACCTGCCAAAGTCTCCAGACAGCATTTCTATTTGCCACTGACACTTCCTGCACCGTTGGATCTGCTGGATCATAAGGCCCAAGTGGCAGAGCAGCTTATACAGCAGCCTGGACCTGTTTTAGACCCTTCTCTTGTACCAGTCCCCATTCAAAATTAGCAGCTTTGCTGGTTACTCAGTAAATGGGTGAAAGTAATACTCCCAAATGAGAAATTTGTTTTCTCAAAAGTCCAAAGAAGCCAACTAGGCATTGTGACTCTTTTTTGGTTGTAGGAGGGGCCAGGTGTAACAGCTTTTCCTTCACTTTAGAAATCTTGACATGTCCCACACTACTGAACACCTAGAAATATCACTGAGGTGGAAAGCCCCTGTATTTTTGTTGGATTTCTCTCTCATTCTCTGACCTGCAAATGCCTTACCAGTAAGTCTGGAGTAGTTACTACTTCTTGCTCACTCAGTCCAATCATTGTGATATCATCAATGTAATGGACCAGTATGATGTCTTGTGGGAGGGAGAAACAATCAAGTTACCCCGCAGACAATATTATGACGTAGGGCTGGAGAGTTGATATACTCCTGTGGTAGGACAGTGGAGGTATATTTCTGGCCTTGCCAGCTGAAAGCAAACTGTTTCTGGTGGTTCTTACTAACAGCAATTGAGAAAAAAGCATTTGCGAGGTCAAATAACTGCATACCAGCTACCAGGGGATGAGTTGATTTGCTCAAGCAATAATACTGTATCTGGAACAGCACTATAATTGGAGTCACCACATGGTTAAGTTTACAGTAATCCACAGAAATCCTACAAGATCCATCTGTTTTCTGCATAGGCCAAATAGGAGAGTTGAATGGGGATATCATGAATGGTGGGACTCACCACCTCTGTATCCTTCAAGTCCTTGATGGTGGCACTGACCTCTGCAATCTCTCCAGGAATCTGGTATTGTTTTTGATTTACTATTTTGCTAGGTAGGGGCAGGTCTAGTGGCTTCCACTTGGGCTTTTCTACTATAAGCCCTCACTCCACAAGTAAGGGAACCAATATGAGGATTCTGCCAGTTGCTGAGTATGTCTATTCCAATTATGCATTCTGGAACTGGGGAAATAACCACAGAATGGAACCAGGGACCCACTGGACCCAGTGTAAGATGGAACTAAACTAAAACTCATCAATCACCTGACCTCCATAAGCCCTTACTCTAACTGGTAGACAACAGTGACATTGTGTGTCTCTTTGAATGAATGTCACTTCTGAGCTAGTGTCTAATAATCCCCAAAATGTCTGATCATTTCTTTTTCCCCAATGCAAAATTACCCTGGTAAAAGGCTATAGGTCTCTTTGGAGAAGGCTGGGAGGAAGGATAACAGTATAATTTTTGGCAGTGTAAAAGGGTCCTTCTCCAAGGGGACCTGGCCTTCCCCTCATTCAAGGGGCTCTGGATCTGTAAACTGTATCAATCTGGGAACTTATGAAGGGGCCATGACTCTCTCTGTTTATAACTCAAGTTAGACTTTTGTTCACTTGACCTAGAACTCTTCTGCTTATACCGCTTAGGTAAGAATTTAGTAGACTGCCCATTCAGTTCACTTCTATTAGCCAATCATTCACCCCACCATCTATTAGTCAACACCATAGGTCTCTAAGACTCAGACTATTTTGATTGCTGCTTTGATCTGCTGTTCATTGTGCTAGCCATGCCCACCTTGTCTTTGGTGATTAAGTGCTGCCAGTTGGTTTCTGCTAACCCAGGAGATGATCATCCCCATTGTGTTTAAGGATCCCAGTTCACTGACAGCAGTTCTCAAGGTAATATCTAAACTACAGAGAAGGGCAATCAAAGAGCTCTTCAGGGAAGATACAGTTAGTCTCACACATTTATTTCTCACAGTCCTGGTGAAAGTTGTGTCCTCTGGACATTCCTGGGGTGCATGAGCAAGTCTTACATGATAGAGCCACCCTAGCATTCCAGTTTCTCTAAGTCTTTGTACCCCCTCATATACATTATACCAGGGCAGTTCTGGCACTTTGACCTCAGCTAATGTTGGCCATCTTTTGGTCCATGTTTCAGCTGCCACCCGAAAAAACTGTTATAGCTACAACATTGAATCCAGAATCTCTGCTTAATGGACCCATATCAATAATTTCAGCCTAATCCAACTTTATATTCCTTCCACAATTATCTCACACCCTTAATATCCATTCCCACATATATTCCCCTGATTTCTGTTTATATAGTTTAATAAATCATGCAGTTCTTTTGGAGTATAACATATTTCCTCATGAGTTGCACTTTGTACCTCATCTTTTAGGGCCTGTTTGGACTTTAGTTATAGGTCTGGAAGAAAAGAGGGATGTTAAGGGTGGATAATGAGAAAGATTAGAAGTTTCTTCAAGCCATTTACTGCAGGGCATTTCATTGTAATTTCATCTGATGAAACAAGATTAATCTCTTCAGGTGAAGGTTGGATGGCAGAATCCCAAGGGTAGGCTGGAGGTTGGGTGACTGTTTTCTCAGAGCAGACCATTACAGGTTTATCTGGCAAAGATTCAGCAGAATTTAGGGTTTAATGCCTCCATTATCAACCCATAGGTCCCCATTCCAATTTTCAGGGTCCCATTCCTTCCCAATCAAATCCTTCACCTTAACAGCAGACACCCTGCAAGACTGAGATTTTAATTTCCATTGTAATTATGCTACTCTTACAATGAGACCCTGGTGTATATATATACTTTTTTTTTAAAAGACTCATAGATTACATAAATGTTACATGAAATATAGGGGATTCCCATATGCCCTGCTCTCTGTCCCTCCCACATTTCCCCACATTAACATCCTTCATTAGTGTGGTACATTTGTTACATATGGTGAACATATTTTGGAGCATTGCCACTAAGTGTGGATTATAGTTTACATTGTAGTTTACACTCTTTCCCACACAATTTTTTAAGTTATGATAAGATATATAATGGCCTGTATCTGTCGTTGCAATGTCATTCAGGACAATTCCCAAGTCCTGAAAATGCCCCTGTATTACACCTGTTTTTTCTTCTCCCTCCCCTCAGAACCTCCAGTGGCCACTGCCTCCACATCAATGATAAAAGTTCTTCCATTGCTAGAATCACAATTAGTCTATAGTAGAATACCAGTAAGTCTACTCTAGTCCATTGTTCATTTCCCAATCCTGAGGATTCTGGGATGGTGATGCCCACTCCACCTCTAATTGAGAGGGGGCTTAGATCCCATAGGGCAGATGGATGGGACTATCTTGCTTGCAGTTGCAGACTTTCTCTGTTCCTTGGGATGGTCGTTGTCCATCTTCATCTCCTTGTTAATTGTCCTGGGTGAGTCCAATGAGCTGGAGAGTAGGTGTTGCAACTCTTTTGAGATTCAGGGCCCAACTGGCACATGGACAACCCAAAGATTTAAGTCTCTTGGACATACACCTATCAATTCCAGATTTGTTTTTGAGAGATCTCAAGTGCAGCAATACGAAACAAGATTTTCTTTCAGGGCACACACATAGAAACTTTTACATCCTTCATTCAGTGCTTAAGTTGTAAATATGAAGCCTTCAATTCATCCTTTTCTTTTATAACTGGATCCAGTATATGAAGGAACAACCACCCAACAACATTATACCTTTTAACTCCACAAAACTCTAAGGCATCAAAAACACTTCTCACCCAGAGCCTTGTGTTTTATAAGCATGTGAGTAGCTATATCCAGTGGTGCCAACTCGCACCTGGACTATTAGAGGCACCTTAATTATTAGAAATAGAGCCATTAGTGCCTTTGAATCTAATCAGAGTAGAGAGTCAATTGCAAAAACCCCAGAACCAATTTACAAATCCCATTTTAAAAATTTTGTTTCTCAAGAATCATTCCTGGTACCAAGCTGTATTAGTCAGGGCTATTTAGAGAAACAGAACTGACAGGAAATATCTGTAAATATTAAGAGATTTTACAAAATTGTCTTACATGACTGTGATGGTTAGGCTAATGTTTTCAACTCGGCCAAGTAGTTGTGTCCAGGTGTTTGTTCCAGCAAGCACTGGGCTAATTGTAATACAAGAGCATTTATGGACTTCAATCACCAGTGAGTTTACTGCCTGGATGGCTGATTACATCTGCATCAATCAGGGAGATTACATTGTCAATGGGTGGTGCTTTTATCCAATCAGTTGAATGACTTAAAAGTGGAAGTGATTTCAACATTCAGAGAGAATTTCCCAGCTCATCATTGGACAGGCAACTTCTCCCAGAAACTCATCAACGACCTTTCATTGGACTTTCATCGGAGCCACTGGTTTGCAGCCTGCCTGCAGAACCTGGACTTGTGCATCCCCACGGTCGCGTGAGAGACTCTTTTAAAATTTCATATTATTGATAGATATCTCCTGCTGATTCTTTTTCCCGCGAGAACCCTGACTAATACAATGACTATGGGAATGCATGAGTCCAAATTCCATAGCACAGGCTGCAAACTGGGAATTCTGATTTTCAGTGAATTCTCCAGGAGAAGCTGGCTGGCCAAAGCAGAGATGGGAATTCTCTCTTCTGACTGCTGAAATAATCACTTTTCCTTTTAAGGCCTTCAATTGATTGGATGAGACATCTCTCATTGCTGAAGGTAATCTCAGTTGATTGTAAGTGTAATCAGCCTAGATGCAATCAACTTACTAATGATTTAACTTCATGAAATATTCTCACATTAATAATTAGGCCAGGGCTTCCTTGACTAAACAACTGGGTGCCATTACCTGATCAAGTTGACACTTAAGCCTAACCGTCACAAAAGAACATTGGTAAAGATAACTACGTAGGTAGATATAAAATCCTATATATTGTAATTTTGGTTTGTGATTGCTTCCACCACCACCCCATATGATTTAGCAGGCAAATATGTAAAATAATATATTAAATCCATGATAATGAGCATACAATGTATAAATATGTAATCTGAGGCAATTACAAAACTAGGTTGGTACAAGTCAAACTAGGATGTTATTAGTTTAAGATGTCTATTGTAATTACAAAGGTAACCACTAAGAAAATAACTTTAAAATACAGAGAAAAGGAAAGAAGGAAATCAAAATGTTACATTACAAAAAAGCAACTAAATACTCAAAAAAAGGCAGTAATGAAATGGAAAAATTTGAAGATCAAAAATCATACAAGATAATATAGAAAACAAATAGTTAAATGGCCAAAGTAAATCCTTCCTTCCAGCGATTTCCTTAAATGTCAGTGGATTAAATTCCCCTAGTGAAAGACAGAGATTGGCAGTTTGGATAAAAGTATGATCCATCTGTACGCCGTCTATAAGAGACTCACGTTAAATTAAAAAATACAAGGAGGTTGAAAATGAAAGGGTGGAAAAGGTATTTCATGAAAACAGTGATCAAAAGAGAGCTGAAAGAATAAATGCAAGGAGTTAAAACCTAGAGTATAGGTTATGAGGAGATAGGAGGAGGGCTGAGAAGGGGTACTGATGCTTGATGTATGTAGAAGTTTTAATTAACTTGACTGTAAAAGTGTGGAAATAGATAGAGTTGATGGTAACACATTATAGTGAGTAGAACTAACAGCTGGTTTATAAATGGGATTGTGGCTGAAAAGAGCAGTCTAGGGATGTAGAAGTCAATTGAAAGAAATGGAAAAATACAATTAATGTAACCTATGCACTATAGTTAACAGTAACATAGTAACAGTAATACTGTAGTATTCTTGCATCAATGCCAAAGAAGTACTGTGTTAACAATGGAAAAAATATACCAAGTGTATGCTATAGACCATAGTTAGTGGTAACAGCCAGATGATACTATCTTATAATCTCCACAATGTAGTGTGTTGGTGGAGGGGTGTTATATGGGAATTCCACATATGTGCATGATTGCTTTGTAAGTTCTCATCTTCTCTAATAATAATATATTTTTAAAAAGAGAAAGAATTAAGTGGGCTTATTATTGTCAAATAAAAAAAAAAGACTTTAAATCAAAAGAGATTACAAGAGACAAAAAAGGATATTAAATATTGATAAAAGGTAGAATCCTTTATCATATATATACACCTCACAACAGAGCCCCAAAATATATGAAGTAAAAATCGACAAAATTAGAAAAGAAATAGATGGTTTTACAATTGTAGTTGGAAACTTCAATACAACACTTTATATTATGGGTAGGAAAAAAGCAGAATATTTGGTTTGTAGTCTATACAATAATGAAAAATCTGAAAAGGAAATTTTAAAAAAATTCCATTTACAATAGCATCTAAAAGAATCAAATATATAGGAATAAATTTAACCAAGGATGTGAAAGACTTGTACACTGAAAACTACAAAGCATTAGTTAAAGAAATTAAAGAAGACCTAAATAAATGGAAAGACATCTTATGTTCATGTATAGGAAGAGTTAATATTGTTAAGATGTCATACTGCTTAAAGCTATTTATAAATTCAATGCAATCCCTATCAAAATTCAAGCAGCTGTTTTGGTTGTGTGTGTGTGGGGGGTTGTTTTGTTTTGTTTCAGAAATGGAAAAGCTGATCCTCAAAGTCATATGGAATTGCAAGGGGTCCTGAATAACCAAAACAATTTTGAAAAAGAACAAAGTTGGAGGACTCACAGTTCCTGATTTCAAAACTTACTACAAAGCTACAGTAATTTAAAAAGTGTGGTACTAACATAAGGATAGACATATAGACCAATGGAATAGAATTTAGAGTCCAGAGTTAAATATACATATCTATGGCCAGTTGATTTTGGGTAAGGGTGTCAAATCCATTCGATGGGGAAAGAATAGTCCTTTTAACAAAAGGTGCTAGGACAATTGGAAATCACATGAAGAAGAATGAATGTCAACCCTGCCTCTCACCATATACAAAAATTAACTCAAAATGGATCAATGACCAAATATTAAAGCTAATACTATAAAACCCTTACAAGAAAATATAGGGAAATATCTTCAAGACATTGTAGTAGGCAATGGATTTTTAGATTTTACACCAAAAGCACAAGCAGGAAAAGAAAAAATAGATAAGTAAACTTCATCAAAAACTTTTGTGCATGAAAGAACATTATGAAGAAAGTGAAAAGACAACCTAAAGAATGGGTAAAAATATTTCAAAACCATATACCTGATAAGGGTTTAATATCTAGAATATGTAAAGTACCCCTACAACTTAACAACAAAAAGACAAACAGCCCCATTAAAAAATGGGCCAAGGATTTTTCTCCAAGATATTCAAATGGCTAAAACATGCTCAACTTCATTAGCCATTAAAGAAATGCAAATTAAAGCTACAATGAGTTACCACTCCCCACCTTCTAGAATGACCATTTTTTAAAAAACTGAAAATAACAAGTGTGAAGACGATGCAGGGAAATAAAAACCCTCATACATTGCTGATGACAATGTAAAATGGTGCAGCCATTGTGAAAAACGATTTGGTGGTTTCTCATATACCTAGCTGGCTGGCAGAGAAGGAAAAGAACTTGCATGTTAGTGAAGGAAGAAGCTGAGTGAGACAACAGTGAACTCCAGAGTAAAGCAAAAGCTGGTCCAAGGTGACCTACAGATTGTTAAATGCAGTTTAATCAGAGTGCCACTTTTTCCCAAATGATTTTAATTATTAGAACACACAAATTTTTAAATATGCAAATAAAAAGTTTTAGGCACATTTCACTTGCTTCAGATTGTGTACTTTTCTTATTTTCTAGTTTCTTAATAAACTCTTAACTCCCTTGTCTACCAAAAATAAAAATAAAAAAAAATAAAAAATTACCACGTGATTTGGCAATTCCATTCCTAGGTATATACCCCAAAGAATTGAAAGCAAGCAAGGACTTGGACAGATATCTGTTCAACAATGTTCATTGCAGCATTATTCACAATAGATAAAAGGTACAACCTACCCAAGTGTCCATCAACAAATGAGTAGATAAACAAAATTTGGTATATCCATACAATGAAATAGTATTCAGTTGTAAATAGTGCTGGTATATGCTACAACATGGGTGAACCTTGAAGACATCATGTTGAATGAAATAAGCCATACACAAAAGTACAAATATTATATGCTTCTTCCTATATGAAATATTTAGAATAAGCAAATTCAAAGAGGTAGTAAGCAGAATAGTGGTTGCCAGGGGGTGGGGAAGGGGGAAATGGGGAGTTCTTACTAAATGCATATGACTTTCTGTTTGAGATGATAAAAATAGTCTGGAAATAGTGGTGAAAGTTACAGTGTTTTCTTTTTCTTTTCTTTTTTTTCCATTTTAAGAAATTAGATTTATTTTATATGACATAAAACTACTCTGCAAATTGATCCCAATGTTTCTTAACACTTATTCTTTTTTTAGAAAATTTAAAACATTTTTCTTAAAGCCTAACATTTACACAGTAAAGTGTTCAGATCTTAAGTATGCAGTTCAATGAATTTTGACATTTATATTTATATTTTTACATTCTATATTAAGCTGTATAATATTTTCAGCACACTTTTAACACTCATTTTCTGCATTGTGTCTTCAAGGACCAGTACAAACTGCTCACAATCATGGGTCCATGGACACACTTTGAGTAGCATTTGTTTCAGGACACTTTGAAAGTGAGTGGTGTAATAAGCCAGACACAAAAGGACAAATATTGTATTATCTTACTGTTATGAAATAATTAGAATAAGCAAATTCATAGAGTTAGAAACTGGAATACAGGGTACCAGAAGATGGAGTGGGGGTGGAGAATGGGGAGTTAAAGCTTAATTGGTACAGAATTTCTGATTGGGGTAACGGAAAAATTTTGGTAATTGATGGGGGGGTGATGGTAACACATCATTGTGAATGTAACTAACACCACTGAATTGTATATTTGAAACTGGTTAAAAGCGGAAATTTTAGGTTGTATATGTGTTACTAGGATAAAAATTAGAAAAAGAAAGCCTAAGACTCTACAACATAGTAAATCCTAATGTAAACTATGGACTATAATTATAGTTAATGGCATAATTATTATAATATCCTTTCATCACTTGTAACAAAGGTAACACACTAATGCAAAGTGTTTAGCATGGGGGAATATAGGAGAACTGTATTTTATGCATGATTTTTCTGTAAACCTATAACTTCCATAATAAAAATTACTATATATATATATATAAATATATATATATATATATATATATATAGTTGATCAGAAAAAAAAAGAGTGAGTGGTATACATTTGAGGTAACAGCATCTAGACAGATCTAAGCAGAACTTCTAATCCTTAATTTGTGATCATCACATAGGGTGTGCAAAACCCTGCAGTGGGGATAGCCTGATGATCACCATTACTAAGAATGCTCCTTTTTTTTTTTTTTGTAGGAGGTATTTTGCTATAGTCCTAAAGGATGTGAGCAACAGAAACATACATTTCTAAGAGAAAATACAAATGGCTTTTTAAAAAATCAACCTTAGATATCAAAGATGTCCATTAATTTGGAATATATATTTTTAGGTACCAGGGCCGGGTATTGAACCCAGGACCTCATATGTGGGAAGCTGGCACTCAATTCCTGAGCTACAGGGCTTCCCCAAGTTGGCTTTTTATTTGTTCGTTGTTTGTTTTTTTTGTTTTTAGGAGGTATTGGGGATTGAACCCAGGATGTCGTACAGGGGAAGCAGGCACTCAAACCACTGAGCTGCACCTACTCCCTTTCAATGTTCTTAATGTCAATGAATTTTCCACTTAAGATGGTTAAAATGATTTTTATTTTGTGTATATTTTATCACAATTAAAAATTAATTAATTATAGCAAAAGCCACAATGAGATACCACTTCACACTCACTAGGATGGCTAAAATGATTTTTTTTTTAAACATTGAAAATAACAAGTGAGAATATGGAGAAATTAGAATCCTCAAACATTGCTGGTGGGAATAGAAAATGGTGCAGCCTCTTTGGTAAAAACAGTTAGTTCCTCAAAAGGTTAAATATAGAGTTAGCATTTGACCCAGCAATTCCACTTCTAAGGAGTCCACTCCAAAAGAATTGAGAACATACGTTCACACAAAAAATTTTACATGATGTTCATAGCAGCATTATTCATGATAGCCAAAAAGCAGAACCAACCCAAATGTCCATTAACTTATGTGTGGATAAACAAAATGTGTTGTATCTCCATACAATGGAATATTATTTCTCCATAAAAAAAAATGAAGTACTGATATATACAACATGAGTGAACCTTGAATACATTTGCTAACTAAAAAAAGCCGATCATGAAAACCATATATTGTATGACTTCATGTACGTGAAATATCCAGAACAGGCAAATCTATATATTGAGAAAGTAGGTTAATGGTTTCTTAGGGCTTGGAGTTTGCAGGGGGAATGAAGAGTGATTGCTAATAAGTATGGGGATTCTTTCTGAGATGATGGAAATATTCTGAAATTGATTGTGGTGTTGGTTATACAACTCTGAACATACTAAAACACATTGAATTGTATAGTTAAAATGGAATTTTCTTAATAAAGCTGTTAATAACTTCTCTTTGTCAAAAGGCACAATTAAGAGAATGAAAGTCTAGTCATAAGCAAGGAAAAGATACTGCAGTAAATACATCTGACAGAATTTTTAACCAGAATATATATGGAAAACAACAGACAACCTGTGGTAGCCAGATTCCAAAATGGCCCCTAGTGATCCTTGCTTCCTAGTATTTCCACCCTTGTTTAATTAGTTCCTTCCCACACTGAATTAGGCCGACTTGTGTGAGCAACAGTGTATTACAGAAATGACGAAGTATAACTTCCAAAGCTTGGTCAAAAAAGACATTGCATGTTCTACTCTGCTCTCTGTTGTGTAACTTCCTCTGAGGAAGAACAGACATAATGTTGTGAAGAAACTCAAGCCATCCTATGGAAAATCTATGAGGCAAGGAATTGTGGCCTCCTGTAAACAGCCTGTACCAATTTGCCAGTCATATGAGAAAGCTATCTTGGAAATGGATCTTCTACCCTTAGTTGAGCCTGCATATGACTGCAACCCCAGCAAATATCTTGACTGCAACTTCATGAGAGACCCCAAGCCAGAACCACCCAGTTGAGCCTCTCCAGACTGCCTGCTCTACAAAAACTGTGAGAAAATTGCTTATTGCTGTATTAAACTACTATATCTTGAGGGAATTTGTTACAAAGAAATACAAAACCCAATGTTTTAAACAGGCAAAATCTTGAACAGGAATTTACACACAAAAAAGAATATCCAATTGCAAATAATCATAGCAAGGAAATTCAAATTAAAGCTGCAATGAGATACTGCTATATACTAAAATGACTAAAATTAAGAATTGGCAATACCAACTGTTGATGAGGATGTGGAGCAACTGGAAATTTCATTCATTGCTGGTAGGAGTATACATTAGTACAACAACTTGAGAACACCATGGCAATATATAATAAATCTTAAGCTTCATATATGTTATGATTCATCAATTTCACTCCTTGATAGTACCCCATAGAAATGAGAGCTTACATTCACCAATAAACATGCACAAGAATGTTCATAATACCTTCATTTGTAATAGACACAAACTGGAAACAACTCAAATGTCCTTCAACAGTAAATGAATCAATAAATTGTGTATTTAAACAAAATAATACACAGCAATGAAAAAGAATGAACAAGTGCTAAATTTAATTATATAGATGAACCTCACAGACACAATATTGTTGAGTGAAATAAATCAGACACAAAGAGTACATACTGTATAATTCCTTTGATATGAAGTTCAAGAACAGGCAAAACTAATTATTGTTAATAGAAATCATAATAATGATTAACTATATGGGGATTGTATTGCCTGGGAAAACGTATGAGGAGTCTTTTGGGGTATTAGAAATATTTTTATATCTTGCTATGAGTTTAGCTATATGTGTGCAATAATATGTAAAATTCAATCTGCATAATTGAAATCTGTATACTTTTCAGTATGTAAATTATATCTCAATTTAAAAGTTAAACAAAAGTGGGGGTGGGGATTTGTATAAAAGAGGGACAATAGAGGGAAAAGAAGAAAACATTTTAAAAACTATCATTAATAGCATCAATGATAAGATAAATACTGCATCTATGAAATAAGAACAAACACTAAAAATAGAAGCAGAGAACAAGATAAATTTCTTCAAAATTAAAAACATGATAGATGGAATAGACAGTAAGAGGTTGAAAGTTAAAATTGAGAAAAATTTCAAGAAAGTATAATACTATACAAAAAAGAAAGAGATGGAAAATATGGGTGATAAGAAAAAAAGTTATCCCAGGACTTTGGAAATAATAGAAGTTGCAGAAACAGACCAGAGAATATGGAGGGAAGAAAATTATTTAAGATATAGTTCAAGAAAATTTCCCAGAACTGAAGGAATATGTTTCCATATTGAAAAAGCTTATTGAGTATCCAGCACACAGAGCCATGTCATGAACTTCAAAATACCAGAGAAAAAGAAAAGAGATCTTAAGAGTGGGTATGGGGCCAGAAGGAGACAGGGAGGAAGGGAGGAAAAGGGAGGGGGGGAGGAGGGAGGGAGGGGGGGAGAGAGAGAGAGAGAGAGAGAGAGAGAGAGAGAGAGAGAGAGAGAGAATGAACACAGGTCCCAGTCAAAGAAATAGAAAACAGAGGAGGAAGTATTTGGGGAAGACTGCAGAGTAGGAAGCTCCAGGTCTCAGTCCATCCTCTAAAACAGCTAGCAAATAGGCAGGAACTGTATGGACAATGATCTGGGGCTCCAGAGGCCAGAAGAATACTGAAAAACATCAAGGAAAGAGTGGGAGGAAGACATTGATAAACTAGTAAATAACTGTGAGTAGCACTCTCCATACAACAGCTTCTGCTGCCCATCCACTGCTCTTGCAGAAGGCCACCTTGGGATCCAGTCTCTGACTAGCTGTGGCTGTCAGAAAGTGACACAAAATCCTCTTCCCCAAGAATGGGGTGGCACACAGCTGAGCACTGATCATGGCTTTGAATAGTGAATTTGGATCACTGAGTCCCAGCTCTGAGCTCTGAACTCTGAGCTCTGAGAACCCTGCCCTGAAAAAAGACTGTAAGAGCCATTGTTTGAACCCCACCCTACAGGGGCAGAGATGATGGAGACTTAGAGGCACAGTCTCCTTGGGATTGCAGGAAAAAGTTTGCTGGAGAATACCATCTACTGGGAAGGCCAGGAAAGCACAGCTTTGGGGATCCATGAAAGAAACATTTGGCATCCTTCCTGGTTGCCTCCCCAGGGCACTTTGGAACAAATCTATGCCCACTTCACTGGTCTCTGGCTCTGTTTTTGTGGAGAAATAGTGTCTGGAAAGTCCTCGTTGGGGTGACCCTCTTACCAGAATTTGTCCTCCAGGCAAAAGAGCTAGAGACAACACAAGGAGTGTCAAAAAAAACCACAAAACTATAGAGGCAAAAGAGACAGATCAAGATTCCTGGAGAAGAAAGAGAGGAAAGGAAACTTTCTCCTGGGGGTGAAACAATTGCACAAATAATGCAATCTTAAACATTGTACTGCATATCCAGGACAAGAATCAGGTGAAGAAGAGCTGCAAAAATCTGATCAAACATGGGCTATTCTGAAGAACTAGAATGAGTTGAACCAATCGTCAAAGAAGAACCTTAACACAAAGCAAATCAACAATAAAACCCTAGGCAAGAGAGAGATACTGACCTTTAAAGTAAGCTCATCAAGATAATCAGATATCCAGACATCAGCAAAAAATGAGAAGATATAGTACAGAAAAGGGCTATATTAAAGAACAAATTAAAACTTCAGAAGAAATGCAGAATTTGAAACAACTAATCAAAGATGTTTTAAAAAAAATCCTAAATCAATTTAAGGAGATGAAGAAAAACATGCATAAAGAGATAATATTACTAAGGCTCTGTGTAAGCATAAAGAAGAATTTTTTAAAACAATTTATTGAAGTATATCATTCATACATGAACATACATAAACTATAAGTGTTCAGTAAACATTGTGAACTTACAAAACAAATATGCATAACATCATACAGGGCTCCCACATACATATCACCCCACCACAAATACTTTGCATTGTTGTGAAACTTTTGTTAACAAATTATGAAAGAGCATAATCAAAGTATTACTACTAACTATAGTCTGTATCTTATTCCCCTATACTTTTTTTTTTAAAGGATTTATCTATTTACTTTTATCCATTTTTACACACACACCCTCATTTTTATTTTTGTGTCCATTTGCTGGACAACTCTCTGTGTCTGTTTCCTGCCCTTTCTTCTCATCCTTCTCCTCCTGTCTTCACTGGGATTTGATCCTCAGAACCTTGGATGTGGGAGAGAGGTGTCCTACTGCCTGTGCTACCTTAGTTCTTGTTTTTTTCAGCATGTTTCATATTGGCTCTCCCTTGTGTCACTCTCCTGTTAAGTCATCATCTTGCTGTATGGCTTGTGGGGCCTGACAGTGCACCCACATACGGGGCCTGGAAGCGCACAGCGAGAATATTCACAGAAGAAGAATTTGAAAGTATAAAAAGAAACATGGCAGAAATGATGTGAATGAAATACACAACAGAAGAGATTAAAAATACACTAGAGACATGCAACAGCAGATTCAAACAGGCAGAAGAAAGAATCAGCAAACTAGAAGACAGGACAATCAAAATCATACAATCAGAAGAACAGATAGGGAAAAGAACAGAAAAAATTGAGCAAGTACTCAGGAATTTGAATGACAGCACAAAATCATGTGTGTCCCAGAAGGATAAGAGAAGGGAAAAGGAGCAGAAAGAATATTTGAGAAAATAGTGTCTGAAAATTTCTAAACTCTGATGATAGACATAAATATACATGTCCAAGAAGTACAGCATACTTCAAATAGAAAAAAATCCTAATATATCTACTCCAAGACACATACTAATCAGAATGTCAAATACCAAAGATAAAGAGAGAATTCTGAAAGCAGAAAGAGAAAAGCGATTCTTCACATACAAGGTAACCGCAATAAGACTAAGTGCCGATTTCTCATCAGAAACCTGAAGGCAAGAAGGCAGTGGTATGATATATTTAAAGTAGTGAAAGAAAAACTACTAGCCAAAAATTCTTTATCCAGCAAAGCTGCCTTTCAAAAATGTGTACTAATTTAAAATATTCACAGATAAAAAGAAATTGAGGAGAGTTTGTCAATAAGAAACCTGCCCTACAAGAAATACTAAAAGGGGTTTGCAGAGTGAAAGGGAAGGACCAGAGAGAGAGGCTTGGAGTCAAGTATAGAAATAGATTATCAGTAAGGGTAACTAAGAGGAAAAAGAGAGACCAAAAAAAAAGGACATGAAAAAACCAAAGGATAAAAGGGCTGAAGTAAGTACTGTCTTTACTTATTTATTTAACAGTAATACTATTGGATGTTAATGGGTTACACTCCCCAAACAAAAGACACAGATTGGCAGAATGGATTTAAAAGTATGGTCCAACTATATGCTGTTTACAAGACTCAACTTAGACCAAAGACACAAATAGATTGAAAGTGAAAGTCTGAAAAAAAAAAATTCCACACAAACAGTAAACAAAAAAAGATCAGGGGTAACAATACAAATATCAGACCAAAAGACTTTAAATATAAAACTATTATGAGAGAAAAAGGAGGATACTACATATTTTAAAAGAGGCAATCCATTAAGAAGAAATAACAATCATAAATATTTATACAATAACTGGGGTGCCCCAAAATACATGAGACAATACAATTACCCTTTTTGTAAGGGTAAGGGACTCCAAATAGCCAGAAACATATTTAAAAGGAAGAACATTTCCAGACTTTAAATTATATTACCTAGCTACAGTGGTAAAAACAGCATGGTACTGGCATAAAAATAGACATTTAGACCAATGAAACTTCAGAAACAGATCCTCACATCTCTGGTCAAGTGATTTTTTTTTTTTTTTTTTAAGATTTATTTTATTTTTTTAATATTTATTTATGCCCCCCCTGCTGCTTGTGCTCACTGTGTCCATTTGCTTTGCGTTTTTTCTGTGTCTGTTGCATCATCTTGCTGCGCCAGCTCACTTGCCTTCATCAGGAGGCCCCAGGAATCGAACCTGAGGCCTCCCATATGGTAAACGGGAGCCCAACCAATTGAGCTACAGCCGCTTCCCGTCTGGACAAGTGATTTTTGACAAGCCTGTCAAGCCTACCCAGGTAGGGAAGAACAGTCTATTAAAAAATGGTGCTGGGACTTCCGGGAAGATGGTGGACTAGTAAGACACGGGAATCTCTTCTCCAGAAAAATAGCTAGAGGACAAGCTGAAACAGCCCCGAAAAAGATCTTCTAGGGTTTAGGACAGCAGGTGAAGGCTGCACACCACCCAGAGGAGAGAGGGACAGAAGAGGGAAATTGCGACTACAGAACTGTGAGTTGCAAGTAGCAGCTTCTGCTGCTGCTGGCACCCTCCCCCACACTCTTCAGAACTCTCAGGCCTCTGGGCCTGCGACCACAGACAAAGGGGGCTTCAGGTATCTGCCACTCCCGGAAAGGGGAGAGAGAGGGACACAACCTTAGGCTGACTCAGGTTCTGACCTGAAATTTGGGCTGCAGAGCCCCATGGACCCTTCCACACAGTGGTTTGCCCTGGGAGCCTAGAAAGGACTGGAGAAATCCGACCCTCACAACCTCCCTCTCTTCTAGCCTGGACTAATTGTTGAGGACACCATGGGAGAGGGGAGAGAGAGCCTGGGGCTGACCCTGCTTTGGACTCCCAGGTTTGGTCTGCCCTGTCCCGAGAGCCCTTCCAGGCTGGTGGGGCTGCGCCATTGTTTGCCTTGGAGCCTGCAAGGGGCTAAAGATATACAAACCTCCCAATCTCCTCCTCTACTAACAGGGACTGATTGTTGAGGATTCAGAAGGGAGTGGAAATATTTCCTAGCTGGGAAAAGGGGGGCGCTACGAGAGAAGTCTGGAGAACTGTCTCAGAAAGTTTGAATCACAGGGCTCCTAGCTCCCAGACAGGAAGCTCTATCACATTGATCTGGTCTGTGTCACAACAAATACGCTCCCACCAGGCATTGAATTGAGAGCTGCCAACAAGCACCATCTCCTGGCAGACCAAGGAAGTGCACATAAGAAAATTAATAAGTAAGAGAGGCTTTTCTTGGCCTCTATAGCCTCCCTGCCCAAGGCCCTAGGAAACAACTCTACAACCAATTTTTGGGTCCAGTGCCCAGTTTTGAGCAACAAGCAGAACAATCCTAACAATCAAGGTTGAGCCAAAAATCAAAAAGCGGTGGTAACTCACAGCCTCCTGCCACTAAAAGCCCATAAAAGAGAAAGAGATAGAGCATCTAAGTAAAATACAAACTAACCAGATGCCTAAGCACCAGCAAAAAATTACGGGCCATACTAAGAAAATAGAAGACATGGCCCAAGAAAAGGAATACAGCAAAGTCCCAGAAGAGATGCAGAATTTGAGAGAACTAATCAGTGAGATGAGCACACATTTCCAAAATCAAATTAATGAGATGAAAGAGAATATAATTAAAGAGATCAATGACATCAAGAAGTCATTGCGCGAACGTAAAGAAGAATTTGAAATCATGAACAGAAAAGTAACGGAGTTCATGGGAATTATAAAGACACAATAGGTGAAGTAAAAAATACATTTGAAGCATACAACAGCAGACTCGAAATGATAGAAGAAAGAATAAGTGATACTGAAGACAGAGCAGCTAAAATTGAAGACAGAAAAGAACAGAGAGAGAAAAGAATGGAAAAAAATTGAGCAGGGGCTCAGAGAGTTGAATGACAACACAAAATGCAAGAACATACATATCATGGGAGTTCCAGAAGGAGAAGAGAAAGGAAAAGGGGCAGAAAGAGTATTTGAGGAAATAATAGCTGAAAATTTCCCAACTCTCACGAAAGAAATGAACTTACATGTCCAAGAAGCACACCGTACCCCAATAAGAATTAATCCTAATAGACCTACACCAAGACACATAGTATTCAGAATGTCAAATGTAAAAGATAAAGAGAAAATGCTCAGAGCAGCAAGAGAGAAGCAAACAATCACGTACAAAGGACGTCCAGTAAGACTTAGTGCAGATTTCTCTTCAGAAACTATGGAGGCGAGAAGACAGTGGTATGATAAAATTAGGAAACTGAAAGAGAAAAACTGCCAGGCGAGAATTCTTTATCCAGCAAAACTGTCCTTCAAATATGAAGGTGAATATAAAGTATTCACAAACGAACAGAAACTAAGAGAGTTTGCAAAAAAGAATCCACCTTTGCAGGAAATATTAAAGGAAGCCTTAGAACCTGAAAGAAAAAGACAGGAGAGAGAGGCTTGGAGGAGAGTATAGAAGAAAGAAAAGCAGAAAGGATAACCAAAAGAGTAAAAAGAGAGACAAAAATAAGATGACATATGAAAACCAAAGAATAAAATGGAGGAAATAAGTAGTGCATTTTCAGTAATATCATTGAATGTGAATGGATTAAATTCCCCAATCAAAAGATACAGGCTGACAGAATGGATAAAAAAACATGAACCATCCATATGCTGCTTACAAGAAACTCACCTCAGACACAAGGATACAAGCTGGCTGAAAGTAAAAGGTTGGAAAAAGATACTCCATGCAAATAGTAAACAGAAAAGAGCAGGGGTAGCTATACTAATATCAGACAAAACAGACTTCAAATGCAAAAAAGTGATGAGATGCAGAAGGCCATTATATATTAATAAAAGGGACGATCCTCCAGGAAGATATAACAGTCATAAATATCTACGCACCTAACCAGGGTGCCCAAAAATATATGAGACAAACTCTGGCAAAACTGAAGGGAGAAATAGACATTTCTACAATAATCATCAGAGACTTCAACACCCCTCTCACATCATTAGATAGAACAACTAGACAGAAGATCAACAAGGAAACAGAGAACTTGAACAATATGATAAACAAGTCAGACCTAACAGACATATACAGAACACTGCATCCAAACTCAGCGGGTTATACATTCTTCTCAAGTGCCCATGGATCTTTCTCCAGGATAGACCACATGTTAGGTCACAATACAGCTCTCAATAAATATAAAAAGATTGAAATTATACAAAGCACCTTCTCAGATCATAATGGAATGAAACTAGAAATCAATAACAGACAGGAAAAAAGTAAATTTGCAAATGTGTGGAGACTGAACAACACACTCCTAAATATTCAGTGGGTCAAAGAAGAAATTGCAAGTGAAATCAGTAAATATATTGAGACAAATGAAAATGAGAACACAACATATCAAAACTTATGGGATACAGCAAAGGCAGTCTTGAGAGGGAAATTTATAGCCCTAAATGCCTATATTAAGAAACAAGAAAAAGCTAAACTCAAATATTTAACTGAACAACTTGAGAAACTAGAAAAAGAACAGCAAACCAATCCCAAAGCAAAAAGAAGGAAAGAAATAATAAAGATTAGAGTGGAAATAAATGAAAATGAGAACAAAAAAGCAATAGAGAAAATCAACAAAACCAAAAGCTGGTTCTTTGAGAAGATCAATAAAATTGACAACCCCCTTGCTAGACTAACAAAGAAAAAAAGAGAGAAGATGCAAATAAATACAATTAGAAATGAAAGGGGTGAAATTACAAATGACCTCACAGAAATAAAAAGAATCATAAGAGGATATTATAAGAAACTATATGCCAACAAACTAGACAACCTGGATGAAATGGACAAATATCTAGAAACTCATAACCAACCTACACTGACACAACAAGAAATACAAGAACTTAACAAACCAATCACAATTAAGGAGATTGAATCCGTCATCAAAAATCTCCCAGCAAAGAAAAGTCCAGGACCAGATGGCTTCACAGGTGAGTTCTACCAAGCATTTCTAAAAGAATTAACACCAATCCTGTTTAAACTCTTCCAAAAAATTGAAGAGGAGGGAAAATTACCCAACACATTTTATGAAGCCAACATCATCCTAATACCAAAGCCAGATAAATTTCCACGAGAAAAGAAAATTACAGACCAATCTCTCTCATGAACATAGATGCAAAAATTCTCAACAAAATACTTGCAAATCGAATCCAACAGCATATCAAAAGACTTATACAGCACGACCAAGTGGGATTTATTCCTGGTATGCAAGGCTGGTTCAACATAAGAAAATCAATCAATGTAATACACCACATTAACAAATTGAAGGAAAAAAAACACACAATCATCTCAATAGATGCAGAAAAGGCATTTGACAAAATCCAACATCGTTTTTTGATAAAAATACTTCAAAAGATAGGAATAAAAGGAAAATTCCTCAATATGATAAAAGGCATAAATGAAAAACCCACAGCCAACATCATACTCAATGGGGAAAGATTGAAAGCTTTCCCCCTAAGATCAGGGACAAGACAAGGATGCCCACTGTCACCATTGTTATTCAACATTGTACTAGAAGTTCTAGCTAGGGCAATTAGACAAGACAAAAAAATTAAAGGCATCCAAATAGGAAAAGAGGAAGTAAAACTCTCACTGTTTGCGGATGACATGATCCTGTATTTAGAAAATCCTGAAGTATCCACAACAAAGCTACTTGAACTAATAAATGAGTTCAGCAAAGTGGCAGGATATAAGATCAACACGCAAAAATCAGTAATGTTTTTGTACACTAGTACTGAACAATCTGAGGAGGAAATCAGGAGGAAAATTCCATTTTCAATAGCAACAAAAAGACTCAAATACCTAGGAGTTAATTTAACCAAGGAAGTACAGGACCTATATGCAGAAGACTACAAAACAATGCTAAAAGAAATTTAAAAAGACCTAAACAAATGGAAAGACATTCTGTGTTCATGGATTGGAAGAATAAATATCGTGAAGATGTCAATCTTGCCCAATCTGATTTATAGATTCAATGCAATACCAATCAAAATCCCAACAGCTTACTTTACAGAATTAGAGAAGGCAATTACCAAATTCATCTGGAAGGGTAAGTGCACCCGAATAGCCAAAAGTATTCTAAAAAATGAAGAGCAATGTGGGAGGAATTTCGCTGCCTGACCTTGAAACATATTATAAAGCTACAGTGGTCAAAACAGCATGGTACTGGCATAAAGATAGACATATCGATCAGTGGAATAGAATTGAGAATCCAGAAATATACCCTCACCTATACAGTCAACTGGTTTTTGACAAACCTACCAAGCCCACACTGATGGAAAAAAACAGTCTCTTCAACAAATGGTGTTGGGAGAACTGGATATCTATAACCAAAAGAATGAAAGAGGACCCCTATCTCACCCCCTATACAAGAATCAACTCAAAATGGATCAAAGATCTAAATATAAAAGCCAGGACCATAAAACTACTGGAAGAAAATGTAGGGAAACATCTTCAAGACCTTGTAGTAGGTGGTGGTTTCTTGGATCTCACACCCAAAGCACATGCAACAAAAGAAAAAGTAGATAAATGGGACCTCCTCAAAATTAAACACTTTTGCACCTCACAGGAATTTGTCAGAAGGGTGAAAAGGCGGCCAACTCAATGGGAAAAAATATTTGGAAATCACATATCTGATAAGGGTTTAATATCCAGGATATATAAAGAGATGTTACAACTCAACAATAAAAAGACAAATGACCCAATTAAAAAATGGGCCAAAGACTTGAACAGACATTTCTCCGAAGAAGAAATACAAATGGCAAAAAAACACATGAAGAAATGCTCAACATCACTCATGATTAGGGAAATGCAAATCAAAACTACAATGAGATATCATTTCACACCTATCAGAATGGCCACTATTAAAAAGACAGAGAACTACAAGTGTTGGAGAGGATGTGGAGAGATAGGAACACTTCTTCACTGTTGGTGAGAATACAGGATGGTACAACCACTATGGAGGACTGTTTGGCAGTTCCTAAAGAGGTTGAATATAGACTTGCCACGTGACCCTGCAATACCACTACTGGGTATATACCCAGAAGAACTGAGAGCAGTGACACAAACAGACATCTGCACACCGATGTTCATAGCCACATTATTCACCATTGCCAAAAGTTGGAAACAACCCAGGTGTCCATCAACAGATGAATGGATAAACAAACTGTGGTCTATCCACACGATGGAATATTATGCAGCTGTAAGAAGAAATGAAGTCATAAAGCATATGGCAACATGGATGAACCTGGAGGACATTATGTTGAGTGAAGCAAGCCAGACACAAAAGGACAAATACTGTATGAATGCATTACTATGAACCAAATATATTGTGTAACATATTGTTTGATTCACAAAAAAAACAGAAACAAACAAACAAATTAAATGTATCCATTACATTTAATTGAGAAATATATATATATATTTATTCATCTGTGTTTACTTTTTAGTTTTTAATTGCTTATGTTTTCAATTATTAAATGTACAAAATAAAGTTAAAAAAAATTGTGACAACATAAAATTTGCCATTTAACCATTTTATGTGTACAATTTAGTGGCATTAATTGCATTTATAGTGCTGTGCTATTATCACCACCATTCATTACCAAAACTTTTTCATAACCCCAAACAGAAACTCTGGACCCATTAAACAACAACTCCCCACTAGTTGCTTTTAATGAGCAGTGGTCAGGGGCAATATTTATCTTTTAATTTTTTTCTACCACTGTGTGTCATGGACATCTCATCCCTATATACTAACAGAATTTTTTCTGCTTTCAATCCTAGTAACAAGGCAGCAATCTCAGATTACCTCTTCTATCCATGTCTCCAAGGTCCTCTTGCCTGCAACTACTTGTCAGTACTCTTGTCTTTGAACCAATCAAAGTTTTTAGACCAGGCAAATAAACCAACTCTGGCTAACTTAAGGAGAAAAGAAATGCACTGGAAGGGTGTAAGGTAACTCACACTATCAACGGAAATCCAAAAAAATCAAGGTCAAAACCCAATCGGGGTGCTGAGAAAATTGGATATCCATAGAAAAAAAGAAAAGAGGATCCCTATCTCACACCCTATAAAAAAATTAACTCAAAATGAATCAAATACCTAAATATAAAAGCAAGAACCATAAAAAATAAAAAAAAATGGTGCTGAGAGAACTGGATATGTATATTCAAAAGAAAGAAATAGGATGCCCATCTCATATCTTACACAAAAATTAACTCAAAAATGGATAAATACCTAAATATAAAAGCTAGAACCATAAACTCCTAGAAGAAAATATAGGGAAACATCTTCAAGACCTGGTGGTAGGTGGCGGTTTCTTAAACTTTACACTAAAAGCATGTGTAACAAAGGAAAAAATGGATAAATGGGACCTCCTCAAGCTAAATACTTTTGTGCTTCAAAGGACTTTGTCAAGAAGGTGAAAAGGAAGCCTACTCAATGGGAGAAAATATTTAGAAGTCATATATGCAATAAGGGTTTGATTTGTATGCTATATAAAGAGATCATAGCCTGGACCTACTGGTATTCTACTATAGATGTATTGTGATTCTAGCAATAGAAGAAATTACAACATTGGTGTGGAGCCAGTGGCTACTGAAGGCTCTGGGGACAGGGAGAGGGAAAAAGAGTTGTAATAAGGAGGCTTTTTTGGGAATCGGGAATTGTCCTGAGTGATGTTGCAAGGACAGATATAGGCCATTTTATATCATCACACAACATGCAGAGCTGTGTGGGGAGTGTAGACTACAATGAACTATGGTCCATACTTAATGGCAAAGCCCCAAGATGCGTTTATCAATTGCAATGAATGTGCCACACTAATGAAGGCTGTTCATGTGGGAGGGTGTGGGAGGTGTGGGGAGTGGGGCAAATGGGAATCCCTATATCTTTTATGTAACATTTATGTAATCTAAGTATCTTAAAAAAAAAGAGAGAGAGATCATACAACTCGATGATAAAAGGACAAGCAATCCAATTTTTAAATGGACAAAGGACTTAAAAAAAAAAACATTTTTCCAAAGGGGAAATACAAATGGCCAAAAAGCCACTTTGAAAGAATGTTCAATATCACTAGCTATTAGGGAAATGCAAATCAAAACTACAATGAGATATCTCATATCTCATAGAATGGCCATTAATTTAAAAAAACGAAAACAAAAAACAGAAAACTTCAAGCCTGGAGAGGATGTAAAGAAATAGGGACACTCTACAGTTGGTAGGAATGTAGAATGGTGCAGTCACTGTGGAAGACAGTTTGGCGATTCCTCAGGAAGCTAAATATAGAACTGCTGTATGATGTGGCCATCCCTCTACTAGAAATATATCCAGAAGAACTTAAAATGGACATGAACAGACATTTGTACACTGATGTTCATAGCAGCATTATTCACAATTGCGAAAAGATGGAAACAACTCAAATGTCCATCAACTGATGAATGGATAAGCAAAATGTGGTATATACATATGATGTAAGAAGAAATGAAATTGGGACACATATGACAACATGGATGAACCTTGAGGACACTTTGCTGAGTGAAATAAGCCAGACACAAAAGGACAAATATTGTAGGGTCTCACTAAAATGAACTAAATACAAAGAATAAACACATGGAGTTAAAGTCTAGTAAATAAGTTATTAGGAGATAAGAGGAGGGCCAAGAAGGGGTATTGGTGCTTAATGTATGTAGAATTTTTAATTAACTTGACTGTAAAAGTGCAGAAATGGATAGAGTTGATGGTAACACATTATAGTGAGTATAACTAACATGGCTGGTTTATAAATGTGATTGTGGCTGAAAGGGGTAGTCTAGGGATGTAAATGCCAATTTTTAAAAAAAGATTTATTTTTATTTATTTCTCCTCATCCCCTCGTTGTTTGCATTTGCTGTGTCCATTTGTTGTGTGCTGGTCTTATTTTTAGGAGGCACCAGGAATCGAACCCAGGACCTCCAATGTGGGAGGGGAGTACCTAATTGCTTGAGCTCTGCTCCCTGTTTTTTTATGTCTCTCATGTTTTCCTCATGTCTCTTGTTGCATCATCTTGTTGCATCAGCTCGCTGTACCTGACCATCGTGTCAGCTCACAGTCTTGCTAATCTTCTTTAGGAGGCACCAGGAACTGAACCTGGGACCTCCCATGTGGTAGGCGGGAGCTCAATCGTTTGAGGCACATCAGCTTCCATGTAAATGCCAATCGAAAGAAAGCTAGAGAATAATCTAGGGACTTTATAATATAGTCAACCCAGTGGTGGATGAGGATTGTGATCAACAAATACAAGAATGTTCTTCTTTGAACTAGAACAAATGTACATTACTATTACAAGGTGGTAAGAATATGTTTATGCATGGGAAAAATACAGTTAATGTAATTTATGCACTATAGTTAATAGCAATATTATAATATTCTTGCAACAATATCAAAGACGATACTATATCAACGCTAAGGGTCAATAGTAGGTGGGAAAGGTATTTTTTCTTTTGGCCTAAGGAAAATGTTCAAAAATTTACTGAGGCATGACTGCATAACTCTGTGATGAAACTGAGAGCCAATGAGTGCATACTTTGGATGGATTGTACAAGGCATGGCATGTATAACACAGTGAACCACGTGGTAGATGACAGAACACATATGAGACCATTCTCTCACGAACAATAACAAATGTACAATACTAATACATGGCGTTAGTAATAGAGTGGTGTATGTAAGCTATGGACCATAGTTAGCAGTAATATTTGATGATGTTTTTTCTTAATATGTAACTAATGTTCCACAACAATGCAAGGTGTTGGTGGAGGGCTGATGCGTGGGAATTCTGCATGTTATTCATGATTGTTTTATAAGCTCACAACTTCTAATAAAAATATTTTTAAGAAAGAACAAAGAGTTAAAATCATTATGTTGATTGATATCAGTCAGACACAAAAGAAATATTGTATGGTCTCACTAATATAAACTAAAATGATGAGTCAACTCACAGAAGTAAATTCTAGAATATAGGTTATCAGGAAACTGAATGTGGGTTGAGAATGGGAGATGATGCTTATTTATGTAGGATTTGTTTTTGAAAATTTTTTCTTTATTTTTAAAGAAGCTTTAGATTACATAAAAGTTACATCGAACATATAGGGGATTCCCACATACGTCCCACCCCCCACACTTTCCCCCATTAACAACATCTTTCATTAGTGTGGTACATTTGTTACAACTGATGAACACATTTTGACATGCTACTAAGCATGGTCTATAGTTTACATTATGGTTTACACTTTGCACCACACAATTTTATAGGTTTTGATAAAATGTATAATGGCTTGTATCTGTCATTGCAATATCATGTATAACAGTTTCAATGTCCCCAAAATGCCTCATGTTACAACTATTCTTCCCACTCTCTTCCCTCAGAACCTCCGGTGGCCACTGTCTTTATATCAATCTTACAAGTTCTTCCATTACTAGAATAATAATATGTCTACTTTAGTCCATAGTTGCATTCCTATCTTATGTTTGTTTGCTCCTCAATCTTGAGGATTTTGGGATATTGATGTTCACTCTGCTTCTAATTGAGAGGGTGTTTAGATCCCATGGGGCAGATGGATGAACTGTTTTGCTTACTGATGTAGATACTCTCTGTTTTTTGGCATGGAAGTTGTCCATCATCATCATTTTGCTAGTTGTCCTGGGTGAATCTGATGAACTGCAGAGTAGGTGTTGGCTGCAACTCTGCTGAGATTCGGGGCTCAACCAACATCTGAACAGCTGGAAGATTTATGTAGAACTTTTAATAAGGTTTATTGTAAATGTGTGGAAATGAATAGAGTTGATGATAATACAGTATGGTGAGTATAACTAACACTGCTGATTTATAAATGTGATTGTGACTAACAGAGGTAGTCTGTTGAAGTAAATGTCAATTGAAAAGAAGCTAAAGAATAATGTAGGGACTCTATAACATAGTGATTTTGGTGGTAAATGACGATTGTGGTTAATAGTATAAGTACAGTACTTAATACTAATCAATGCACAAGTTTCTTTTTGAGTTGCAGTTAATAGATCTAAGATCCAGGTTTGTAATACCATACATGTTGTCTCTTCATTGGGCAGGCCACAATGCCAATTGTGTTTGTTTAACTTCTACTCGCATTATTCTGGTAATTATTGCTCCACTTGGCATGTCCTTCAAACAGCCAGCATGCTGCAGCACTCTTGGCCCTTGGAGGGAAGCTCCAGTGTTTTACCAACCTGGTGCATAGTGCCCTTTGGCACTATGATACAGAGCCAGACTGGAGGCAATGTTCATTGTAAATTTGGCCATATCGAGCCATCACCAGCTGCCACAGGAATCCGAAACAGCAACATATTTTCTGTCCACTTCAGGAGCATGTCCAGAGATGTGATACTTTTGTTTTACAAAAAGGTCTTGGTGACCCATCTAGCCAATAACTCAAATTGAGTACTGTACCTATATGCCTGATGAACATGATAATATCTCTTCTGTTCTAGATCATATGCAGAAGGATATTGAACATACTAAAATTCTTGGTAAACTTAATTCATTTTCTAAATAATTAATGAACATGCCTATAAGATAAAAGAATGTCTCTCTTAAGTACTATCTTTAGTTTGCTTGCCATATGCTTGCCTTGCTGTTGCCTATATTGCCTTTGTGAGTTTATGTCTAGGGAAGTGCCTATCCTCATTCCTCTCCTAGCTGTCTTAGGCATAACCACCACCGTGGGAACTGGAATTTGCAGTTTATACCAAGCCCAACAGGTTTACCGCAATCTTTCTCTAGAGTCAAACAACAGCATAGAAGAAACTAGCCATGCCTTAGAAGCCCTTAGACAGCAAATAGACTCCTTTGCTGCTGTGGGACTGCAAATTCACAGAGCCCTAAACATGCTAACAGGCAGGAACCTACCTGTTCCTCAAAGAGGAGTGCTATTTCTATGTAAATTGCTCCAGAACAGCCTTAGACAGCATTTGAAACCGACAACATCAAGCCCATCAATTTTAGGAGGATGTAACCTCTGGAGGCACCTGGCCTTTCTCACTCTCGTGGTCCAGTATGCCATGGCTGGCCCCATTTTGGGGGATGCTTACCACCATCTTCTTTACCTTATTAGTAGGACCATGTATTTTAAATTCTAACTAGGTTTGTTTCTTCCAGAATCAATGCTTTCCAGAACAAGGTATTAGTCACACGTAGCTTTCATCAAGGTCCAACCACATTGCTGGACCTGCCTTCACTCAACCTCAACAGAATAGCCAGAAACTTTCACACTCTGCTGGGCAGGGACTACTGCCCTTAACCAGCAGGAAGCAGCTACAGAAGAATGACCATTGCCCTTCAGTCCTGCTTAAGAATAGGGGTGTAAACTCTCTAAGGGGGAAGTTGAGGCAGGTTAGTATAGGAAAAGAGGGAAGACATCTGGGACCTGGCAGAGAACATAGTCATGAGACCCCACTCAGAAACCCCCTGAGGGAAGGCTGCTACTAAGAACAAAGCTGGAAAGACCCTGTTGAGGAAGCCCCAGATAACTTCAAACAAAAGGCCTCCTCATTGGTCCCCTGAGAGCTAACAGGTGGGAATCATAAGGCAGTAAATCAGAACAGCAAAGAGCTGAACCTCTTCCCCAACGTTAGGAAAAGGGTGGAGGAAAGGCCTTAAAAAGGCCTAACTCTGGAGGAGCGGATGTAGCTCAGTCATTGAGTGCCTGCTTCCCTTTTATGAGGTCCTGAGTTCAATCCCCAGCACCTCCTTAAAAAAAAAAGCCTACCTTGGGCCCCACATATGCATCTCACACTGTAGCACACCTGCACCCATGTCTGGGGTTGTGTACTATCTCTTTTCTTGTTTCTTAATAAACTCTTTATTCCCTAAAAAAAATAGTCTAAGTATATAAGAATGTTCATTCTTTACAAAGTGTAAAGTATATGGTGATACATGGAAAAATAACAAAAAATATAACTTATGGATTATAGTTAATAGCAACATTGTAATATTTTTGCAGCAATGGCAAAGAAGATATTATATCAATTCTAAGGGACAACAATGGGGGATTAGGGGATATGAGATTTTTCCTTTTTTTTTTTTTTTCAGGAGGTACCAGGGATTGAACCCAGGACTTTGTACATGGGAAACAGGAGCTCAACCACTGAACTATACCCAATCCCTGATTTTTTCCTTTTGGAGTAATGAAAACATTCTGAAGTTGACTGAGGTGATGACAGCACAACTATGATGAATATAAGAGCCATTGAGTTTACAAGTTGAATGGATAGTACAAAGCATGGGACTATATAACACAATGAATCATATGGTAGAAGATGGATTTTGGTAAACAGGATAAATATGAGAATGTTCTCTCATGAACTATATCAAATATATAATACTAATTCAGTATTATTAGTGCTAATAATTGGGTGGGTTGGGGGGGAAATACACCAAATGTAAGATATTGGCTAAAGATAGTAGCAATATTTTGATGATGCTCTTTAAGAGTTTGTGATGATCATTTCACAACAATGCAAGGTGTTGGTGGTGGATTGATGTATGGGACTCCTGTATGATGATATGTATATTTGTTTTGTAAGATCACAACTTATACCATACACTTATGTATGAATGATAAACTTTAATTTTAAAAAGTAAAAAAAAAGCAAAAAAAAGTTAAAATCAAAGATCTAACTCTATACCTGGAGGAACTAGAAAAAAACCAGCAAATTAATCCCAAGGTAAACTGAAGGAAAGCAATAACAATGATTAGAACAGAAATAAATGAAATAGTGAATAGAAAAATAATAGAATTAACAAAATCAAAAGTTGGTTCCTTGAGAAAATCAATAAAATAGACAAACCCTTAGCTAGACTGACAAGTAAAAAAGATGCAAATAAATAAAATCAGAAATGAGAGGGGGGACATTACTACTAACCCCACAGAAATAAAAAGTTCATAAGAGGATACTATGCACAACTACATGATGACAAATTAGACAACTTAGATGAAATGGTCAAATTCCTAGAAACACATAAACAACCTACACTGACTTGAGAAGAAAAAGAAGACATCAACAGACCTATCACAAGTAAAGAGATTGAATCAGTCATCAAAAACATCTCAACAAAGAAAAACCCATGACCAGATGGCTTCACAGATGAATTCTACCAATCATTCCAAGAAGAGTTAATAGCAATCCTGCTGAAACTCTTCAAAAAAATTGAAGAGGAGAGAACACTACCTAACTAATTCTATGATGCCAACAACACCAAAGCCAGATAAAGCTACTACAAGAAAAGGAAATTACAGAACAATATATCTAGTGAATATAGATGCAAAAAATCCTCAACAAAATACCTGCAAATCAAATCCAACAGCACATTAAACAATTATACAATGATCAAGTGTGTTTTATCCCAGTTATGGTGTTTCAAACATAAGAAAATCAATTAATGTAATATACCACATTAACAAATTGAAGAGGGAAAAATCACATAATTTTCTTGATTGACAGAGTAAAGGCATTTGACAAAATCCGGCACCCTTTCTTGATTAAATACTTCAAAATATGGGAATAGAAGGAACCTTCCTCAATGTGATAAAGGGCATATATGACAAACCCACAGCTCACACCATACTCAGTGGTGAAAGACTGAAAGCTTTCCCTCTAAAATTTGGAACAAGATAACAATGCCCACTGTCACCACTGTTATTCAACATTTTACTGGAAGTTCTAGCCAGAGCAGTTAGGCAAGAAAAATAAATTAAAAGCATCCAACTTGGAAAGGAATAAGTAAACTCTCACTATTTGCAGATGGCATGATCCTAAATGTAGACATTCCCCACACACACACACCCCAAAAAGCTAAAAGAAAGCAACTAGAGCAAATAAACGAGTTTAGCAAAGTGGCAGGATACAACACACAAAAATCAGTAGTGTTTCTATACAACAGTAATAAGCAATCTGTGGAGGAAATCAAGAAAAAAAATCCATTTGCAATAGCAACTAAAAAAATCAAATATCTAGGAATAAGACTAATCAATGATGTAAAGGACTTATACACAGAAAACTATACAACATTGTTAAAAGAAATGAAAGAAGACCTAAATATATGATGGACATTCTGTATTCATGGATTGAAAGATTAAATATCATTGAGATGTCAGTTCTACCCAAAATGGTTTACAGATTCAATGCAATCCCCATCAAAATTCCAACAGCCTACTTTGCAGAAATGGAAATGCCAATTATCAGTTTTCTTTGGAAGGGTAAGGGGTCCTTAATAGCCAAGAACATCTTGAAAAAGAACAAAATTGGAGGACTTATACTTCTGACTTTAAAGTATATTACAAAGCTACAGTGGCCAAAACAGCATGATACTAGCATAAGGATAGATATATTGACCAATGAATCAAATTGAAAGTTCAGAAATAGACCCTCACATCTATGGTCAACTGATATTTGACAAGGCTGCCAAGTCCACTCAACTTGGCAAGAGTAGTCTTTTCAACAAATGGTGCTGGGAGAACTAGATATCATACCATATACAAAATTAACTCAGAATGGGTCAAAGACCTAAATATAAAGCCAGGTCTATAAAACTCCTAGGAGAAAATGTAGGGAAACATTTTCAGGATCTTGTGTTAAGCAATGGTTTCTTAGACTTTACATCCAAAGCACAAACAAAAAAAGAGAATGGGACCTCATCAAAATTTAAAAATTTGTGCATCAAAGGACTTTGTCAAGAAAGTGAAAAGACAACCTACTCAATGGGAGAAAATATTTGGAAACCACATATCCAATAAGGGTTTAATATCCAGAATATATAAAGAAATCCTACAACTCCACAATAAAAAGACAAACACCCCAATTTAAAAATGGGCAGAAGACTTGAATAAACATTTCTCCAAAGAGGAAATACAAATGACTAAAAAGTATATGAAAGGATGCTTAACACCACTAGCTACTAGGGAAATACAAATCAAAACCACAATGAGATATCATTTCATATCTACTAGAGGGGCCACCATATAAAAACCAAGAAACTACAAGTGTTGGAGCAGATGTGGAGAAATAGGAACACTCATTCATTGCTGGTGGGAATGTAAAATGGTGCAGCTGCCATGGGAGTTTAGAGGTTCCTCAGTGCCTTATTGCCAAAGGGCTACCAATGCAAAGTACCAGAAATGTGTTGGCTTTTATAAAGGGTATTTATTTGGGGTAAAAGCTTACAGTTCCAAGGCTTTGAAAAGTCCCACTTAAGGCACCATAAGAGATGTTTCATTACCAAAGTCAGCTGTCACATATTGAAGCAAGATGGCAGGCGATCTCTGCCTGGTCTCTGCCTTCCCCTTCAGGCCTCCTATCTCTGGCTCAGCTGTTTCACTTTCTTCCCAATTTCAACTGAAAGCTGGCATAGGGCTTATCTCTTTCCAGGCCTCCTATATCAGGCTCAGCTCAAGTTCAGCTGTAAGCTATAAGGCAAAATGGCTCATCTCTCCGTTGAAACTTTGCCAAACTCAGAAAGCTATTTGAGCTTTCTCCTTTCTGTCACATGGCAGGATCAAAAAGGACAGAGCTCTCTTTTCCTGTGTCTGTCTGAATGAGTGTCCATTTATATCAGACCCAGCAAGGGGTCAGGGACTCAACCCAAGTCCTGCCGCACTGACATAGTACAATAAAAAGCCCTACAGCAATCTTATCAAGTAATCTAATTAACGGCCCCTCAACTAAATTTAATACAATCAAAGGGTCTCGCACCCAGAGGAACAGATTAGTTTACCAACATAATCTTTCTCTTTTTGAGATTCATAAAATAATCTCAAACTGCCACACTCAGGAAGCTAAGTATAGAATTACCATATGATACGGCAATTCCGCTACTAGGTATATACACATAAGAACTGAAAGTAGGGACTCAAACAGATATTTGCATACTGATGTTCATAGTGGCATTATTCACAATTGTCAAAAGATGAAAGCCACCTACGTGTCCATCAACCAATTAATGGATAAACAAAATTTGGTAAATACATATGATGGAATATTATTCAGCTGTAAAAGGGAACAATGTCTTGATGCATGCAACATGGATAAACTTTGTGTACTTTATGTTGAGTGAAATAAGCCAAACCAAAAGGACAAATATTGTATGATTTCACAGTTATGAACTAATTATAATAGGCAAACTCATGGAGTTAAATTGTGGAATATAGGTACTAGGAGATAGATTGGGGTTAGGGAATAGGGAATTGATGCTTAACTTGTACAGATTTTCTATACATGCTAATGGTAAAGGTTTGAAAATGGATGGTGGGGGTGGTAGCACATTATTCTAAGTGTAGTCAACAGCATTGAATTGTAGAGGTGAATGTGGTTAAAAGGGGAAACTATGATGTATAGGTTACTAGAATAAAATTTGAAGGATAAAACATAGGACTTACATCACAGTCAGCCATAGTGTAGATGAAGAACTATAGTTAATAGTAAAAGTATAAGAATGTTCTTTCATGAATTATAACAAATGTGTGACATGAATACATGCTGCTAATAATAGGGTAGTATATGGAAAGAAATATGCCTAGTGTAAACTATGGATGATCGTTAATAGTACCATTTTAATAATCTTTCATCAATTGTAACAAATGTTCCACACAAATGCAAGGTGGTTGGGTGGGGAAAGAGAATCCTGTGTTTTGTGCAGGATTGTTCTGCCAACCCACAACTTCTCTAATTAAAAAATTATTGACAAAAAAAGAAATAGAAAACAAAATTAGAATGGCATTGGAACTTTTCAAAAGCAACACTGGATATAGAAAATAGTGCAGAGGTTCAGGGAATTGAATGACAACGAGAAACACACAAACATTTGCATTACTGGTGTCCCAGAAGGAGAAGAGAATGGAAAGGGGGCAGAAAGAATATTAGAGGAAATAATGACTGAGAACTTCCCAATACTTATGAAGGACATAAATATCAATATCCAAGAAGGACAATGTACCCCAGACAGAATAAATCCAAATAGACCTACCCTGAGACACCGATTATTCAGAATGACAAATATCAGAGATATCAGGATTCTGAAAGCAGCAAGACAAAAGCAAAGCATCACACACAAGGGAAACTCGGTAAGATTAAGTGCTGACTTCACACCAGTAACCATGGAGGAGAGAAGAAAGTGGTATGTATTTAAGGTACTAAAAAACTGTCAGCCAAGAATTCTGTATACAAAAAATGAAATATGAAAAATAGAAACAGAAACAAAAAATAAAATAAAATAAAATTTAATTTAAAAAATTTAAAAGAAGAAAAAAAAAGAATTCTGTATACAGTAAAGTTGTCCATCAAAAATGAGGGTGAGTTCAAAGTCTTCACAGACAAACAAAAACTGATAGAATATGTTACCAAAAGACCAGATATGTAAGAGATACTAAAGGAGATGCTGCAGCCTGAAAGGAAAAAACAAGGGCGAGAGAATTGGAGAAGAGTTTAGAAATGAAGATTATTAGGAAGGGTAAACTAAAGGATAAGAAGACTGACAATAGAATACTATGACAACAGAGGACCGAAGGACAAAATGGACAAAGTAATGCCTTTTCAGTAATAACACTGAATGTTAATGGGTTAAACTCCCCAATCAAAAGACATAGACTGATAGAATGGATAAAGAAATATGAACCTTCTATATATTGTCTACAAGAGACCCACCTGAGACATAAGGACACAATCAGGTTAAAAGTGAAAGGTTGGAAAAAGGTATTCCATACAAATAATAACAATAACAACAACAAAAAAACTGGAGTAGACCAGATAAATGCAAATAACAACACTATAGGATATGAACAATAATTACTCAGTGCAACTAGCAAATTGTTCCTGTGATCAGTATTCTGTAATTTTTTTCATACAAAATAAACACTTGCTTTTAATTGAGGAGGACTGGAGAAGAGATATATTTTTGCATTCTTCATTTTTCTTTAACTCTTTCTTATTCATACTCTAATTAAAATAATCTGTCTGAATCAATAATGATTTAGCATGACTACTGTTGAAAAATTATGGGTTGGCAAATTGGTATCTGCTGTAATTCATTCCAGTAAGATGTGAAGAATTCTCAAATAGAAATTTGATTATCTAGAAAGAAAAATGGCCTAAATGGAAATTAAATAACTAAACCAACAATTTATTTCATTCTTAGAGATTATTATGTCTAATAGTTAAAGCCATAATATAAAAATTAGAATTGTATTATAATTAATTTCTATTATATTTGAATTATTATTTACATTTATAAATGTTTGTTGCTATGCTATCTATTTTTTATAATTGATTATATGAAATCTAACCTGGCCTTGCAAAAAACAAAACAAAACAAAACAAAACACAGTGGTACAACCATTTAAAATACTAAAATAAAAATACAACTTGTAAAACTAGAATTCTATATCAGGCAAAAAATATCCTTCAAAAATGAAGGTAAAATAAAGGAATTTAAAATAAACAAAAGCTGAGAAAATTAATTGCCAGCAGACATGGATTATAAGAAATGTTAGAGGATGTTCTTCTGGCTGAATGAAAATGATATCAGGTGGAAACATGAATTGAATAAATGAAAGAATAAGTAATAAAAGGACTAGAAATGGTAAATATAGAAATATATGTAAAAGCCTGTTTTCCTATTTTAACTTCTTTAGAAAACAATTGAATATTTAAGGAAAAAGTAACAATGTATTGCAGGATTTATGATGAACATGGAAGCAATAATAAAACAAAGGATGGGGGATGAAAATATACAAATGTAAGGTTCTTAAATTACATGTGAATTTGTATTATTTGAAGGTGGAGTGTGATAAGTTAAATATGAACATTGTAAACCACAAGCATTCACTAATAAAATACAACAAAAAGATACAACTAATAAGCCAATAATGGAAATAAAGTGGATTTTACAAAAAATCCAAACAGAGGATGAGGAGGAGGAAAAAAAAAAAACAAAGAACATATGGAGGAAATAGAAAAAAACACCTAGATGGTAAGTTTCATATTAGCCATAAAAAATATTACATTAAATGTAAATTGATTAAATATTCTAAAAAAAGAAGTAGTCAAACTAGATTTTAAAAAAGAAAGATCAAAATATAAGCATTTAAAGAGATGCCCATTAAATAAAGGACACTGTTGAGTTAATAGTATAAGGAGGAAAAAAGATATACCATGCAAATACTAATCATAAGAAAGTTGGAGTGGCTATTTTAATATCCAACAACAAACTTCAGGACAAAGAGATTACCATAGGTAGAGAGGGACATTTTACAATGATAAAGGAGTTCATCAAGGAGACACATAATCGTAAATGTGTATGTACTTAATAACAGAGCTTCAATATATACAAATTAAAACTGACAGAAATGAAAGGAGAAATAGAAATCCATAATTATGGGAAATTTCAAAAATTTTCTCCCAATAACTGATAGATTTGAACAACACCATCAACCAATTCAATCTTATAACATTTATAGAACAGTATGTTGAACAAATGCAGAATACATTTTCTTTTCAAGGGCATATGAAATATTCATCAAGAATGACCTATAGTAGGTCACAATACATTTAAAAGGAATGAAATAATATATATGTTCTCTGACCAAAAGTTAATTGAAATAGAATCAAATGATATAAGGATATTTGGAAAATCACCAAGTATTAAACAGCATGCTTAAATGATGCATGGGTTAAATAGAAATTTTACAAGGGAAATTAGAAAACATTTCTAACTGAATGATGTTGAAGACACATATCAAACTTTGTGGAACTCATTTAAAGCAATGCTTAGTGGGAAATTTATATTTTTATTTTAAAAAGAAGAAATGTTTAAAACCAATAAGTAAATAGAAGAAAGGAAAAATTAAAGAGCAGAAATCAGTGAAGCAAAAAAAATGTGAGAAAATAAATGAAACTAATGTTTATTTGCAAACATTAATAAAATTGCTAAAGTCTAGCTATACTGACTAAAAATAAAAGAGAAACACATATTAATACCAGAAATAAACCAAGAGAAAACACTATAGAACCTACAGACATTAAAAGGGTGATAAAAGAATATTTTTAACATATATTTCAAGAAAAGAAAACTATAGAGTAAATATTCCTCATGAACATAAATGCAAAAATTTAACACAAAATATTAAAATATTAAAAATATATAAAAAGGATAATAAATCACAACTGTAGTGGTGAAGCTGTATGTATCCCAGAAAAGTATGTTCTAAAGTTAATCAGTTTCTGTGTGTGTGGACTCTTTGTAAAGAAGATCTTTTGTTGAGTAGGATCTTATGATGTGACCCATCTCATTCAGAGTGGATCTTAATCCTCTTACTGGAGTACTTTGAAAGAGAATGAAATTCAGACAAAGAAAGAGAAAGCCACAGAAGCAAGAAGCTGAAAGCAATGAAACCCAGAAGAGAAGGGAGAGAGAAGCAGATGCTGTCATATGCCTTGTCATGTGACAGAGGAGTCTAGAATTGCTGGCAGTTTGTCTTTGTGAAAAAGGCATCAACTGATGATGGCTTGATTTGGACATTTTTCTCAATCTCA
Organism: Tolypeutes matacus; assembly: GCA_026826555.1. Classification (NCBI taxonomy): domain Eukaryota; kingdom Metazoa; phylum Chordata; class Mammalia; order Cingulata; family Chlamyphoridae; genus Tolypeutes; species Tolypeutes matacus. The sequence goes on from JAKSZT010053887.1 coordinate 43,314,839, forward strand.
AAACTTTGATCCATTTTGAGTTGATTTTTGTATATGGTGTGAGGTATGGGGTCCTTCCTCCTCCTCCTCCTCTTCTTCTTTTGCAAATGGAAATGATAAGGAAATGACAGAAAATACAGAGGAAGAATCAAATGATATCAGGGAAACAATGACTGTACAATATGAGAATCTTAGTAAAGGGCAGAAGTTTTTAAAAAGAACCAAACATTAAAGGCTGCAATAACTTTCAAATGGAAAATTCACAGGAGGGCTTCAAGAGCAGATTGGAGCTGGCAGAAGAAAGAATCAGTGAACCTAAGGTGCTAAGGGTAGGAGTGGCCTGTTCTACCTGAACAGCTAGTTGTGCTCTTTTTTTTTTTTTTTTTTTTTTACCGGGAGGTACCGGGGATCGAACCCCAGTCTCTCCATATGGTAGATGGACGCCGAACCTCTTGAGCCACATCCGTTTCCCGCTAGTTGTGCTCTTAACAGGGGAAGCCCACCCTTATGTTGGGCTCTGCCATGGCACCTCTCAAGTGGAAATTTCAAACCATCTAAACCCTGATAAGGACATCTGCTGAACTCACATTCAATACAATGTCCTCTAAACAACAATAATTGCAGCACTGCACCATGCCAAGAACCTACTCTACCAGCACCAACCCCAAACACCTTCCTAATACAAAAATCATGGCGACCCCATCTTGGGTGCGAATCCTGGTCCAACTTAGACCAGGCATTTGCTGCCTAGAAAGCTCTACAGGAAAGAGTTCTTTTTAATTGGGAGAGGGGCTATAAAATACATACAGTGGAGTACATACAGTGCACTAATCCTAAGAGTACAGTTCAATGAATTTGTGTATAAGTATACACCAACGTGACTACTGCTCAGGTAAATGTAGCACATTATCTGCACCTCAGGACGTCTCTCATTCCCCCTAGTCAAAACAGAGGTTACCACCTGTATTAGTCAGCCAAAGGGGTGCTGATGCAAAGTACCAGAAATCTGTTGGCCTTTATAAAGGGTATTTATTTGGGGTAGAAGCTTACATGTACCAGGCCATAAAGTGTAAGTTACTTCCCTCACCAAAGTCTGTTGCCAAGTGTTGGAGCAAGATGGCTGCGACATCTGCAAGGGTTCAGCCTTCCTCTTCCTCTTAAGGCTCTGTGGTCCCAGCTTCTTCCAATCTTAGCTGTAGGCTGGGATAAGTCTCGTCTCTCTTCCAGGGCTTGTTTCTCTCCAGGCTCAGCTGCTCTTTTCTCTCCACAGGTCAGCTGTAGACTATCAGGCTCTCTCTTCCCAGGGCCTCTGCCATGTCAATGGAGCCATCTCTATTCCTCTGTGTTCTTGTCCTGTGTGTTTACTTCCCAGGACTCTTCTGCAGTGTGACCTTGTCATTTCCCACAACCATCTAGAGGTGGAGCCTAGTTCCTCTTACTTTGAACCTGGACTGGCTTTAGTGTTCTTTGTAACCAAAACAATGCAGTAGAAGTGACTCTGGGTAACTTCCAAAGCTAGCCCAGAAGGAATGTTTCACCTTCAATCTTGGTTGTCCTGGCACACTTCCCTCTGATATTCTCTCTTGAGATGTTCCTTCTTGGAACCCAGACCCATGCTATGAGAAATCCAAGCCACATGAAGAGGACAAATGTAGGTGCTCTGGTTTACTCCCAGCTGAGCCCAGCATTCATATCATTCCAGTCTGGGTACTAGTTATGTCAGTGAAGTTGCCTTCTGTGATTTTAGCCTCCAGGCACTTTCATCACCACCATCCATGCAAGTGTTCTAACCTCAGGTCCCAGACATTGCAGAGCAGATAAGAATTATCCTTGCAAAGCTCTCCTCAAATTGTATGTTCTTGAACAAAAGAAAAGATTGTTATTGTTTTACACCGCTAAGTTTTGGGGTGATTTGTTAAACAATAATAGGGGAAATTTTAGGTGGTATATATGTTACTAGAATAAAATGTTTTTTTTTTTTTAAAAATCCATAGAACTATACAACACAAACAGTGAATCCTTAGTTAAACCATGAACTGTCATTAATAATACAATTATAAAAATTGTACTATTTTAACAAATGTGCCATACCAATGCAAGGTGTTAATAATAGGGTGGTATATGGGAACCCCTGTATTTTATGCATGATTTTTCTGTAAACCCATAACCTCTCTAATTAAAAAACTGAAAAAAAGATAATCAGAACAGAGTGAATAAATGAAAGATCTACTTGGGGCTTATTACAGTGTATGATGTGAGGTATGAGTCCAAGGCAATTCTTTTAAACACTGTGACTCCAGTGTCCCAATACTTGTAAATTCTTTAAGACTGAGGGATATGTCTTATTCATATTTTGCTTCAGCTTCAAATATAACTATCACATAATAGCTACTAAAAATTGCATGTTGAATTGAATCTACATATTCACTTGAAAATGTGTTATCTTTATTATATTGATTCTTCTCAAACATTCTTTTACATTCAAGCCCGCCTTTATTTTTCCTGTTAGAGTTTTATTATTTTATTGGAATAAATTTCTTTGGTTCCAAGACAAGTCAATAAAATTTTTTATTACTATTGTAAATAGAAACTGTTTATATTGCATTTTTAACTGTATGAAAACAGAAAAAATATAATTAATTTTAACCTATGTTATGAAATTTAACTTTAGTCTAAATTTTTTAAAACTATAGTAATTTAGGATGAATTCTGTGATAGGTGGCCTCTAAAATGGCCTCCATCTTCATGTCTTTGTATTAGCCTCTTGCTTGGGTACAGTATGGTTGTAAGTATAGACATACAGATCAATGGAACAGAATTGAGACGTCAAAATAAACCCTTACATTTTTGGTCAATTGATTTTCAGCAAAGTGACAAAATAATTCAGAGGAAAGAAAGGATAGTCAGATAGCTGGGTATACAGATGCAAAACAACAACAACAACAACAAAAACAATACACACAAATATTAACTCAAAATGAATCATAGTTTTAAATGTAAGATCTAAAACTAAAAAAATTCCAAAAGAAAACATAGAATAAAATTTTCATGACCTTGGATTAGGCCAGGGTTTTTCAACCTCAGCACAACTGACAATTGGGACTAGATAAAACTCTTTGTTGGGGGTGGAGGGCTGTCCTATGCATTATAGGATTTTAGCAGCATCCCTGTCCTCTACTCAGTTGTAATAGTCTCTGGATACTGCTAAATGTCCCCTGGGAGAAGTGTAAAATCATCTCTATTAAGAACCGCTGGTTTTGGCAAAGAAGTCTTAGATACATTACCAAAAGCACAATACATAAAATTTAAAAAAATGATAAACTGGTTTTTATTAAAATAAAAAACATTTGCACTTCAAAAGATACAATTAAGAGACTGAAAAAAAGATAAGTCATAGACTGGGAAAAATATTTGTAAACCATATATCAGATAAAGGACTTATATCTAGAATATATAAAGACCTGTAATACTTCAATAATAAGAAGACAGACTACACTTAATTTGAAAAATGGGCAACAGATTTGAATAGACACTTCACCAAAGTCATGTCAATGGCTAATAAGCACACCAAAATATGCTCAACATTAGTAGTCATTAGAGAAATGCAAATTAAAACCACAATAAAAGACCATTTCACACTTACTAAAATGGCTATAATCAAAAATAAAGACAATAACAAGTGTTGGTGAGGAAATGAAGAAACTGGAATCCTCATACATTGCTGGTGGGACTGTAAAATGGTCCAGCTACATTGGCAAACAGTTGGGAAGTTTTTTAAAAGGATAAATGTAAACTTGCCATACAACCCAATAATTACACTTCTAGGAAGCTACCCAAGAGAAAAGAAACATATTGTTATGGATTGAATTATAACCCCCCCAAAATATGTTCAAGTCCTAACCTATGAATGAGACCTTATTTAGAAATAGGATCCTTGAAGATATTATTAGTGAAGATGAGGCCAAACTGGATTAGTTTGATCCCTAATCTAATATGACTGGTGTTCTTCCAGAAGAGGAAATTTGGACACAGATAGAGAGAGAGGTGATGAAGGCAGAGATTAAGTTATGCCAGAAGCCAAGGAACATCACAGACTTCTGAACCCTATAGAATTTAGAGGAAGCATGGCATGACCCTGCTAACACCTTAATTCATACTTCTAGCCTCCAGAATTGTGAGACAATAAATTTCTGTTAAGCTTTTACACTTTGTTATAGCAGCTCTGGGAAACTAAGACACATATGTTCACACAAAAACATGTACACAAATGTTCACAGTAATATTCTTCATAATAGCCCCAAACAGGAAATAACATAAGTGACCAACTGATGAATGGATCACAAAATTTCATCTATCCATCCAGTGGATACGATTAAATAATAAAAAGTAATGTAATACTAATATATAATTCAACATGGATGAAGCTCAAAATCATATTCAGTGAAAAAAGCCATACACTAGCACTATCTACTGTATAATTAAATTAAATTTATATGATTGATCCAGAAAAGGCAAATTTATAGAGTCTGTGTTAAGTTCATGTGTCAAGTTGTCTAGATTATGGTATCCAGTTGTTTGGTCAAGCAAGTACTGATGGCTACTGTGATGGATTTCTTAGAAAGATTTAATTCATTAGTTAGTTGATTACGTCGATGGCTGATAATATTCAGCAATGAGAGGAGTCTCCTCATCCAATCAGTTGAAGGCTTTAAAGGAAGAACTGAGGATTTCAGCAGTCAGAAAGAATAATTTCTATCCCTACTTCAGCCAGCCAGCTTCTCCTGGGGAGTTCAACATCATCATCAAGTTCCCACCTGTGGTCTGTCTTACGGAATTCATACTTACCAATCAGCATGACGAGTCAATTCCTATAAAAAGTCTCTTAATATTTACATATCTATATCTGTATCTATACCTATCTATCTATATCTATCTATATCTATATCATCTATATCTATATCTATATCTATACCTATATCTATATCTATCTATCCTCTTGCTTCTGTTTTTCTGGGGAACCCTGACTAATACAGAGACAGAAAGCAGATCAGTGGTAACCTGGCATTGAGGGTGAGAGGAGAGATTTGCTGCAAATGGGTAGGAGGGAACCTTTTTGGGGTAATGGAAATGTCCTAAACAGGATTGTGGTGATAGTTGTACAACTCTCTAAATTAACTGAAAGTCACTGAATTGTACATGTGCAATGACCGAATTTTATGGCATCTAAACTATACTTGAATAAATCTGCAAAAAAAATTAACCACATACATAATTATTTTAGGATTTTCATCAAAAAAGGATACTGAATTGTATTCATTGCTAGCAAGACTGGCAAAAATCCCCATTTAGTCTGAGAATATGGCATTTTAAGAGAGGGAAGCAATTGTCCCCCAGAGCAACCTATTCAGGAAGTTCTGAGCCACCTTGTTAAAAAGCACTATTCAACTATACATCTTACAGACAGCAACTGTTTCTTTGAAAGCAATACTGGCTATAAACTCCACTCATCCATTCAACAAAATCACTGAGTGCTTACTGTTTAGCAATTATTGTTTCTTAAGTAGGAGTGGGATAATATATAATGAAAAGATATGACCTGACCTTTGCTCTGCCAGCATTTCAAAACTTATGGCTTCATTGAGAATTTTGGCCACAGCCCCATCCTCTTGGAACTCCTCTCCAAATCTAATCCCACTCACTTGCACAGGGGTGATTCTCATGATGAAGGATAGGTAGGAGATTATTTGAGACACCACCAAAGGCAGGGCATTTGAGGTACAGGGATGAGCATGTGCATAAACAGATATATTGGAGAGCCTGACAAGCCTGGACTGTTCAGAGCTCCTGAAACAAAATTACAGGCTGTGGAGAGTTGTAAGATTGAGACCAGAAACATAGACAGGGCACAGGTCATAAAGGGTCTCTCATACTTGGTGTTCAGGATGTTGGATATTATCCAGTAGAAGATGATACACCATTGAAGACTTCTGAATAGTGGGTTGGTATGTTAGAAGATCACACCTGAAAAGGAAGGTAGGCAGTAAAAAAGTGAGTATAATAGTATTCACTTCAACTACCCACTTGCCAGCACCCTTGTATCTGTCAGGAAAACAGGGCCTTTGCCAAGTAGTTCAATAGGGAGACTCTGAGTCAACCCAGAGATTAGCTGCAGGGCAGGAAAGATAAAGGGAAGAGGGGGGTGTTACCAGAACCTTGGAGCTAGATGTGTTTGGCAGGGCCAGAAGCATGATGAACTCGGATCATGGAATTAGGGGTTATGCAGAGGGAGCTGGGCCACAGAGAACTCATGGCCACTGCCGGAGATGTTGTCTAAAGCATAGAGAGAGGAGAAATTTTGTGCTTTCTCCCATCCTTCCACCTTCCAAAATCCTGCTGAGCCTAACCAGAAGCCAATGGACAAAGGAGGCTGTGAAATGTCATTTTCAGGAGTCATTCTTTTATTACACAGAACTGAGTCAGGAAAGGAAAACAAACGAATGACCAGCAAAACCTTCAACATCTGCACACCTTGAACCTTCTGCTACTCCTTTCCAGGTGTCCCTGCTCAACTCCTCTCAGTTCCTTTCTTTCAAACCACCCCCCCACCAACTTTGTCTAGCTCTAAGCCCACCTCTGCCCCAACTCTTAGCAAACATCTTGGTTTCTACCACAAGGAGACTAGAGGTTCTCTGGCATTCATCCCCTCAGCCTCATGTGTTGTCAGTTACATCCTTTGTTGTCTCCTCCAAGGTCTTGCTCTCTCTAAACACCTTCTCCCATTGACTCCTTCCCCTCACCATGCAGACAGGCTAAAAAATCCCTGTGGGAAATAGACCAGAAGAGAGCCCAAGGAGGCTTCCAGGGCCGTGGTAATATTCTATTCCTTTATATGTGCTGGTAACATAGGTGTATTCCTCTTGTGAAAAGTCACCACACTGTACATACATTTGTGAATACACAATCTTTTTATATGTACATTTTATTACAATAAAAAGTAAAAAAAAAAAAAAAAAAATGAAACTCCCTTGCCCCTTAGTCTTTTCTGAGCCATATCCTCTGTCTTGGCCTTTGGAGCCAATATCGTCACTGTTTCCACTTTCTCACCTCCCTGTTCCCTACCCACGCCCCCCACCCCCGCCTTTTTAGCAATATTGCAAGCATATGGAAAAGTACAGAGAAAAAAGATAGTGAATAGTCATGTGCCCAGTTAGCTCATAATCTTTTAGATCTGGTTTAGATCTTAATCTTGGGTCTTTTATAAAAAAATAAAATATTGCAGATATGGTTGAAACCTCTTGCATTCACCTATTTCTCCAGAGGTAACTGGTGTACTGAAATTGGCATTATTATTCTCACACGTTTATATACTATTATTTTATGTGTATTTATTTATTTATTTATTTATTTATTTATTTATTTTTAAAGATTTTATTTATTTATTCATTTATCCCCCCCTTGCTGCTTGTGCTCGCTGGGTCAGCCAACCACACCGTGCGGGCGGGCCTGCCCTTACCAGGAGGCCCCGGGAACTGAACCCGGGGCCTCCCATATGGTAAACGGGAGCCCTACTGATTGAGCCACAGCCGCTTCCCTTTATGTGTATTTATTCATAAATAATACATACCATTATTTTACATATTTTCAAATTTATGTAAATGATGTAGGACTACATATTTTTTCTACATCTTGTGTTTTTCACTCAACATACAGTTTTTGAGGTTGATACATATAAAATAGGTAAAATGAAATTTTAACTTCTTTATCCTCCTATTGTTGGATATTTAGGTTATTGCCACTTTTTTTTTATTGTAAACAATGCTGCAATAAACATTTTTGTACATGATTCTTTTTTTTTTTTTTTTTTTTTCTTTTTATCGGGAGGTACCAGGGATCGAACCCTGGTCTCTCCATGTGGTAGACGGACGCCGAACCTTTTGAGCCACATCCGTTTCCCTGTACATGATTCTTAAGCAAATATGCCAAGGTTTTCCTGGACTCTACTTCTAGGAAGGGAATTGCTGGGTCCTTGTGTATACAGTCTATCCTTTTCAATTTTGCGAGATATTTCCAAATTGTTCTTCAATGACTGTCCAATTTATATTCACACTAGCAGTTACTAAGAATTTTCATTTGTCCACACCTTTGCCAACACATGGTTTTATCCAATTAAATTGTGCCTTAATGTGAAGAGCAAATTGCCTCCTCCTAATTACTAGGGAGGTTGAACATATTTTGATATGTTGGTTGGCAATTTAGATTTCCTCTTCTGTGAATTAGCTGTTATTCTTTGACCATTTCTCTATTGGATTGCCTTTTTCTTACTGATTTTTTGTCTTGTTTAATGTTCATTAGTATGTATTTATCTTTTCTCAGTCTGTCTTTTCCCTTTTTTTTGTGATGTTCTTTGTTAAACAGAATTTTTTAAAAGTTTAATGTTAATAAATACATAAATTTTATTTATTATTTGGTACTTATATTTTGCTAAGAAATCCTTATCTAAATTATTTTTAACTTTGTTAGGCATGCTAATGGTGTTATGTTAATTTTTTAAAAGTTCCTTTCAATTAGAAATGAATACTGGATTATTTACAGGTGAAATTAAGTGATATCTGGAATTTGCCTTAAAGCGTTTCATCAAAAATGGGGGCAAAGGCAGATGAAACAATAATGGCAAAATGTTCATTATTGAAGCTGGATTATAGGTACATAGGGGTTCATTATATTAGTCTCATACTTTTTTCTTGTTAGAAACTTTCTATAACAAAAAATTTAAACAGTGAGAGGGAGAGAAAAATTCTCTGCTAACCTTAAGGCATTAAGGTATTTTAAATCATCCACTTTTAAACTACTGTAAACTGTCTTCTCACTATTCCATTGAAGCTGTTCTGAAAAAAGCCACCAACAGCACCTAAATTGTTAAACTGAAAGGAATCTCCTTAATTTACATCTTATTTGACCTCTCCATGGAATTTTACAATGTTAGTAATTTAATTCCTTTTGTGGTTCTGTTTTAGGTTTTTATTATGGAAAATTTTAAACCTATATAAATGTAGACACAACAATATGATGAATTCCCCAGGGTCCCAGTCACCCATCTTTAGCAATATTCAACTCACAGCCATTCTTATTTCATCTATTTTCTCACCTACTTGCCCCTTCTCATATTGCTCTGAAGAAAAGCCCAAGTATTTTATCCACAAGCACTTAGTACACATTACTAAAAGATAAGAATTTGTTTTTTAAAAATAAAAGATACAATACTATTATCACACTTAAAATATGAATAATTTCATAAATTATACATGAATATACAATCAGCATTCAATTTACAATTGTCTCAATTGTCATAAATGCACATGCTTTACAGTTTGCTTGAATCATGATCCTAAAAAAGTCTATATGTTGCAATTGGTTAATACATCTCCTAATTCTCTTTTATTCTAGGTTTCCCCTTCATCTCTCTCTTTTTTCTTTTCCTTGATATATTTATTAAAGAAAATGAGTCATTTGTTCTGAGGAGTTTTGCATACTCTATATTTTGCTGACTGCCTTCCCATGGTGCCATTTTACATGCTTATCTGTCCTCTGGTTTTTTCCCCCTGTAAATTCGTAATTAGATGTAGCAGCTTGGTCAGATTCAAGTTCAATATTTTTGGCAAAACTTCATGACTGTTATTGTGTTTTTTCATCAGAAGACACGCAACAATGGTCTTTCTTTTTGTGATTTTAGTAGCTATTGAACATCAGTACATTAATTCATTAGCATTTATGGTGATAATCAAATTCTATCATTCCTTCTTTATTTATTAGCTAACAGTTTTATAAAGAGAAAACGTCCCCTCATCTCCTATCTGGTTACTCAACAGTACAATTCATAAAGGAAAAGCAAAAAAATGCTTAATCCTCCCCACCTTTTTTTTTAGGGTTTACTATTTGTGTAGTGCAGTTCTATGGATGTTTTGAAAAATATATATTTAGATATATATTCCAATGTTGTTAATTATGTTCACAAAGTTGTGCTACCATCACCACCATTCATTACCAAAACATTTCTATCATTCCAAGTAGGAACCCTGTACATTTAAAAATGTACATTTTAAGCCTTAAATTCCCTTTCCCTATCCCCACCCAGTCCCCTGGTAATCTAGATTCTAGATTCTGACTCTATGAGTTTACTTATTCTAATTGTTTCAAATCAGTGGGATCATACAATATTTATCACTTTGTGTCTGACTTATTTTACTCAATGTGATGTCTTCAAGGTTCATCCTTGAACCTTGTTGAGGACTTCATTCCTTTTCACAGCTGAAAAATATTCCATTGTATGTATATACCATACTTTATTTATCCATTCAGCAGTTTTAGTATTAATTTCTCCAATTATCTACTGATTGCTTCCAACTTTTGGCAATTGTGAATAATGCCACTGTGAACACTGGTATGCAAATATCTGTTTGAGTCCCTGCTTTCAATTCTTTTGGGTATATATCTATTAGTGAGATTGCCGGTTCATATGGTACTGAGGAACTGCCCAACTGTCTTCCACAGCAACTGCTACATTTTACATTGCCACCAGCAATTAATGAGTGTTCCTTTTTCTCTGCTTCCTTCTCCAAAACTTACTTTCCATTTTTTAATAACAGTCTAATGGATGTGAAATGGTATCTCATTAAGGTTTTCATTTGCATAACCCTGGTGGCTAATGATGTTGAGCATCTTTTCATGTACTTCCTGCCCATTTGTATATTTTCTTTGAAGATATGTATGATCAGGTCTTTCACCCATTTTTAATTGGGTTGTTTGTCTTTTTGTTGTTAAGTTGAAATATTTCTTTATATATACTGGATATTAATCCTTTATCTGATATGTGGTTTCCAAATATTTTTTCCCATTGTGTAGGTTGTTGTTTTACTTTCATGATAAAGTCTTTTGAGGAACAAAAGTTTTTTTTAAAATTTGATGAGGTCCCATTTATCTGTTTTTTCTCTTGTTGTTTGTGCTTTGGGTGTAAAGTCTAAGAAACCACTGCCTAACACAAGGTCTTGAAGATGCTTCCCTACAATATTCTAGGAATTTAATAGTTATAGCTCTTATATTTAGGCTTTTGATCCATTTTGAGTTGATTTTTGTATATGATGTGAAGTAAGAGTCCTACTTTTTTTTTTTTTTGCAAATGGAGATCCAGTATTCCCAGCACCATTTCTTGAAGAGACTATTATTTTTTAGTTGAGTAGTCTTTGTTACCTTGTCAAATACCTTATATATATATATATATATATATATATATATATATAATACCTTATATTTAGCTGGCCATAAATATAAGGGTGATTTCTGACCGCGTTTCTATTCCATTGGTCTATATGTCTGTCCTTGTGCCAGTACCATGCTGTTTTTTTTTTTTTTTTTAAAGATTTTATTTATTTATTCATTTATCCCCCCCTTGCTGCCTATGCTCGCTGGGTCAGCCAACCACGCCGTGCAGGCAGGCCTTGCCTTCACCAGGAGGCCCCGGGAACTGAACCCGGGGCCTCCCATATGGTAAACGGGAGCCCTACTGATTGAGCCACAGCCGCTTCCCCATGCTGTTTTGATTACTGTGAATTTGTAAAAAGTTTTAAGATTGGGAAATGTGAGTCCTCCAACTTCATTCTTCTTTTTCAAGATGGCTTTAGCTATTTGGGGCCCCTTACCCTTCTATATAAATTTAATGATTGGTTTTTCCATTTTTGCAAAGAAAGTTGTTGGAATTTTGATTGGGATTGCATTTGATCTATAAATTGCTTTGGGTAGGATTGACATCTTAATGATATTTGGTCTTCTAATCCATGAACATGGACTATCCTTCCAATTATTTAGATCTTCTTTTGTTTCTTTTAGCAATGTTTTGTAGTTTTCTGTTTTTCAAGTCCTTACATTCTTGTTTAGATTTATTCCTAGAAATTTGATTCTTTTGTTGCTATTGTGAATGGATTTTTTCTCTCACTTTTTCAAATTGATCATTGCTTGGGTTTATAAACACTACTGATTTTTTTGTGTGTTGCTCTTGTACCTCACAATTTTGCTGATTTCATTATTAGCTCTAGGAGTTTTGTTGTCGATTTTTTCAGGATTTTCTGTATATAGGATCATGTCATCTACAAATAGGGAAAGTTTCACCTCTTCCTTTCCAATTTGGATGCCTTTTGTTTCTTTTTCTTGCCTTATTGCTCTGGCAAGAACTTCCAGTACAATGTTGAGTAACAGTGGTGATAGTGAGCATCATTATTTTGTTCCAAATCTTAGAGGGAAAACTTTCAGTCTTTTACCATTAAGTAGGATGTTAGGTGTGGGCTTTTATATATGCCCTTTATCATGTAGAGGAAGTTTCCTTCTATTCCTAATATTGTAAGTGTTGTTATCAAACAGGGGTGCTGGATTTTGTCAAATGCCTTTTCTGCATCAATTGAGATGATCATGTGTTTTTTTCCTTCATTCTGTTAATGTGGTGTATTGCACTGACTGGTTTTCTTATATTGAAACAAACTTTCATACCAGGGATAAATCTCACTTGATCATGGTGTATATATAATTTTTTTAAAATGCTGTTGGATTTGGTTTGCTATTGTTTTGTTGAGAATTTTTGCATCTATTTTCATAAGACATATTGGCCTGTATTTTTCTTTTCTTGTGGTATCTTTTTTTTTTTTTTAAAGATTTTATTTATTTATTCATTTATCCCCCCCTTGCTGCTTGCACTAGCTGGGTCAGCTAACCACGCCGTGCGGGTGGGCTTGCCTTCACCAGGAGGCCCCGGGAACCGAACCCGGGGCCTCCCATATGGTAAACGGGAGCCCTACTGATTGAGCCACAGCCGATTCCTAAATAACTCTTTTTTTTTTTTTTTTTTTTTTAATTTTACTGGGAGGTCCCAGGGATCAAACCCAGGTCCCTCCATATGGCAGACGGACGCCCAACCATTTGAGCCACATCTGCCCCCCTTCTTGTGGTATCTTTATCCAGCTTTGGTATGAGGGTGATGTTGGCCTTGTAGAATGAATTAGGGAGTGTTCCTTCCTCTTCAATTTTTTGGAAGATTTTGAGCAGAATTGGAGTTAAGTCTTCTTGGAATATTTGGTAGCATTCCCCTTTGAAGCCACCTGGTCCTGGGCTCTTTCTTGGGAGGTTTTGATTACTGATTCAAACTCTTTATTAGTAATTGGTTTGTTGAAACCTTCTATTTCTTTCTTAGTTAATGTTCTTACTTTGTGTGTTTCTAAGAAATTGCCCATTTCATCTAGGCAATCTAATTTATTGGCATACAGTTGTTCATTCTTGCATTCTTTTTTATTGATTGTTCTAGAGATTACAGTATACATCTTTAACTTTTCACAGCCTAATTTAGAGTTTATATTGTGTCACTTCATGTAAAAAGTAGAACTTTGAAACCATATAGGTCCACCTGCCCATCCCCCACCATCTTTTATGCAATATTTGTCACATGTATTACTTCTATACACATTATAAATCCCACAAGAATTTTCATTTAAATAGTACTCTATATTTCTTAATATATTTTTTATTTATTTTTAAAAGATACTTAGATTACATAAAAAGCTACATTAAAAAAATAAGGGATTCCCATATGCTCCACTCCCCACACCTCCCACTTTTCCCCACATTAACAACGTCTTTCATTAGTGTGGTACATTCATTGCAATTGATGAACACATTTTGGAGCAGTGCCACTAAGCATGGATTATAGTTTACATTGTAGTTTACACTCTCTCCCACTCAATTCTGTAGGTTATGGCAGGATATATAATGGCTTGTATCTGTCATTGCAATGTCATTCAGGACAATTCTAAGTCCTGAAAATACCCCCATATTACATCTCTTTTTCCCTCTTCCTGACTTCAGCACCTCCAGTGGCCACTGTCTCCACATCCATGATATAATTTCTTCCATTGCTAGAATCACAATAAGTTTATAGTAGAATACCAGTAAGTCCACTCTAGTCCATATTTTATTCCCCAATCCTGATGATTCTGGGATGCTGATGCCCACTCCACCTTTAACTGAGAGGGGGCTTCAATCCCATATGGCTGCTTGCAGTTGTAGACTCTCTTGGTTCCTTGATGTGGTGGTTGTCCATCCTCACCTCCTTGTTAGTTGTCTTGGGTGAGTCCGATGAACCGGAGAGTAGGAGTTGCAATTCTACTGAGGCTCAGGGCCCAGCTGGTATATTGGAAGCCTAGAGATTCAAGTCTCTTGGACATACACCTACCAACTCCAGCACCAACTATAAGTTCAAATAAAAGGGACAGAAGAGGCATGTGTATAGAAGTCACATCTGAGTCCAACTGTGTCACATTCAGGAGCACAAACTCCAAAGTAGGGTCCACTGGCAAGGCACCAAAATCCAGAGCTGTCTGCCATGACTGTAAGACCTGGGTGTCTCCAGAGCCCTCAGGAGCCCTACTATTTGGGGGGAGTATCTACTTTGGCAGTCTATGATATCCTGCTGAGACGTGCATAAGTGTTACCTCTCTGATGACCTCCCAACTCACTTTGAAGTCTCTTAGCCATATAAACTCATTTGTCTTTACCCTTTCAAGGTCTTTTTCCAGTTGCATCACCAGCTGGATCTTGGTAGTAATCCTTCAGTGCCAGGGAGGCTCATCCCTGGGAGTCATGTCCCATGCTGTGGGGTAGGTAACACATTTATATGCTGAGTTTGGCTTAGAAAGAGGTCACATTTGAGCTACAAAGCAGCTCCCAGTAGGTAACTCTTAGGTACCCTACAACACTAGACTAAGTTGCAGTTTCAAGAGCAAAGGCTCATAAGCATAATCATCAATATCAAGGGCCCATCAAATCACCATCCTTCTTCACTAGTCATTGCACCTGTACTTGGGGGATTCTTGCTGTTCCATTACAGAATAAAATTTATAAAAGTGTAAGGCCTAAAATGTAAACCATAATATAAGCCATTGACCATGGTTAATAGCTATGTTTCAATATTTGTACATCAGTTTTAACAAATGTACCATCCACATGTAAAAATGTTATTAATATGGGAAGGGGGAAAAGGGGGAGGATGTTGGTTATATGGGAATCCCCTGTATTCTGTATGTGACTTTACTGTGACCTAAAACTCATTTGAAGACAAAATGAAAAAAAGTAGGACACTGGGGAAGAAATGGACGAAAAATGCCACTGTACATACAGGACAATAGATATTACAGTGATGAAAGGCAAAATGTAAAAAATTTTTTTTAATTTTTAATTTTTTATAATATTTTTCATTATTTTTTAAATATCCCAATTACTTTTTTTACTTTATTTTAGTTTTTCTAAATTATTATGTATCTTATTTTTTATGTTTAAACCTATCATTATTTCATTTTCCTATTAATTGTATTTGGCGATATTCTTGGCTTCATTTTTTGAAGAGGTTTTGGATCACAGAAGGGTTACAACACTAGCAGTGGAGGATCACTGGTGTGGGGTATCACTGATGGGGAATACATGGGAGGAAGTTCACCTGGGCATACAGATAAGGTATATAAATGTGTTCAAGTGTTCGTGGAGCATTGCCACAGTGGGTAGAGATTCACACAACAACTGAAAGAATGTTGAATTCCCATCCTGGGGAGAGCTCTGCCACATTCTCTAATGGAGTAGTCCTCTATATTTTAAAGAAATTAAGAGGGAAAAATTGTCTTTTATATTTACCCAGATCTTTACTATTTCTGATGCTCCTCATTCCTTCCTGAAGATGAGACTCAATTTTAGTGTCATTTCAACTTAGCCTGAAGAATTTCCTTCAGCATTTCTTATGGTGTATGCCTGTTGGCAACAAATTATTTGGGTTTTTTAATCTGATAAAAGTCATTTTTTCACCTTTATTATCGAAGGGTATTTTTGCTGAATATACAATTCTGGTTTGACAGTATTTTGTTTTCAACATTTTAAAAAATGCTGTACTCCATAGTTGTTTCCATACTTTCTTAAAGGAATTCAGCAGTCATTTGAAATATTGTTCCCCTATATGTAATGATTTCACAATTTTTCTTTTATCTTTTGTTCAGCAGTTTGCCTTTGATGTTTCTAGGCATTGTTTTCTTTATAATTACCCTGCTTGGGTTTCATTGAGATTTTTTTAATCTCTAAATTTTTATCTTTCACCTAACAGGAATTTTGACTATTTCTTAAAATAGTTTTTCTGCCTCATATTCTCTTTCCTTTGTTAACACATATATTAGATATTTTGACATTGTCTCATAAGTTTCTGAAGCTCTGTTTATTTTTTTCAATCTAATTTTCCTCTTTTCTTTAGATTGGATAATTTGAAGTTCAATGAATCTTTTCTCTGTTATCTGCATTCTGTTAAGGCCATCCAGTGAAATTTTCATTTCAGATATTGTATGTTTCAGTTCTAGAAGTTCCATTTAGTTCTTTTTTAATAGTTTCTATGTATCTCTTGAGATTATCTTTTCATTCATTGTGAGCATATTTTCCTTTTCTGACCCTGGTTATAATAGGTTTTAAATCATTTTCTGCTTATTTCAACATTTAGGCCATCTCACTGTTGTTCTCAGTATATTGTATTTTCTCTTGGGAATGGTTCACGTTTTCCTGGATCTTCTTATGTTGAGTAATTTTGGATTGTAGCTTGGTTATTATGTATTCTATGTAGTAGAGACTCTGGATTCTGTTATTTTCTCCTGAAGAATGTGCTTTTTAAAAAAGAAGACAGGCGGACGGATGTGGTTCAAATGGCTGGGTGTCTGTCTCCCATATGGAGGGACCTGGGTTCGATCCCTGGGACCTCCCAAAAAAAAAAAAAAAAAAAAAAAAGTTAATTTAATTGGATTTGAACTGTAAACTCCATCTCTTGGATGGCAGCCCAAATCTCAACTCCATTTTTTTTATCCTTAGCTCATCTGTCTCGTGTATGCATGGTTTGGGGTCAAGGGTCAACCAGAGGTAGGTTTGGGTACAGTTTATACACAGAATTTAGGGCTCTTCCTCTATACTCTCTCCTTTTTGGGATCCCCATCTAGCTTAAAGTACCTGGAATTTCCCTGAACTTTGTCCTGTGCTTCTTTAGGTCAGAAAGACTTGGGAGTGATCTCTCCATGTTTCAGTCTCCTAATGCAGTGCTGACTGTGGCCTGCCTACAGGCCAAAAGCTTTAAAAGTGGGTAACTTACTGAGTTAGCTTCCTTTTTCTGCTGTAACAAATTACCATTACTTCATGGCTTAAAACAACAAAAATTTATTATTTCATAGTTCTAAAGTCCAGAAGTACAAAACCAGTATCACCGGGCTGAAATCAAGGTGTTTGCAGGACCACATTTCCTCCAGAGGCTCTAGGGGTGATTTTCATGATCTGTGGCTGTGTTGCATCCATGGCACATTGTCTTCACCTCTTCTTTGTGTAAAAATCTTCTGTGTGTTCAGCGTCACTAGCTATTAGGGAAATGAACATCAAAGCTACAATGAAATCATTTCACATCTACTAGAATGGCCACTATTAAAAAACAAAACAAAACAAAACAGAAAACTGCAAGTGTTAGAGAGGATGTAGAGAGACAAGGAGGTTTATTCACTATTGATGGGAATGTAGAATGATACAGTCACTGTGGAATTCTGTTTCGTGGTTCCTAAGGAAGTCGAATATAGATGTGCCATGTGACCCAGCAATACCACTACTAGGTATATACACAGAAGAACTGAGAGCAGGGACGTGAACAGACACCTGCACATTGATGTTCACAGCGAAATTATTCACAATTGCCAAAAATGGAAACAACCCAGTTGTCTATCAAATGAAAAATGGATAAACAAACTGGGGTATATACACACGATGGAATATTATTCATCTGTAAGAAGAAATGAAGTTGTGAAGCATATGATAGCATGGATGAACCCTGAGGACATTATGTTGAGTGTGGCAAGCCAGGCACAAAAGGACAAATATTGTATGATTTCGCTGTTATGAACTAAATATAATGAGTGAAATCATGGCATTAATAACTAGAATATAAGTCACCAGAGAATAGAATGTGGTTAGAGAATGGAAAGCTGAGGCATAGTCTGTGCAGAATTAGTAAAAAGTTGTTTGTAAATGTTTGAAAATGAATAGAAATGGTGAAAACACATCATAGGATTTATCATTAGTAGCACTACCATATGGGTGTATAGTGTTTTGTTTTTTGTTGTTTTTCAATTTTCTTTTTTTGGAGTAATGAAAATGCTCTAATATTGATAGAAGCGATGAATGTACAAATCTGTGATTATACTAAATGTCATTGTACACTTTAGATAAAGATAAATTATATGGTTTATAAACAAAAATAATAATATGAGTTGGGGAAAAACACACCAAATATAAGATATGGATTAGAGCTAGTAGTAATACTTTGATGAAGCTCTTTCATAATTTGTTACAAATGTTTCACAACAATGCAAGGTATTGGTAGTGGGGTGATGTATGAGAGCTTGTATGATGTTATGCATGTTTGTTTTGTAAGTTTACAACTTTTACTATGCAATTATTGTTTATGTATGTTCATGTATGAATGATATACTTCAATAAATTTTTTAATGAAAATTTTTAAATAAAATTTAAAACTAAAAAAAAAAATCCACTTTGTAAATCAATCACAACACTAAAATCATTTACTTTTCACTTTGTATCTTCAAGTTGGCTTAGATTTAAGCTTTAAGCTTAGGTCCATGTCCACTCACATATGTCTAATTCTCCTTGGACCAAAGGATATCGCAAACATGTTATTCTTGTTGCAAAAAGTTGGAAGTGCAAAAGAAAAGATCAAATCATGATAGCTCATTTTAAGCCTCTCCTTGCATCATACTCACCCTCAACCCATTGGTCAAGCCCAAAACCAAGGGGCATGGAAGTACATTCTGCCCGTAATGAGGTCACAGAAAAGGTGTGAATATAAAATACTTCAACAGGGCAGTGAATAATTGGGACTGATACTTCAATCCATCACACTTAGATTTTTTTTTTTAAGGAGGTACCGGGGATTGAATCCGGGATCTCATACGTGGGAAGC
This sequence comes from Tolypeutes matacus, assembly GCA_026826555.1. Classification (NCBI taxonomy): domain Eukaryota; kingdom Metazoa; phylum Chordata; class Mammalia; order Cingulata; family Chlamyphoridae; genus Tolypeutes; species Tolypeutes matacus. The sequence continues at coordinate 43,333,884 of JAKSZT010053887.1, forward strand.
AGGCGCTCAACCACTTGAACTACATTCGCTCCCTCCACCACACTTAGAACACCTTATTTGTATTTCTTTTCCTCATGGTTTTTCTATTTAAGCCCAGTAGACTTTGGGTTTGAACCTATACTCCAGCATTTACTGGCTGTGTGAACTTGGGCAAATTATCTCACCTCTCTGAATCCTGATTCCTCACTTAAATTGTGGATGATTCTACAATTCCAGCACCCAAATATAAACCTTTTAGAAATTTTGGTGTGTTTTTTTCTAGGCATCTATTAATTTTCCCCAGAAATTTGGAATGTCTTTGCTTGCCAGGCCTGCTATAACAATACCACAAACTGGTTGACTTAAACAACAAGAATTTATTGTTTCATAGTTTGGAGGCTAGAAGTCTAAAATCAAGGTATTGGCAGGCCATGCTTTCTCCAAAGTTTGTAGCATTCTGGTAGTGGCTTGCTAGCACTCAATCTCTGCCTCTTTTACATGGCAATCTGTCTCTTGCTGTCTCCTCCTGTGGCTTCTAATTCTGTGTCCAAATTTCCTTTGCTTATAAAGACTCCTGTTAGACCATATTAAGGCCCACTGTGTTTCAATTTGTCTTCATCTTGATAGGATCTTTGAAGATCCCATTTACAAATGAGTTTATACCCACAGAACCAAGGTTAGGACTTGACTATGTCTCTATAAGGTCATAGTTCGATCCCCAACAATGGTTTTTTTTTTTTTTTTTTTTTTTTTAATATTCTAACTTCAAAATAGCATTTGCAAAAATAATAAAAAATAAAAATAAATAGCATTTGCCCACATATGAAAAATGTTTTGAAAGAGGAACCTTTTTCTGTTCCCATTCCCACCCCCATTCTTGTCAGAGTTCAGACCTTGGGAAGTCTCAGGCTCTGCTCATATTGGAATCATCCGGAATCCTTGGGGCTGAGCCTTTGAGTTGAAACACCACCCCCACACCTCCAGGGTGGGCTGATTTTCACCGACAGTAGAGAGTGGTAAATCTCTAAAGGGACCCAAGTCACTCCTGCTTTCCATCCTGGAAGTCCTGGACCCTCAGAATGGCTCAACAAATATTTTTAACTGACTACCAGGTTTGGGGAAAAGCATAAATTTTAATTGCCTATGTAACTTTTATCACATAAATGTAATAATTTATTTTCCTTTAGCCAGGCACTCAGGTTGTTTCCAATTTGCCCTATCACAAATAAACATATTTGTACATAAATCTTTTTTTTATTATTATTCATTTATCCCCCCCTTGCTGCTTGTGCTCGCTGGGTCAGCCAACCACACCGTGCGGGCGGGCCTGCCCTTACCAGGAGGCCCCGGGAACTGAACCCGGGGCCTCCCATATGGTAAACGGGAGCCCTACTGATTGAGCCACAGCCGCTTCCCTGTACATAAATCTTTGATCCATTTCTGATAGTTCCAGTGGAAAGATTTCTAGAAGATTGACCACTGGGCCAAAGGGTGCAAACATTTTAAAGTTGCTTGATAGTTACTGTATTGCCAAATTGCTTGCCAGAAAGTTAATACCGATTTACTCTCCCATGAGCATAATCTTTAGAAGGCATTGTTAATGCTTAATGTTTTCACTTAGGGTGAGAATGTGAAAATTTCATAGAATAGAATTGAATGGGAAACTAAAATATGAATTTATTTTAAAAAGTGGAATTGGAACAAGCAATAAAATTTTGTATCTGATGCTAAAAATTGGTGTCCTTTAGAATAATACTTATAGAAAGCAAACTACCATTGAGGAAGCTTTGCAGATAATCTTTCAGATATTTCCAGGTAAAGAAAAATCTGAATGCAAAACGTGAAAGAGGAGTAGGAAAAAAACAGAATCTCTGTCAAATCACTTCTAAGAAAGAGGAAGAGAAGCAAAAAGGCAATATGAGCCAAAGCTAGAAAACAACTTAAGAACAGTATGGAGAGGTTTAAGAAACACATTGAAGGAGAAAATCATATTATGGAAAAATGCTTTATGCTCTAATGTGGATGGGGAACATGGATGGAGGTGATCCTATAAGATTTTGGAATCACCCGTTAAATTTTCACTGATGTGAAATGATGGAATATTATGCAGCTGTAAGAAGAAATGAAGTCATAAAGCATATGGCAACATGGATGAACCTGGAGGACATTATGTTGAGTGAAGCAAGCCAGACACAAAAGGACAAATACTGTATGAATGCATTACTATGACCCAAATATATTGTGTAATATATTGTTTGATTAAAAAAAAAAAACTTACATGTATCCATTACATTTAATTGAGAAATGTATATATTTATTCATCTGTGTTTACTTTTTAGTTTTTAATTGTTTATGTTTTCAATTATTAAATGTACAAAATAAAGTAAATAAAAAAAAGAAAGAAAAGGATGAAAACACTGAGGATGAAGGTGGCAGTAGTACTCAGAGGACAGCCTGATGACCTTCCAACATCAGAGACCACTTGTAACCCAAATGCCAACTGAACTCTGCTAGCCCCTTCAAGAGCAGCTCAGATGAGTCTGAGCTCCATTACACCCACTGGTGGTCCAAAGCCAACCAAGCCTGCTAAGGCACTGGGGCATGCATTTCTAAGGGTCTTTCTCCCAGTTCCAGCTTTTCTGAAGCTGTCTTTGTTCTCCAACACATGCATATGTTTCCTTACTCCTATTTCAGCAACCGCCGCTCACACAGAACATTAGTGTGTTCAACTTTGCTAACGATCTGGGGGGGGGTGTCAAAGTGCTCATTATACCACAAACCACTTAAAATTAGATTATACTTTTTCTTGTTCTTAGAAGTCCTTTTGATATTTCCCTTCTGAAAGTTTCTCACTGATCTTTATACCATGCATGACCCTTATTCAAACAATATTCTAGCCTCTCCTCTCCTCTACCCACTCTTTCACCCTCTAGGGAGCACCTCCCCTCTGCACCCCACGCCGAAGACAGTTATTTGTTTTGTTTTTCCAAGTGCAGCCTTTTGGCCCTTTTTGGTTGCCTGAGCCAGAGCTAGCTCCTATACACTTTGGGGGCTCACCTTTCTCCCTAGAGGCTTCTCATGGTATTTCTCAAAACAAAGACAGCTACTACCCCAAGAGGAATACTGCTAATAGATCCTATTGTTGAAAGACATTCCAAAAGATGATTGGATCAAGCACTCTGGTAATTGAGACTCAGAGAGATTAAATGAATTGTCCCAAGCTCATAGAATGAAAAATTGGTGAGAACTAGAATCCAGGTTTTTTATTTCTAAAGCTGTGCCTTTTTCACGTCAAATTGATGTTTACCATGTGATTATGGCTATTCTTTTGCTTTTTTTAATTTTGTGTTTTTGCTTTTTAAATTCTTTTTATTTTTTACTTTTTAAATTCCTCCCTGAGATGGCTTCCTCATCTGTTTGCTCATTGTTTGCACTCATTGTCTGTTTGTTATCTATTTTTTCTTTAGGAGGCACCAGGAACCGAACCCAGGACCTCCCATGTAGGAGGCGGGTGCTCAACGGCTTTGAGCCACAGCCACTCCCCTATGCTTTTTTTTTTTTTTTTTTAAAGATTTATTTATTTATTTATTTATTTACTTTTATCCATTTTTACCACCCCACCCCCACCCCCCATTTTTGCTGTTTCTGTGTCCATTCGCCGGGCAACTCTCCGTGTCCGCTTCCCGCCCTCCCTTCTCATCCTTCTCCTCCTGTCTTCACTGGGATTCGATCCTCAGAATCTCCAATGTGGGAGAGAGGTGTCCTACCGTCTGCGCCACCTGGTTTTTCGGTGCGTCTCATCTTGGCTCTCCCTTGTGTCACTCTCCTATTATGTCATCACCCTGCTGCGTGGCTCGCAGGGCCCGGCAGCCCACGCGCCTTCTATATTTTTCTTTTTTTAATTTTTACCAGGAGATCCCAGGGATCAAACCCAGGTCTCTCCACATGGGAGACGGATGCCCAACCTCCCAAGCCACATCTGTCCCCCTGCTATATCTCTCACGGTTGACCAAAGATACCCAAAGGTAGTATTTTCCCATACAAGATGGTCATATAATAAATCAGGCTTAGTTTATCACCAGCATTCTAAAAACCAGACCTAGGGAGAAAAACTAGGTCTGGGGACACATGCATGGTTTCTAATATAGCAAATGTTTAGCCTACCCTGATTATCACAAATCCCCTATGCTTTTGTTTTTGATGAGTTAATAACTTACTTCAGAGAATATGCTTTAGTCTGTTATCAAAAGCAGCATCTTTGTTGTAATTCTTTGTGCCTTTTGTTTATAGTGACAGTTTTTAGGAGTAACTGAGTTGGAAGATTCAAAATTCCTTATGGCTGGATTCAAAAAGTCAGAGAGCTGGGACAAGCAGCAAGATAGTGGCAGAGTAAGGAGCTCCTAGAGTCATCTCGTGCTACAGGACAGTTAATAATCACCCAGAGGGAAGCGGCTGTGGCTCAATCAGTAGGGCTCCCGTTTACCATATGGGAGGCCCCGGGTTCGGTTCCTGGGGCCTCCTGGTAAAGGCAAGCCTGCCCGCACGGCGTGGTTAGCTGACCCAGCGAGCACAAGCAGCAAGGGGGGGATAAATGAATAAATAAATAAAATCTTTAAAAAAAAAAAAAAAAAAAAAAAATAATCACCCAGAGCTACCTAAAGCACCTGTTTGGGGGCTCCGGGAGACCAGAAGAGCATCCTGCAATATCCTTGAAAGAATGGAAGGAGGAGAATGCACATCTGCAGAGAAGATTCGTAAGTAGAGCACTACACACTGTGGAGGCCTGTGCCTATCCTCCGCTGGCAGCACAAGCTACCTCGGGAGCTATTCCGTGGCTGGAATCGGAAGCTCCATTTCCCAAAAAGAGGGGAGGAAGAGACAGTTGGGCACCAACTTCAGCTACTGATTTGTAAATTCGACTGGCTAAAGTATAATTCTAAGAACAGCTAAAGTTTAAACCTGTCCAAGTCAGAAAGAGGCTAGTAGCTGCCATTTTAACTCCACCCCCAGCATGAGGGGAGGTCGGGCTGATTGAAAATCACAGTGACGGTAAAGGATGGCTTCTTTCCACCCAAATTGGACTGCAGCCCTAGCCTAGGCTTCAGCCCTACCTCTGGAAGGGAGGAAGCTGGTGGGACATGCACCAGCCTTTCCTGGTAACTGCAGGTACACTCGGATGGCACAGACTGAATAGTCAGAAGTCTACCAGGGTAACTGCAGTCATTTTGGACCCTCATGGCATAGATTGCTGCCCACACCTGCAGCTTCATCCCTGCCCCAGGCAGGGGAAAAAGGGGTGTGAAGCTTCATCAGTCTTTCTGGGCAACTACAGTCTAGGCCTGCATGACTTGGATTACACACAGCTGTGGCTCTGTCCCTACCCCTGGCAAAGGAGAAAGTTGGGAGAAGCTTCATCAGTCCCTGGGGCAACGTGGGCAGCTTGAGCCTCCACAGCTTATAGTACCAACTAAATCCTTGGTTCCTACTATACAACCAGCAAGGGAAAAGGGCAAGAAAGCCCTAAACCAAAGAGAGAAACTGCACCCAGAATAAATACATCTAGTAAGCCAGATGCCAAGACACCAATAGAAAATTACAACCCATACCAAGAAACAGAAAGATATGGCCCAGTTAAAGGAACAAAATAAGCCTCTAGATGACATGAAGGAGTTGAGACAACTAATCATAGATGTTCAAACAAATCTTAATAAATTCAATGAGATGGCTAAAGAGTTTAAGAATATTAAGAAGACATTTGGGAAGCGGCTGTGGCTCAATCAGTAGGGCTCCCGTTTACCATATGGGAGGCCCCGGGTTCGGTTCCCGGGGCCTCCTGGTGAAGGCAAGCCCGCCCGCATGGCGTGGTTAGCTGACCCAGCGAGCACAAACAGCAAGGGGGGGATAAATGAATAAATAAATTAAAAAAAAAAAAAAAAAAAAAAAGAAGACATTGGAGGAGCACAAAGAAGAATTTGAAAGTATACACAGAAAAATAGCAGAGCTTATGGGAATGAAAGATACAATAAATGAAATTAAAAATACACTGGAATCATATAACAGCAGACTTAAAGAGGCAGAAGAAAGCATTGGTGAGCTTGAAGACAAGGCCTCTAAAAGCAAATATACAAAAGAAAAGAATGGAAAAAATTGAACAAGGTCTCAGGGAAATAAATGACAGCATTTATTTCAGATGTGCAAACATATGTGTCATGGGTGTCCCTGAAGGAGAAGAAGAGGGAATAGGGGCATAAGGAATATCTGAAGAAATAATGGTAGAAAATTTCCCAACACTAATGAAGGACATAGATATCTGTGTCCAAGAAGCACAATGTACTCCCATCTGAATAAATCCAAATAGACCAACTCTGATACACATACTAATCAGAATGTCAAATGCCAAAAACAAAGAGAGAATTCTGAGAGAAGAAAGAGAAAAGCAATGCATAACATATAAGGGATACCCAATAAGATTAAGTGCTGATTTCTCATCAGAAACCATGAAGGCAAGAAGGCAGTGGTATGCTATATTTAAGATACTGCAAGAGAAAATCTTACAGCCAGATTGTCTTTCAAAAATGAGGATGAGTTTAGAATATTCATAGATAAACAGAAACTAGGAGAGTTTATAACAAAGAGACTGGTCTTGCAGGAAATACTAAAGGGTATGCTACATTTTGAAAAGAAAAGACAGGAGAGAGAGGCTTGGAAGAGAGTCTAGAAATGAAAATTATATCAGTGTTTTAGTCAGCAAAAGGGGTGCTGATGCAAAGTACCAGAAATCTGTTGGCCTTTATAAAGGGCATTTATTTGGGGTAGAAGCTTGCAGTTACTAGGCCCTAAAGAGTCCAACTCAAGGTACGATAAGAGGTCTTTTCTCACCCAGAGTCATTTGCCACATGTTGATGCAAGATGGCAGGCAACATATGCAAGGTTCAGCCTTCCTCCTTCCTCTTAAGACTCCTGGTCCAAGTATCTTCCGATCTCAGCTGTAGGCTGGCATAAGGCTTGTCTCTCTCCCTGGGGCTCGTTTCTTTCACACTCAGCTGCTCTGTGTTCTCCTTCTCCATGTATTTACTTCCCTCTCTTTGGTTGAGCATCCGTTTATATAGACCACAGCTGTAGGCTAGCTGTAGGCAGGGACTCAAACCAAGTTGCCCTAATGATGTGGTCAAATAAAAGCCCTAATCTTGATTTAATACACTAAAAGTGAAACCTCTGCATCTAATACAATCTAATACACCCAGAGGAACAGACCAGTTTACAAACACAATCTAATATCTACTTTTCAAATTCATAAATAATATCAAACTGCCACAATCAGTAAAAGTAACTAAAAGTCTCAAAAGAGTGGTGAAAATAAAATATGACAGATAAAATCCAAAGGTCAAAATAGGTGAAATAAGAACTGCCTTTAGAGTAATACACTCAATGTTAATGGATTAAATTCCCCATTCAAAAGACACAGACTGGTGAAATGGATAAGAAAATATGAGCCATCTATATGCTATCTGCAAGAGACTCACCTTAGACCCAAGGATACCAATAGATTGAAAGTGAAAGGCTGGAAAAAGATATTCTACACATGCAGTAACAAAAAAAAAAAAAAAAAAAAAAAAAAAAAGTCAGAATAGCTATACTTATATCAGATGAAATAGTCTTAAAAAAATTTTTTTTTATTTTTAAAAAGATAATTAGATTATATAAATGTTACACAAAAATATAGAGATTCCTATATGCCCCTCTCCTCACACCTCCCACACCCTTCCACATAAACATCCTTCATTAGTGAGACACATTCACTGCAATTGATAAATGCATCCTGGGGCTTTGCCATTAAGCATGGACCATAGTTCACATTATAGTACTCTCTCCCACACAGTTCTGCATGTTATGTGATGATATAAAATGGCCTATATCTGTTATTGCAACATCACTCAGGACGATTCCCAAGTCCCAAAAAAGCCCCTGTATTACAACTGTTTTTCCCTCTCCCTGCCCCCAGAGCCTCCAGTGGCTACTGGCTCCACACCAATGTTGTAATTTCTTCCATTGCTAGAATCACAATATGTCTATGATAGAATACCAGTAAGTCCACTCTAGTCCATAGCTCTTCCCCCAATCCTGAGGATTCTGGGATGATGACATCCTCTCCATCTCCAATTGAGGGGGATTATATCCCATGGGGAAGATGGATGGGAATATCCTGCCTGCAGCTGCAGACTCTCTCCGTTCCCTGGAATGGCTGTTGTCCATCATCATCTCCCCGCCAGTTGTCCTGGGTGAGTCCAATGAACTGTAGAGAAGGTGTTGCAACTTTGCCGAGGTTCCGGGCCCAGCTGGCACATGGACAGCCCAAAGACTTGAATCTCTGGATGTACACTTACAAACTCCAGCACCAAGTATAGGTTTAAATAGAAGGGACAGATGAGCCATGTGCAGGGAAGAAATAATTGAGTCCAACTCTGTCACTCTCAGGAGCACAAACTCCAAAGTAGGGCCCACTGGCAAGGCATCACACTCCGAAGCTATCCGCCTTGATCATAGGACCTGGGTGTCTCCAGAGCCCTCAGAAGCCCCACTATTTGGGGTAGTATCCACTTTGGAAGTCTATGAGATTCTGCTGAGATGTGCGTAAGCGTTACCTCTGGGATGACCTCCCAACTCACTTTGAAGTCTCTTAGCCATATAAACTCATTTGTCTTTACCTTTTCCCCCTTTTTTTCGAGGTCTTTTTCCAGTTGCAGAAATAGGCTTTAAAAGACACTAGTAATGCTCAATCTGAGGAGGAAGTCAGGGGAAAAATTCCATTTACAATAGCAACTAAACGAATAAAATATTTAGGAATAAACTTAACCAAGGATGTAAAGCACTTGTATTCTGAAAACTACCATGCATTGTTAAAAGAAATTTTTAAAAAGATCTAGATAATTGGAAGAACATTCCATGCTCATGGATTGGAAGACTAAATATCATTAAGATGTCAATTCTACCCAAATTGATATACAGATTCAATGCAATCCCTATAAAAATTCTACCAGCATTTTAAAAATAAATGGAAAAAACAATTATCAAATTTATTTGGAAGGGTAAGGGGTCCCAAATAGCCAGAAACATCTTAAAAAGGAAAAGCAAAGTTGCAGGACTCTCACTTCCAGACTTTAAATCATATTACCTCTTCTACAGTGGTAAAAACTGTACATGGTACTGGCATAAAGACAGACACATAGACCAATGGAACTGAACTGATGGTTCAGAAACAGACCCTCACCTATATGGTCAAGCAAGAACCACAAAGCTTCTAGAAGAAAATGTAGGAAAATATTTTCAAGACCTGGTGGTAGGTGGTGTATTCTTAAAGGAGATAAGAGGAGGATTGAGACGGACTACTGATACTTAATGTATGCAGAAGTTTTGATTAACTTTACTGTAAAAGTATGGAAATGTATAGAGTTGATGGTAACATATTATAGTAACATCTGGTTTATAAATGGGAATGTGACTGAAAATGGTAGTCTAGGGATGTAATTGTCAATTGAAAGAAAGCTAGAGAATAATCTAGGGTCAGAATAACAGTGAACCCAGAGGTGGATGAGAATTGTGGTTGATAGTACAGATGCAAGAGTGTTCTTTGTGAGCTAGAGCAGATGTACATCACTACTGCAGGATAGAGAGAATGTGGGGAAGCATGGGAAAAATACAACTGGAGTGACTTATAGATTGTGGTTAACAACAATACTGTAATATTCATGCATCTATGCCAAAGATGTACTGTGTTGATAATGGGGGAGTATGGAAAAATTGTGCCAAATGTACGTTATGGACCATGGTTAGTGGTAACGGTCTGATGATATTATCTCATAATCTATAACGGTGTGGTGTGTTGATGGAGGGGTGTTGTATGGGAGTTCTGTATATATGCATGATTGTTTAGTACGTTCATAAATTCTGTAATAAAAATATATTTAAAAAATAATATTAGGGTGGGTTGGGGGGAAAATACACCAAAGGTAAGATAGGGACTATTGTTCAGTAGTAAGATTTTGGTGCTATTCTTTCATAATTTGTAACAAATGTCTCACAACAATGCAAGGTGTTGTTGGTGGGGTGATATATGGGACCCCTGTATGATGTTATGCATGTTTGCTTTGTAAGTTCACAACTTTTACTATACACTTGTTTATGTATGTTCATGTATAAAGGATATAATAATAATAATAGGGTGGGTTGTGGGGAAAATACACCAAATGTAAGATACTTTGGTTAGTAGTAATATTTTGAGAATGCTCTTTCTTTATTAGTTAAAAATGTTTCACAACAATGCAAGGTATTGATGGTAGGGTGAGGTATGAGAGCTCTGTATGATGTTATGCATGTTTGATTGTAAGTTCACAACTATTACTATACATTTATTACTTATGTATCAGTGATATACTTCAATAAATTTTTTAAAAATCTAAAAAAAAAAGTCAGAGAACTGCTAAGTTGAATAGTATAATAGACCTTGTGGATATAGTAATTACCCATCCATACCTTACCCCTTCCCCTTCTCTTAGAAAAGTTAAGACAATGTGAATATTCTCGCTGACCTGATTTTGTGATAATCAGGGTAGGCTAAACATTCGCTATATTAGAAATCATGCATGTGTCCCCAGACATAGTTTTTCTCCCTAGGTCTGGTTTTTAGAATGCTGGTGATAAACTAAGCCTGATTTATTATAAGACCATCCTGTACGGGAAAAGACTGTAACTTTGGGTATCTTTGGTCAATCTTAAGAGATATAGCAGGGTATAGCCATTGGGCAATTTGATGTAATTTTGAATTCCAAAAAATATATATTGGATTATGCTTGTAAACTAATCTGTTCATCTGGGCATGATTAAGTTATGATTAGGGCATTGACTGGGCCACATCAGTAGGGTGTTGAGCCCCACCCCTTGGTGGGTGGGGGAATCAAATATAAAAGGCATGGCAAAGGACAGTGGGAACAGTTTTGATGTTGGAGTCTTGAGCTGGAGCCCTGGGAAGTGAGAGAGCTTTCATGAGTAAGGAGAGAAGGCCCTGGGATAGAGACAAGCCATTCGCCTGAGAGTTCACAGCTGGCCTTGTGGAGAGAAGCAAAGCCTAGAGAGCCTCATAGTCTACAGCTGACCTTGGGGAGGAAACAGAGGAGCTAAGCCCGGAGAGAAACGCAGCCCCGGGAAGAGAGGAACCCAAGAAGCCTGAACCCTGGCAAACATCAGCAGCTGTCTTGCTCCAACATGTGGCAATGGACTCTGGTGAGGGAAGAAACTTATGCTTTATGGCCTGGTAACTGTGGACTTCTACCCCAAATAAATACCCTTTATAAAGACCAACCGATTTCTGGTATTTTGCATCAGCACCCCTTTGGCTGACTAATACAGAATTTGGTATGAGGAGTGGGGAAGTGCTTTTGCAATTACCAAAATGTTGGAATGATTTTATAAATGGGTAAGGAGTATTTTTTGAAGAAATTGTGAAAAGCTTGATGGAAAAGGCCTAGATCACTTTGAAGAAACTGTTGATAGCAATATGGATGCTAGAGAGACTTTCTGTGATGCCTTAGAAATAAATGATGAAACTATTATTGGAAACTGGAGGAAAGGCGATCCATGTTTTAAAATTGCAGAGAACTGGTGTGGCTCAAATGGTTGGGCGTCCGTCTGCCATATGGAGGGACCTGGGTTCGATCCCCGGGACGTACCGGTAAAATAAAAAAATAAATAAATAAATAAATAAATTGCAGAGAACTTAGCAAGATTAACTCCTGGTGTTATATGGAAGACAGAATTTGAAAATGGCAAACCAGTGCATTTAGCTGAAGAACTTTCCAAGGTAAACTCAGAGAATGTGGCTTGGCTTCTCCTTGCAGCTTATAGCAAAATACTAGATGAGTGAAATACACTAAGGACTGAACTTTGGGGCACAAAGAAAACAGAAACTGATTCTGGAACTTCCATGTTTATGGAAATCAAGTTCCCAAATGAAAGTGTCCCGTTTGAAGACTTAGCTAAACCTGGAACTTGTAAATCAGGATTGAAGATGCAGTTATCTCAGAAAGACTTGTGGAAAGTCTTACTGTCTGATGGCTTGGGTCCCTGCTTCCTGCATGCTAAACCAACAAAGTTTTTGAGAGAGCTGTATGAACAAAACCACTGTCAGCTTGGACAAAAGAGGACATGGATAGAAAAGATTGAAGGAGAAACAGCTTTAAGAAGAAACCCTTGGAAGCTGAGATCTGGAATTAAGACATCACCTTGGGCCAAGAGAGGAGCCCCACCCATGTGTGCAGAGGGGTGAGTTTGCCCTAGCAGTTGAAGAGGGTGGATGTTCCCACCAGATGTTCAGGAACAGTTTTGCTGCCTCAGGGTACAGGGGGTGGTGGTGGAGCACATTCCTCAAAGATTAGGGCAGTTAAGGTCAGCACCCCATAGGTCTGAGAGGGGTGCTCCTGTCCCCTATGGATTAGAGAAGGCCAGGTGGTCAACTTATTGCTCTGAGAGGGTTGAGCCTGTATGCCAAAGGTTAGGGGGAATGTTGTTTTCACCTCACTGTACTGGGGGGGCTAAGACTCTAACCCAAAGAGTGGGTAAGGTATGGCAATCACCTCAACACTCTTGGAGGGTGAGGTCTGGAGCTTGGTTGACATCCAGATGCTTGATGAGGGTGGAACCAAGAAAATGGCCACTGGGCAAGCCTGTGGAAAGGGTGGATCCCCCTGTGGCCATAAGGAGAAGAAACCATCATCTTAAGAATGACTCTCAGACTTTGAATGGAAGATGCCCTGCTGGTTTACTGAATTGTAGAGGATACATGACTCATTTTTAACATCCCAATTTCTTCTTATGATAATGAAAATGTTTATCCTTTGTCTTTCCATTTGTGTATTGGAAGCAGTTTAATGGTTTTGTAATTTTCAGAGGTCTAGGACTTTGCCCCAAGACAAACTGTATTTCTTTAAACTGCCTATGATATGATTTTGTACTTGAATTGTTACTGATTTAAGGATTTTTGAATATTGTATTTTTGGAATTCAGAGGGTGGAGTGCAGCTGTTGGGCAATTTGATGTAATTCTGAATTCCAAAAAGATATATTGGATTATGCTTGTAAACTGATCTGTTCATCTGGGCATGATTTTTATGATTAGGGTGGGCCACATCAGTAGGGCATTGAGCCCCACCCCTTGGTGGGTGGGGGAATCAAATATAAAAGGCATGGCAAAGGACAGTGGGAGCAGTTTTGAAGTTGGAGTCTTGAGCTGGAGCCCCGGGAAGTGAGAGAGCTTGGTCGTGAGTAGTAAGGAGAGAAGGCCCTGGGATAGAGACAAGCCATTCGCCTGAGAGTTCACAGCTGGCCTTGTGGAGAGAAGCAAAGCCTAGAAAGCCTCATGGTATACAGCTGACCTTGGGGAGGAAACAGAGGAGCTAAGCCCGGAGAGAAACGCTGCCCCAGGAAGAGTCTGAACCCTGGCAAACGTCAGCAGCTGTCTTGCCCCAACATGTGGCCAATGGTCTTTGGTGAGGGAAGAAACTTATGCTTTATGGCCTGGTAACTGTGGACATCTACCCCAAATAAATACCCTTTATAAAGACCAACTGATTTTCTGGTATTTTGCATCAGCACCTTTGACTGACTAATACACAGGGGGACAGATGTGGCTCGGTTGATTGGGCATCCGTCTCATATATGGAGGGACCTGGGTTCAATCCCCGGGACCTTCCAGTAAAAATAAAAAAAAGAAAAATATAGAAGGCGTGTGGACTAATAGGCCCAGTGTGCAGGTATGCCGCCAGGCCCGGCGAGCAGGTGAGCCGCCGGGCCCAGTGAGCGGGTGCGCTGCCAGGCCCTGCAAGCCACGCAGCAAGATGATGACGTAACAGGAGAGTGACACAAGGGAGAGCCAAGACGAGATGCACCGAGAAACCAGGAACTAAGGTGGCACAGGCGGTGGGACGCCTCTCTCCCACATCAGAGATTCTGAGGATCGAATCCCAGTGAAGAGAGGAGGAGAAAGATGAGAAGAGAGATGAGATGAGATGAGAGCTGCCCAGCGAATGGACACAGAAAAGCAAAAATGGGGGGTAAAATGGATAAAAGTAAGTAAATAAATAAATAAATCCTTTAAAAATGTATAGGGGAGGAAGATACAGACTATAATTAATGGTAATATTTTGACAATGCTCTTTCATGATTTGTTAACAAATGTTTCACAACAATTTAGGGTGTTTGGGGCAGGAGGTGATGTGTGGGAGTCCTGTATGATGTTATGCATGTTTGTTTTATAAGTTCATGATGTTTACTGAACACTTTTAGTTTATGTATATTCATGTATGACTGATATACTTCAATAAATTGTTTTCAAAAATAGAAAAAAAAGTAAGACAGATCAGATGAAAAGTTTAGAGTTTGGAATAATGCTAATTTTAAAATTGAACCAGATTTCCCTTTGAATTCCATTACTAATTTGATGTACAGAAAAAAAAAATGTTTTGCCCATAAGATAAATACTATTTAAGACGGCAACAAGATTTTATAAACTAGTCTTTAAAAATAAAATTCAAAGCCACAAAGTACATGTATCCTACTATACTGAAACCACATTGATATTTTATAAAGCTGCAGAAACTCCACCTTCTTGGTCTGGAGCAAAAGATGCTCACTGGCACACTGCCTAACTTTTACATTTAGTCTTTCAGTCTAGTCTGAACCCAGGACAAACTCTCCCTTAGAGAGCATTACAGGAATGAGTTAGCTATTTGTTTATTTTCACTTACCTGGGGAGGGCTGCTAATAGCTATATGTTAGTTTTCCTTTTAAAGTAGCAACAACCACAAAGAAGTGCTACATGTGTGTTATTTAATATTGCTCATTTGAAGAATAACAAACTTCAGACAAAAACAATTTTACTTTTGGCATGGTACTTAGCTGTTCCTTCTGACAATAATTAGCTAATCGGATCAGCTGTTTTGAAGACCACTTCAGGGGTGCGATTGATTGCTAAACATGTTTTTCACATAAAGAAGGGTGATTTTTAAAATACTGTTATCTAGGAGGGTATATGTATTAGTCAGCCAAAGGGGTACTGACGGAAAGTACCTTTTATAAAGGGTATTTATTTGGGACAAAAGCGTGCAGTTACAAGGCCCTAAAGCAGGGGTTCTTAACAAGGGGTCTGAGAGCTTGAATTGAAATTTAAAAAAAAATTATTCTTGTGGGGGTGTGTTGGTGCCGGTGTGGTATATTTATTAAATAATACACAGTATAGTGTGGGCTTAGTAAGGGGTCTGTGGTTTTCACCTGACTGGCAAAGGGGTTCATGGAACAAAATAGGTTGAGAACCCCTGCCCTAGAGAGTCCAACTCAAGGCTGCTTTCTCATCAAAGTCAACTGCCATGTGTTGAAGCAAGATGGTGGGCGATCTCTGCCTGGTCTCTCCTTCCTTTTTCCTCTTAAGGCTCCGTGGGCCAGCTTTCTCCAATCTTAGCTGTAGGCTGGCATAGGGCTCATCTCTCAGGGCTTCCTATATCAGTCTGGCATAGGGCTCATTTCTTTCTAGGTCTTATCAGCTGCTCAGCTACTCTGTCCTCTTCAGCTGCAACTATCAGGTGAATGGCTCATCTGATAGATCAAAACTGACAAAGTTGTCTCCTCTTCCATGTCTATGGAGCTCTCTTTCTTCCTGTGCCTTCTTCCATGTTTCCTTGAGTGCATGCCCATTTATCTAACCCACCAGGGGGGCGGGGCCTCAACCCTGAGTCATGCCCTACTGACATGGTCGAATCAAAGCCCTAATCTTAACAGGTAATTTAATCAAGACATGTCAGCTGAATCTAATGCATTCAAAGATTATCATACCCAGAGGAATAGATTAGTTTACAAACACAATCTCTCTTTTGGGGATTGTATTAGTCAGCCAAAGGAGGTGCCGATGCAAAGTACCAGAACTCTGTCGACTTTTATAAAGGGTATTTATTTGGGGTAAAGCTTACAGTTACCAGGCCTTAAAGAGTCCAACTCAAGGAACATAATAGGTACGTTCTCACCAAAAGTCTTTTGCCACATGTTGAAGCAAGATGGAGGGTGTATTAGTCAGGGTTCTCTCGGGAAACAGAATCAGCAGGAGATATCTGTCAATAATATGGAATTTTAAAAGAGTCTCTCATGCGACCGTGGGGATGCACAAGTCCAGGTTCTGCAGGCAGGCTGCAAACCAGTGGCTCCGATGAAAGCCCGATGAAAGGTCCTTGATGAGTTTCTGTGAGAAGTTGCCTGTCCAACGAGGAGCTGGGAAATTCTCTCTGAATGTTGAAATCACTTCCACTTTTAAGTCATTCAACTGATTGGGTAAAAGCACCACCCATTGATAATGTAATCTCCCTGATTGATGCAGATGTAATCAGCCATCCACGCAGTAAACTCACTGGTGATTGAAGTCCATAAATGCTCTTGTATTACAATTAGCCCAGCGCTTGCTGGAACAAACACCTGGACACAACTACTTGGCCGGGTTGACACATTAGCCTAACCATCACAGAGGGCAATGTCTGTGAGGATTCAACCTTCCTCCTTCCTCTTAAGGCTTTGTGGTCCCAGATCCTTCCTTTCTCACCTATAGGTTAGCATAAGGCTCGTCTCTTTCCTTGGGGCTTGTTTCTTTCCGTGCTCAGCTGCTCTGCTCTCTTCACAAGGTCAGCTGTAGGCTATCAGACTCATTCCCTCCCTGGGGCCTCTGCCATGTCTAATGGAGCCTTCTCTCCTTCCTCATATATCTGGTTCTCTTTGTATTTATTTCCCAGGGCTCCAGCATCAAAACTTCAACTGTCTCCTCTATTGTGTCATTTTCTTTCTAGGTCCCCACTCACCAAGGAGGCGGGGATGCAACATCCTACTGATGTGGCCCAATCAAAGCCTTGATCATAATTTAATCAAGTAAAAGTGAAACCTCTGAATCTAATACAATCTAATATGCCCAGAGGAACAGACCAGTTTACAAACACAATCCAATATCTATTTTTGGAATTCATAAACAATACCAAACTGCTACACAGATTCATAAATAATCTCAAACTACCACAATATATGCCCAACTTGTCTAACATATTTAAACTTCTATAAATTAATCAATAAAGAACCCACAGATATCTGAGATATAACATGGGTAACTCCCATTAAAATCAGAATTTAATGCACTTTTAAACCATTTCTACCCATTCTAATAATGAAAATTGCCATTGCTTTTTAAGATTTGGAAAAGAAAATTTTCAAAAACCAATAGCCAGATGTGTATTGATCATAAAACAAATTACTGAGGCAGATGTCATTTGTTAAATATGTTGATGATGACAATTTCATGAAGATATAACTTTTCTGAAGTTGAATAATATAGTAATATTTTCATCCAATTCTCCCTTCTTCCTCGTCTCAGAAATGTTATAAGAACCATTGAGGTATTTTCTCTGAATGGCTTTGAATAAAAGGTTTCACCTTTTATTGTATCTTGTACCAGACAGTTCTTTATTGTGCCTTCTCTATCAACATTTCCAGAAAATGCCAACAATGATGGACTTCCAAAAATTTTGCTTAGGTTTCTTTTAAACTCATGTGGTAAGTCCAATTCCTTTCTTGGGAAAAGTTAATAAATAACAACTCTGGTTTTGAGACAGCAGGTCTAATTTCTTCCTCTGGCACTTTCCCCAATGTCCCTCAGTCCCTTCTTTTGTATATATTTGTTAGAAAAAAAGTTAAAATTAAATTTATATTAATTTAACACATCTTACTAGCACCTTCTCTGTGTCTTGCATAGATGTTTCAAAAGTGCATAGGACAAATTCTAAGTGTCCAGTGAAGAGGATCTGAATAGAACTGAACAATAACGACTACCTTCATTTCTATAATTGACCTGCTGGTTCTGTCTAGCTCAAACTCTTGGCCTTTCCAGTTCTAAAGGTCATACCTTGCTGCAGAACTGACTATATAGTCTCATTTTATTCTGCTGGGGTCAGATCACAGTAAGAATCATGTTTAGTTCTGGGGTTCACCAGCTTAAGCATATGCAAAGGTGGGTGATCAAAATGGTGAAGAGTGAATCCTGGTTTATAGGGAGAAAGTAGAGGGACTGAGGATGGTCTGTAGAAAGGCCATGCTTATTTTATTGATACATGGACGGGCTGGAAGGACTGGGAAGAGACTCTTTTGCATAGCTCCACAAAGCATTACCAAGAAGAGCAGCATCTCGCCTTACCTCCCTGAGCCTCGTTTCAAATAAGCTAGTGAGCTTGATGATCTCAAAGATTCCTTTTAGCTCTAAATAGTTTTATGAGTCCATAATTAATAGGAAAGTGATTTCAGTTCAGTTTAAGGAAAAGCTTTCTTCTAATCAACCAGTCTTCTGATAACAGGCAGCTTTAAGAGGTAGTGAACTCTACATTGGTATGGACAGAGTTGGGGTGACCATGTGTCAGGAGCCCTGTGGTAAGAGATGAATCCACTATATGGATGGACCAAATAACTGAGAAGGTCCTTTCCAGCTTTGTCTAGAAACTCTTCTTGGTTCAACTAGTTGACAGGAGAGCAACCTCCATTGTAGAGATGCTAAAGCACTCCAAGTCCAAATATCAGCAGAAGGAGGGAAATCCCAGCAATCAGGGTAGTAACATCCTTTTAAAAAAGTATTTATTTATTTATTTATTTTTCTCCACACCTCCCCCCCCCATTGTTTTGCACTCACTGTCTGCTCTCTCTGTTATGTGCTCATCGTCTTTTTTTCTTTCTTTCTTTTTTTTAAGAGGCACCAGGAACTGAAACTGGACCTCCCATGTGGGAAGGAGGTGCTAAATGGCTTGAACCACCTCTGCTCCCAGGGCAGTAACATCCTAATCTACCATCTGCTGAGTGACAGGCCTGGTGCCAAGTACTTGACATATAGCATCTCTAACCCATATAGCAATTCCATGAGGTAGATATTGTGCTCCTTTTTTTTTTTTTTTAAAGATTTATTTATTCCCCTCCCACCCCCCACTGTTTTTGCGCTTGCTGTCTTCTCTCTGTGTCCATTTGCTGTGTGTTCTTCTGTGTCTGCTTGTCTTCTCTTTAGGCAGGAACCGATTCTGGGACCTTCTGGAGTGTGAAAGAGACGCTCAATCTCTTGCGCCACCTCAGCTTCCTTGATATTATGCTCCTTTTTGAAAAGGGAATTGAGACTCAGAGAAGCTAAGTATCTTTACCAAGGTCACACAGCTAGTAAAGTGAAAGTTCAAGAACTAAAGTCTAGGTCTGCTGATTCCAATCCATCGCTATCCATTAATCTTTCCTGTCTGAGGAGAGGTATACAATGGGAGGAAGCAAAGAAGACAGAAAGTCAGAGAAACCAAGTGCAGTATAAATTAGAAACCATGAACTAGGGACTAGACTTCCATGGCCTATGGGTTTGACAGGCCACTATCAAATATACCAATAATGGACATTTAATTGTAAAACAAGGGACTCCTGATATTTCTGCTGACATGACATGACCTAAAACACATGGCCTCAATCATTCTCCAAGGCCCACCACCTGGACTGACATACTGTAAAATCCCTTGCAATTTAAGCTCACAAGGGAAAGATGGATCATAGCTTCCATGAGCCAAAACACAACTCTAAGATATTCTATGCAAACTCAAGTGGCCTCTCTGTCCACACTCCTTTAAGATTTATAACACTGAGCAAGTCTGGATACACTTGATTCCAATATGACTTCTCAGTTATGGTCCATGTATCATCTGCCAGATTCACTTGGGGCATGATTAAAACAGATTTCTAGGCCCCACCCAAGTCCACAGAATCCATCACTAGGGGTAGGGCCCTCGAATATAAATTTTTAGCAAATACCCCAGGTAATTCAAATGTGCATTGGAGTTTCAAAACCATTGACTCTTTCTTTTTTTAAAGATTTATTTATTTACATTATCCGTTTTAAAAACCCCCCTCCCTCCCCATTTGCTGTTTTGTGTCCATTCGCTGGGCAATTCTCTGTGTCTGTTTCCTGCCATCTCTTCTCATCCTTCTCCTCCAGTCTTTGATCCTGGAGACCTCCGACGTAGGAGAGAGGTGTTCTGCCGCCTGCACCACCTTGGTTCCTGGTTTTCGGAGCTTTCAGAGCATCTCGTCTTGACTCTCCCCTGCGTCTCTCCCGTTACGTCATTATCTTGCTGCATGGCTCCCGGGGCCTGGCGGCTCACCGGCACACAGAGCCTGGCAGCCCATGCGCCTTCTAAATATATTTTTTTATTTTACCGGGAGGTCCTGGGGATCGAACCCAGGTCCCTCCATATGGCAGATGGACGCCCAACCATTTGAGCCACATCTGCCCCCCCCATTGACTCTTTCTTGATAGGTATTGGTAGCTAAAGATCAGGGGATCTAACTAGACAAGGCACAACCGATCTATCAATGCATTTTACTAAGCCATTCCCTGAGAGAGAGAAGAGTAAAAAACTGAATAGGAAGAAACTGACCCTTTTTTCCCTTTATAAGGAAACCTGGGAATGGTATATGAAATTCCTATATTGAAAGGAAATATAGAGTAGTGGTTAAAAGGTAAGCTTTGGAGTAAACTCTAGGTCATGACCTAGTTATGTGTCCATGGGTAAGTTACTTAGCTCTGAATCTCAGATTTCTTAGCTGTAAAATGGGGATAATAAGACCTATCTCAAAGAATAGTGAAGAGTACATGAGCTCTTGCATGTAAAGCCCTTAGCACTAAGCCAGGGGCAGAGTACATTCTCAATCATTTAATTTTTTAATAAAAATCTTTTTGTTTCCTTTGAGATGGCTCCCTCTTCTGTCTGCTTGTTGTCTGCTCGCTGTGTCTGCTCGTTGTGTCTGTCTGTTGTATACTCGTGTCCACTCATTGTGTCTGCTCGTTGTGTCCTCTCCTTTTCTTTAGGAGGCACTGGGAACCAAACCTGGGACCTCTCATATGAGAGGCGGGCACCCAACTGCCTGAGCCACATCCACTGTCAGTCATTTCATATTGAGGACATCAACATAAAATAGAAATTGGAAAATTATAATAATAAAAAAACCTTTAAATAAGAAAAGGCAAATATCCACAGGAAGCAGAACAATGGAAACCATGAAGTTTGAGTGATCTAGGGATGTTTTGTTACAGAATGGACCAATTTACATCTACCCAGCCACTTTATGATGCTAGATAGCCAGCTCAAAAGCCACCACCTCCATACAGTCTGCCAGGCTCCCCTCACTGGGAATATCCCAGAACTCTCTTCAGGTATTTATCACTTTTCAATCTTTATTGTAATTATTTGGCTCATGTTCCTTTAAACCATAAATACATTCATTTACTAAAGTTGTTTGTTATTTTATTGTTTTATTGCTATCATGCTTTACATTTACATTTACATTTACATACTTAAATGTATTACAGTACTATGTAGATAGTTTCCATGTGTCCCTCCAAATCCACTCTCTACCCTCTCTGCCCTATTGTGGCTGACCGTTAAAAATAGCACTAATGGGCTCCCTTGTCCTCGGCCTATAGCTTTGGTTCAGTCTTTAGGGGGAACTGGCAGGAGTGGGAAGAGAGTAAAGTGAAAAGGATATTTATTCCTTCAGTTCTCAACTTGTCATGCTGCAATGAGCAGAGTCTACTCTACCAACGTCCCTGGTTTCCACTGGGCAGTCCTTCCCTCTAGCTCTCTTGGGCAGAGAGGTAATAATGGCTTCCTGTTGCTGCCAGTGGCAGCACTTATTTATGTCCCTCAACCCTACCACACCTTTAAATAGTCCTTCTATTACATTTTCTGTTATCCTAAAAGTGACATCTGTTTCCTAACAGGACCTTGACGAATATATGTACTAAAAGCCTTATTTTAAAAAAAAAAGTCTCCTCATTCATGTAGCTCTTTTCCATGGTCTTTACTATGTATCTCTAACTAATTTGCTTGTACCATTTCTTGATTTATCAATTGTAGGCATTACCTACTGACTTCCCATCAAGGTCAATGATACTTAGCTTTCCCACATAGTTAGAAACCAATGTTATTCTTAAAAGAGATTGATGTGTGGAAAGACAGCCTTTGAACTTGGATTGATTCAATACTGTAAAGATGTCCATTATTTCCAAATTAACATTATAGTATAGTATAGTATAGTATAGTATAGTATAGTATAGTATAGTATAGTATAGTATA
>JAKSZT010053887.1:43356085-43476888 GCA_026826555.1 Tolypeutes matacus
TAGTATAGTATAGTATAGTATAGTATAGTATAGTATAGTATAGTATAATATAATATAATATAATATAATATAATATAATATAATGCAACCCCAATAAAATACCAACACCTTTTTAAATGTTGACAAGCCAATTATTAACTTCATATGGGAAAACAAACATACAAGAATAACACCATCCCAAAATCCTAAAGATTGAGGAATGAACAAACATAAAGGGGGAATGCAGCTATGGACTAAAGCAGACTTACTATTATTATAGTAATGGAAGAACTTGTAACATTGATACAAAGGCAGTGGTCACCAGGGGTTCTGAAGGGAGGGAGAGGGAAGAATAAGTGTAGCACGGGGCATTCTGGGGATATTGGAATTGTTCTGTATAATATTGCAATGGCAGATACAAGCCATTATAAATTTTGTCAAGACCTATGAAATTGTGTGGTACAAAGTATTAACCATAAGGTAAACTATAGACCATGCTTAGTAGCAATGCTTCAATATGTGTTCATCAATTGTAACAAATATACCACACTAATGAAAGATGTTGTTAATGGGGGAAAGTGTGGAAAGGGGAGGGGGAGGGGGGGTATGAGAATCCCCTATATTTTCCATGTAACATTTATGTAACCTAAAGCTTCTTTAAAAAAAAAAAAAATAAATAAAATAAAAAGAATAGCCAGGAAAACAGTAAAGGAAAAAATCTACAAGGACCACTAACTACCAGATATTAAAACATACAAGAAAGTGTTTATAATTAAACACTGGAGTACAGGCACATGAATAAATTGTCCTATAGAACAGAAAAGAAAATCCAGTAATAGAACAAAGTACCTATGAAACTTTAGTATATGATAAAGGTGGCATCTTAAAACACTTGGCTGAAAAAGGACTTTTAAATAAATGATGCTGGAACAACTAGTTAACCATTCGGAAAACAAAGATAAAATTAAATCCATACTTCATACCACACACAAAAATAAATTCCAAATGGATGGGGGTCTAAATGTAAATATGAAACCACACAAGTCTTATAAAAAAAGGAGGGGTTATGGGAGAAGAGACTGGGAGTTAATAAATAATGGGTATAGGGTCTGTTTGGGGTGATAGGAAAGGTCTGGTAATAGATGGTGGTGAGGGTAACACAACATTGTGAGTGTAATTAATCCCATTGAATAGTATGTTTGGGAGTGGTTGAGATGGAAAGAGTACGTTGTACATATGTTTCCACAATTTAAAAAAAAAACAACTAAAGAGACGATGACAATTAAAGGCAATGCATGATTCTGGATTATATCTAATAAGTGAGGATAAAATTCTCAACAGGACATTATTGGGTCATATGAAAAAATTAGAATATAGATTGAAAGCTTTTCATCAATGTTAAAGTTCTTGAACTTCAGAGCTGTATTTAATGTGGTTACATATGTGAATATCCTTATTCTTAGGAATTATACATGGAAGTATTATGTTTCAAGGAGCATGATGTATACTACTGTGATGGTTAGGCTAATGTGTCAACTCGGCCAGGTAGTTGTGTCCAGGTGTTTGTTCCAGCAAGCACTGGGCTAATTGTAATACAAGAGCATTTATGGACTTCAATCACCAGTGAGTTTACTGCGTGGATGGCTGATTACATCTGCATCAATCAGGGAGATTACATTATCAATGGGTGGTGCTTTTACCCAATCAGTTGAATGACTTAAAAGTGGAAGTGATTTCAACATTCAGAGAGAATTTCCCAGCTCATCATTGGACAGGCAACTTCTCCCAGAAACTCATCAACGACCTTTCATCGGGCTTTCATCGGAGCCACTGGTTTGCAGCCTGCCTGCAGAACCTGGACTTGTGCATCCCCACGGTCGCGTGAGAGACTCTTTTAAAATTCCATATTATTGACAGATATCTCCTGCTGATTCTGTTTCCCGAGAGAACCCTGACTAATACAGAGCATGATGTGTACAACGTACTCTCAAATGTTTAGAAAATTGATAAATAGATAGCTAGATGGACAGATAGATGGATTGATTGATAGAATGATACAGTGAACGTGGCAAAATGTTCAAATTGGTGGCTCTAGGTATATTGGGGGGGTATGTTGGAGCTCTTTGCATAGGTTTTATATTATTTTTGCACCTGTCTTGCAAGTTTTAAACTATTTCAAAATAAAATGTTTAAGGAAAAAAATAATTAAAACAAAAAACTACACTGAGAGACCATTCCTCACCTATCACACTGGCAAAAATTTAAAAGTCTAATCACAAACTATGTTGGCAGACTGTAGGGAAACAGGCACTCTTATACGTGGCTAGTGGGAATGCAAATTGGTAAAACTGCTATTGAGGGGAATTTCACAATATATATTTAAAATACACACATATGAATTACCTCCTTCCCCCACCCCCACCCCATCCCCGTGAGATGGCTCCTTCATCTGTTTTTTCATTGTTTTTGCTCATTGCTCATTGTTTTTGCTCATTATCTGCTTGTTGGATTTTTGTTTTTTTTTTGCTTGTTTTCTGGTTGTTGGTTTTGCTCATTGTCTGCTCATTGTTTTTGCTTGTTGTCTGCTCATTGTTTTTACTTGATGTCTGCTCATTGTTTGTTTGTCTTTTAGGAGGCACTGGAAACCGAACCCAGGACCTCCCGTGTGGGAGGCAGGTGCCCAACTGCCTGAGCCAGATTGGCTCACCTGCATTACCTTTTTAAAAACCTTTTATTGTGGTAACATATATACAACTCAAAAATTCCTATTTTAACCACTTTCAAGTATATAATTCAGTGGTATTAAATATATTCATAATATAGTGCTACCATACCCACCATCCATAATGAAACTTTTTCATCACCAAAAAGAGAAACTATGTACCATTAAGTAATAATTCCCCCTCCCACCCCACCCCCCAAGTAACCTGTAATCAACTTTCTGTCTCTATGAATTCACATATTCTAGGTATTTCATATAAGTGGACTCATACAATATTTGTCATTTTCTGTCTGGTTTATTTCACTCAACATGATGTCTTCAAGGTTCACCTGTGCTGTAGCATAAATCAGAACTTCATTCTTTTTTACGGCCAAATAATATCCCATTGTATGTATATACCACATTGTATTTATCCATTCTTCCATTGATGGACTCTTGGGTTGCTTCCACCTTTTGACAACTGAGAATAATGCTGCTAAGAGTATTGTTGTGTAAATATATCTGAGTCCCTGTTTTCAATTCTTTGGTGTATATACCTAGAAGTGGAATTGCTGGGTAATATGGTAATTCTATGTTCAACTTTCTGAGGAACTGCCAAAATGTTTTCCCCAGTGGCTGCATCACTTTATATTTCCATCAATAAAGGTTCCTATTTCTCCACATCCTAACCAACACTTGCTATTTTCTGTTTTCAAATAATAGCCATGCTAGTGGGTATAGAGAGGTAGCTCATCATGGTTTTGATTTGCATTTCCCTAATGACTAGTGATGTTGAGCACCTTTTCAGGTACTTATTAGCTATTTTTATATCTTCTGTGGAGAAACGTCTATTCAAGTCTCTTAACCATTTTTAAATTGGGTTGGTCTTTTTGTTGTTGAGTTGTAGGAGTTCTTTATATATTCCAGATATTAAGCCTTTATTAGTATATGACTTCCAAGGATTTTCTCCTATTCTGTAGGTTGATCTAGTTTGAATTAATTTTGGTATATGGTATGAGGTAGAGTTCCAATTTCATTCTTCTGGTTGTGAATATTTAGTTTTCTCAGCACTATTTTTTGGAGAAACTATTTTCCACATTTACTGTACTTGGTACTCTTGTTGAAAATCAGCTGGCCATAATGTGTGGGATCATTTCTGGACCTTCAATTCCATTCTATTGGTCTATATGCCAGTATCACACTGTTTTGATTACTGTGGCTTTGTAGTAAGTTTTGAATCAGGAAGTGTGAGACCTCAATTTTGTTCTTCTTTTTAAGATTTATTTGGCTATTTGGGACCCCTTGGGATTCCACACAAATTTGATGATTGGACTTCCCAATTCTTAAAAAATGGCTGCTGAAATTTTGATAGGGGTTGCACTGACTCTATAGATCACTTTGGATAGTATTGCCAACTTAACAATATTAAGTCTTCTAATCAATGGCCACAAGATGTCTTGCCATTATTTAGGTCTTTAATTTCTTTCAGCAGTGATTTTCAGTTTTCAGTATATAAGTCTTTCACCTCCTTGGTTAAATTTATTCCTAGATATTTTAATCTTTTAGATGCTATTGTAAATGGAATTCTTTTCTTAATTTCCATTTTGGATTGTTCATTGCTGGTGTGTAGAAACAGAAGTGATTTTGGGGTGTTAATCTTGACTCTGAAACTTTGCTGAATCCATTTATTAGCTCTTGTGGCAGTTTGATATTATTTATGAGTTCCAAAAAGAGATATTATGTTTGTAAACTGGTCTGTTCCTCTGGGCGTGATACCCTTTTTTTTTTTTTTTTAAAGATTTTATTTATTTATTCATTTATCCCCCCCTTGCTGCTTATGCTCGCTGGGTCAGCTAACCACGCCGTGCGGGCGGGCTTTGCCTTCACCAGGAGGCCCCGGGAACCGAACCCAGGGCCTCCCATATGGTAAACGGGAGCCCTACTGATTGAGCCACAGCTGCTTCCCTCGTGATACCCTTTTAATTATATTAAATTCAGAGGTTTCACTTTTACTTTATTAAATCAAGATTAGGACTTTGATTCGACCATGTCATTAGGGCATGTAGGGTTGAGTTCCCGCCCCCTTGGTGGGCTATATAAACGGACGCTTGATCAAAACATGGAAGTAGATACACAGAGAAGAAGAACACAGAGAGACACAGCTCCGTAGACATGGCAGAGACCCCAGGAAGAGAGACAAGCCTGATAGCTTGCAGCTGAAGAGAAGAGAGCAGCTGAGAAGCCCTGAGAGACCAGCCTTATGCCAGCCTACAGCTGAGATTGGAAGAATCTGAGACCACGGAGCCTTAAGGGGAAGAAGGAAGGCTGAACCCTTGCAGACATCGCCCACCATCTTGCTTCAACATGTGGCCACAGACTTTGGGTGAGAAAGTACCTCTTATGGTACCTTGAGTTGGACTCTTTAGGCCTTGTGAATGTAAGCTTCTACCCCAAATAAACACCTTTTATAAAAGCCAACAGATTTCTGGTACTTTGCATCAGCACCCCCTTTGGCTGACTAACACAGCTCTACTAGCTTTCTTGTAGATTCTTGAAGATGTTCTATATAAAGGATCATGTCATCTGCAAATAGGGCAAGTTTTACTACTTCATTTCCAATTTGGATGCCTTTTATTTCTTTTTCTTGCCTAACATCCTATACAACGTTTAACAGTGGTGACAGTGGGCATACTTGTCTTGTTCCTGATCTTAGAGAGAAAGCTTTTAGTCTTTCACTGTTAAGCATGTAGCTGTAGGTTTTTCATATATGCCCTTTATCATGTTGAGAAAGCTTCCTTCTATTCCTAGTTTTCTAAATGTTTTTATCAAGCAGGGGTGCTGGATTTTGTCAAATGCGTTTTCTGCATCAACAGAGATAATCATGTGGTTATTTCCCTTCCTTCTGTTCATTTAATTCATTTTCTTATGTTGAACTCTCCTTGTATATCTGGGATAAATCCCACTTGATCATGGGATATATTTCTTTTAATGGCTTTTGGATTAGGTTTACTAGAGATTGTTGAGAATATTTCTATGTTGGCCTCATAGAATAAGGCTATTCTATGGAGTCTTCCTACCTCTTCAATTTTTTTTTTGAAAAGTTTGAGTAGGACTGGTGTTAATTCTTCTTGGGATGTGTGGTAAAACTCTCCTGTGAAGCCATTTGGTTCTGGGCTTTTCTTTGTTGGTAGTTTTTGAATACTGATTCAATCTCTTTATAGTTATTGTTTTGTTGAAATCTTCTATTTCTTCCTAAGTCAGTGTAGGTAGTTTGTATGTTTTAAGAATTTGTCCATTTCAGCTAGGTTATCTAATTTATGAACATATAGTTTTTCATAGCATTCTCTTAGCATCAATTTATTTCTGGGGGCTTGGTAGTAATGTCTCTATTTTCATTTCTGATTTTAGCTATTTTTGTTCTCTTTTTCTTTATCAGTCTGGCTAAAGATTTGCCAATTTTATTTTTTTCATACCAACTTTTTGTTTTGTTGATTTTTTTTTTTTTTTTTTTTACTATTTCATTTATCTGCATTCAAATCTTGGGTATTTCCTTCCATCTGCTCCCTTTTGGTTTAGTTTGCTCCTCCTTTTTTATACCCTCCAGTTGTGAGGTTAGGTCTCTGACTGTAAATCTTTCTTTTCTACTGTAAGCATTTAGAGTTATAAATTTCCCTTTGAGTACTGCCTTTGCTGCATTCCATAAGTTTTGGTACATTGTGTTTTCATTTTCATTTGCTTCAAGATATTTCCTAATTTCCTTTGTGAGCTCTTTTTGGAATCCCAAGAGGTCCCAAATAGCCATTAGTTCACAAATTAATGAATTTTCCATTTCTCCCTCTTACTGATTTCTAGTGTGACTCCATTGTGGACAAAGAAGATACACTGTATGATTTCAATATTTAAAAAATTATTGAGACTTGTTTTGTTCTATACTGGAGAGTGATCCTGTGCACCAGAGAAGAATGTATATTCTCTTGTTGATGGGTTAAGTGTACTATTTATGTCTCAGGTCTAGCTGATTTAAATAGTGTATTGTCCAAGTCTTGTATTTCCTATTTGATTTTCTATCTAGATGTTCCATCCATTATTCAAAGTGATGTATTAAAGTCTACCGCAATTAATATAGAACAGTCTATTTCTCCCTTCAAATCTGTCAATATTTACTTTATTTATTTTGGGGCTCTGCTATTAGGTGCATATATATTCATAATTATTATGTCTTCTTGTTGAATTGACCCCTTTATCAGTATATAATGCCCTTCTTTGTCACTTGTAACGGTTTTTTACTTAAAGTTTATTTTATTGGATATTGGCATAGTTAACCCAGCTCTCTTTTGGTTACGAATAGCATGCATATTTTTTTTCAATCCTTTCACTTACAACTTGCTTATGTCTTGAATTTAAGGTGAGTCTCTTGTACACAGCATAGAGTTGGGTCATGCTTTTTTTTTAATAATAATTTTTATTTTTAAAAAAGATACTTAGATTACATAAATGTTACACATAAAATATAGGGATTCCCATATGCCCCACTCCCCACACCCTCCCACACCCTCCCACATGAACATCCTTCATTAGTGTAGCACATTCATTGTAATTGATAAATGCATCCTGGGGCTTTGCCGTTAAGCATGGACCATAGTTCACATTGTAGTCTACACTCTCTCCCACACAGTTCTGCATATTATGTGATGATATAAAATGGCCTATATCTGTCATTGCAGTGTCACTCAGGATGATTCCCAAGTCCTGAAAAAGCCCCTGTATTACAACTCTTTTTCCCTCTCCCTTCCCCCAGAGCCTCCAGTGGCTACTGGCTCCATTATCAGTGTTGTAATTTCTTCCATTGCTAGAATCACAATATGTCTATACTAGAATACCCATAAGTCCACTCTAGTCCATAGTTCTTTCCCCAATCCTGAGGATTCTGGGATGGTGATGTCCACTCCCCCTCTAATTGAGAGGAGGCTTATATCCCAGTGGGTCATGCTTTTTTTATCTATTCTGCCAATATCTGCCTTTGGAGGAGAGTTCAATCCATTTACATTTAAAGTAAATACTATAATGCAGGAGTTTCTTCTATCATTTTGCTATCTAGTCTTTTCAAGTCTTATACTTTTTAAAATTATCTTTTTCTTTATTAGAGAAGTTGTAGATTTACAGAATAATCATGCATAAAATACAGGATTCCCCATATACCATCCTATTATTATCACCTTGCATTGTGGAACATTTGTTAAAATTGATAAAGCACATTTTTGTAATTGTACTATTATTTTTATTTTTTATTTTTTATTTTTTTAAAGATTTTATTTATTTATTCATTTCCCCCGCCCCCGCTGCTTGTGCTCGCGGGGTCAGCCAACCACGCCGTGCGGGCGGGCCCGCCCCCACCAGGAGGCCCCGGGAACCGAACCCGGGGCCTCCCATATGGCAAACGGGAGCCCTACTGATTGAGCCACAGCCGCTTCCCTGTACTATTATTTTTAACACCTTTGTTACAATTGCTGAAAGATTATTAAAGTAGTACTATTAACTACTGTCCATAGTTTACATTAGGTGTAATGTACCTAATGTACCCTATTATTAACACCTTGTATCAGTGTCATACATTTGTTATAACTCATCAAAGAACATTCTTGTACTTGTGGTATTAACTATAGTCCAATGTCTCTAACAGGGTTCACTTTGTTATGCAATCTTATGTTTTATTTTTTAATGTTTACTCTATTAACACATATGACCTAAAGTTTCCCTTTTTAAACACATTCACCTATACAATTCGGTGCTGTTAATCATACTTAAAATACTATGCTACCATCATCACCATCCATTTCCAAACATTTACAATAAACCTAAATAGAAATTCTATACAAATTAAGCATCAACTCCCTATTCTCTAAACCCAGTCTATCCCCTGGTAAACTATAATCCAGATTTTCTCTAGATGAATTTGCATATTACAATAAGTTCCTATCGGTGAGATCATACAATATTTGTCCTTTTGTGCATGGCTTATTTCATTCAACATGATGTCTTCAAGGTTCATCCATATTGTCACATGCATCAGTACTTCATTCCTTCTTACAGTGGAATCATATTCCATTTTACATATATACCACATTTTGTTTATCCATTCGTCAGTTGATGGACACTTGGGTTGCTTCCACCTTTTGGCAGCAGTGAATAACGCTATTATAAACATCGGTGTGCAAATATTTGCTAAAATCCCTGTTTTCAATTCTTCTGGGTATATACCTAGTAGCAGGATTGCTGGGTCATATGGTAATTCTATACTTACTTAGTTTCCTGAGGAACTAACAAATGTCCACAGCAGCTGCACCACTTTACATTCCCACTATACTCTCCAACATGTAGTTTTATGGTTTTATTTCATAGAAATCATTCTAACGGATATGAAATAGCTCACTGTGGTTTTGATTTGCATTTCTCTAATGGCTAATGAGATTGAGCATCTTTTCATGTGCTTTTTATAGAAATATCTATTCAAGTTTTTGCCCATTTTTAACTGCATTTTCTTTTTATTGTTGAAATGTAGGATTTTTTATATAATTTGGATATTAAGCCCTTATCGGATATGGGTTTCCAAACATTTTCTCCCATTGTGTAGGTTGTCTTTTCACTCTTGTGACAAATTTCTTTGATGCACAAAAGTTTTTAATTTTGAGGTGTTCTCATTTATTTTTTCATTTTTTCTTTTGTTGCTTTTGCTTTTGGTGTAAAGTCTAAGAAACCATTGCCCAACAAAAGATCCTGAAGATGCTTCCTTACATTTTCTTCTAGGAGTCCTGATTCTTATATTTAGGTCTTTGATCAATTTTGAGTTAATTTTTGTATATGGTGTGATAGAAGAGTCTTCTTTCATTCTTTTGCATATGGTTATACAATTCTCCCAGCACAATTTGTCAATGAGACCATTCTTTCCCAGCCTTGCCAAATATCAACTGGCATAGATGTGAGGGTCTATTTCTGAACTCTCAATTCGATTCCATTGATCAACGTGTCTATCCTTGTGGCTATACCATGCTGTTTTGACCATGTAGCTTTGTAATATGCTTTAAAGTCAGGTAGTGTGAGCTCACCAACTTCATTCTTTTTCAGGTTGTTTTTGCTATTCCTGGACTCTTACCCTTCCAAACAAATTTGATAATTGACTTTTCCATGTCTGCAAAATAGGCTGTTGGAATTTTGATTGGGATTGTGTTGAATCTGTAAATCATTTTGAAAAGAATTGACATCTCAATGATATTTAGTCTTCCAATCCTTGAACTCGAATGTCCATCCATTTATTTAGGTCTTCTTTGATTCTTTTAGCAATGTTTTGCAGTTTTCTGTGTATAAGTTCTTTACATCCTTGGTTAAATTTATTCCTGGATATTTGATTCTTTTAGTTGCTGTTGTAAATGGAATATTTTCTTGATTTTCTCCTAGATTGCTCATTACTGATATATAAAAATGCTGTTGATTTTTTCATGTTGATCTTGTACCCTTGCCACTTTGCTGAATCATTTCTTAGCTTTAATAGCTTTGTTGTAGATTTTTAAGGACTTTCAATATATAGGATCATGTCATCTGCAAATAGTGAAAGTTTTACTTCTTCCTATCCAATCTGGATGCCTTTTATTTCTTTTACTTGCCTAATTTCTCTGGCTAGAACTCCTAGTACAATGTTGAATAATAGTGGTGACAGTGTACATCCTTGTCTTGTTCCAGATCTTAGAGGGAAAGATTTCTGTCATTCACCATTGGGTACAATATTAGGTGTGGGTTTTTCATATATGCCCTTTGTCATTTGAGGAGGTTTCCTTCTATCCTTCTATTCCTATTTTTCTATACTCTTTATAATCAAGAAAGGATGCTGGTTTTTGTCAAATACTTTCTATGCATCAGTCAAGATGATTATGTGTCTTTTCCATCTCATTTTGTTCATCTGGTGTATTACATTGATTTTCTTATGTTGAAACACACTTGCATACCTGGGATAAAACCCACTTGCTCATGGTGTATAATTCTTTTAATGTGTTGTTGGATTAGATTTTCAAGTATTTTGTTGAGGATTTTTGCATCTATATTCAAAAGAGAAATTGGTCTGTATTTTCTTTTCTTGTAGTATCTTTATTTGACTTTGGTATTAGGGTGATCATAGGCATCATAGAATGAGCTAGGGACTGTTTTCTTCTCTTCAATTTTTTGGAAAAGTTTGAGGAGGATTTGTATTAATACTTTTAGGAAATATTGGTAGAATTCACCTATGATGCCATCTGGTCCTGGGCTCTTCTCTTTTGGGAGGGTTTTGATGACTGATTCAATCTCTTGACTTGTAATTGGTCTATTGAGATGTTCTATTTCTTGTAGAGTCAGTGTAGGCTGTTTGTGTGTTTCTAGGATTTTGTCCATTTCATCTAGGTTGTCTAATTTGTTGGTATACATTTGATCATAGTATCCTCATGATCCTTTTTATTTCTGTGGGGTCAGTAGTAATGTCCTTCTCATTTTTTATTTATTTGCATTTTCTCTCTTTTTTTCTTTGTTAGTCTAGCTAAGTGTTTGCACCACAGAGAAGAGAGGTTGGAATTTTAATGCTGGAGCCCGGGGAAGTAAATACACAGAGAAACAAATCTGTGAGGAATAAGACACGGCAGAGGCTCTGAGAAGAGAGCTGTTCACTTGATAGTCTACAGCTGGCCTTGTGGAGAGAGCAAAGCAGCTAAGCCTGGAGAGAAACTAGCCCTGGGAAGAGAGGAATCCAGGACCCCTGAACCCTCGCAGATGTCAGCAGCCACGTGGCAACTGACTTTGGTGAGGGAAGTAACTTATGCTTTATGGCCTGGTAACTGTAAGCTTCTACCCCAATAAATACCCTTTATAAAAACCAACAGATTCCTGGTATTTTTCATCAGCACCCCTTTTACTGACTAATACAGGGTTATAAATTTCCCTCTAAGCATTGCCTTTGCTGTATCCCATAAATTTTGATATGTTGTGTTCTCCTTTTCATTCATCTCAAGATATTTACTGATTTCCCTTGCAATTTCTTATTTGACCCACTGCTTGTTTAAGAATGTGTTATTTAATTTCCATATATTAGTGGATTTTCCAGTTCTCTGCATGTTATTGATTTCTAGCTTCATTCTATTATGGTCAGAGTAGATGCTGTGTATAATTTTAGTCTTTTTAAATTTATTGCAACTTGTTTTGTGATTCAACATGTGGTCTATCCTGGAGAATGAGCCATGTGCACTTGAGAAGAATGTGTATTCTGCTGTTTGAGGGAGCAATGTTCTGTATATATCTGTTAGGTCTAGTTCATTTATCATATTATTTAAGTTCTCCATTTCCTTATTTATCTTCTATTTAGATGTTCTATCTATTGATGAGTGGTATATTGAAGTCTCCAACTATTATTGTAGAGGTGTCTATTTCTCTCTTCAGTTTTGCCAGTGTTTCTCTAATGGTTAGGGGGACACTGTGGTTAGGTACATAAATATTTATTTCTTCTTGGTAGATTGCCCCTTTTGATAATATATAGTGTCCTTCTTTGTCTCTTATATCAGCTTTTGACTTAAAGTCCATTTTGTCTCATATTAGTATACTTACCCCAGTTTTTTTGGCTATTATTTGCATGAAAGATATTTTTCCAACCTTTCAATTTCATCCTTGTAGCAGTTTAATATTATTTATGAATTCCAAAAAGAGATATTGATAATGTTTGTAAACTGGTCTGTTCCTCTGCGCATGATACCCTTTGATTATTTAAATTCAAAGATTTGTTTACTTAAGATTAGGGCTTTGATTTGATCACATCATAAGGGCATGCAGGGTTGAGTCCCCACTCTCTTGGTGGGATGTAAAAACGGACACTCAATCAAGGAGACCAAAGAAGATGCACAAAAAAAGAGAACGAGAGTTCCACAGACATGGAAGAGGATCCTGTGGCCCCAGGAAGAGAGATGAGCAATTTGCCTGATAGTTTGCAGGTGAAGAGAACAGAGCAGCTGAGCCCTATGTTAGCCTACAGCTGAGATCAGAAGACACTGGGCTCATGGAGCATTAAGAGGAAAAAGGAAGGCTGAACCCTCACAGACATCGCCCGCTATCTTGCATCAACATGTGGCAACAGAGTTTGGGAAAGAAAAGACCTCTTATAGTATCTTGAGTTGGACTCTTTAGGGCCTTAAAATTGTAAGTTTTTACCCCAGATAAATACCCTTTATAAAAAAACTTTCTGCTACTTTGCATCAGCACCCCTTTGGCTGACTAATACAAACCTATTTGTGTCTTTGGGTCTAAGGTGAGTCTTTTGTAAACAACATATATTTGGATCATGCTTTTTAAATCCATTCTGCCAATCTGTGTCTTTTGATTGGGGAGTTTAATCCATTAACATTCAGTACTATTCCTGTAAAAATAGTACTTACTTCACCCATTTTGTCCTTTACTTTTTATGTCATATCTTTTTTTGCCTCTCTTTTCCTTTATTGCAACTTCCTTTTCTGTATAGTTGCTCTTTTGTGTTGTGTTTGACTAATCCCTTTCTCATTTCTGTTTCTGTATATTTTAAAAATACTTTCTTTGTGGTTATCCTATGGTTTTAATTATGCAACCTACATCTATAACCTACTAATTTGAAAAGATACCAACTTAGCTTCAATAGCACACACATTTCTTCTGCTCCCCAATCCCTCTGTTTCCCCTCTTTATCTTGTTATTTCCCCCCACTCTGCCACTTTATATTTTGTATGCCCATTATCAGGAAAAACGTCTTTCTTGTTCAATTGTATTCTTACTATTATATGAATTAAAGAGTTATATTTGAGGATATTGTACTATTGGAGTTTGCATTTATGCTTTTAGTTATCCTTACTATCTTTATTTCTTCACATTACTCCAATCCAATCTCTCTTGTCTTTTCATTTCAACCTTCAGAACTCTGTTTAGTAATTCTTGAAGGGCAGATCTTTTGTTGACAAACTCTTGCAGTTTCCATTTATCTGTGAATATTTTAAACTCTATGTCATTTTGAAGGACCATTTTGCTGGATAAAGAATTTTTTTTTGGTTGGTAGTTTTTCTCTTTAAGTATCTTAAATATATCATAACATTGCCTTCTTACCTCCGTGGTTTCTGATGAGAAATCGGTACGTAATCTTATTCAGGATCCCTTGTATGTGATGAAACACTTTTCTCTTGATGTTTTCAGAATTCTCTTTTTATCTCTGGCATTTGACATTCTGATTAGTATGTGTCTCAGAGTAGATTATTAGGATTTATTCTGTTTGGATTATGTTGTGCTTCTTGGTCATGTATATTTATGTTTTTCATTAGAGTTAGGAAATTTTTGGCCTTTATTTCCTCAAATATTCTTTCTGCCCCTTTCACCTTCTTTTCTTCTTCTGGGACACCTATGACATGTGTGTTTGAGAACTTCATGCTGTCATTCAAATCCCTGAGACCCTGCCCAATTTTTCTATTCTTTTCTCTATCTGTTCTGTGTGGTTTTGTTGTCCTGTCTTCTAGTTCACTGGTTCTTTCTTCCGTCTGTTCAACTCTGCTGTTGTATGCCTCTAGTGTATTTTTATCTCTACTATTGTGCCTTTCATCTCTATAATTTGTTATGTTTCTTTTTATATTTTCAAATTCTTCTTTATGCTCCCACATTGTCTTCTCAATCTCTTTTATCACTTTATGCATATTTCCCTTCATCTCCTTGCTTTGATTTAGGAGATTTGTTCAAACTTCTTTGAATAGTTGTTCCAAATTCCATGTCTTCTCTGACGTTTTAATTTGTTCCTTTGAGCCATCTCTTCCACTTTCTTAATACAGCTTATAATTTTTTTTTGGATGTCCATGCATCTGACTATCTTGATGAGTTAACTCTGAAGGTCAGTTTCTCCCTCTTGTCTTGGGTTTTATTGTAGATTGCCTTTGTGTTAAGGCTCTTTTTGATGCTTGGTCCAATTTAATTCTAGACCTGTAGAATAGCCTGTGTTTAACTGATCAGATTTTCTCATCTCTTCATCTGTTTCTTTTCCTGGATATACAGTACAATTTTTAAGATTGTACTTTTTGTGTAATTGTTTCACCTTTAGGAGTGAGCTTCCTTTCCTCTGTTCCTTTTCCAGGAATCTTGATCTGTATGTTTGTTTTTGTGCAGACTTTTCTCCCCAGCTCCCATGATTTGCTTAAATTCTCTGTCCCACTCATTGCCCCATTTTCCTTACAATTTTCATTTCTGGGACCCTCCTGTCTTACAGCAATTCAGTTTAGCCCTCACCCCCCCACACACATACCTTTTTTTCCTCTGTGAGTCTTTTCTGCTTCTGGTTTCATCCCTGTTAGGGATTCAAGAAAGGTGGTTTACTCCAGAAAAGTCTATTTTGTGTTTAGGTAGTCCAGCCAACAGAAACTGGATTGAGTGAGTGCACTTCTTGCCAAAAGTTCTACTGTCACATAGGGATCACTGGCTACTCACACACTGCCCTGGGGAGGGGATGAGGGAGAGGCCAGCAAGGGTGCCAGGAGTTTCTCCTATGGCTCTTTGAAGCTGCCTTTCTTGATTTGTCACTTACCCAGTAAATGCAGCCATTAACTGTTTTCCGTAATTTTGAGGAAAGGTACTGTCTTTCCTCTGCCACTTTTGCCCATTGTAGGTTGAAAAAATGGCCATAATCAGAGCCAGGCCCTTAATGATCTGAATTAAAAGCAGTGATTAGTGATTGGCCTGCACATTCCTGGATCTTGGGGGACTAGGTCTTTATGTCCCACCCTGGCACCAGCAAGCTTTACCAGGGGCCAGGTTTTAGTACATCTCTGCTGCAATGGCATGCTGTTGGGGACTGGGGGGTGATAGCTACTGCGCGGAGTGTGAAATTCACTGATATTTACTGCTATCTACCAGTTTCTTCCTCCCACTCTTTTCCAGATGCTGCACAGTGTTCTACTGCCTTCTGGAGTTTCAAAATAGTTGAATTAGACATTCCTGACTGTTTAAAACTTGTTCTGGTAGAGGGACTGATTTCTGGAGCTACCTTCTCTACCATCTTATCCCAATCCTACTAATTGGCTCTTCTCATTGTGGTTTTGATTTGCATTTCCTTTACGGCTAATGATTCTGAGCATCTTTGCAGGTGCTTATGACCATTTATAGATCTTCTTTGAAGAATGTCTATTCAATTCCTTTGCCCATTTTTGTAGTGAACCCTTTAGAATCTCCTCCCATTTCTTTCTGTGCATACTTTTCTAATATTTTCTTTGTGGTTATCATGAAGCTTACATTTAATAACCTCAATCTATAACACCCTCATTTGTTTTGCTATCAGCTTAACCTCAATAGCATACATAAATTATATTTATACCCTGAAATCCCACATCTATATGTATTTATCGTCACAAGTTACATATTTATACATTATAAGTCCCAAACGATTGATTTGTCATTACTTTGTAAACATTTGCATTTTTATCCTGTAGGAAATAAAAATGGGGTTACAAACTAAAAATACAATAGTACTGGCAATTATATTTACCTATGTCATTACCTTTACTGGATATCTTTATTTATTCATGTGAATTTGACCTATTGTGTAGTGCCCTTTCCTTCAACCTGCAGAACTCTTTAGAATTTGTTGTAGGGGTGGTCTAATGGTGACAAATTCCACCAGCTATTGTTTATCTGGGAATACCTTAATCTTTTCCTTATTTTTGAAAGACAGTTTTGCCAGATATAGAAATCTTGGTTGGCAATATTTTGCTTCCAGCACTTTAAATATATTATTCCATTGCCTTCTTGCCTCCGTGGATTTCTTTGATGAGAAATCAGCACTTAACATATGTGACATGTTCCTTCTCTCTTGCAGCTTTCAGAATTTTCTCTTTTATCTTTGGCATTTGATGGTTTGATTATCTTGTGTCTCAATGTCTCAATAGATAAATCTATTTGGATTTATCCTATTTGGAAGTCATTGAGTCCTTGGGTATGTACATTAACATCTTTCATTAAATTTGGGAAGTTTTCAGCTTTTATTTCTTTAAATACTTTCTTCCCCTTTCTCTCCTTCTTCTCCGTATAGGACTCTCACAATGCACATATTGATATGCTTGATGGTATCCCACAGTTCTCACATGCTCTGTGCACTTTTCTTCATTCTTTTTACTTTCTGTTGTACAGATGGAATGATTTCAATTGTTTTGTATTCAAGGTCATGGATTCTTTCTTCTATCAGCTCCAAACTGCTGTTGAACTCCTCTAGGGAATTTTTAATTTCTGTTACTGTGATCATCAGCTCTGTTTTATTATTTTTCATGATTTTTAGATCTCATTTGACATTTTCTTTGTGTTCATCTATCATTTTTCTGATTTCCTTTAATTCTTTGTCCATATTGTCCTTAAGCTCTTTGAACATATTTAGGATCACTTTTTAAAAGTTTTTATCTGCTATGTCAAAGCTCAGACCTTCTTCACTGATGCTTTCTAATTATTTTTCCTGCTCTTTTGCACGAACCATTGTTTACTGTTTATATATATGTTTTGTAATCTTTTATTGCAACCTGGACATTTTGACATTTAATATGTTATCTCTAAAATTTCGACACTGAGGCATCTGTTCCTTAAGCTCATATCCAGCTAGTGTTATGGCAGAGATTTCCTTGAATGCCAGGAGATAACAAAAGAGAGAGAGAAAGAGAGAAAAAGGGAAAGACAGAAAGAAGGAACGAAAGAAAAGAGAAAGAAAGTAATAAAGAGAAAAAAACACCTTTCTCAGTGTTGCAGATTGGCCTGTTTGAACACTCTCCCTTCAGAGCTTAACTGTCCTAACATTAAGTTTAGAGAATAGCCTAAGGCACAAGTGTAGGGTCTTTTCCAGTCTTTTTTATGCATACATCTTGTCCTGGGCATGCATGCATGGCCTTAGGAATTACCTCATTTGCATAGATCCATATGTCCCCTATTCACTAGGTAACAGTGTTTCATCATGGCCCTGGACACTACACTCTTTGTCCCACAGCCAGCAAACTTCTGCCCCAGGCATCTGCAATTTGATTATTCTGCTAAAGTGTTCTATAGGAGAGCTCTGTGATCTGCCCTCTATATATTAGGGCAAGTTCTGGTATGGTGAGCCTGCAGTGAGTGTTCTGGTTCAGTCCTTCAAGCTGCCACCAGACAGACAGGCACAGACATACTTGTACATTTGTGCATGGGGGTTATTCTGCTCCTTCTGTAACTTAGACCAGGGACCTGCACTGAAGTATGGGCTGGTTACATGCCAAGATCAAGAGGAACTGGGGAAAGGCCAGTAAAGATGGAGGTTTTCCTACCATTTTTAAGTTACCCTTTTCTTGATTCAGAACTTACCCTGTTAACTGCAATTCTTTAGCTTTTTTTCTGGAGCTTTGAGAAAGAGGGTGAGCCAGATCTTGTTTGTTGCTTAAAGCTTCTGTTGGAGGTCAGAGCCTTGGAGTGGCTCACTTCTCCATCTTGATGACTGAAAAACTGCATTATCTTTTGATAATCATATTCATGGAAATTTACTCTGAAGACACACCTGCAACAATATAAAAATACATACAAACAGGTTATTCATGACATAATTATAAAATTACAAAATATTGGAACCCACTTTTATGTCCATATATAGGACATGTAAGTACTATACAGCTATTGAAAAACAAAAGAATGAGAAAGCTCTTTATAAACTAACATGGAGTGATTTCCAGGATATATCTATTAAAAGAAGAAAGAAAAGTACAAAAAAAAGTATCTGCTGTATGATGCTACCTTTTTTTTGTAGGAAAGAAGGAAGATAAGAAAAGATACATGCATATGCTCATTTACGCAAAAATAAACACAAAAATGATAAACCAGAAACTAATAAGAGTGGTTATTCTTAAAGGGTGGGGTGGACAAAATAGAGGGAATGGAGAGGGGATTGAACTCTTCTGACAAAACCTTCCGTGTTTTGGAACTATATCCTATTGTTGTCAACAACAAATATAAGAAACTAAATAAAATCAACAAATATGGAGACAAACACTAAAATGGAATAAAAAGAAATAAAACAACCAAATTTCAAATGAATAATATAACTAACACTGAGGCAGGAAAACTCAAGTAACTTTTGAACACTGTATTTGGACTATATATCTCAGAATAAAGATAAAAAGAACTCTAAATAAATGTAGTTAATAGTTAGAAGCTTAGTTAGTAGACTTCTTTTTCACAGAAGCATGGATTAAGAATTATGTGCAAACTAGGTCTGAGCAAATAAGTAAATATATTGTGGATAAAACAAGCCCAGTTTCTCACTGTTGAAGAAAGGAGTTACAAATATGAAAAGACAGAATTAGAGAATGAATGCTGTAGTGTTGAGTTGGAATCATAGGTTTTAGTTTGAACATGTGACTTTTAATATAGCAATAGATAAATATAGACGGATGTAATGTGCATGTGTGTGAGTTTACATACATAATCTATTTCCTAGTTCTTTCAGCAGTAGGGTCTAGAATCAACAATATTCCAGTAGCAATAAACAATCCTAGCATCAGATCTTGGTTTCTAAATACCATTCTCTACTAAGAAGTACCAAGATTCTGTGGATAAATGGCTAATTACAGGATTGAGGCAGGGAATGTAATAACCTGGAACATATCAGAAGTTCTTACCAGCCAGCTTAAAGGGGCTCTCATTGGCCAAATCCAGGACAATTTGAGCAAGAAAATACCTAATGATAGTAAATCTTTATAATACTTGGAATAAAATAAGAATACATTAGCCCATTTTGGCATAAAAATTTCCTTATAATAGAAAGCCAATTGATAAATGTAAAAGGAATGATGAAATTAGAAGTCATCAGTTGGCAACCATAAGTAATAATAATGATAATTAATCCAGGCAAGAATCAACAACAGATACTAAATAGATATTAAAACTAGTGGTTGAAATTTTGAGGAGTAAGGTGTTTACATAGTTTCAAAGCATCTTTCCAAGAGATACTTATTAACTTGACAATAGAGAATCCTGGCACATATCAC
Source organism: Tolypeutes matacus (assembly GCA_026826555.1). Taxonomy (NCBI): domain Eukaryota; kingdom Metazoa; phylum Chordata; class Mammalia; order Cingulata; family Chlamyphoridae; genus Tolypeutes; species Tolypeutes matacus. The sequence goes on from JAKSZT010053887.1 coordinate 43,375,814, forward strand.
CATAACCAACTGAGCAAAGTTAATATCCCTAGTAATGGGACAAATTGATGTCAGGTGCCTCCTGACATGATGCACAATATCACTTGAACACAATATCATTTCTGTGGCATTCCTGTAAAAAGTATATAGAACCTAAATCTAACTATGAAGAAATAGCAGACAAACCAAAATTGAGGGGCATTCTACCAGATAAATGTCCTATATTCATCAAAAATGTCAATGTCATGAAACACAAAGAACAAATGAGGAACTGTCCAGATTAAAGGAGAGTAAAGGCACAAGACAAGGAAATACAACAAATGATTAAGAATTTTCTTTTGCTATAAGAAATATTATTGGCACAATTGGTGAAATCTGAATAAGGTCTAGAGATTAGATAATAGCATCAGTGTTTATTTCCTTGTTTTGATAATTGTGCAGGGTTACACGAAACTGTTCTTTTTTTAGAAGATACAAACTTTAGTATTTAGGTATAAAGGGGCATCCTGTCTTCAATTTACTCTCAAATGGTTTAGAAAAGCGAGAAAAGCATAAAATAAATGTAGCGGAATGTTAACATTTGGGGAATCTGGGTAAATGTATATGGGACTCCTTGGTACTATTCTTGCAAACTTCCTGTAAGTCTGAAATGACATATTTTAAAAGTAAAAAAATATATATGTATATTCTTGGGTCCCAAGAATATTGGGATTTTTTATTTGATTCAAATAAAAAAGTTTTGATTCAAGAGTTTTAGTGGTGGTTTTGGGTATCTCTATTTTAAAAGATCATGATGCATAATCTAGTTTGAGATTCAGTCCGTCAGAGTAGTTAAAATTCTGGTATTGAAGAGGTATAAAGGATAACAAATACCCATGTACTTATTACCCAGTTTAAGAAAAAATAAAACATACAACCGATATTCCATGTGTGCCCCTCCTCCTATTTTTTTCTTCCTACCCATTGTCCCAAATTTGGAGCTTTTCATTCCCATGCATGTTTTCATACAACTATGCCATACAAATGTGCCCATAATCAACACAAAGAATTGTTTTGCATGTTTCTAGACTTTATGTAAATGTTATGACAAATACATCCCTCTACAATATAAGTTTTCACTTTTATTGTTATGTTTTGGTTTTTAATGTTGGTACAAGTAAACTATTTCATCCAGAGGAAACAGAGAAAATGAATAAACATGCATACCCTTTGACATGATGTATAATATTCAATTTATGACTATAATACAATTTATTTCTTTTAACCATTTTTTTTTTTAATTTAAAAAATTTAAACCATTTTCTTGCTGACGATATTTAGGTTGCTTCCAATTTTTCACTTCCACAACTCTACAGTGAAGAGTCTTGTACATGTTTCCTTGCGCATATGTAGAATTTCTTTAGAGGAGGAATTGCTAGGTCTAAGGGTATACACATTTATTTATTTTCTCTGTTATCATCAGTTTTTTTCCTCTCCCTGGAGAATATACATAGTGATCTAGAGTATTAGGAGAGAAGGCTGAATCATATGGTAGGTATGGTGGGACTTTGCTGAAGTACTCTTCTGAGTGCTTCTCTTTACTCAATGGAATAGATTGCAAGGTCATCAGCTGAGACCTAAAATGTAGCATGAGTTGAAGGTTGAAGAGAGATGAGATGGTATAAAATAACCATCTAGAATGGAAGAATGATTGCCAGGCAGTACTAATGCCCTATGTCTTGAGCTTTACTAGGTATCGACAAATCACTCTTCGGAGTAATTGTACAGTATAAATCCTTGCCAGTGGTGGATGACTGTTTCTCATGCTCCACACCCTCACCAATACCTCATATAACCATAATTTAATGTCTGCCTGTTTGATGTTTGTGAATAGTTTTAATTCCATTTCCCCAATTACTCATGACTTGTTCATATGAATTTCATCTTCTATGAATTAGCCCATTTATATTCCTTGACCATTTTTCTAATGGTTATATTTTTCTGATTGACTTACAAGTTCTCTTTATGCAGCCTGAATAATACATCAGTTTTTATATGACAATATATTTTCACTGGTGAGCCTATGACCATTGCTCCTTTCTTGTATGATCATGAGTTTTACTCAGAGTTAATGATTTTATTTTTCCATTTTCCATATACCTGTGACTTTTTTTCCCCAAATGCTCCAACAAGAGTTTGCTATTCTATTAGAATTAACTCTCTTAGCCATCCATCCTCTTGCTCCAATCTGTGCTGATTGCTCTCTGGATGCAATGCTGGCACCCTAGAACTTCTTTTCATTGTCTCCTGTGTATTTCCCAAATCTCAGATTTTCCTCTTCCATGGTTTTGCTGGTTTTTGTGTTCCAGTAGCATCCCAAGAATGGGTACATATCTGAATACTTGCATGCCTGTTTAATTGCTGGTCTAGGTTTAAAATACTACATTGAAAATAATTTCTACCTAGTTTTGAAGGCATTGCTTTGCTGCCTTCTACCTTTTTATGTTTAGAAAAATACATTCCCATTCTCATTCTAAATCCTTTGTATGTAGCTGATTTCCCCCCAGACACTTTCATAATTTGGTTGAGTTCTAAATTTCCCGATGTGTTTTTTTTTTTTTTTTAAGATTTTATTTATTTATTCATTTATCCCCCCCTTGCTGCTTGTGCTCGCTGGGTCAGCTAACCACGCCACGGGGGCGGGCTTGCCTTCACCAGGAGGCTCTGGGAACCGAACCCGGGGCCTCCCATATGGTAAACGGGAGCCCTACTGATTGAGCCACAGCCACTTCCCCCCAATGATGTGCTTTTGCTCTGGATCTTTTTTCATTCATTGTGCTGGGCCTTCAGTGAACCCCTTCAATCTAGAGATCCATGTCTTTGATTCTGAGATATTTTAAAAATTACTCTGTGCTCTTTCAAACTTATTTCTGAACGAACATTGGATTTGATTTCAATTGTGGAGCAGGTACATTTTTATATCCCTGTGACTTTGCACAAGCTATTCCTTCTGCCTAGGATGCATTTCCTCTCCCACGCCTTCTCCTCTCCTAGCAAATTCCTATTTATCCTTCAAAACCCAGTTTCAACATCACATCTTCCATGATGATCCCCTCCCCCACCTCAGGCAGAATGAGTTGCTCTCTGCTCTATAGGTATATTGTAAATACCTCTATTGTGGCACTTCCAACACCATAATATAATCTCCTTATATATCTGTCTCCCCCACTGACCATAAGCTTCTTGAAAGCAGGGACTATGTTAATTCATCTGTATCCTCAGTGCCTAGCACTGTGTAATGCCATAAAAAGAAAGCAAAACAAAAACAAAACAAAAACCCAAATGAATCCAACAAGGGGAGAAAAGCAAACATTTCTTCATTTTATGTGTCAAGCACTATACAAAACAGTTACCATCACATATGTCTTCACTTAATACTCAGAGCAAAGCTTGGACAGTCATTGTTTATTCGACAAATATTACCTGAACCCATATAACGTACCAGGCTTGATTCTGGCCAAAGGCGGTACAAAAATGAAAATGACAAGATTTCATCCCTCCAGAAATTCACTGTTATAGAAAGAAGAGGTTTTTTTCCTCATACAATTTTCTTTATTGAGATATAATTCACATACCACAAAATACACCTTTTAAAAAGTGGTTTTAGTATTTGAGTGATTTTTAGTATATTCACAAAGTTGTACGACCATCACCACTAGACATTTTCTATCTGCATGAATGAAGTGCTGTGTATACCCTGGGGCCAAGTCAAGGGAGGAGGCAGAGACTTATCAGGGGAAGGAAATGCATTCCAGGGAAAGAGAGCACTTGTTCAAAGGGGTGGAGTTCTGATGCAGCCCAGTATCTGGAAAATACAAAAAGTGCAGTGGGGCTGGAGTTTATGGTGAGGAAGTAGGTAAGGCAATTTTGCAAACAAGGACTCTAAAGCTCAGAAAGGTGAAGTAACTCAACTTAGATCAGACAATTTTGCTCCCATGAAACCATTCCCAATGCACAGGCTGGTGCTGATTCCATCTCTCAAAATTACCTCCAAATGCTGATTTTCCTCCAGCATTCCAGCAAATGGGCTTCATTTTCTCTTCCAATTCTTCACATCACCTAGAAAAGTTGGCCACATTGGCACCATCAGTTGAGCAAAAAAACTTCCAATGTAATCTTGTAGATTCAAAAGGCTATGGCTACCACAGCAATGCCAAAGGTGCTCTGACCAAGGACAGCAACGTTTTAGTCGTACAAGTCCAAAGTGAAGACTTAAACCTTAGCTCTTTATTAGGCTCAGATATGCTCACCAGTCAAGTTTCAAGTTCTCTTTATGGCTGTGAAGAAATTCTACTTTCCTGGGCCTTTGTTTTCCTACCTGAAAATAGGATTAAGAAATCTTGTCCTAGCCACCTTACCACCATCCTGCCCAAAAGAATCATTGGGGAACGATATGGATCTGTATTGGCTTTAAAATTCTTGAGGAAAAGGTTAGTTAATATATGCTTAAAAAGTAACATGCCTACTAGGAGACTTTTTTTCTCTCAGTTAAATGTTCATAAAAACTTGGATTATTAGGACTCATTTGAGTCCGGATCAATCAAGATCTGCAAATGACCTTCATTTCAGCTCTCTAGGGAGGGATGAGGTAGGAGAAATCAGGAGAAAACAGGTAGAAAATAAATTTTGTTAGGCAGAGACAATGACCTCTGGGTTTTGGGCATTTGGAGGCTGTCCTCTTCTTGTTTTAAAAGGTGAAAAAGTAATTCTGTTCTAGAATGATATGATGAGTGCTACAAATCAAAGGTGTGGTGGAAACGTGTCCTCCATTGTACTTACCATCCAAGCCCTTCTGCACACAGAAAATGTAAATTACAGCAAAGTTATTTCTCATAAAAGAGTTTGAAAGTCACTAGAACTTCATCTCTGCCCAGAATTCTTAGATTGTTTTCTGCTCTATATAGAATCCATACTAAAATGTTTGTGCTTTTACAGTAGGATCAAAGAAATAAAATGTATGAAAATATTACACAACCAAAAAGTTTCATTAACCTTTCAGAAAGGAATGCGACTGATTATTCCTGCCACTCTTGTTTCTCTTTTAGAACATGTGACTTTGAATTACTGTAGATAAAATAAATAGACATGAGATAAAGGTGACCATTCCAATTACGGGCATTTGTGTAAATAATCTGAAGACGGTTTCTCACAGTCTGCTGAGGTTCATGCACACACAAGTATTTTTCATTTGCAACTCTCCACTACATTTTAGCAGGGAAGCATCTACACCTGGTTCATCCATTAGTTTGTGGCTTAATGGCAAAGTCCATTCCCAACCCCAGGAGGAGTAAAATCCAATTCTTTTTCTAGAGAGGAGGAAATATGTGAATATTTGAGCCAAAAGCCAGAATCCAAATAACTGCAAATATCTAGCTGAGAAGGGCTACATTATTTTCTTCTCTGGACAACCAGTTACTTAAGGAGGTCCTTCCTCAAAACAAAGTAATTAAAAAATAATTAGTTTTTTGGGGAGAAAGAAAGGAAACAAGCATTGTCTACTGTCTCTCAACACACTTGCTCAGTTATCTTTCACTTAGCCTTCACAACAGTCCTGCCAAGGTTGGTTTGTTTTATCCCTATCCTGGAACATCCCCCTCCCCAGTTGGGGGAAGAGAGGACAAAGCTCTTAGTCCTCAGCAGACAGACCTTCCACCACAGCATGTTTCCCAAACGTCCACATAAGAATCACCTGGGAGTATTTGTGGACATCACAAACCCAGGCTCCAAGGAAGGGGTTGGGGAAAGTGTGTTTTATATACATATCTTAAACAAGCACCCGCCTCCTCAACGGGAAAGAGTATAGAACACAGCTAAGAGTCCCAAACCTGCTCCATCCCTACATTTGTAGCTTCCCCACACAGAGAACTCCAATGCCCTTACAAAATTCAACATTTTCCCGGTCAAGCCATCACCTCTTCTAAGGGCCCCAGAAGTCCAGAGCGTGGAATCTGCCGCTTCACCTCTGAATCCTCCTATTTTCTTTCCTGTAGAATTTCATTTCCTGGCTGTGACCAGGCTCTAACCACCAGGCTTTCAGCTGGGCCCTAGAACTTGCGGCCGGTCTCCAGCAAGTCTGTCTCCTTCCCTAGCCCCTCGGCTCGGGCTGTTCTCATCCCAACCCTGCCTCTTCCGTCGGTCACGTTGTTTCCTCCTCCAGGAAGAACCTCTTTCCTCTTAGGGCCCTTAGCAATTGCTCGGGGAACTCCTACACAGCCTGCGCGCCTCCGCTTCCAGCCACCCTCGCCTCCCACCACTCCAGCTCTGGGACTGACCCCAGTGGCGCAGCCTTGCAGCAAGCGTCTGTCCTCCCGGCCGCTGACCCAACTGCTTAGGCTACGCAGCAGTCTTTGCCCCCTCCCCTCCTTTCCCCTCCCGCCACCTGGCTTTGCAACGACAGCCCGAGAAGCCCTAGGCACTTCCCAGAATTTAGAGAGCAGTTGCCAAAGCCAGGCTGCTGTCCACCGCGGGAGTCCGGGCGTGTGGAGTCCGGGCGGAGAAGACGTGACACTGCTCTGGCCTTCCGCCTTCCTTTATGGGTCGGGAAACTGAGGCCCAGGTCCGGGAACAACTTTCCCGGCGTGCACGGCCCGTGAGGGCCCGGCTAGTGCCGGGGCCCAGGCGTCCTAAAAACTCCAGTCTGCGATCCCTCGACCACACGCGCCGCCCGGTCGCCTCGGAGAGCGGGGTGGGGCGGGGGTCTCGGAGCCAGCGCTCCACCCGGGAACGCGCAGGGCGCCAGCCTCGGCCAACTCGCGGCGAAAGTTGTCTCCCAGCCGGCCCTTTTCTCTCACCTCTAAGACACACCTTCCCGCTCGCCCTGGCAGCCGCGCACTCACATCCGGTCCACCTTGCGCACACCCCTTCACCACGCTCACTCGCAGTCCCTCTCCTTCCCATGTCTGCGGCTCCCAGCAGCACCCCCGCGCCCCCTCGCGCACTCCCACTCGCGCCCAGGACGCGCCTTCCTTGCCTCGCCGCCCGCCCGGCCTCTGCGCCGCGCCCGCCCGGGATTCCGGCGCTCGGGAGCCCTAGCCCCGGGCCGCGACCCGCTTCCGCCAGCCGGACGCGGGGCAGGAACCGGGGTAGCCGCGCGGAGCGCTCGGAGCGCCCCGGGCGCTAAGCGAGGGGCGCAGTGGCGCAGGGCGGGGAGGGGGCGCTCGCTCGCTCACTCTCGGCTGCGCACACGCCCGTACAAACTCTCACACAGACACACGCGGGGTGCGCTGCCGCCGCCCGCTGCTGCTCCTCCTCCAGCCACCGCCTTGAGAGGGAGAGAGAGGGAGGCAGAGAGAGCGCTTTGTCCGCGCGCCGCCGCCCGGCCCGGGACTCTGCCCCGAGGAGGCAGCCGCGCCGAGTCCCCGCCTCCGCCTCTGCCCCCGGGCGGGCCGGGCCGGCCGCGGTGGGGGGAGCCAGGCTGAGGGTGGGGGTGGGTGGCGGGCGGGCAGGGGGGGGTGGAGGAGGAGGAGGAGAGACGAGGGCAGCAGAGGAGGCGAGGAGCGCGGGGTACCGGGCCGGGGGAGCCGCGGGCTCTCGGGGAAGAGACGGATGATGAACAAGCTTTACATCGGGAACCTGAGCCCCGCCGTCACCGCCGACGACCTCCGGCAGCTCTTCGGGGACAGGAAGCTGCCCCTGGCGGGACAGGTCCTGCTCAAGTCCGGCTACGCCTTCGTGGACTACCCCGACCAGAACTGGGCCATCCGAGCCATCGAGACCCTCTCGGGTGAGCACTCGGCGCTCCCCCCTCCCCCAGCCTCGCCCAGCTCAGGCCCGGTCGGCGCCCCGAGGGAGGCCGAGCGCGGCGGGCGGCGCCTCTCGCGCCCGCACTCTCACTTTCCACGCACCAGACCCGCAACTCTCACCGCCTGCCCGCTCCCGGGACAGCCCGCTCCCCTCCCCCCACAGCTCGGGTCTCATCCTTTGCCCTCGGGGCGCCCCCCGTGCTGCTCCGAGAGTCCCCGAGGCTTGCTCGCTCTCTGGGGGCACTCTTCGTTCCCCTGACGCCTGGAGCTGCTCTCCAGAGCTCCCCACTTCCACCCTAGAGAGCTCCCTATCCCCCTTCTTCTCTGACCCTCCCGTCACTCACCTTAACAGAAACCCCCTCCCCCTAAATCCTGCATCTCTTTCTTCTCCCCCCGGGTCGTATCTTCCCCCTTCCCTTGCCTCGTGCCCAGGACCTTTCGCCCCTCTGGCGTCGCCCGAGCCGCACTCTCCTTTCGAGTCCCCTCCCCACCTCGCCCTGCGGCCCCCCCACTTTCGGCACCCCTTCGGCGCTCCTCTGATGAACCCCTCCAAGATCTGGGGGCCTCCCCAACCCCAGCCCCTGCAGGACGTCATATCTTCCCCGGTCCTCTCTGGAGCTTCAGTCCCCTTTCGCTCATCTCTCAATTGCTCCTATTTTTCTCTGAATTTTTTGTCCGATTTTATTGAGAAGACCTCCGGGCTGGGGGCTCCCCGCCGCCCATCCCCCCGCCTCCCGCGTGGCCAGAAGCACCTTTTTACGAGGTGCCCTGTCTCAACTCGGTGGGGGCCGGGGCTGAGAACCGGGAAAGAGGAGACCGGGGGGCCCGCGAGCGCGCTGGAGCCCAGACGGGAGACGGAGAGCGACACACACACACACACACACACACACACTCTCGCGCGCGCGCACTCACCAACTCTCCCTTCCGCACACGCACCGATCGGAGCCCCGCTAGCCCCCAGGCCACGAGGCTGAGCCCCACGAGCATGGGGTCGGCGGGACCCCCTTCCCCTGTGGCGCGCGGGGTGGAGGCGGGGCGGCGGCGAGGCCAAGGTGACACCCAGAAGCAGGCAGGGACCGGGCTATTTCAGAAGCAGACCCCGGGGGTCTTCGGCGCGTCTTCTCTGGGCCAGTCGGAGAACTAGGGGGCAAGGAGGGGAGCGCAGCGAAGCCTTCGGGTCCTGGGTTAGCGGAATGGGGAGGTGGGGGTCGAGAGAGGAGCGGGGCCGCGCCGGCCCTGCAGCTTGAGTTTCAAATGAGCTCATCCTTTAAAATTGGCGCCGCTCTTTATTAAATTTGTTTTTCCGGTAATGCCACCCACAGCTCTACCTGGGATGGGATCCGGGTTCGCAACATTCCCCACCTTGTCCACCTTTCTTCACACTGAAAATCAAATTCTCCCAGCTCGAGCCGGGTGGGAGACCCCTTGAGGCCGCCCGAAGGCGGAGCCGGAGCTTGGAGTTCTGTGCCTGCCCCTCCTAGACCCCCACCGGTTTGATCTAAGGAAGGTTCTGAGTGTTTTAATTTTTATTTTAAAGGTAAAGTGGAATTGCATGGGAAAATCATGGAAGTTGATTACTCAGTCTCTAAAAAACTAAGGTAAATATATTTTGCTTAGTTATTTGCGATTGGGCTTACGTATAAGTAAAAAATACACTCTGCTTTTATAAATATGCTCTTACAATTTTTAAAAGGCTTTTCTTTGTTAGTGGAGATGCATAGTCTCGAAAGTTACTTTTTAAACTTTCATTATATAAGGTGTTTGCTGTATTTGGAAAATATCTGGTGCCTTACGGGGGGCGGGGGTGCGGCGGTGGCAAACACTAGCTATGTTAAATTCTCTGGGACCGTTTAACTTGTTTATCAAAAAGTTGCTTCCGACCCCCCCACTCCCGCCCCTACCCCAAACACAGTGGTAACAAATGCTTGTCAAGACTTCCTGTAAGATGTTAAGAGTAAATATTTACTGTGTCAGCTAAATTGCTTAACTAAGCTCGTCGATTAATTAGTTTTCTGATTTAGAGAGCTTAATGTTAAATAATAATTCAGTAAGGGGTCAGTATTTTGCAAAACACGCTTAAAGAAGTAGGTTGTTTGGATTGGTTGGCAGTGAAAAGCCAGACTCCTTTTAGTTCTCTCGACTACTGAATATCGCTCCTGAGCTTTTTGTTGTTTTTAAGAAATGTTTAAAGCTTAACAAATATCACTGTGAAATTCGTAGTTATATTTAAGTGCTCTGTTGTTAATAGGAGTGTAAAAAGTTTTGTGGAGGTTGCATTTCTCCACAATGATTTGCTTACAAGAGAAATATCTGACTACTGGGAGAGAATGAGGAAGAAGATCTTTGTTTTATTGTGGACTTTAAATTTGTGCCTTTTATTACACATTCTAACTTTTTTCTCTTGCTGTGTGTTGTAACTTAGTTTATATCACATTCACATACATTTTTTCACCATCAGTCATTAAGTAGCCGAATTAGAGGACTCCAACTGAAGTCTTTGATTTGCCACCTTTACAGTTTGTGATAGTCAATAATGTAATAACTTGATTTTTGCCAGGATTGAATAGATTTTAAAGCAAATTACTCTAAATTTGTAAATACTAAGATATTTTGTTGAAGAGTTTTTTTGACATTTCTGTGCACATTTCTAGATATGTTTTAATTAAACAACAGAATATCTTTTTGCAAATGATTCTATGGCATATCAAAAGAGTACTTACTAACTTTTTAAGGGAAAAAAAGGATTTAAGAGTTATGATTTGCTGTTTCATGTGTAATATTGTTAGTTCTTCCCTCTAGGAAAAGATATAATGTGTAAGTGGTTTTTCAATAAAGTATTCTACATTTTATACTTTTCTCTAAAATAATATTTTTTGTTTGAGAAATCCAAGTTGAAGGTTTCTGATATTTTAAGCATTTATTAAATTATTCTCACACACTTGAAAATTTAATGAAAATGTTGAACAAGGTTTGAAAGGACCACCCAAAATATTTGATGGACTATGTATTTATAAATGTCTGATTCTGTTGGCTATGTAGCTATTGTGAGCCCTTTTCTGGATTATAATTAGTAAGAATGACTAAAATTTTAACTTTGGTTAGTTGAGGTCTCATTATTTAATACTGCAATGTAAGTTTTTAAAGGTTACAATATAAGTAAAATGCTAGTTTATCTAATGTTTTGATCATCTCCCAAAACTTCTCATAAATATACTTCTTTTTCTTTTAGCTTCCTCCCCTTCCTTAGTCTTTTTTTCTTTCAAAATGCAAAGGTTATTTGCTGTTAGTTGGAGTGTCATTTAACTAATTTTGTTGTGTTTATATAAGAGTTCAGAATTAAAAGGGTACCTAAGTTTTTAGTATAAATTAAATAAAGAGCTCTCTAGGACTTAAACAGCCCTATTAGTATATGATTACTTTGAACATGTGGGTGATATGAAATATCCAGGAGGTAGATTAAAATGCACTGTGTATGATTCACCACACTGGAGAGGTCTGACATACCAAATGTATGCATAAGCTGCTGCTGTGGAGGGGTTGCATAATTTCTGATTGGATGGTTTTTAATCCTTTGTCCTTTCTCTTATTAGTTTAAAAGGCAGAAATTAGCTACTTGTACTGCAGGCTAAGGGAGAGCTGGCTAATGACTGGTATTGTGTGCTGAGATCAGATGCCTGGGATGAGGCAGCTGTATGTTTTCATGTAGAGGGTACAGCCACGGTGGTGGCTTTCAAAAAGCAGGGACATTTGAAACCAAACCTTTTATGTTACACGGTGGCTGTTTTACGGTTCTGTTGTATTTCTGTGAAAATTAACAAGTTAGAAGTAAATTTGTCAGCATTAAGTCAGTTCTATCTGTGGTTTTGTGTTAGTTGAAGTGAAAATTCATTCTTATTGCTTGCTTACTTAAAAATTATTAAACAATTGAGTGTTAATTTTCTTTATATTGTACTAATTTCTTTCTATTTGCAAGATTCAACTTTAAAATCTAAATACACAAAACTTTTAAAGCTAATACTTTAGGGGAAGCTTTTTTATCTTGTTATAAAATTATTGGCATGCCATTTGCTTATCAATCTGCTCTTTGTTAAATATCATTCTAACATCATTTTATATGTGCTAATATAATAGACAAGCTAGATGCCATTACTTTCTCTGGGTTACTCAGAAGTAGAAAACTCCTTTTTCTTTTTACACGTTTCATTCTTATTGAATGCAACAACTATTGTTATGTAAACCACATACAGAGCATCTATTTCTGTTACTTTCTAACTAAGTTGGTTTCAGGCTCTGGTGAATAAAAATCTTTGGATATTTTTTCTGTATTCATATTTCTTAATACTTGGTTTGATAAATTTTCGCATTGGTAGTATATATGGACCTTAAGGGGAAAACTGGTAAGGTTTAAAATGCTGTTAAAAGTTGTGGAAATTTCCTTGATGGAAATTCCATTTGGTGTTAAAGTTTAATTAAAGAATATATATGTAGATAAACCCACACTCATATAGTGTTTTGATCTAAGACATATGCTAACTGAATGTGCTTTTGGAACTGAAGTTGAATGATTCTGTGATAAACAAAACTTTGAAAAATGCAGTTTTTACCTACCTCTGGGAAGTCACTAAGTGGTGCTAGACTGTTTCCACTGAGATGGTGTGAATACTATGAGGCAGTGTAGGAAAAAGTTATGAATTTGTCTTTCATGAGTTAAAAATCAGTAATTGTATTTTCTACAATGCAAATGATTTGGTCTCCTATAGGAATGCTAAAGAAAACAGTATCTCAATTGTATTTTGCTTGTATGTACTGCATTGTGTATAGTTGAATTAAATACACCCCCCCCCAAAAAAAAAACCACACACCAAAACACATAAAAAAAAAACTCAACCTCAAGCCCTCTCTGCAACAAAGGCTTTTGCTGCATCAATTTTTAATTTTCTGAAAACAGAAAAGACTTTTTTAGGTTAAAATCATTTGGTAGCCTCCTATTTCAAGAATTTGTTATATTTGAAATCAAAGCCTGATTTTAATTATAGATTCCATGTGTGGATATAACATATATTAGTACAAAATATGTGATATCAAACTGTAGGGTTTCTTTTGATTTGGTTTTGACATTTAGTTTCCCATTTAAAAAAGACTAGTGATTTTTTATATGGTTCTAGGTAATGCCCTAGAGAATTATATATTTTTTGTGATCTTTAAAAGATAAGTACTTGAATTAAAATAGAAGCAATGAAGAAAAAATTATTTGATAATTCAGGTGATGATGTAGGTTTAAAATGCTGGTTTACATTTAAAAAAATACTGATCATTTCATGTTTTTACATTGTTAAATACTAAAAACCCGTGAAATCTACAAATCAAAAGTTATATACTGCTTGATTTTCCTATTTGTCAAATCCATATGGATTTTAAATAGGATTATAACAATTTATAAAATTATTTACTGGCTATTTAAATGCTTAGACATTAATTTTAAAAGGTGATTTGATGATCCGTAATACATTTACCAAGTTGTGCTTTTCAATAGTTATAATGCTGCCTTGTAATTGTGGCTGGCTATAACATGATGAGTAAAGAACCGTCTAAGATTTTTGTTTTGTCCTTATGTTAGTCTGACTTTATCGTTTAGTAGAAGTCGAGGGAAGATTACCAGTATTGGTACAAAGTTATTTACAAATAATGATCTAAAGTACAATACATTTTCTATAAAAAGAAATTCTTTTTAACTATTAAATATTTTTAAAGGACATTGAAGATTTAGAACTATTTGCATATTGAAATTATTTTTTCACTATTATTTTGAGTAAACAAATATTTTTATTTTGTGAAGGTTGCTTTAATTTTTGAAATAGTGGGGGAGGGAATGTAAATGATGTACATAAAAGGATAGTAGCTTGGATACATTTATTAAAAGTAAAAAACCTATGAAAACCATATTTCTACGGAACTACTTATGTATATTTGATACTTTTAAACTTTCTGAATATATGCTCTCTATAGTTGAATTACTTTTTCAACTCAGCTATTGAAATCTTCAAAAGTAGATAAGCAATTGGTCAGAGTTGTTATTAGAGGATATTATCTGAGCTATGTCATTCCTGTGATTTACTGGGATGTGTGCACATGTGTGCATTATTTGTGTATATGTTCGTGTGTTGCAAGGGACTGTAGTTTCAAAGAGAGATGGTGTGAAGAGAAAAGAGACCATTAATTGAGCCAGAAGAATTGTTCTGGATTGCAGTCTTGACAGGGCAAATGAAAATCTTTAGGTGACTGAACTTTGTGGCAAATGGAATCAAGTGCAATGGATTTGCCTTGAGTGGTGCTTAAGTCTCGTAGGTGATTCCGTGTATAAGTTAAGTCACAGGCACTTGTAGTGGTTTTTGTGGTGAACATGCTACTGAAAGGAGCATACAATGCAAAATCTACCCTCCTTCCTTTTAGCTTGACTGCCCCTTTATCTCATCAGAGTTATCCAAATGATTCTGTGAAGGCTTTGATGAACTATAAGCTATTTTTTAAGTGTTAGAAAAATTCAAGATTCAAATATGTGTTTTCATTTAGAAATCCTATACTTTGAAAAGGAATATGTTCTTTTGCATATCAAAGGTATTATGAGTGAATTAATTTCATTAAGAAACATAGTATTGAAATGGTCTCTGGAGGCTGTTAAAGTTGAATGTTAAATTTAAAAATATATTTAAACAAATTATAATTAAATAACAAAAAATTATCTTCAGTGTTCTTTTGAGTGTTAAACAGGAGAGTGGTGGGCTTGCTAAGCTACTTTTTTAAAATTGTGATTTAAAAACTGTTATGCTCTAAAACTTAGTCCAAAGCACAATATCTCAAAGGCTGTGATTAACCTCTTAATTTGAGGGGCAGGAGAATTCTGTTTAACAACAACAAAAAAATGCACAAATAATTTATTAGCCAAGGTTTATACTTTTTACATTCAAATTCAAGTTCAGATTAGTTTGGGTAGTCATTCAAAACAATGTCATTGAACAAAACATAATAGCAGATAAACAACAAACACCTACCAGTAAAGATAACAGTCTTTCCTCCCATTTATTACCATTAAAACATTTTAAAAAGTCTTTTACTTTATAATTTGACGTCATGCTTACAAACTTGTAATTTTCATTTGGTGGCATGGACTGTATGGGTTCTATTTTGGGTAGCAAAATTGCAGAGTGCTCAGAGCATTATTTTTAAGGTTTTACTTTCCTGTTTTGATCATGAACTTTAGTCTGGTCTCTCCATAAAATAGTGAAGAAAAATTTTTTTCCTTTGTAGAAACTTCAGGTTCTGTTGATTTGGTTTCCAAAGAGGAAGGGAAATGCAATAGCTCTTTCTTATTTTGCTTTGCTTTGATGGCTTATTGATATGGAAAAGTAAACCAGCGGAAATAAATGCTTTTGCATTAATAAGAGTCAATCAAGACCAAGAACTAATTCTGTGTCCATCATTCAATAGTAATCTGTTTCTTCCCCAAGTATCTGGTTTTCATAAAATAATGTTTGCATTTCTAAGTACATTTTGTTTGTTTATCCTCTGCTTTTCTGGTTATCCTACACTTTATTTCTTAAAATGTGAACATTTAATTAGGATTTTCCCAGTTTGTTTCCTATCATGATAACATAGATTTTTCATAAATAAAATAGGTATTTTAATAAGTCCAATAAATAAAAATTAAGAGTCTGATGCATGCTTTAGAAATTCTAGTATTTACCTATAGCATAAGAGATGTAGCATTTAATGACCAGGAATATTTGTATGGGATCACTGCAATGAGAATGGTATTTTCACTTTTTCTTATTTTCATATTATTAATATGTCGCAAAATGTGAATTTGCCTTAGAGGGAAAGCTTGGGTTTTTATTTTTGTTCTAAATGTGAGCAGAAAGGTGGTTTTTTGATTCTGTGTGTTGCTGAGTAACAATGCTAGTAGCAGAAAGAGAAAGGTGCTTTTTTAATGTGACTGCATCTTATATTTATATAGCACTGATGCTGTTCCAGCCTCTTTGACACATTATTTCATTTACTCTAAATAATAATTGTGTGAAGAAGATAGGACAATTGATATTATCTCTTTTTTTAAGATGAGAAAACAGGCTCAGAGAAGTTCAGTAATTTGCCTAAGGTACATGGCTGTTAAGTAGTAGAGCTAGGCTAGAATCCAGTTCTATTGATTCTTAGTTCAATGTGTTGCACCTACATTGATTTCTTTTTATTAAATAAGTCAACTGAAAGTATTACAAGGTTCCAAGAGTGCCATTCAAGAGTGAAAGAAATACAGGAAAATAGATTCATTTGTGAATTTACTCTTTGCAATGATCTTATTCTTACCTCAGTCTGAATGATTTGTACTTTGTTATAGTTTTTTAGAAAAAAAAATTAGAAAAGAACAGGGGTAATTTTAAAAGCAACTTTACCTCCTTCTATCACCATGCTTGCCCATGAGTAGGGAGCTATATCTAAGCAGGTTGTACTTTTTTATTGTTGTTACATTGCCTTTTTCAGTGGTTGTATGCCTTGTGTTTGAAGTAGGACATTGTAAAGAAAGACATTTCTCTCAAAATGTAAGCCACACAGATCAGGTTGGTAGCTTTTACCCTGGTCAAAGCTATGTACCATATGGTAAATGAAAGTTTAACTCAAGGAATCACTTGGGTGGGTTCCTCACTGGTTTCAGCCAGCCTATTGCAGGATAAGGTCAAGACTGTGTTTTGGTTTAAGGGTTCTCCTGGTAGCTAAGTTTTTCCCCAGATTTGCCTAGAGGTGGTTCTCTCTCTGTTTCATTTTCTGTACAGAATATGACCTTTGGCTTCTCCTATGGGGATGGTATGAGTATTAATAGGATAGCATCCATAAAGTTCTCAGAATTTTTCGTTAATGTTGTAACCACTCAGAAACATCCTTGATAAATACTAAATCACTGTGTATATGAAATACAGTCCATTTCCCCTTAATTGTAAAAATTTTTCTCTTTTCTCGTTTATCTTTTTGTTTCCTTGAACTTTTATGGGCTATCATGTGTATGGTGGGGTTGGGTAAGAGGGCAGAAGAAAAATGGTGAAAGAAAGTTATTTCCAACTCCCTGCATGCTTCTTCAAATTAGTACAGCCCATAGTGGGGCATTGCATTTTCATGGGATTCTGACTCAGAAGCTGGAGAACAAGGAAGAGAAGTAACTAATACTTACTGAGTAGCTCCTATGTGCCAGGCACTGGATGAGGCCGTCTCTATATCTTGAGTCTCACAAAAGTCTGAAGAGATCTGTTTTTAATCCCTTGTACAGATAGGACTGTAAAGCTTCAGACTCCAAAGCAACTCCTCCTTCTACCTGACCAAAACTGAGTCCAAAGGAACGTGGCCATATTATCCTTGCTGCATATCTAACTTGAATACAGTAACATCATGCTAGCACTGTAGCAGGAAATTGTGATGATGTATACATAGGGTATAGAGTAACTTTGTATATTTTTTCCTAACCCAGAATAGGAGACAAAATTTACATGTATGTAACAGACATCTGAAGAAAGTGAGAAGATGAAGTTTAGTATATTTTTAATTTAGTGTAATTGAAAAGCAAAAGTGTTAGTCATAATTTGAAGGAACTTTCTTGAAGTAGCCCTATAATAGAGGCATTTTTTCTGTTTTTATTTATCTTAATTTTTTTTTCTTAGAGGCATTTTTAATTAGATAAAAATATAAAGGTGTTTAAAAATTATTGTAATTGAAAGTTAAGTATGCAGTGGGGAACAAAGGTTTATATTCTATAATTTGACCTGGATTTTTAAAATAAAAACTGAAGAAAAAATCAGGCTTTTTTGTTTAGGACCTAGGATGTTAAACAAAGTTTGACATGCTTTCATTTTTCATCTGTATATTAAAAAATGTATGAATTGGAGAAGGAAAGAATGGGCTTCTTGCAAATTACTTTTTATAAGATGGTTCATTTTAATAACTCTAGAAAAATTTAAGCCTTTTTGATACATTAAAATGTTAGTGAAAGCACAGAGGCTAGAAAGATTTGTATTTTTTTTTTTTTTAAGATTTTATTTATTTATTCATTTATCCCCCCCTTGCTGCTTGTGCTCGCTGGGTCAGCTAACCACGCCGTGCGGGCGGGCTTGCCTTCACCAGGAGGCCCGGGAAACCGAACCCGGGGCCTCCCATATGGTAAACGGGAGCCCTACTGATTGAGCCACAGCCGCTTCCCTGTATATTCTTTTTGAGACAGTTAGTACTTACGCATATTATGTGTTTGTGACTTTTTTTTTGTTTGGTAACATAAGACTTAGAATACAGTTAACTTACCAATGAAATGACATATACAACGTTTCTAGATATAGAGGTAGTGCTTTTTGGATAAGAACATAATTTTATAAAAATTATTATTAGGTAAAAAATAATAGCTATTTTCGGTCAAGAACCTCTAATAGAGCTTTAAATACAAATATCAGGAAAAACATTTCTAATTCTCTATATCTTCTCTTTACTCCTCTTTTTGAAAAATGAAGCAAAAAAATGTAATTGAGTGGTGATTCTATGGACAGGTTGACGTCAAACCAATCCATGAAGTAAATGATATTTCAAAAAAGCATATGCGAGATCAGGCTGTATTGTTTTTTTTGTATTACATGGAGACATTTTACTTTAGTCCCTCCTGATCTTTGTGATTTTAACAGTGCATACTTTTAAAAAATGGATGTTTTCCCTTGTCATTTTATGGATAAGATTTTGGAGTAAAATGCTTGTGCATTTCTATTTGAGATAGTCTGATGTAGATGATAAAAAAAAATTGTAGTTTAGATGGGGTGATGTATGGGAATCCTGTACGGTATGCATGATTGTTTTGTCAACTCACAACTTCTCTAATTAAAAAATAAAATTAGAAAATTGTAGTTTTGCATCTTAAATTATTAAGAAAGAAAGAAAAGAAAAGGAGAAAAAGGAAAAAGCAAAAAGCAAACAGGCAGCCATAGACATGGAGGTGCCTGGCTGAACCATGTCATAGAGTGTATACATTCTCCCTTTATAATTCTAGAACATGTGGGAAAGACTGCTGCTTACTGGTAGTGTGTAGAAGAGAGTAACTAATTCCACTGAAGACATCAGGACAGGGAGTCTCATACAACTTATTCTTTCCTTTGATGTTTAACAACTCTAGGAGTGGGTGACTGGTCTGTCCACAAAAGGTTTTGCATTTCTTTCCTTGAGGCCTTGCACTGGCCACTTCCTCCCTCTTATTTTTCTTCCCCTTTGCATTTCAGTGGGGATGGTTGGGAAGGGCTGGAAGAGCAGTGCTTGGTGTCTAGGCCTGCCTCCAGCCCATTGCCCCCTCGCTGGCTGAGGTTTGGGGAAGCTGGGGAGGCATGTGTGTGCTTGCTCAATATGTTGGAATGTATGGGTTCTGTGGCATATGCTTACTTGGAATGTGCAGCAGACACAAGCTCCTCAATGGTTGTACGGGTCAAACATTGTAGGCTTTTGTAAGTGTTTGAAAACTTGGGAAGGAATTTCCCAGTGCTGAGAGTTTGTTATTTTTTTCCCTGAAGTGCAGTTGTATTTATTTTGTAAAAGGAAAACATCTTCTTTTTTAAAAAACCATTGAAGGATAGAAGAAAATTTGTGGGTGCATAAATAATGTGGCTTCTCTTTTGGATCCAGCTGGATTCTTTTTCCTTTCTATTCAAACTGATAGTGATGTCTTTAAATCAGAGACATTGACTTTGTAAACTAAGCTCCTTAAAACTCCCTGAGTCATGACACCGCTAAAATTGATGAAATTAAAGATCTTTAAAAACCAGGTTTCAAGCTTAGATATTTAAAAATATAGGGATAATTCCCCCTTTTAAGAAATAAAGAACAAAATACTAGTTGCTTAATGTTCTTTAAATTTTTTTGCTACTTAATATATTTTTTAATTTGCACATTGTATTTATATTTTTCTTCATAGAAAAGTCAAGATGACAAAGGTTTTGGTTGCTCAGTTATTTGAAATAAAAGGACAGGGATTTAGGTTTGTGAAGTAGGTGAGTTAAAAAGGGTTTTTGTATTTTTAAAGGATAATAAAGGACTGGGAACAGAATTGGTTCTAATATAATTCTTTAAAATCTTAAGAGTTTTACTAGGAAAAGTTCTTTGATTTAGTGTGTTTTATATTAATGGTTTGGTGTATGTGTCTATTTCAATAGTGGTTTCAAAACAATAATTTAGATATTGAAAATGATTTGTGGCTTTAGTTCTCATATAATGATCATGGTCAAGGTGTTAAAACCTGTGATTAAAATTTTCCAGGCCAAAGTCATATCTTTTATTCCCTGTGGTAGTTCTTTTAACACTGTGTTGCCCAGAGCCTTAGGGTTCTGAGGAGATGCCAAATTTATGGGAAGAAGGAGTGGACATGTGTACATAGGGACTTCTGGCTTCCCATCTACCTTTCAACCAAAAGACAGTTGCATTCATTGCTATTTTATATATTAGAGTTCTTTCTAGAATTTCATTTAGAAAAGGAGTTTGCTGCTTTAAAAAAAGTTTGAAAGTGTCCACTCTACACTATGTAATTTTGAGCTTTGAGTCCATGCCTTGATGAGGCACTCTGGCAGATCCAAAGCTCTTTCTTGAGGAAAGTTTTGACCCTGCCTTTGTTCTCTCTGCATGTACTTTCTGAAGAATGGCCTTCCATCTCCTGTCACTTTCACTTTAGTAACAAATGTTTGCTTTGCCAACTACATGCCAGACCACTAAATCTATGGATTTTTCTACAGTCCACAATACAGAATGTTTGCCCTTCAGGGACCTTCCAGAGACCTTACTGGTCAATGATTATGCTCCAGCTCTTGGCAGAGCCCATCAAAGTCAACTGACCTTTAAGAGCTATGTGTCTAGTAACATGGTACCCGCTCATTCATCACAAACAGGGTTTTGCTTCAAAAGATAAGAGCAGGTTGACCTTCCTACCCCTACTTCAACCAGAGCAGTTCCACTTTTATCTGTTGTATCTGTTATATATGTTGGAGTTCCATGAACATGGGTGATTGTCAAAATATATATATATATATTTTTAAAGATTTTATTTATTTATTCATTTATCCCCCCCTTGCTGCTTGTGCTCGCTGGGTCAGCTAACCACGCTGTGCGGGCGGGCCTGCCTTCACCAGGAGGCCCCGGAAACCGAACCCGGGGCCTCCCACATGGTAAACGGGAGCCCCACTGATTGAGCCACGGCCGCTTCCCATGTCAAAATATTTTCAACTGGTTAGAACAGATGCCCACCAAGTCAGAAGAGACAGGAGCTATTATACTCTAGTATATACTTGCTGAATATAAGTCTTTCATACATGATTTTTTTCAAAAGCAGGATAATACTTGAAAAAAAATATTATTCTCTCAGTAATTTCTTGCCCTATGGCCAAAGACTCCTGGGGAGTCCTTGAAGTCCTCAAAATTTGGCTTCTGTGTTGTTTAAAGAACTCCATGGGTGGTTCTGATGCCCAATCAGAGTGAGAGACCCACTCTGAGCTCTGCTCCCTGCCCTTTTGCTCCAACAAGGGTCTTCAAAGAACAATGATTTCATATCATGTGCCCAACTTTTGTAGTAAGTTTGTTATAAGATATTGCTGTTCATTTACAGGGGTCTACACTCAGATGCCTGTGGGGCAGGTAGATGACATGGCATTTTTCAAGGGGGCTGCTGTGGTGTACAGGAGGGGCAGCTATTTCAGCTTCAGCTTACTGCTGCCATAAAGAAATGTAGGACCAAAGTTCTCAAATCTGATTTTTCAAGAGAAGCTGGAAAGCAGAGTTCTTAAGTTAAATGTCCAAATTAAACATTAGCAATAATTAAAAAAAATTTGTAGACACTGTGTGAGTCAAAGAAGACATGGCTGGGGATTAAACAGGCCCGTGGGTAGCTAGCTTGCAGTCTCTGCCACGTGAAAATCTGCACCTTCTGTAAAGTGTTGTTGAAGATACTATCTATTATGTTTAGTGTCTCTTATACTTAAGGCTAATCTATGAGGGAGAAGGAAAAGTTATTCTTTTGATAAACTGGATGAACTAGTATGTCTCTTATCTAATGAAGATGGGTATTTGGAAGCTTAAAATTAAAATTAGGTTTCAGTTGCAGTAACCACCCTTATTCTAGTTTTCTGGAATAATTATTTTCTCCATTATAAATTAGCCCTTATTTTTGTCTTTATGTAATGATCTTTTTGTGTTTCGGTTCTATTACACCACCCAACATCCTCTTGTAAATAAATGTAGAATGATCATATTCTGAACATCTAAGTCATAAAAGTTTATGTGTATAGTATTTCATAATACACGAAGAGAAATAAACCTCCATGTTCATATAATTGTAGGAAAATGTTTCCACATTAATCTAAAATAATACCCTCTCCAGTTAAAATGTAAGCCAACTATAGATAATGTTTTAAACTATTTCCTAAGAAAATACAGTTCTTGCGTGTCCAGGAAACATTTTTGAAAATAAGATTGAGTTCTCCTACCTGTTGAATGCTTGATATAAGGTGGGTAGTTTTGAAAGGATAGAGTAACTGGTTAGGAGAATTCAGTGGAGAGAAATGGTGCTTTTAAATATGTTTGAAATGTGTTTTGGTTACTGAACACTTTTTTGTATTTAAGTTAAGGAAATTGAAGGCCATATGGATTCTGCTTCTGGGCTCGGGGTGCAGTAAATACTCATTGGGGCCAGAATAAATGAAAACTGCCAGTGGCCTAAGGGAAATTTTTCCTTTTAAAAAAAAATTTAAAAACAAAACCACTCTGAAATTTGGAATTAGCACTTTAAAAATGTATCTTTTTGTTCTATAACTTAACGTACATAATGAAATAGCTTATTAGTTATCAATTTATAATGGTGATGTCTTAGAGGTCTTGAGTTAGCAAATCATCTATGGGAAGGCACAATAGAATGGCCTGCAGGGTTCTAGGAATTCAGGATTTCACTTGGCTTCCTGTGATGGATCCAAATGGTCATCAGTTCCACAAAAATAACCAACTCCATTTTTTTTTTATTGGTCTTTTGAATTTTAAAAATCTGATGATACATGAGGGCTGGGTCTTGTCTTATTTTTTCTTTCCACAGCTGCATCTTAAATGCCTTGAATAGTGGAAATAGCTGCTCATGAAATATTTTCAAATGATGAATAAATTAAAATTAAAGCCCCTCTTTCTCTCTCACTTTTCTTTATTTTCAAACTGGATTAAAAAAGAGGTAGCTGTGGAAAGATTTTGCATTTTTGTGAACAGATTTTTAAACTTTGACTGACTCTTTGGAATGAGTGAAATATAACCTTTTCATGGACATTTTAGGTAGGGAGACTTTTTGAAACATGAGGTGGGCTGCAAAGAGCAATTGCACAGGGCTTCAAAATTAACACTGCAAAGCCAAGCTTTAGATTGGAATTGTCCTGTATGACATTGCAATGATGAATACAGGCAATTATATATATTTTGTCATAACCTACAAAATTGTGCAAGATAGAGTGTAAACTATAATGTAAACTATAGTCCACAGTTAGTAGCACTGCTTCAATATGTGTTCATCAATTTTAGCAAATGTACCACACTGATGAAGGTTGTTGTTAATGTGGGAAAGTGTGGGAGGGGAAGGGAGTGGGGCATATGGAAATCCCCGATAGTTTTATGTAACATTTATATAATCTACAGCTTCTTTAAACATAAAAAAAAAAAAAAAAAAAGATTTGGTGGAACCAGTATAGGTTTTGCAGATCATTCATTTTCTTTTTTAAAAGAATAAATGTAAGGATAGGTTAATTCTAGAATTATATGATTCAGTCTTATTACATGAAAATACAATTTCCCCTGTAGCTTTTTCTCTCCACAACCCCAAATGGCACCGAAAATCTGCTAAGGATCATTTGCAAAAAATCTACTTGGAAAAAAAATAGGTATCCTCTTATTGCATGATAACAGGTGGATACAAGAATAAAACTAAGGTATGTTTTTACATGGTAAATAAAATATGATCAATCTAAGCAGACAGTGTCTGTAGCCGTTGGATAATTTGATGTAATTATGAATTCCAAAAATATAATTGGATCATGCTTGTAAACTGATCTGTTAATCTGGGCATGATTAATTTATGATTAGTGCGTTGACTGGGCCACGTCAGTAGGGCATTGAGCCCTACCCATTGGTGGGTAGGGGAAAAAAATATAAAAGGCATCACAAAGAACAGAGTTGCAGCAGTTTTTGAGAAGCAGTTTTGATGTTGGAGTTTTGATGTTGGAGAGAATGCCACAGGAGAAGAGAAGTGAGCCGTTTGCCTGATAGTCTACAGCTGACTTTGTGGAGGAACCAGAGGAGCTAAGCCCAGAGAGAAATGCAGGAAGAGAGGAACCCAAGAAGCCTGAACCCTGGCAAACGTCGGCAGCTGTCTTGCTTCAACACGTGGCAATGGACTTTGGTGAGAGAAGAAACTTAATACTTTATGGCCTGGTATCTGTGGACTTCTACCCCAAATAAATACCCTTTATAAAGACCAACCCATTTTTGGTATTTTACATTAGCACCCCTTTGGCTGAATAATACAGTGTCTAAAGTTACTATGGAAAAAAACCTAGACCAGTACAAAATGACATTTACCAATGGATAAGATAATTTAAAACCAAGGAAGTGGCCGATCTTCAATGTTAATTGCAAAGCAAGATGCTTTCACGTGCTCTGTATTAGTCTCTATTGCTGCATAACAAATCACCCCAAAACGTAAGAACTTAAAACAACATTTATTATCACACACATTTTCTGAGGGTCAGGAATATGGGAGCAGTTTAGCTAGGTTATCCTGGCTCATCATCTTTTGTGAGATTACAGTGAGATTGTCAGCCGTGGCTGCAGCTGTCTAAAGGCTCAGCTGGAGCTGCAGGATCTGCTCCTAAGCTTACTCATGTGGCTGTTGGAAAGCCTATTTCTCTCTGTCTGTGGGTTGGTGGCCTCTCCATAGGGCTGCTCACAGCATGATATCAGTCTTCCCCTAGTGTAAGTGTGACACCAAATTGCCTGTTATGACCTAGCCACTCAGTTATGACCTAGCCACTTAGTTACACATTGTCACTTTTGCCTCATTCTGTTCCTTAGAAGCAAGGGACTAAGTCCAGCCTATGCTCAGTGGGACAAGAATGTGAATACCAGGAGGTGGGCCATCTTGGAGTGTAATTTATTAAGTCAATCAGGATAAGTCAGTAAACCAAAAATAGACTTGGTAGATTTGAAGCTTATACTGAAAAGTAGTAATCCCCCTATGGTAATAATTATGGTAAGGCCCCTTTCGTAGTAAAATTGGAATTCCTTATAAAACAACAGTAATAATGTGGATAGTGCATTTCTATAGCACTTCACTGGTTACAGAAGTCTTTTATTATCTGTATTTAATTTTCGCAGCACCCTGTAGGTAAAGAAGGCAGATACTAATATCCCCATTTTGTAGATTAGGTAACTGAGGCCCAAATTGTTCAAAGTGCCTCAGACAAGGTCACATGTTAAGCATTCAGCCTCAGTTTATTTTGTTTTGTTTTTCTTTTTTCCTCCTCTTTCTGTTCTTTCCCCTAAAGGATGATTTTAGTTACTTCAGCTTTTTAAAAACAATTTAATTTTTCCCCTTTCAGTCTTAAGCTTATTTTTGTATGCCTAATTGAAAAGTTTAAAACACTGCTTTTCTAGTATCAATAAAGATGTTTGTTACTTTTCTGCCAGCAGCAAGAATCCTTTTTGCTATTTTTATAACTGGGTGAGGTCTGATTTCTCCAGAATTGTGCCATACTGTGGTTAGCCATGGTCTACAAGAGGAAAATATATTTACTCTTCCTTAAAATCATTGGTTTTCTAAGAAATATGCCATTTACTATACCAAATCTGAGCAAATCTTAGGCAAAATGCAGAGGTCACTTTAATAGCACACATGGCTAATTCTCTCCCCCACTGAAAGTATTAGGCTCTTAGGTCTTTGGTACCTACCTTTATTATATATTAGAAAAATATAAAAAACATTTCAAATAGTACATGAAATTCTTTTCTTGAAGAAATGTGATAGTACTTTTAAATTATTTTTGATGTCAAGCACATCCATATTGATGTTAAATGATTCATTATAAGCATTTTGCGAAATCATGCAAAACATCAACTTTGCTTATAGAATGCCCTAAATTACTTTGACTTAACGCATTTTAGTAGTCATGTCTTTAAATTTTTATTAAATCTCAGTGCTTCCTTTGCTTGCATTACATATTCCCATAACCCATTTAACCTTTATTTTAAAGGTTCTAAAAACTTGATAGTTATATGCAGTGAAAAGTTATTTTAATTGTTTCCTTCTGAAAGTGTATAACTGAGGCTTATAGGTCGTTAGAGTCCCTTAAGAGTGCCTGCTTTTTAGGAACAATGGATGCTTTTTGGTTTTAAAAAAAACAACTGCTGGGGTAAATATTGGATTTTTTTTACACAGTTTATATATTTTTATTAAACAATATATCCTCCTTTTTTGTCTACTCTGAGAGGAGTAGACAAAATCCTCTCCATACTTTAAAATCTTGATTTTTTTTGATAAAACAATCAAATGATTATATTTAATTTTTTTCTGCTTTAGAGAGTTTAGAGAGAACTCTCCCACTGCCCTCAGTGGAGAGATTAAGTTTAAAGTATATTGCTGATTTTAAAGGTTAAAGGTGAGCAGGAACAAGGAATTCTATGAGCTCAGGGGACCAAATGTGGTATATAACTCTAGACCCTTTTTTATTATTGTTAGGTTTTAAATATTTTGACTGCCTGTGGATATGCACCCAAAGAAATGTATTTTCTCTAATTTTTCCTTTCTCTTATTATAATCCCAGCCTGGCAGAGGGAGGCCCATCCTGGTGGGTAGAACTGCCTCAGGTGACCTGCTCAGGCCTCAAAGGATCAGGTTATTCCTCCTTAATTTACCCTTCCTGTTGATTTGTTTTTCAAGTCAAGAAAATCAGCATTTCCCAGGCCTCCTCTCAGAGCTGTGTAGGTGTCTCTCCCTACAAAACTAAAGTTCACAGGAGCTTCCCACAGAGCGCCAGTTAGGACGACACTCCTGGCATGGATTTGGATCAAGGTTGTCAGCCTTTGGCAGCCTCTTTCTGGGTTTTCAGAAATGCTTCTGGGCTAGTGCAATTGATATTTGAATCTCAGAAGTTAACTGTTTGTGTCCAAGAGCCAAGGAGCTGCGTAAAGCAGAGTGAGTGTGATTGGGCATTTCTCATCATCAAAATGCATCGGATCTTCCCTCTGAAAATACAAGCATTATCAGTTTCGCTGAAGTTGGTTGATGCTGTTCAATTCTTGGCCTGAGGTTATGATGGTTAAAATTAAACACATTGAGCCTCGTTAATTAAGGCTAGTTGGGGAAGTCTCTTGGGAAAGATCAGTGGTAATTAATAGAATATCTGAATGGTCAGATTTTTTAAAAATATTACTTTCTATTAAATATTGTAACTTGAGTAAGCTAACAAAATGTTGCCAAAGAACTGTCCTGCTAGACTTATTGAATAGATAAAAAGAAAATTGTCAGTACGGTTATTTATAAATACTTTTGAAATGTGTTTAAATAGCTTATTCTCTTGAGTAGTAGCATAACCACAGCTTAAGAAACTGGAAACACTACTTTTTCATTACTTTTATTTGGGAAATATTCACTAAGAAGAATCCAATACCTAGTAGTACTTAAATTTGGGGCTTTTTTTTTGTTGAAAGATTTATTTATTTATTTATTTCTCCCCCTCGTTGTCTGCTCTCTGTGTCCATTCACTGCGTGTTCTTCTGTGTCTACTTGTTTCCTATTTAGGCAGCATCAGGAACCGATCCTGGGACCTTCCGAAGTGGGAGAGAGGCGCTTAATCTCTTGCGTAATTTTGGGCTATTTTAATGTTTGATCATTTCACATTTTATTCTGTACTATTGTTTAAAGGTAAATTTTAAAAAAACATTTTAGTTTTAAAGTATTTGTGGGTAATTTCTAGGATTGTACCTAGCAAACTACATTTATCAGAAATTGGATGATTACCTCTAATATCTGGCTATTGAATAGAGGAGGCTGTCTGGGAACTGTGTTCTGACGTGTGGGGAAGGGCAGAGCCCGCAGTCAGCTAGACCCTACTACATTAGCTCTTCAAAGGGTACTTTCAGCATGTAAAGTCTACATTTATTTCAGTTCTTTTAATAACAAAATGGTGTTTGTGGGTGTTCTCGTCTTAAGAAAATCCTTTACTTCTTTTTTTCCTTTACTTTAAGCCTCACTGACAGCTCTTCAGGTGGTTAGTGGGAGTGTAGGAAGGATTCTATACCAGTTGGTGATATTGCACTTGGGTTCTGAAGTTAACTGCCTGCCACACTTAGCTGAACTAATTGCTGAACGTCAAATAATGTCACAATTATTTTAAGAGTGTTTTTGAGATTCAGAAAGGAGTTCAATAAGTTATGCCAGTCCCAGGGGCCTTCCTTTTTGTGATTAGCCAAGTGCACAGCACAGAGTGTAGGCTGCATTGATGAGCTAGGCTCTGAGGAGTATGCTCCTGTTACTACTTCCACATCTACAGAAACAAACCATGGAGAAAATGCTTCTTTTCACACTTACTTTCCCAGCACCAGCTCAATGTGTTACCACTTTTCTTGTTAGTCAAGAACGCTTTCTAATGCTTTTGGTGTGCTAAGCCTGGAATGTGGACAGCTATGGAGAGCAAAAGACTGTTGGACAGAGCCTGCCCTCTGACCTCTCTACCTGTCTACCTGTCTGCACCCCTGGGGTACAATAGGCTTACCTTCCAGAATAGGTTTTTCATCATTTACCCACAGGCATTCAGCAAGTGCCTCCTTTTGTGTCAGGTGGTGAGCTGTTGTAAAAAGTACAAAGGTAGATAAACCACTTCTGCTTTTACCTAGAAGTAAAATTAGCTTGTAGTTCCTGATCACTCCTATAATGTCTGGGGACAAGGTCCAGATGTACCTCGTGGGGTAGTGGGTAAGCTGCACTGGTATTGTAAACTTTACTGTGGGCGGTGGCAAACTGGCAGCTGGGTGGTCTGCTTAAAGAGCCAGCTAAAAGGCCCTCTCCGGTGTGAAGCCTCCCCCAGGTCCTTCTGAACCGTTCCCTCTCAGGATCTCGCTGTTACCTCAGCAGTCACGGTCTGATTGTGTGGTTATTTGTGTGCACAGCAGTTGTGCCTGATAGACTATGCACTCCTAGGAAGGAAAGAATGACTTACTCATAGTGTGTGCCCACAAACGCCTTGCACCAGCCATCACATGGGAGGAGCTTCCTGATGGTTGAATTGAATTGCTTCTGAGTTTATCTTGGCTTTACTATAGTAACTAAAATTCTCAGGGAATGGTGCATTCTGATAAACTAAGTTATTTGTTTTAATTAATGGCTAAGCAAAAAATCTTTTTTCTTTGGTGCATACTATTGAAAACCTTCCTAAAATATTAGGCCACTCCTTAGGTTTTTATATATAAGTATGCTTATATTTACTTTAATAGTAAATAATTTTATAATAACAGTTTAGAATAACTGTTAACATTGTTCAACTACAGAAGATGTAAGCAGCTGGTTTTCAGTGTGGTCCATGGGCCAGCAGCATCAGCATTCCCTGGGAACTTATCAGAAATGAAAATCTTCCACCCCACCCCAGACCTACTGAATCAGAAATCCTGGGGATGGGGTCCAGTAGTCTGTGTTTTAACAAGGCCTTTAGGTGATTCTTATGTTCTCTCAAATTTGAGAGCCACTGGTGTAAGGCACTTGTTCTCACCCTGGATGCACATTATAATTACCTGGGGGCATTAAAAAGTAATGATACCCAAGTCCACCCCCAGAAATTCTGATTCAATTGGTCTGGGGTGGGGCCTAACATTGGTATTTTTTAAGTGCCCCCTGTGTGCTACTGATATGCAGCTTGAGTTGAAAACCACTGATCTGGAAGATAGTATAGAAACTTGGAACTTATTCCACCATTATCCTCTGCAACTTACTTAAAAAATAGATCCAAGATAATGTTCCTTTATCCTAGAAGTTGGATAAAAAAAACTCAGTTATGTTTTGCTTAATCAGGCTTTTATTGAACAGGCAGCCCTTGCTTTTTGTGGCACTGCATTAATTAAAAAACTCTTCCATCAAAGCAGGTTTTTAAAGCCAGTGGTATTTCCCACTGGAACAATGTCATATTTGGGTGTTAACTTCCTGATCAAGGTCTTGGCATCAAGTAAATCATAGATGGGAGCAATAATGTATCATAAAATCAATGATATAATAACTATAAACCTCTGTGGTCATTTAAAATAATAAAGTTATGCTCTAAGTCCAATAAAATTGGCATAAATGTAGTGTACATCCTAGGATTACCCAAGAGGTCTCAGTGTTACAGAAAAATGCACATGGTTGTAGGAAACCCAGTTTCTTAATTCTTTTATGCAATAAATATTAATTAACACTGTTTGCACTCTTAGAATTTGAGGAGGGAAGTGTTGAAGAGTCCAAGTCTCCTAATATGTCCAAGGAAGTCTTGAGTGGATGCCTTCTCCCTCAGTAGACTTCCTGGAAGGAAGCCTGGGTTCATAGTCCCTGCCCTGTCCTTAAAGGTGCTTAAAAAATAAATAAATAAAAATAAAGGTGCTTGAAAACCCTGGGCCTGACCAGTGTCTCTTGTTGTTGGGGGTGGCGATAGCATTGGCCTCCAGTCCCGAAAAGCATTTTTAAATAAAAGGACTGATCCAAGATTTCTCTTCTGTACTGTCTCCTGTGGCCTATCAGCTGAAATAAAGGTGAGAGAATAACTGATGTTATCATCAGCACATACCACACTTGACTGAAAAGCCATAAAATTCATTATTAAATCATTAGGGCTTTTTTTTTTTTTAAGAGAGCCACTTCAGATCCTCTCTTCTGAGCAGTCAAGTTGGCATAGGCTGGGGAGAGTGTAGGCAAATGGTGTGTGGAAAGAGCACTGATTGGGGGCTGGAAGGCTGGTCAAACCTGGCTGTGCTCCTCACTTGAGGTAGGACACTTAACTTCTCTGAGCTTCCATCTCCTTTCCTGCGAAGGGAGGTTGGACACCTGCAACTTGCAGGATTTTAAGGCTTGAGTAGGTTATTGTGTATAGTTGTACCCAGTGTAGGGAGCTTTCCATGAAAGTTACTTTAAATGATTGAAGTATTGATTGGTGAAACAAACATGAGGAATTCTGTTTGTTCTCTCACCTTCCTTGCCCATGGAGTAGAAAGCCTGCTTCATGATGGATACCCAAGCGGAAACAGTTCTAGGGAAGCTGGGGGAAACAGGATGTGGGAGTGTTTCTCACTCTGCAAATCCCTCCTTGGATAAGAGATTATTCCTGAGAAAAGATTTTAATGTCCATAGTCTGGGTCATTAAGAAAGGCCCAAGAATGGATGGGCTTTG
Organism: Tolypeutes matacus; assembly: GCA_026826555.1. Taxonomy (NCBI): domain Eukaryota; kingdom Metazoa; phylum Chordata; class Mammalia; order Cingulata; family Chlamyphoridae; genus Tolypeutes; species Tolypeutes matacus. The sequence continues at coordinate 43,407,048 of JAKSZT010053887.1, forward strand.
GCCTGTATTGTGGTATATTACCTGGAATTAAATCTGTATTTTGCATCAGCATGCACTGTTAGTCAGGGATCTTGATGATGGTATATTGCTCAGTAATTAAAATGTCTTGACCAGACTTTTTTAGCAAACATTTCTTGGCAGGTTTGCTCTTGATACTGAGCTGGGTATACATTGATAGTTCTATATTAACTTCTGTAAAGTAACCACAAATTCACAGTGACTCAGATTAAGCCATAGTAACTCAGATTACTACGCTGTAGTAATTCTAACGCAATTATCAAATAAATCTACTGTTAGAGAAAATTATTGCCCATTATATTAAATTGGTTTTGATTTTTTTTTTTAGCTTAGGAGTTCCCATTGTCCTTGGAACTGTTGCTTCAAAAACACATTAAATTCTTTAGAATCAGTTACTTAAAATCCTAACTGCATGGTAATTCAAACAGAATTAAAGAAAATAAAAAATGATTAAATAACATAGTATAAGTTTTTCCATAGATCTGTAGAACCCACAGAATGTTAGACCTTAGGGGTTATCTCGTCCACCATTCCCTGACCAAAGTTATGGAAATTCATGACTAGAGAAGTAAAAAAAAACCCTTGTCCAATATTATAAAGAGCGTTAATACAAAGTCATCCTCTTTGCTATCATTGCTGTGCGTTTTCCTCTACACCACACGACCTCTAAAAGATTTCTCATATAATTTGTTGTTTTTAAGGAAAGCTAAGTTCAGGATGAAAGCATTCAGTATTTTTCATTTTCTTAAAGAAATTAACTAAACCAAGATGATTTAGTCTTTGCTTCTCCTCCTTTGAGACATTCCAAATAGCACTGATAAGCACCAACCCGAAGAGACTGGCTGTTGGCTGATCTTTCAATGAGATGGGAAGATACAGTGGATGGAGCTCTGTCATTAACCAGCTCTGTGACCCACTCATCTGGCCATTAGTTTTCTCATAAGATGAGTATATAGACTGGTTGTTCTCTAACCTTTCTGTCTGCTTTAGAATTCTGTGAGCTCACAAGCCCTTAGCAGAAACAGAAACAAAGACAAAAAAACCAAAACCAAAACAAAAACCTTTCTTAGGAACAACTGCCTGTGTGAAGATGAGGCACTGGGCACACCTAGATATGAGGGCAACTCCAGTTCTCCAGAACTTGTTCTGACCAACCTTTATTTAGGGGATTTTTTGAAAATATAGTAAGCCTCTTTAAATCTGCTGCCCATCTTGCCTTATTTCTCTCTAGGCAGGACCAGACTCCATAGAGCTTATCAGGTTCCAGAACTGTGTTTTGGGGTCCCATACCTGCTTTGGCACCAGGCCCAGAGTCAGGGCTGTTTCTTTCAGTGCTTTCAACTGTGCAGTTGGAGCATCTGAAGAAATCAGTTTCTTGATCATTTCCCCAAGGATGGGACTGTTCCTCCCAAGTTGTCCTTATTTTCACTAACTCAGGGAAAAGATTCTTATCTTTGCCAGCAATGTCAATGATATAAAAATTGTTTTCATTTTGGCTTTGGAGCATATAGTTTGGTGCTGAGTTAATCTTTCCTCTTAGGTTTCACTTAGGCTTACTTAGGAGAGCTTTGCTTTTTTTTGAGCACACACAGAATAATTGACAGGCTAAAGCCTACCTTTAACCCATTCTGAGTGTTGTGTATGGTCAGCATGTGGCATGTGTTGCGTGGGATGGGGTATGGATAGCCTGCATGAAAAACAGAGGCCATTTTCTAGGCTAGTTGCTTTACGTGGATTATCACCTATCTCTCAACGGCCCTGTGAATCAAGGGATGGCAGCCTCATTCCTCCAAAGAAGAAACTGAAGTTCAGATTGCCACTCTCCTGAGGCCACGGTCAAAGATGGTAACAAATCTTAGATCTGGACTTAATCTGAACACAAAGCCTGTGCTCCTTCTGCTATAACCACATTTCTTAATATGAGAAGGCAGGTGACTGTGCTATTTGATAATTTAGAACTGAAAATTTATTTCCCATTCATGAAGGCTGTAATAGAATCATCAACTGGCCCTATTAGTAATTTTCTCTCTTGTAGTGCCAAGATCTGAACTGTTTCCAATCACTATACCCAGTACCCTTGTGTGTTAGGACAATAGAATATTCCAGCCAGGATAGAGAACGGGGAGCTGTGGGCTGCTTGTTGAGGGGGTCTTATGTAGTTCGGGAGCTATCGTGGGAGTCCAGTGCATCTAGTTCTTTGTAGGTCTATTTATGGTGTCTTTTAGAAATGCTTATGATGTGACCATATACTTGCCTCATTTTGTCTGCCCTTGTGTATTTATGAGCAGCAGTGGCTCTTAATGCAATCTCTTTTTAATTTCTACTCTAACTCTAATTTACTGTGGGTATAGGATTTATAGAGTTTATCTTCCTTTCCGATTCCACTTACTTGTCATTCAGTTAGACTTTAACGAGTCAAGATAAGAAGTAGGAAGAATACTACCTGAGTACCACTTGATATTACTAGTTGATGGTATGCTGTCATTTCCCTTTTCTCCCTCTTATTTTTCCTTAAGGCTAATGTGGTGTCTGGCATATAATTGATACTCCATTGATGAATGGACTGATAGATGAAAGAGCTTGCAGTTTTTAGAAAACTCTTGGGTTTGGAGGGGTCATAATTTGATTGTGTCTGAACCCATTAAGTAATGCTCTGCTTTGTAATGGGATTTGCTATGATGAATGGTTTAACTGTCTATGATCATACATACAAGCAGATTCCAGTAGTACCTTTTGTAAGGTGGAATTCAGATATGAGAAAATGCATCTGGGCTTAATGAGGTTAAAAAATAAAGGTGCAGCCACTCTCTTTTTCAAATAGTTGAAGAATCCATATCATATGTAGGAATATCATCCAACAATCTTTTCTTCCCATATTTTTCTATCCTAGTCCATTTCCCATCCATTGTGTTTCTTCCCCCCAGTTCTGCCTGAGCAGAGCTCTAATGGGATAAGAAATGTGGGGGCTTGTCCCTAGAACTATGGCATCCCTGTTAGAATGTATTTTTTTCCTGTGGAAACGATGTTATGGGTTAATTGATCATATGTTACTGAAGGCTAGTTAGTATATTTAAATGCATTTATAAATCACTATTTTCTAAGTATTCCATGGTCTTCTCTCTGTTCTTCCTACTCTTACAATCTTACAGAAGATGAACCTCTCTGGTGAGTGATTGGGTACTGTCCTCAGGCCACTTCCCCCATGTGATGACTCCAGGTGGTGCCAGCTCACTCTGACTTGTGCCTTAGAGGCAGGGGCTCTGTGGTCTTTATCTGGGTGTCAGCAGCTCCTCTTCCAGTGTCTGGCACAGAGGACATGCTAAAAATACTCACTTATTTAGGTTGAATTTAAGAAGTAGAAACTTATACATTCTTCATTTTCAGCCTCGGTAGTTTCTTATACCTGACTATCAAAGTTGGAAATAGGACATGCAATTGGATTTTCTTACTGATCCCATAATTCACTTATTCACCAAACATTTATTGATTACCTGTGATGTGCTAGGCACTACCAGGAACTAAACACATACCAGTGCTGTGTCTGCCCTCTTGGAATTCATAGTTTGAGAGAATACATACCATCATTAAGAGGGCACTAACCCAGTCTAGGATGGGATTGTTCTCTAGAAACTGCTGCTATTTTAAAAAATGCTTGGACTGGGGGGCAGATGTGGCTCAAATGGTTGGGCGTCCGTCTGCCATGTGGAGGGACCTGGGTTCGATCCCTGGGACCTCCCGGTAAAATAAAAAATATATATATATAGAAGGGAAGGCACATGGGCCTTTAAAAACTGTGTGTGTATTTGTACATGTATATGTATAGCCCTCCACTTGCTCAGTTTTAACTTAAGGGGGTTGGTTATATGAACACTTATCCCAGACTATGAATTCCCACTAGGGGCAATGTTGTTTTCAGCGTGGTGAGGTGGGGGTGAAATGGTAGATATTTAAATGGTTTGCAGCCTCCCAAAGGGCCACAGTATGTAAACAAATATGCTGTATGTCTCTGATGTTAATATTTTGGGAGGAACAATTAGGAAAAAATGTCTAATAAGGCACCTAATAAGGCACCTTAGGGGAGCAATAATGAAAAAAAGTTTTGGGAAACATTGTCCAAAATGAATTCTGGAAGGCGGGATATGTGTCGTACGAACCTCTTGACTATACCAACACTTAGCAGAAGATCTAGAACATTTTCTTCAATCCATTAAATTTGTTACAGTGGAGTTAAATGAGTGAAATTTCTGATGTAGTTTAGTGACCCTTTCAATGTAGACATTACTTCCACAACAAACTCTACAGCACTGGAAATTTTTTAAAAACTTGTAATCTTTTAGGAGCTTGTTAAATGATTAGTCTCTCTGATATAACACAGGTGCTTCTTATTAGACTAGAATTCTTTTTATTTTCTGTATTTTTTCTTGCATTTGTTAATGACACAGTAAGTGACTGTACTTGGATGTAAAGGCCTTAACCCTGAAACTCCATGTAGGGCTCTCACAGTCGTGTCAACACAGAATTGAAAAGAAAGTACAGCTATATCAATTTTGTATCTGAAAAATAAAGTCTGATTTAGAATATACAAATTTTGATGTTAGGCCACAGAATGTCAGGAACTTGGGCTGTCCTCATAGGCAAAGACCTGTCTTTTGTATCTCTGTATGCTCAGTGCCAAGCTCATGGTAGTGGTCAGTGAATATATTTCTGAGAGTGACTAAAATGGCGGTATTTCTGAACATGCCATTGTACTCTGGAGTTTTTTGTACCAGCAGTTTTTCTTTGTACCACCTTGTTCTCACTCACAGAGCCATCCTTCTGCCTCTAGCTCCCCATCTCACTTTGGTCACCAGTACCACTGGTCTTTCCACCACTATCGCAGGGTTTTACAGTGATAAGGAAATGTTCAAATAGCATTCATTTGCTCGGGAAGAGTCTTCAGGGCATGACCGGTACTGCCAAGTCTATCTAGACTAGACACTCCTCTAAGATGTAGTAGTGCCCAGCCCTGTCATTGATTTAGAGTGTAGTGAGGTGGTGGTGGGGATCCTGAAAGGGCCAGTGCCAAGGATTTGTGCCTTCTGCTGGGCTGGCAGCTGAGGGTGGTGCTTGAAGACAGGACCCTCTTATTCTACCCTGAGGCTCTGAGGGAATTGCCTAGAGATCCAGCAGGCCTGTGTTCCTTAAATATCTCTACCAAAATTTTCTGTGTAACAGAGCAGGATGCTCCTGGGGAATCAGAAGGTGTCCATTAAAGTGACCTCTGAAAATATAAAACTTGTCTTCTGTTTTGTTTTTCAACATGTGTTTTCTAGCTATGTGCTCCACCATATGTGTTTGCTTTAATATAAAAATATCAAAATATATTTTTTAAACTTTACATTCTTGGAATCAATACTACATTTACCCTGTACCCCTAGCCCATCACTATGAATCCCCAGAAAGAATTAGACTGAAGATGGAGAAGGATAGCTGGAATATTGGTTGGGCACAAAGAGCATCTTTGACCAATCAGATCTTAGAAGTGGTGGTATGCAGAGGCAGTGGCCTATGGTTAGAGTGACTGTGACAACCCTTTTAGACTCTCCCTGGTTTATGTCCCTGAGTTTGTCTCAGCTCTTGGCCCTGCCTTCAATGGTGAGAACTCCATTTTCTGACTATGACAATCACAGTGGTCCAGGGCTCCCTACTCTTAAGTCCTTCTCCACGGCTGCAGAAGCTCCAGGTGTCTCTGCAGCCCTGGAGAGGCCTAACGTTCTCCTTGCCGAGAGCCATGGTAGAATTAGGCTTTCCACGGCCTTCTCCAAAAAAAAAAAGGCATCAAGCTATTTTCAAAGAGTTCAAATGTTCAGAAACCTATGTATGTTAAGGCCACATTTACTTTTATTGCAGCCTTGGAACAAGAGGATCCACTCTTGGAGTACAAGTTTATCTCAGGTGTCTTAAATTTGAATCTAGTGTATGATAACAGTTAATTGTATCATTACCTTTTTATCCATAAGCATTCATAAATGGCCTACTTTCACTATGATATTTTTTAAATCTTATTTTTTCACTATGATATTTTAGTGGAATTAAACTTGAACTAAAAATTATGTGCTTAATTATAACTACTAATTGAGTTAAGCCTGTAACTTGATAACACAAGGGCCACAGCTGACAGGTGGTTAATCCCTACTTCATAACTTCTTTATATGTATTCCTCAAGATGGGGTTTAAAGCAACAATCACAACAAGACTTTTTGGTAGAAATCTCAAGTGGGCATCATTTGATGACCAAGCTAGAAGGCCAGTGACTTTCACCTCCTTGTCCACAAACCTGGAGTCCTGGTCTCCCATCATGGAGGCTCTCCTCTACTGAAAGTCCTGCACCTCACAAGTCTTGTGCTTTGACATGTCCTAGTCACTGTGTGGACACAGTCATGCAGCTGTTTTCAGAAAAGACCAGCATAGCCTTGCCCATTAATTTACATTCTGTGAACTACTGGTGATGGAATAAAATTACTAGGAATAACATTTTTTGATGACCACCGTGTAAGCACCATGGTATGGTAGAAAGCTCTTTTCAAGTCTCCTCAAAATTAGTGGGTATTAATATAACTTTCTCCACAAATGAATGTGAGTTTTCTGAACATGATAAATTGGAGAAAGCCAAGATCAAAACGTTAACTCCAAGCAGAGATAGATGGTCAGTAAAACTTATTTCAAGACTATCTGAAACAAACATATGGTGCTGCTGGCCTAGTTCATTGTCAGTGTGGTGTGGTGGAGTTTCAGACCAATGTTTGAAATTTTCTTTGTGATTCTATGCATGTTTTTAAACCTCTTCAACTAGTTGGTTTCCTTTTTTTTTTTTTTAAGGTTGATAATTCTATGTATAAATAACAAGTTTCATAGGTATTTTTAGCAGTACTCTCTTTGGGGGCAATCTCTTTCACTCTTCCTTCCCCAAAAGAAGAAGGAAAGATTTGTCTTATTCTACTGAGTCAGGGTTTAAATTTAGCAAGATCTAAGAGTCTGTACATGTGTGTTTTAAATGGCTATGGGAGTTATGCCTTCTACTTGGAAATGAGCTGTATTTTTTTTTTTAAAGATTTTATTTATTTATTCATTTATCCCCCCCCTTGCTGCTTGTGCTCACTGGGTCAGCTAACCACGCCGTGCGGGCAGGCTTGCCTTCACCAGGAGGCCCCGGGAACCGAACCCGGGGCCTCCCATATGGTAAACGGGAGCCCTACTGATTGAGCCACAGCCGCCTCCCAAATGAGCTGTATTTGATTCATATTTTTTAACTACGTATAATCTGCCTAATTCTAAAAATATATTTAAGGCAGTTAATTCATTTCTTAGTCATACTGTGAACTCTCAGGCCTTTATCCCACTAATGAAGTCCTTGTTAGAGCTCTTTATTGAGCCGTTAAATGCTTCAAACCCTACTAACCTCATTTTGTACATTTTCTAAAAACAAGCACATACATGTGTACACACATCCACACACACACCAATTTATGACCCAACTTTTGGGAACAATGTTAAAACAAACAAACAAAATTCTTAGAAAGTTGTGAGGTGCTTAAAATAGTTTGACTTTTAAAGAGTTGAGGAGCTTTTCCCATAAGACTTAGTGCTTATTGCTATAAATAGAGTCTTGCATATATGTACAGATTTGCAGTTTTCTGCATGCTTCTCTCTGGTCACAGGCTTAAGATGATTTGTGTGAGAAGTTAGTTATATTATTTTGATGTCTAAGGTCCAGTATGACCTCTTCAAATTCTTTAAAAAAAATATTTCACAAAGCTTGTGGGTAAGATAGAGAGTATTTCATATGGAGCAAAACTTCCAGGTATCTTGTCACATTCCTTTAGAAGTGGAATTTTTCAGCATATTATTAAGGACAGACAAGCAGGTTCTCCCTTTCCCTCCAGCTTCTCGAATACTACATCATCAGTAGACTTTCTAACAGGCTGTGATAATTGTTGAAGCTTGAAATTGGGTACATGGAGTTCTGTCTACTTTTGTATTTAATTTTTTCCATAGTAAATTAAGACAGACAAATATTTAAAAACTCAGAAGAGCTGGAATTCATTCTTTTTCTGCTTTATAGTGTGGATGTGGTGGCAGTATTTTTTTTCAGTCTCTTCTTGGGCTGTTCAATGTTCAAGGCAGGGTATTGGAAAAGAAAAGAAACTCAAAATAACTTATTAGATTTGAGGTCCTAAAAGAGTAGGTGTTATTTGAATTCTCATACTTCTCCTGGTAGTTTTCAATCCAAAGCTATCTAAAAACTGCCTAGAATGTGGATATGCATTATATTTAAGTATAATGCTTAAATATATCTCAGTGATTGAAATGCTTAAATATATTTCAGTGATTGAAAGGATGGAGGATTAGGATCACAAAGCTATGCCACTCACTAGCTTAAGGGTCCTTGGACACATTACCCAACCTTTCTGAGCCTGTTTATTCAGCTATAAAATGGGGACAATAGGTGCTCTTTCTATCCCTTAGGGATTTTTAAAGCTGTTATTATATGTAGGGTGGTGAATTATTAATTTAGCTAGTATATATCATCATTTGTTAAACTAGGAACCTGGAATATGCAGCAATAAATACAATCATATGTGATATAACTTGATCTCAAGTAGCTCATAGACCATGAAGGAAATACAAAAACAAAAGATTCAGAAAAATGAACATACCACTTTCAGAGACATTTAAAAATGTGCCCAGTATCAGCTAGATGCATATGTTGAAGAAAACAGTGGGGAAAAATTGTTCCTTTGTATAGATCCATGCCAACTTACTTAATTTCCACATACCTGAAGTTTGCCAGAGGTCTTTAAACTTTCTGTCCATCTTTCTTCAGCCATACCCTGACCGTATTTTCTCTACATAAACTCATTTGGTGTAAGATGCTATATAACTACTTAAAAATATTTTTCTCATGAGTGATACATGAATGTATGCATATTTTCAATAAATCAATAAATAGATACATAAAACATTATTATCTCCCACCCCTAATCCTGATTTACTTCATCCCCCCTCAGATATAATCACTGTTCCCTTTTGTTACTTATCCTTCCAGACCTTGTGTCTTCCTTTACACAGGCATGTAGGTATCCAGTGAAAATGTATAATAATGAAGCTTTTGTTTTTTATTTTGTTTTGTTTTACATAAATGTTGACAAATGAGGTAAAACATTCTGCAACTTGCTTTTTTCACTCAACATGTGTAGGAGAGCTTTCCATGATCTGGCTCATTCACTTTAACTACTGCTTACTATTCTGTACTGAAGTTTGTTTTGCCGCTTCCTGATTGTTGGGCAGTTAGGTTGTTTCCAGTTCCAAACAATGCTGTGGTAAACTTCTTTGTAATTTCCTATTTAAACACCTGTGTGAGTATTTCACTAGGGTAGATACTGAGAAATGGAATTTATAGGTCATAAATTATATACCTATAGATTTTACTAGTTAATGCCAAATTACCCTCCCATGTAAAATGGCCACTATTTTTCACACTTCACTTTTTTGTCCCACCCCTCTGCCCACTTAGTTAGGAAATGCTTTGCAAAGGACAGTTATGGTGAGTTAGAGGATACCAGTGTTTCTCAGACTTCTCCTGAGAAGATTTTGTTAAAATGCAAATTATGGTAGTAGGTCTGAACTGCTGTATTTCTTTTTTTTTTTTTTTTTTTTTTTTTACTGTCACAATGGTTTTATTTTTGTCATTGACAACATGCACACACTGCAATTGCATCATTACTTTTTTCTTAAATAGTATTTAAATATACATTAAATATATGTTTACATTTCAGAAATGTAACACACTAAAGAAGCCCTCTGTAAACATAATCCCTTCTCAATATATTTTCCTGCTTTGTTTCATACATAAATAATTTAGTCTACAAAATCATAAATAAAACTATCAACTCTTAAGGCCTACAACTATATACAAATTTTGCTCAAATTAAGAGCATGCCAAGTGTTTTCTTTATATATGATTTAATAAACAAGCAACGTTTGCAGTTTATTATCAATCAAATCACTTTCTGTCACAAGTTATTGTCTCCCCATCAGTTCTACTAATAGACCTTCCAGTGTACTTGATAAAGATGCCTTGTGTTTAAAAAGCCAAAATAGTCAAGACTAAATTTTTTAAATAATAAAGTTACTATTTAAATATTACTAAGCCTTATTGAAACTTCTTTAGCATCTCTGAACAAAAAAAGTGCTACTAAGATTTAATGCTTGTACTATTCATTTAATGTAAGCTTGAAAATCCTAAAATTTAAACAGTAAAATCAGATTAAATTCATATTAATCTTGTGAAAAATCTTTCACTGATAATCTGTTACAGGGAGATAATCAAGACTATCCTAACTTTTCTAAAATTTATTTTGATCCATTACTTTGGTTATTTAAAACTTTCAGGGTAAAAATAATGACACTCATAAACAATCTGAGAGAGGCATAGTTATAATCCTGATACAGAACATATAATGATTTGGTTTTTGTGTTTAATGACTGGAAATACTTATTCCTTCAGAAAATATTAACATTTATGTTTGAAAGACACTTCCCATCTAATAATTTATTAGATAACCAAGATTTACTAGTTAAGCATTCAAATTACTTTTATGTAATTTAATTTTTGGATGTTTGCTCTATTTTATGAATTTTTAGGCCTTCATTTATAGGGTATAAAACTTAGAAAGAAAAACATCTCATTAGATTTAAATGAATCAAATTACAAATAATACTAAGTTAAGCACTGTCATTACTTCTAAAATCTAAGTTTCTGAAAGTTTTATTTCAGTACAAAATGATCAGGTTCACATTAACTGCCCAGTCAAACTTTATGTTTAAAAACCTAAACAGTCTTTGTTAAAGAGAACACAAGAAATGCTTCTCATGCTCTTATTAAAAAACAAAAAACAAAAAACAAAAAACAAATTCTGATATACATAGTGAATCCAAATAAAAATTCACAAATGGTGGCTGAAATTGTCAACTTTCAGTCCAGTACAACTTAAATCCAGATATAATGCATAAACAATTCAAAATTAAAGTTTATAATGGAAATGTCAACAAGTCATAACTACTACATCACTACTGATGGGTTCCACTAGACTTTCAATAGCACAGCAGATGTGCATATTTGATAGACAGACTGCTTAGAAAATTAAAGCTATCAGAGCTATAAATGAGGAATACATAAATAAGAACATAGCAATGCCAAAGCATTAGGGCCATTAAAAAAAAGAATAAGTTGTGAAGTAAACACATCTGATAGTTCTCTCTGTAAGCTACTTTCCACTGATTTATAAAGCTATGGTTTTATAATTCTTTTAAAAAGGAAAATGCTTCTACACTGCTGCATGCAGTAATTTCATTCTACATTCTTGACTACAATGCAATCTTCAAATCCTCTTGCAGAGTTTGACATATCTCATCAGGATTTCTCCAGAAAGTCAACTTGTCATATTTTCAGCAGCCTTTAGTGCTTCGGTGGCCTTGCGAAGTTCCTTAATAACTGATGATAAAGCTTCTGGGTTAATTCCTTGTTCACAAAGCCGTACACAGATAGACAGAGTTTCCATATCTAAGCCAGTATTCAAAATTCTTGAAATCTCAAGCAGAACGTCCATGGTCTCCCTCACCGCATTTAGATTCGCCGCCGCAGCCGCGCTTGCGGCCGCTGCCCCAGCGCCGCTACTGTTCGCCATGGCCGAGGCCGCTCAGGCCAAGGGAGGCAGAGACTGAACTGCTGTATTTCTAACAGGCTCCTGGTTGATACTGATCAGAGACCACATTTTGAGTGGCAAGGATCTGGAAAACAGATCTTTCTCCAGCTTGTTTCTTGAAAATTGCCTGGAAACTGCTGTTTTTATGAGCTTATGGGTGTACCTGTATTAATGCATGGACATGAGTGTGTTTACAGAGGAAGTTATATTTTGCCAGAAGTATTTGAACTCTAGTCCCAGAAAGCTTGGCCTTTAAAGTTAGATCCTGTGAACATATATGGCAAATGCTGATGGTTGCTGGTTGCTGAAACTGGGTGATGAATGAATGAATGTAGGGTCATTCTCTTTACTTTTGTGTATATTTGGAAATGCCCATAATAAAATTTATAAAATAAAGTTAGATCCTTTGAAGTTCAAGTTGCTCCTAAAGGTTTTCAGCTTGGTACATGTTGCTATGCTTTTCCTAGATTTCCTCTGATAGATGATTTGAAACTTTTTTTTTTTTTTAAATCAATAGTGTATTTTGACTCCTGTGAATTTTAATTTTAACGTAAGGTATCAAAGTATTTTTAGAAGTTTAAAAATAACTGGCAAAAACAGCTTTGTTCCATATCTGCCAATCTTAGCAGCTGCAGTCGAATCCTCCCCAGTCTTCCTCATTTAAAAGAGGATGCCATAAAGTATGACAAATACCATAATCACAGCATGATGGCGTGTTAGTGCTAGAGGCACTGTAGAGGCATGTAGGGCCAGAATCCTCATGTGATTGATTGGTGATTACCTGGAACACTGCTGAGCAAGATTTTGAGGTCTCATTAGGGTCCAGTAGAAAAGAATTCTGATTGACTAGTAATGTCTGCCAGGGTCATAATTCTCTGGAATGGAAAATTATAGCACAATTGCTGTGTATTGGTTGACCCTGACTGTGCGGAAGCACTTATTTTTGGTGAGAAAACAAGGCACAAAGAATTGAAATGTTTTGCCTTAGGTTTATCATTAGTTGAGGAGCTTGTACTAGAACCAGGTATCCTGATTGCTAGTCCATTTCCCTTTCTAATATTCTACCGTGATGATGGGAATCTAACTATGCTATAGAGTATTTGCATGTTGAAGCAACTTGGTAGAGTAGAGGGAGCCATTCATCTTTTTAAAAAATTGCTACATTTCCTTTGTCATTCTTTTAAAAATATGCTTTAATTTTAGAGAAGTTTTAGATTACAGAAAAGTTATATTGAAAGTCTAGGAGATTCCTGTATAACCCACCCCACCCCTTCGCCCTCCCACATTTTCCCCTATTAATAACATCTTACATTAGTGTGGAATAATTATTACGATTGATGAACCAACACTGAAGTATTGCTACTAGCCAAGGTCTATAATTTACATTATGGTTTACACTTTGCACTGTACAGCTTTATAGGTTTTGACAAAATGTTTAATGGCCTGAATCCAACATTGCAGTATCATACAGAACAATTCCAATGCCTTAAAATGCCCTAAGTTCTACCTATTCTCCCTCCACCCACCTCAGAACCTCTGGTGACCACTATCTTTATATCAATGCTGCAAGTTCTTCCATGACTACAATACTAATAAGTCTACTTTGGTCTGTGGTTACATTCCCCCATTATATTTGTTCATTCCTCAATTTTGAGGCTTTTAGGATTATGTTACCTGCTCTACTTCACATTAGTAGGGTGCTTAGATCTTATGGGGCCAATGGAAGGAACTGTATTGCTTGCAGTTGTAGATACTTTTTGTTTTTTTCAGGTTGGGAATTATCCATCATTGTCACTTTGTTAGTTGTCCTGGGTGAGTCTGATGAACTGGGGAGTAAGTGTTGGTCGTAACTTTGCTGAGATTCAGGGCTCAACCAGCATATTAACAGACTGAAGATTTAAGTCTCTGGGACATAAATTTCATGGGTATAGTGCTAATTATAGGTTCAAATAAAAGGGGTAGAAAAATCATGAGTAGGAAAATTATAAATGAGTCTAATTCTGTTATATTGGGGAAACAAATTATCATATATTACAGGGTAAGACCCACCAATGGGGTGCTAATTTAATGAGGCTGTGTGCCTTGCCTATAGTGTTTGGATGTTTCTAGAGCTGTCAGGAGCAGCCCTGTATGAGGTTTTATTTACTGTGGAAGTTAGTGGGATCTGCCTGAGATGTGCATAAGTGTAACCTCTGAAATGACTTCCCAGCTCACTTTGAAATCTCTTAGCCATAAAAACTCTTTTGTATTTAATGTTTCTCCCCTTTTGGTCAAGGTATTTTTCCAAATGCATCCCTTGTTAGCGCTTGGTAGTAATCCCAAGGTACCAGGGAGGCTCATCCCTGGGAGTCATGTCCCATGTTGGGGAGAATGTAGCGAGTTTATATGCTGAGTTTGGCTTAGAGAGAGGGCACCTTTGAGTAACAAGGAGGTTTTCATGAGGTATCTCTTAGGCTTTAGTTGTTATTAGGTTAAGTTTCACTTTTACAAGAATAAGGTTCATAAGTATAAGCATTACTATTGAAGGCTTGACATATTGGTCTGTTTTCCTTTTATCAGGCACTGCTGTGTACTCCATAGATTTTAGCCACTCTGTTTGAGAACTTAGCAGGACTCCCCAGATGGGAGTTTAATATTTTGTTGGTTATTGTATGGGTCTCCACCCACCGAGAAAATACCCTGTAACAACCTAAACACATGCTTTTCTACAGAGGCATGTTGCAGGTGCACCACTCCCCACAAACCCCCCTACTACTGGCTCTCTACACCAGGGACACCCCCTGTCATAGATCCTGCAAGAACACTCCCACCATTGTATTCTTGATCACAGCCCTCCTTTAACTTTGTGGTGCTGGGCAAATCATTTAATTGTGAGGAAGGGTATTGTTTCTTCTTATGGAGATAACTGACTGACTCTCTTTTTATTTTGGCCACTAGGAAACTCAGAGCCAGACTTACAGCTCTACTGTAGCAACTTTTAAGTCCCCTTTGGCCTACAAAATTGTGTTCTAATCCTGCCTTCTTCCTCAACCTGCCTCGGCCTTGAGCTCCTAATAAAATTCAATATTTCCTTGTCCTGATTTATTCATTTCATTTTTGTTTCACAGTTTTATTGTATGTCTTTATCATAAGCTGCCTCAAATATTTGTGAAACAGATGGTATATAAATAAAGAACATTGGAATGTTTGAGCAAGTTGTTGTTGACAAGACTGATGAAGATAAAAGTAGTGTTGTAATTCTGAGAAAATGTTGATGGCTGTGGCATCTGCTTTCCTTTTCTCCTTGGTCCTCCTGTCTCCCTCACTGATCCATCTTGTTCACCTCCAGTCCCTTTCTCTCTCTGTGTGGCATACCCAGTAACCATGGCTCATATCTTTTGTCAGCCTCACCCTGGATTCACAGATGCAGATCCATACTTTTGACTTCCCTTTAACAGGATGCCTCCATCTAAATGCCTCACAGGCACCTCCTCAGCTCAACATGTTCAGAACTAAGCTCAGCACCTTCTCCCCAAAACTCTTCTGCTTGGATTACAGTTGCATCTCCTTCTATCCTGTAGCTCCAAACAGTAACCTGATCCTCATTTTAATTTTTTCCCCCATTCTCTAACCCTTCTAATTAGAAGCCAAAACCTGTATTTTTCTAAATATTTCTTGGATCTCTTCTCTCTATCCCTCCTTTAAGGCCCTTTGGGGTTATTATCCATCCTTGCCTACGTTGGGATGGATTTATTTATTAATTTATACCCCTCTTGTGCTCGCTGTGTCCATTTGCTGTGCGTTTTTTCTGTATCTGCTTGTCTCCCTTTTGCTGCGTCATCTTGCTGTGTCAGCTCACCACCCCACGCGGGACAGCTTGCCTTCACTGAATCAAACCCGGGGCCTCCCACGTAGTAAATGGGAGCCCAATCACTTGAGCCACATTTGCTTCCCTGGGGTTTTTATTATTGTAAGTAATTGCTATCTAGTCTTTCTGCCCCTATTATTCCCCCATTCCAGCCAATCCTTTGCTCTAAAGTCAAGGATCCCTATTTATCTCTAGGCTAAATTTCAAATTCCTTAGTCCTTTCATTAGCCTTTACTGAGCTAATACGCTTATGTTTTGCCATTCCCCAACCTCGCCCAGAATGGCCTTCCTTCTCCTCTTCCTTTGGTGCACTCTTATTTACCTTTAAGACTTCCTCAGACTTCTCCAGGTTTCTTCTTGCTTCTCAAGATCCTGTATACATCTCTGTTAGAGATTTTACCCCTCCATAATATATTTGTTTAAGCAGTAATCTCTTACTTGATTGGGAGCTCTTTGATAGTCTAGATTGAAGCTTTTAAGTCTATATCTCTGATATTTAGCACCATTCTTTACAGCCATGGTAAGTGTTCATTAAAATGTTTGCTGAATGAAGGAATCACAGTTCTTGGGACTTCTTTAGAAAACAACAATCGTAATAGTAATAGCATAATCAGCTATTATTACCATCCTTTAATGAGCTCTTGCATGCTAGGTAATATTCTAAATGTATGTTTATCTCATATAACTTCGGTACAGAAGAAAATTCAAATAGACAGAACCTTGGTTATCCAAAAGGTTGTTGGAAAGTGGAGAGCTTACCTCTTTAAGCAAATGTTTTAGCACTTTTGAGTAGCAATGAGTTTCTCTCTTTCCTCTTCTTAAGCAAAACATATCAAACATATTTTAATTGTAATAAAGTGATTACATTAGACTCTTTAAAGATTTGTAGGACCGTTTGTCCCTACTCTAAATGGTCTCATACTGCTTTGCTTTCTAAGTGCTATGACTATTCCTTAGATTTTTAAAAGCCTTTTTAAGAAGTTATCTGTTACCAATCTCTTTTTGCTGCCCTGTAAGGGCTCCTCCTCTCATAATTAAGTCACCTCCCACTTGAGTGTCACAGATGCTGTGGGAAACACGGTAGATCTCAGGGTGTTACCTCAACAAGCTACTTAACTTGGAGTCTTCTTTTCTTAATCTGTAACCTTGGAATTAAGATACTTTCCCTACAGAGTTCTGAAAAAAGGAGCAAATGAGTAGTTTGTGAAAATACTTTGCAATGAGTAAAATACTCTGTAAATATAAAGTACTCCTACTCAACACCAACCTGATGGAACTCTGCTCTCTGGTTTTGCCTCCCCTACCACATCCCATTTTTTTCCTGAGAGATGTAGAGAGTTTCCTGTAAATCACAGAATATGCTCCCTGGGGTTGGCTGGTCCGACTTTACCAATCCCAAATCCTAACTATGTGGTTGTGCTCCTGCAGAACAAGGGTATGGGCTTCATTTTCTGATGTAAATTATACACCCACCACCACATCCCTGGTTGTGAGACATGGATTCTGTTGGCACATGAGCCTAAGAGGGAGACAGTCTTCTTATTCTGCTTACTGAGAAGACAGGGAGAGTGCTCATGAGTCAGTTGTAGGCAGATGTCATTTCCCTGCCCGGGGGTGGCTGGACCTTACGCAGTTTGTGTGGGCCTCTAATCCACAGGGCCTAAACTTTGCAAAGAAGAATATGACCACTATAGGCAGTTGGCACTTCGTTTAGAAATAAAATATGAAAAGATGGTTCGTTCATCCTCAGTTTGTGGTTTTTGCCTAGTAGGTGGTAAACATGACAGAGACACAGTCCTCTCAGTTTCTCATCTTTTTCTAATCGTTCCTAAATCATTTCTAGTCTTTTGAGGCTGTGGTTTCTGCATTGGTAAAATGAACTTAAGAGCAGATCAAGGAATGACCTTTAAACTGAATACCCCTATTTTATCATGGCCTTCACCACTTAGAGTTACAGTTCCTTAGAAATATTTGCTGTCTCTTCAGACTTTATTTTTGTGGATTCAACCTTCTAAAGGTTCAAAATCTCAAGGTGAAAGTGTGGATCTCCATCACTAGGGGGCATTGCCGTCCTAGTCACATGGTCAGAACCTTCAAGAGGGCAAGCTTGATCACTTCAATCCTACACAAAATCACGCTTAAAATTTCTGTTATTTACTTATATGTGTGAAATTTATATATATATATACTTAAAATGTAATTTAAATAATATTAAATAATCTTTTAAAATATTTAAATCAACTTAAAAAAATAAATGTTTATGATACAGTGCTTTATCATTAACTTTTTCTTAACCAAGTTAGCCAGAATCCTGGAGTGAAAATCTGTCCCTGGGGTTTGTGGTTTATTTTTAGCCTTCAGGTTAATTCAGCATCATAGCACCTCTAACTGCATATTTATGTCATACAGATAGCTTTTACCAGCTTCATTTAAGGAGATGCTATGCATCTGGCCTAGTATGTTTTAATTAACAGTAATGATATTCTTGGGAAAGTTTTTCAACTTTCCTTCTTCCTTTTTCTGTAGAAGGTAAAGAACTAAATAAATGTCTATATGGTGTTATGATGCCACTAAGAATATAAAAATTCCTTTGTTTTCCCTCCATCATAAGGGAGTCTTTTCTGTCACCTGAGTACAAAGGTAAAGCAGTGCCTTTTGTGTTTTTCTCAAGTTAGAACTTTTTCTTATCTTTTGCATAAAGTGACAAAGATATACATATGGACTGAGGACCTGATATTTATCTACATTTCAAATTATTTTCTTAGTATAAATTTCTAAGTGGAATTACAGGGTCAGAGAATATAAATATTCTTAAGGTACTTGCTACACATTGCCAAGCTGCTTTCCAAAAAAGGTTGTGCTAATATATACCCTTCCAGCATTGTATGAGAGTATTTTTCTCACTGTAACACAGTCCAGAATTGGATTCTCATTTATTCTTTCATGTTTTTCCTAGGTAGAGGATATGTTGATTGATATTTCTCAAATCATAATAATATCCTGGGGAGATATTATATTAAATAATGGGTTAGTGATCAAATAAAATTTTCAGATGTTGCTTACTTGTCCTTATCTTGGAGATTTATGAAGCATGTGTACATATTAAGGCTTTGAGAAGTTTTGCAGTAAAGCAATCAGTTTAACTCGGCATTTCCCAATTTTATTTATTTAATTACAAAACTTTTTTACTCACTATATCCGGTGATATCTTCTGGAAATATGATTGCATTTTGGAAGATGGTGATGGTGGTGTGAAATTTTTCCAGAAGTTTTTAAGACCCAGTACAGTATTAAAAGGATTTCTACTGAACTTAAGTTGTATAGTTTTGTATATTAGTTGTGGAGAACAGAATTCACACTAACTAGAGTTAGCAGAAAAGAATTTGTTGAGGTATATAGATAGATTGTAGTATTGTTGGGCAGGCTGAAGAAACAGACTCCAGGTTAGTCTGCAGAACTCCACAGAACTGGTCTGCTATGAGAGTTGCTGCCTTCCCCACTGTCAGGAAGCTTCCCCTCGAGCTGCTGCCAACAGAACCTTGCTGTCCCTGCTAAGATCAGAAACCACCAAGTCAAGAGTCATATGTCTGTTCCTTAGCAGAAAGTGGGTCTGGGAAGTATAGTGCATTAGAGTTTTTTTTTTTTTTTTAGGAGGTACCAGGGATTGAACCCAGGACCTCATACATGGGAAGGGAAGCAGGCACTCAACCACTGAGCTACACCAGCTCCCCTAGATTCTATTTTAAGGAGAGAATTTACACTTTTGGTGAACTATCAAATATGAAGAGAATGTTTAAAAGACTTTGGGTACCCACTGTAGGCATATTCAAGAAGACAGAGTTATCTAATATGAATGTCTCTGGATGTAGGTCAGAAAACTGGGGCTAGCCCTGACCTTGCCACTTAACAGAAACATGACCTTGAACAAATCCATTTTCAAACTTCTCTATTCTCAACCCTAAAGAGGGAATATAATTCCTCCTTATGTAATTTACAGGTCTGAAGTAAAGATGAAATAAATTAACGTGTGAATATACCTGGAAAAACTATAAAGTATGAAATAAGTGAAAAGTGTTTTTCACAACTCAGATGTGTTTCCAGACCAGAGTTTGGCAAACTTTTTCTTTAAAGGACTAGGTAGTATTTTCAACTTTGTAGGCTATACAGTCTCTTCTGCACATACTGAACTCTGAAAAAGCAGTCATAGACAATAAGTAAATAAATAAAACTTTATGTGTGGACACTAAAGTTTGAGTTTCATATGTCATGGAAAATTATACTTTTTAATTTCTTTCAGCCATTAAACACGTGAAAACCATTCTTAGCTCAGGGGCTGTCTAAAACCGGGCAGCAGGCTAGATTGGGCCATGGGCCATACTTTGCTGACCCCTATTATAGACCATTGTACTTAAAATAGTTAAAAATGTAGGGTTGTTTTGCCTTAACATAGTAGCAAAGCATTGGGTTTTGATAGTTGAATTAAATTAATTTAGTGGTCATGTATGTAAACATGGGGAAACATTAAGGTGAGAGTACTCTATGAAGGATGAGTTTGCTACCCAGCCATTAGATTCTTAGCACTTCCACATATTCTCCGCTTTATTTTCTATACCTTTGGTTTTGGTAAAGGAATGGGACAATCAGGTACTTCTTTTATGGGAAAAGCTAAAGTTGCATTTGGTACCATTCCTGTATCCATTTCTGCAACCCCTGTTCCTCAAACCCATCCCTCTTCCCTCCTTTGGAATGTTCTGTATTTGAGTTTACAGCTTTGCTACTTTATGGACAAGAGCTCTTCCCTCGAAACCCCACCCCCCCAAAAAAAAACACAAAAAACAAAAAAACTTATTGACGTTATAGGCACATCATCCCTAGTAGAAAACCAGAACCAGAGTGTTTTCCTTCCCACCAAGTCCCATAGAAATTTCCTCCAGTCAACAAAAGTCAAGATCAAGTTTTTAAAAAGCAACTGAGGCAAAAATGTGTAGTATATGCCACCTATAGAGATGTGGTTTCTGAACTTGCTTGGTTTAGAATTCCTTGTCATCTAAACATTCCTCCATGTTTCCTTTCATTTGGATTTACCTTTCTCTATTTTTCTGTTTTGCTTCTAGGTGTAGAAAGAGAGTAGTGTTTGGTGTAGATACATTGACATCTAGAAATTGAGAGCAGAGAGATGGGGGTGGAATGTGAGAACAAGAAGGGAAGGGTGGTCAGAGATTGAAGAGGGGGAGATGATGTGTTTGCCTTCCTAGGTGCACCTGCTCCTTGGTGAAGTAGCTGAGACTGCTAAGTCATCTTTGGAGGACCGCACTCCTTTTTAGTATACGTATGTTCATAGGAGCTTCACTTTCTTAACTGCTGCCATGTAGGCTAATTTTTGGGTTTACTGATTCAAAGAAACTATATTTAATTTAGCTTTGCATGTATCCCTTTTATTTGGGCTTTACTAAATATAGCTGGATGGGAGGGAGGGAAGGAGAAAACAGCGTATAGAGCAGAAGTTAAAACATGTCAGAGCTTTGGCAGCTTTGGGACAGAAAAATAAAACTTTAAACTTGCTTTCTATTTTGAGGCCATCACAAGATGTTTTGTGCTTACGTTCCTAAGTCATCAACAGGGGTATTAAGTAAGTTATCTCTTGAAATATATTAATTTGAAATTGAGTTAAAATTAGCCAAGGGAAGAAGAGGGAGGAATGAAACATTGGACTCAGCTTATTTGGAAGCAAAATAATAAACACCTCATGGGGGTAAAAGGGGCAAGCAAATGTGCTTCCAGTTTTTGGCTTCTGCTCCTATACAGAGTTCCATTGTCTCAGAGAAGGGGGCAAGGCCTGAGGGCTGTGAAAACTAGCATGGCAAATAAAGCCTGTCAGTGAATTTTGAGACAGGTCAACCTATTCTTGAAGCTGTGATCTCAGAGTCAACATGATTTCTGACTAATAGGGAGTAGCTGTCATACTATGAGCTGTTTTATCGTAATATAATTATCACATACTAGATGTATTAATCGCTTATTTTTAGGATTTTCCCTACAGGGAATCATGGTGAGAATAGTCTCTAGAAAAGCTATCTCTAACCTGTAAAACAATCCCCCTTTCCCAGACAAGATTTCCCTTCTTGACAACCTGCTGGTGCTTTTTGCAGATCTATCCCTCCACCTCCATCAAGTTCTTTCCATTTTGCTGAATATTATTAAGAAAGCTCACCCTTAGATTTCAGCCTTGAGCTTCACCCTCAGTTTCCTCTTCAGTACATATTTATCGGTCTGCACCAAACAGCCTCTTTATTGACTTGTACAGGTTCAGAAAGATAAGCAGGAGAAGCTGTGGACATGTGTGAGGAAGCCTTAGCTGATCACTTCCGTTGCCAGAAAGTCCTCTCTGTACTTAGGACATCTTGTAACCCAGCCTTCCTGAACCCAGCCCTGATGATGTCACATTCCTGCTGAGAAATCATTCAGAACTACATGCAGAGAGAAAAGACAACGGAAATGTGCCAAAATATTAGCAGTGATTTTTTCTGAGTGATGACATTCCAGGTGGTAACAAAGATTAGAGCAGAGATAAATGAAAGATAATTTTTTAAAATTGGAGGGAATCAACAAAACCAAAAGTTAGTTCTTTGAAAAGAACAATAAAATTGATAAACCTTTAGCTGGACTGACAAAAAGAGAGAGAGGACACAAATGACTAAAATCAGAAATGAAAAGTGGGACACTACTATAAGAGGACTATAAGAGAATAAAATGAACAACTGTTTGCTAACAAATTAGATAACCTAGATGAAATGGACACATTCCTAGAAACACAAAATACCTACACTGACTCAAGAAGAAATAGAAGTTCTCAACAAACCAATTACAGTGGTACCTTGGTATTCATCATTAATTAGTTCTGGGAGGCATGATGTGTACCAAAACCGATGAGGACCAAACAAATTTTTCCCATAAGGAATAATGTAAATAAATTTAATGCATTTCCAAAGCAAGAACAATGCATGTTTTTAAGGCAATATATAAAAATATAGGGTTGTATATCATTACTTTACATGAGAAATAAACCTAAAAATTCATAAATCCTTAGATTAAATAAAATAAAAACATCTCTTTACCTGTACTGAGAAGAGTCCATGGCCTAATAGGATGGAGGGAGGAGAGTGGTGAGGAGCAGAGGTTACACGGCGTGTTGCTTGCAAGGAGAAACCCCCTTCAATAGAATATCGGGCACTTGCACTTCAGGGATTCTTTCTCTTTTCTGCCTTTTCTCAACTTGCACCACAGGCTCTGACACACTCTTTGTTACCTTCACTAAAAATTATCCAATGAGGACTGCTTCTGTCTTCTTTTCAGATTTCCTCGAAAGTGTGAAATTGTTTGGTCATTCAATAAATTCACATTTCTGCTTGTCAGAGCTTTGTCCGGATGGTACTTCTCCACAAAGTTTTGAACTTCTGCCCGTTTTGCACACATTTCTTTTATCAAGGAACTGGGGCCATCCTCCCTTATCTCCTCACCTGAAGAAATCTCTTCAGCCGCCTCTTGTAGCTGCTCCTTCTGTGGTTCCTGCAGCTCTTCATGATGTTCCTCCGCTAACTCCTCATCAGCAGCATCGACCTCCAGACCCGGGATTGGCCCAAAGATACAACATCCTGCACAGCTGTGACCTCTGCACCTGCAGGCATGGGGTCACCTCAAACCCTTCAAAGTCTCTCTGAGTCGCAGCTTCTGGCCACAAATTCTTCCACGCTGAATTCATGCCATTCTTCTTAAAATTATCAAACCAGCCGTGAATGGCCTTAAAAACTTCAACACTCTCATCACTTGGTTCCGGTGTCGGTAAGCAACACTTTCCTTTTTCACATATCATGGCTTCTGGTATACTGTCGCCCGCTAACTGCTTCTCGTTTACCCAAATTAATAACAGCTTTTCAACTTCCTCGAGTGTTTGGGAATGCTGCTTTGTTACTGCTTTAACTCCTGTCGCAATATCAGCCTTTTTTATTGCTTCTTTATTCTTAATGATGATGGAAACCCTTGTTCTAGGCATACCGTATTCCCTAGCAAGATCAGTAATGTGAATACTACTGTCATAATTACCTATTATTTGTTTTGTTTTGTTTTGTTTTTTTCTCAATGGTGCTGCAAAGTAATTTTCTTTTCTGCTCAGCGCTATCACTGCTCATTTTCTTAGGTCCCATGATGAGGAAAAAAACACAAAAATACACAAATGACCACAGAAGCTAAGATAAGACCACAGTGGGACGTGCACAAGGCAAGAGCTACTGCGTGACTAACACGTGACCCTTTGTTCGGCTGGAAAGGGTTAGCAAGTCACTGGGCACCTGACACTGACAAGTTCTATCTTGCGTGTCAAGTACCAAACAAATGACGCAAACCGGGACAAAATTTTTGCATCAAAATGCATTGAGTACCAAGTTTGACGAGTTTCAAAGCAGTTAAGTACCAAGGTATGACTCTACTACCAAAGAGATCAAATCAGTAATCAAAAACCTTGCAACAAAGCAGCTCAGGACCAGATGGCTTCAACATGAATTTTCCAAACAGTCCGAGAAGAATTAACACCAATCCTGCTCAAACTCTTCCAAAAAATTGAAGAGGAGGGAACACTCCCAAGTTCATTATATGAGGCCAACATCACCCACAAACCAAAGCCAAATAAAGATACCACAAGAAAAGAAAATTACACATCAATATCTTTTATGACTATTGATAGAAATAAGGAATGACAAAGCACCAAATATTTTTGGTAAAGGTGAGTACCTCAGTTTTGCGAGTGTAGGGCAGAGAGAGAAGGAGGAAAGGCTAGAGAGAGATTGGATGTTGGGGGAAATCTGTAATAAGCAATTAGGAGCCACTGAAGGTTTTTAAATGGTATTTATTATTATTTTTTATTATAAAAATAACACCTCAAAAAAAACCAACCAACAAAAAATAGTGTTATATGTTCGTTGTAAAAATAATTGGAAGGGAAATGCAAATCAAAACTACAATGAGATATCATTTCACACCTATTAGACTGGCTGCTATTAAAAAGTCGGAAAACTATAAATGTTGGAGAGGATGTGAAGAGATAGAAACGCTTATTCACTGTTGGTGGGAATATAGAATGGTACAGCCACTGTGGAAGACTGTTTGGCAGTTCTTAAGGAAGTTAAATATAGACTTGCCATGTGACCCAGCAATACTATTACTAGGTATATACCCAGAAGAACTGAGAGAGGAGACGTGAACAGACATCTGCACACCAGTGTTCAGAGCAGCATTATCCATGATTGCCAAAAGATGAAACAACCCAGGTGTCCATCAACTGATGAATGGATAAACAAATTGTGGTGGGTACACACAATAGAATATTATACAGCAGTAAGAAGAAATGAAGTCGTGGAGCATATGACAACATGGATGAACCTGGAGTACATTATGTTGATTGAAGCAAGCCAGACACAAAAGGATAAATACTGTATGATTGTGCTATTATGAACTAAATATATTGTGTAAACTCATGTAGTTAATAATTAAAATACAGGTCACCAGAATATAGAAGGAAGGAGGGTAGAGAATGAAAAGCAGATGGTTAATCTGTGCAGAATTGGTAAAAAGATTGTTTGCAAATCTTTGGAAATGTATAGAAATGGTTAAAACATGTCATGTTATTTGTAACTAGCAGTGCTCTTGTATTATGACAGTTGTTGAAAGGGAAAGTCTAAGGTCATGAATATTACTAGAAGGAAAACTAAAAACTGTAACATGGGACTGTAAAACATGAATATGGGTGATATTGTATATATAAGACTTTTTACTAAATACAAATACACTAGAGAGAAGAAAAAAGAATAGAGCTATGTACAGCAGGGGAAGCATAGAGAGAATGAGAGGTAATGAGTTCTGTTTGTTTTTTGTTTATTATTATTATAATTATTGAAATAAAGTGCTCTAAGAATGATTGAAGTGATGAATGCACAAATATGTGATTACACCAAATACCATTGACTGTACACTTTGGATGGATTTATGCTTTATTAATATGTATCAATAAAATTGATTTGTTAAAAAAAATTAATTGGAAAAGACCAAAACCAATGAAGTAAATTAGAATCTCTAGGGTGGGCTTAGCAGTTTAAAAAAACCTTCCCAGGGCCCTGTATGGTGATAGACATGATTGTTTTGTGAGTTCACAACTTTTACTATCCACTTATTGTTTATGTGTGTTCATGTATGAATGATATACATTCAATAAAAAATTTTATTTAAAAGAGTTCTTCACATGAAAAATGGCTATTCTTCGAACTGGAGGATGGCAGCCTCTTTGACTTTAAGAAAATAAAACAAAAAAAAACTTCCCATGTGATTGAGAACCACAATCTAGGCAGAGCGTTCTTCTTTAAAAAAAAAAAAAAAAAAAAGAAGTAGTAAATGTGTCACTATGACATTGTTGGAGAAACCAGGAGATTGGTTCATCTTGAAGATGAGAGAATTTGGGTGGGGGAGAAAATAGCTGGTGCAAATGCTGTGTAATATACACTTAGGGATATATGTAGCATTTGGATAAAATTCATCTGTTGGATTTTATTAGGAAAATAGCTCTTATTTATCTCATATTGCCCAGACATATTTTTATTCCTCTCCCAAAGGCTACTTTCTCCTACTAAAGAATATCTGAAATAGAGTGTAGCCAGGACAAATTACATCATCACCTTTACCTCTATTATTATATCCATGCTTCTTCCAGGAATTTGACCTATGTTCAAATAAGATCAAAACTTGCTTTCTCTCAGACTTGGTATTTCCCACATTTGCTGTGTGTGTGTGTGTGTGTGTGTGTGTAAAACCAACCCTTTCTCCAGCCCCCCGCCCCCAACAAAGCAGATATCAACAAATGAATATTTTTTAATGCATGCTTTTGTAAAACCATAAAACAGGGGTGGAGTATCTATTAGAGATTATCATATGGAAAAGGAAATCCCAGTCCCTTGCTCTAGCTTTTACGTAGTCATGCAGCCTTCGACTATTGCACTTTTCACTGTATGCCCCTTTGGATTTAAAGGTGGACATGTTATTTTGCTAAATTGTGCTTTCATGTTCTGAAACATGTTTGTCATAGAGTAATGTTTAAATTCAAACCAAAGTATTTTTTATTGCAGTGGAAATATTTCAATTAATGTTTAGGGTTGGAACGTAAACAAACCTCGGGTCCAAATTAGTTGATTAATCATTGCATTCCTGGGTGCAGGAAGAGGGTTTGTTGAATTCTATCATGGGAGGAATTAATGTCCTCTGCCTGTGAGGTCTTCCTTTGGAAAGCCTGGGTTTTAATGTTATTTGGTGCAGGATATTTCTCTCTTGGCAAGAGCAAAGCAACCAATACCATCAAGTAAGAGGTACTAAATAGCCAACAGTTAGGATGGGGCTGTTTTAGCACTAAAACTACTTCTAGCACTAGCGCTACAGTTCTTATTCTCTGAAGTTCTCTCTCACACACACACAGAGACACACATACCTCACAGTAAATGTAATAATTTGTTATTGAGGCATCAGTGTAGGATCCCAGTAATACCTGATGTGTTTCTTTTTTTTCTCTTTGTTTCCCCTTACCATCAAATTTGTTAGGTTAAGTTTAGTTCTCTAAGACTTTGGAACATCAAGTTTTTCTTTACAGATCCTGCTCCATAAATACACCTCTTTTTTGTGTGTACAGGAATAAATTTCACATATCCTCACTCAGGTCATGTTTTATGCATTACTTTCTCTTCCAAGACTTTAGTAGGAATCCTAGGACCATAATTTTGGGAATGCCAGTCTAAGCATCCATTATTAAAAAGAAAATAATTATAACCAAGTGGGGGCTCTTTTTCTAGGTCTTTAAGACACTGATTAGAATGCTACAAAATGTTTGGAGAGAAATATACATTTAAATCTCTCCCCCTCCCCCTCATGGCTCCCATGTCTGTTTGCTCATTGTTTTTGCTTGTTATTTTTGCTCATTGTTTTTACTTGTTATCTGTTTGTTTTTTCTTTAGGAGGCACTGGGAACTGAATGGGGGAACCTCCCATGTACTTAACTGCTTGAGCCACATCCCCTTCCTGCTTGTTTGTTTTTGCTTGTTGTCTGCTCTTTTTTTTTTTTTTTTTTTTTTTTCCCCTCGTTGTCTGCTCATTGTCTGTCTGTTTTTTCTTTAGGAGGCACCAGGAACCAAACCTAGGACCTCCCATGGGGGAGGCAGGTGCTCAACGGCTTGAGCCACATCTGCTCCCCCATTTAAATCTTTCTTGTTACAAAAAAGTATTTGAGATAAAGTATAAAATATAAGAACAAAACATTAGTAAAGTTAAAGTAGAATAGTAAATTGAGGACAGAGGGAAAGCTTGATCTAAGAAATGTATCTTGATAATATCCTACACAGTGATAAGTGTTGGGCCACAAATGCAACTCTGACCTTTTTAACAGCCAAAGCAAAAAGAGACAGCTGATCAGTCTAAAATTCACATCTTCCAGATGCATGCTTCTTCTGGCTGAGGTACTACTGCTTTAAAGGGTATTGATTAGGCCATGTTTGGTAGAAGTTGGTCTATGCAATCTCTTAGTTCCTTTTCATGGTGAACATTCAATTACTGACCAACTGTAAAAAGATTTTGAGACAGTGGGAAAATTTGAACACTGATGGCATATTTAATAATATAAAGGAATTACTTTTTATTGTTAACATATGATAACAGTATTTTGTTTTTTAAAATCCTTATCTTTTAGAGATAAATACTGGCATATTTAAAGGTAAAATGTTATGATATCTGGGTTTAACTTTAAAATAATCCAGTGGGTAGGTTATAGATGAGACAAGATAGGCCATATTTCATAACTGTTAAAACTGGGTGTTACACTAGTCTCTCTACTTTGTTTAAATTTGAAAGTTTCATGATAAAATGTTAAAACAGATTTTATTATTCTCTGCCAACAACAGAAAGTCTAGCAAGACAACTAGGGTTCTTGCTCATGAGAAATTATGCTATTTGCAGCACTTGTCTCATTTGCTGATTTATGGGTGACTTCTGAGAGATTGGAAGCCTGGGTACTGGCTCTAAGTCACATGTATAAGTAAGCATGAAATTCTAGTAAGGTTATCCACAGCCTTTTCAGCTTTCTCTGTGCTTCTCAGATGCTGCTGCTGGGATTATGGAAGGAATAGTTGCCACTCTTCAGAAAGTCGGGAGAATGCTCAACTCTTGTCTCTTAAGGATGGGCTTTCACTTTATATTTCTTTGTCTTCCAATTCTCCTTGCTCTTCAGTAGAATTTGAGCACTACGGTACTTAAATTTGGTATCTTTTGGGATGGGAGCTAAACTTTTTAGGAAGATACTGAAGAATAGCATTTATCCTTGAGTTTCTATATAAATTTGAAACCCACTCAAGTAAAATATGCACACACAAATGAGTGAAGTTTGCCAGTGGCACATGTTTGAGAGTGAATGCTAGCAGTTTAAAATATGTTCTCTTCAGGCACTGATGATACTCAAGAAGGACAGAAACTGGGTTTGCTCCATTTCATTCTCTGATCTTTAGTAGTAACATTTATTACATCGATATCCCCGATGCTTCATTATGCTGGATATGTATAGGTCCATTGTAACTGAAACTTACTCTTGTTCAGCAAACATTTGTGTGTGTACTATGTACTAGGTGAGTCATCGTCACAGCAGCCCATGTGGAAGCTGAATACTTACACTGGTTTTATTTTATTTTTTTTATTTTTTTATTTTTTTATTTTTTTATTCATTTATCCCCCCCCCCCCCCCCCTTGCTGCTTGTGCTCGCTGGGTCAGCTAACCACGCCATGCGGGCGGGCCTGCTTTCACCAGGAGGCCCCGGGTTCGGTTCCCATATGGTAAACAGGAGCCCTACTGATTGAGCCACAGCCGCTTCCCACTTATACTGGTTTTAAAATGCTGGCTTTATCTTCCCTAAAGAACTGACATTGGCTTTAGGCATAGCAGTGGCTCTGAGGAGTTTTACAAGCTATTTACAAGATAAAATAAACAAAAGCACTTTGAATTGCAGTCAGATGTCCCACCACTGAGCTGTACCCTGAAAGTAGTTTGAATTGTTGAAAGTGCCAGGTGACTATGCCTTGTGAGTGGTTGGAGATGAGTATTTTACGTAATAAATGCTTTGAGATAATGTTCTTGTGATGTCAACGAAATATCTGAATTTCTTCTTAGACTTGGTGAAGTGACTTAGAATTTTATGCCAGCGTTCCAAGGTATCAGATAGTTTTGTGCATGTACATCTCATTTCCCTCACTAAGTGAGGGTCTTCCTTGAGATTGTCTTGCTGACTATATGGCAGTGCTAAGCACAGTGCCCAGCACTCCATATACCACTACTGCCTGCTAGTTCACCATAGCATCAGCTTACCACTTACTGAATATCCACTATGTGCCAGATACTTTATGTGCATTTTCTCATTTAATCCTCAAAGCCACCCTCATTTTACAGAGAAGAAAACCAAAACTAAGCAAGATCAGATGGCTTTGCGTATAACTAATTAGTGGAAATCAAGGAATTAAACCCAGGTGTTCTTAATTCCAAAGCCCTCCCTTTTTTTTCACCTCTAAAGTTTGTTGCCTATTGTTGGCATTAGGTAAATATTTGCTGACTCGATGCACACTTTGGATGCTTGACTGATCTTTTGCATATCTCCTAATGAGATGAAATGGTTATGAGTCCATGAGAAATATCAAAAGCATTGAGTAGGAATCTTTTATGAAACCCATGCTTTGTTGCCTCCTTATATGAAGGCAAAGACCATCCATACCCTCTCCTGTTGTCACTTAGAGGGGTGCCTCGTGCTCTTTTGGATCAGAAGAGTTTCACAAAGTGCTCTAGGCAAACTGTTCACATTCTCTGTGGGAAAGAATCTTGGTCAAGTGGCCAGTCAGCCCTGTTGGTTAGCCTCTTCAGATATGAGCCAGTTATCTTGGATGTGTTCTTTTTAAATGGCTGCTGTCACAGGCAGGTTGGGGGGATATGTGTGGATGATTTTGGAACTGTAACCACCAATCAAAAATCAGTCAACAATTGTTTTGTAAGTTCAAAACTTCTCTAATTAAAAAACATATTTAAAAAAGATAAAAAATCAATCAGCAAGCAAGGACTGGGAATATTCCATGTGTATGACACTATGTTTAGTGCTCTGAAGGTTTGAAAAAAAAAGATGTGTGAGATATAGTCAGCCCCTCAAAAGTTTATACCCAGTTGGTACAGAGATGACTCACAGCAAGAGAAAAATAGAAACAATACTTTTTCATCACATCTTCCTCAGCAGACAGTTTAGTGCGTAACACATCATAGGAATTTAGTAAATATTTTTAAATGAGAATGAAGAGGAGAGAGATTTGTAGCTTTGCTGAAGGATTCGTGGAAGAGGTTTGATTTGAGCTAGACACTAAAGTCTGAATAGAATTCAAGGAAGAGGAGAAGAGTGGGAAAGTGCGAAGGACATTACAAGTATAGGAAAAGTTATCAAGAGTTCTTTGGAAACATAGGTGTGCCCTAGGGTAGATTAGACCAGTTTTTGCTAGGTCAGCGCTATGGCTGGAACCATGGAGTATTTTGAGTGGTGAACTAAGACATTCAGATTTTATTCTGTAGCCACCTGAGTTTCTGATCAGGGGAGAGAGGTGATTAAAACAGGTGGATGGATTGAATGGACTAAGGGCCATTCTGTGTTAGGCCAGTTAAAAGACTACAGATTTGTTTTGGTGTTGGGTAAGAATAGTCTGGGCTAGGATATTGGCTGAGGAAGCTCCAAGAAAGAGGCAATAAAAGAGAGATTGTGAAGAGAGAAGAAAAGGCCTTGGTGAGTTAATAACTGGATATGCAAGTCTAGCAGAGGTAAGGAAGATGAATAATTAATGATGGCCCTTAATTTTGAACTGGGGATCTTGAGAGAAGAATTATGCTATTGTTTCAATAAGTATAATATGGAAATCAGGAAGGAGAGGTGGGTCTAGGGAAGCAGATGTGGCTCAAGTGATTGAGCTAACGCCTACCACATGGGAGGTCCCGGGTTCAGTTCCAGGTGCCTCCTGGAGAAGGTGAGCTGGTGCAGCAGGCAGGCATGGCAAGCCAATGCAATGAGATGATGCAACAAAAGAAACCAAAGGGGAAAGACAATGAGAGACACAATAAATCAGGGAGCTGAGGTGGCTCAAGTGATTGAGCGCCTCTCTTCCACATGGGAGGTCCCAGGTTCAGTTCTGCCTCCTAAAGAGAAGACGAGCAGACACAGAGAGCACACAGAAAATGGACACAGAGAGCAGACAGTGACCTCAAACAACAGGGGATGGGGGTGGATAAATAAAATAAAATGTTAAAAAAAAAAAAAGAATGTCTAGCAGTGGGAAATGATGGCTGTGCCCTGCTTTTCTCTTCAGATTGGGCATGTGCCTTATTTGTGCATGACACAGTGGCAGACGCATGGGTCCCCTCAGGTATGACTTGTTAGGGGAAGTGAGAAATAATTTTTAATTTTTCACAATGGATATATGAATTGATTCTCTCTAGATAATATATATTATCTTTACCATGTCTTTCCCAGGAATGTTGGTCCTCCCAAGATGAGAAGGAAGACAAATGCTTTGAGTCAATTAGTGAGGAACCAGGAACAAGAGACACAGACTTAAAGGGATGGGTAGGGAGGGTTAGAACAATCCTTTTAGAGGAGAGATTACCTCCTGCAGGTACTTGACAGTCCTTGGGATGATATCAGTCATCTCTAGCACCAGAGAGAACAGTGCTAGACAAGGAAGTCATGACTGTATGTTTCCAGAGGTGAATGCTCAGTGTTGGAGAGGTAATTCCTACACTCATGATTGTCAGTTGTACAAGAACCCTTTGAGAGGTGCGGTATAAACAGAAATAGTTGGACTTTTCCTCATACAAAGTCTTTGATTCTTTAACAATATTAATTAATTAAAATGTATAGGGTAAGATTTAGATTTGTACATCCCCCTCCACTTTCAACTGTCTATAGTGAATTGAGAATTCAAGAATAATAAATAGTTTATGTAAATCTTCATTCTCCCTCTTGAAGATTTTATTTTTTTTTTTAGCTTTAAATGCTCTACTATCTTCAGGGCCTGGGGAATGTATATGAAATATATTCTGATTTAATTTCATTTCATGAAAAAATTAGATTTCTCGTTAAAATAAAAGTGAAAAAATATTTCACCTGCATTGAAGTACAAAAGAAGTGGCTTATGAACCATCTGTTCTCCAGTCTTAGAATGTACAGAAAATGTGTAGAAATGTTTTTAAATTAATTAATGAATTTAAATGTTTTTCTCTGATTAAGAGAATCAGTCTGCAAGTTTATTAGGTAATAATTTTTACTTCATCACTCAACAGTACTATTCCTGCATGTGGCTTGGTGATGGAGAGCAGGGCTTGTTGTAAATACACGCATTCATTCTGTTGCATCCTAAATATACACAGCTTGTGAGAAAGAGAAAAGGTTCCAAGGAGTTAAGTAATTTATTGCCCAACCATGCCAAGAAACTATTTGCAGTCATTAAAATTAATGTTGTAGAAGAACATTTAATGATATGGAAAGACATGTACAATATACTAGTGAAAGATTGTAGAAAAATAGTTAATAGTATGATATCATTTTTGTAAATACACATACTAACTGTAATAACATTCATCAAATTGTTAACAGTAGTTATTTTTGGATGATAGAATTATCAGTGGACTTCATTTTCTGATTTCTGTGTATATTACTTTTATAATAAAAAGTTATAAATGGAACAAAATTTTAAATAGTAGAGAATGTGCATTGACTTGTATACATTTCAGAGTAAATGTATGTGTTCAGGTGGTGTGATGGTTTGCTTATCTTTGGTTGGCTGAATTCATGCTGGCCCACACTGTTCTTCTTCTTGGAAAAGTCTAGGTAGGTGAGAGCTGTCAGTGAAGAAGAGTTCCTGGATTACAAGTGATCTGTGTAGAGAATTCTGATAACCTCAGCAAGAACCAGGAGTGAAACAGTTGACATTTACTGAGTCTTCTGTGAGTTAGACTTTGGGTTAAGAGCTTTAGATCTATTATTATTTCATCGAATTCTCATAACCACCCGATGAGGTATAAATTTTGTAATTATTATTCTCATTCTACAGAGGAGGAAACAATAGTTCAGAGATTAAGTGATTTGTCCAAGGGCTCACAGCTTGGTAAGTGAAAGAGCCAAGATTTGAACCCAGGTATGTCTAGAACTTGTACCACAGTGGGATGGGAGGAGTGATATCTCAGGGCAGATGGTCCCTAGGCTGGGGGAATTGTGCTCCTTTGCTTTGGAAGATCTCAAAGAAATGTTGATAACATATAAATTAAAAACCAAAAAATGATAAATTTCCAATGTACAAGGCAAAGTGTGGACCTGGGTGGACTTTTTATGAAGGATCCTAGAGAGCAACTCCCCAGTGCTCTCTAGGAGATTTTCCCCAAAGAAAAGTAATTGTCCTCTCTCCTTTGTACACCCCATGTAATATACAAGCCAGGACAGTAATTCTCAAAGTATGGTCTGCTTAACATCCCCTGAGAACAAGTTAGAAATGCAAATCCTTGGGTCCCAGCTATTTCATGTTTTTGACTTGGTGTCAGGGACCTTATTAACACATCACAACTTTGCTAATAGTTTCAATGAGAGATCATATTCTGGCTAATTCCAAGCCCCAAGGTATGTATGTATGTATAGGCTGTATTTTACTTTCACAATGAGTAGTAAAGCAGTTTGAATTTTTTGCTTAAAATTGCCCAGCGGAACAAGTAAATTCATAAAACATAAACCTGCATTAGTGCCCCTGTACCTGGGAGGAAGTGGCATGGGAGCTGCCATAGATTTGGGGATAGACTGTCACAGAGTCTGTGTGAGGACTAGCATCCAGAGAGGACAGTGTCCATTCAAAAGAGCAGTTAGCCATTCATTAATTGTTTATACTTCTTGTATCAACCCAACCCTAATTGCTTGTTTGACCCCAGCATATAATCATTATAATCATTAGTGCCTAATCAGTAGTTGATTTTGTGCTTTACTCTCTCCAAGTGTGTCGAAACTTCAGGGGATGAACCCAAATTCTTAGTTTCTTTTTTCCCCTCCTGACATTTACCTTTTTCGTTTTTTAACTTTTTAAAAATTGAAGTTTATCATTCATACATGAACATCTGTAAACAAAAAGTGTATAGTAAAAGTTGTGAACTTGGGGAGTGGATGTAGCTTAAGTGGCTGAGCACCTGCTTCCCATGTACAAGGTCCTGGCTTCGATCCCTTGTACCTCCTAAAAAAAAAAGTTGTGAACTTAAAAAACAAACATGGATATCATCATACAGGGCTCACATATATTACCCCACCAACAACACCTTGCATTGTTGTGAAACATTTGTTACAAACTATGACAGAGCGTCATCAAAATATTACTACTAACTATAGCCCATATCTTACATTTGGTGTATTTTCCCCCCAACCCACCCATTTATTAATACCCTGTATTAGTATTATATACTTGTTATAGTTCATGAGAGAATGTTCTTATATTTATCCTCTTAACTACAGTCCATCTTCCACCACAGGATTCATTGTGTTAAACAGTCCCATGCTTTGTACAACCTGTTCAGAGTATATACTCAGTGGCTGTCATATTCATCACAGAGTTGTGCTGTCATCACCTCAGTCAATTTTAGAACATTTTCATTACTCCAAAAGGAAAAATCCCATATCCCCTTTAACCCCTTGTTGCTGTCCCTTAGAATTGATACCATATCTTCTTTGCCATTACTGCAAACATATAATATTACTGTTAACTGTAATCCATAAGTTACACTAGTTGTAATTTTCCTTTGCATTGTCATATTCTTAACACTTTTTAAAAGAAGAGCATTCTTACACTGTTAACCACAATCTTCTCCTGACATTTATCTTTAAGGCCAGAAGTCTGATAAATAAACTAAGGGAAATTATCCTTTACACCATAGTCTGGCATTTATAAGTTTAAATTACCTTTTTTAATAAGAATCTAACAAGAAAAAATTCTTCGATTACTGTATATATTTTTAAATAATTTTAATGGCTGGAAAGAGGTAAGAGGACCTCGTAGAATTTCAGTGACTTTGAGTTCTTTGTGTCAACAACTTGGGGAATAGGTTTCACGAAATGAATTATGTGGGAAAGTCAGACCTTTTGGAACAGAGTTGCCACAGTGCAGGCTGGGGAGCAGTGCGTTCTAAATCAAGAGTTGGGGGGTTAATTCTCTAGTGATTGCCTTACCTATTGCTGGTCTAGAATTTGCTGGTTGGGAATTTTGAAAAATTCTATAACGTGGAAGAAAGCCTCTGTATTTATTGGAGAATAGAAAATTCATACTTGAAAAGGTTGCTTCTTGACTTTCCATAGTAGTAACAGCAGCAGACTTTGTGGCATATTTTTCTATCTGCCAGTTGCTACTTTGAGTGTTGAGGCACAAAAATACTTGTTTAATAACACACTGAGCATAGGCAGACAGTACATCATATATCTGGCAGTGTATCCATTAGACCAATCAATCAATCCTTCCTCCATTCTTTTTTTTTTTTTTTTTTTGCAGTGGCGGAGGGTAGTCTGAATAGGATCCCCCCCAAAAAAATGATAGAAAGGAAAAGTTTATGATCACAATTGGGACCCTCCCAACATATTAAAGAAATTGAAATAGTCATTGTCCATGTATTTAAAAAAAAAAAACAACTGTAGAAACCAGAGTTCTGCACTCTAAATACCAAAGACCTCCAGGCCCAGGGCCTGTGACTTTATGTATTATAAAGTATAGTGAAAAGTGATATCAGAGTATTAACCAGTTTTCAGAACGTTTAAATATGTTAATATCTTAAAGTCTCAATTTATTCCAAGCAATGAAAGGATACCTGTTTATAAATTATAAGTTAAAAGCTGTAATTTTGGAAGAATGACGTCATTTTGGAAGAATGACGACCCTAGAAAGTTAAACCATAGTAATTCCATGACATGTAGCTGGATAATTATCCTCAACTCCTAGTGATTTGGAAATTGTTCATTTTGGTGTTTTCTAAGTCTCTGATTTATTTATCTGCTTTTCCTGGTTTTTGCCTTTGTTTGTTTTTAATTTTGCTTTTTGCCCAATGACACTTCCAAAAGAAGGCAGTCCAGGAATGAAAAAGCCCATGCTCAAATTTAGCACAGCCACTTTCAGATATCTAGATCTTTAGAGACTTACCTTTTCAACTTAAAGCAGCAAGAGACCCTTCTCTGGGTCTTGCTTCCAAACATTAGAACTCTATAATATTTCAGATGATTTCTGCAAGAATCCCTAGCTCAAGAAGCTATCATTTAAATGAAAGTTTAGATAAAAGTTTAAAATAGGTATCTTGCTTGCATGATGATAAATGCTTCCTGTTGGTCTTATCCCCTCTTCTGCTCTACACCCATATACAGTCTTCCTCATAAAGGTGTATAAAGCTTATAAATAAAACTGTGTCTCATACCTGTGTTACCGAGAGCTGGCTTTTTTGATCCAGTAGAGAGACATTCAGTTTGTGCTAGGGTTCCAGTGCCAGAAAGGCTAGTCCTTTTTAATTATGATTTCCTAGCTGGCCTTCCTGGTGTTGCTCAGAAAAATAATTCATCACCAAGTAGATCAGTCCCTATTATTACTGGGAGGACCTTGAGATGCCCACGTATGAAGCAGCTCCTTTGCAGAGCAGTGTGGCCATAGGGAACACCTGCTGTTGAGAATGCTGTTGTTTGGAACCTGATTTTATATCCACAGATGCTGTGGGCAGTCACTGGTACCTCGGCTTCAGCAGCTCTAGAAGATGGCTTTCTAGCTCTCTGAATGCCCCCTACCTACTCACAATACTCCAAAGTAAAATTTGTCATACCATGTAGACTATATCTTATGTTATCTTATATGAGAAATTTACTTTTTTTTTTTTTTTTTCAAATCAGGGATTAGGTTAGAATTGAATTGGCGAGATGTGAGGGATTTCCCAGTAAAGAGTAGCTAAATATTTTCATGTTTTCCAGTAGGTTTTGGAATCACTGTTTCTGGATCCTTAAATATAGGATAGAGTCTCTTGAGTCTGAAGGGGTTTAATTGTGGTACTGCCTGAGGGAAGGTCGTCTTCTCAAACCTAGGTTTTTGGCCACTTCAGTTTAGTAAGAAGTATAAATGAATGGACGTGGCCTTGCCAAAAAGAGAACATTCAGACCACCCACCAATCCAGAGGATGACTAAGACTTTTTTTTTTTTTTCTATGTAAGCCTGCCAACAGCTCATGATTTTTGTTGCCACCCAGTGGCATTCACATTTTTGAATGGTTTCAGTGATGTTTCAACCTGTTGGGAAACAGCTAAACTGTATACTGGGACCACAGCTTTTTGTTTGGCTAGCTACTCCAGGCTCTTATTTTTGTGGCTACTGTTTTGTTTGTGTCTTTCCTTCTACAGTTTCCTTCTTCAGTGAACAGGGGTGGGAGTTGTGGGGGTTGGGGAAGAGGACAAAAGATGGTTGGATTCGTTTCCTGAATCATCTTAGGCATTCTTGCCATCTTTTGGTTCCATCTTGGCTAAGAAGTATTTCCCACTAGTTTGTCAGATCAACTTTCCCAGCTACCTCTGGGGGCAGGAAGGAAAACCACACCTTGCTCTATGTCAAATAACTACCACACAGAGTTTTATTCACTAAATATTTATAGTACCCCCCTACTAGCCTCAAACCCTTCAACCTTGCACCTTTGAAAAGTTTATTCTCCTTCTTCCCTAGCCTCCCAAGTAACTTTCTGGGCCAGGCAGGACACCTCAGACTGACAGTGATGGTGCCACTTCATCTGCAGACTGGCTACCACAGAAATGTATCCTTCTTGATTTAACCCTGAACTTGGTGGACTGTGCCCCTTTATGGGATGAAAGAGAGTTCATGGGAAAGGGTCATGAGTGGATTGTCTTTCACTATTATTCCCTTTAATTTGTCTTGCTAAACACTTGTGATCAGAGGAAGTAC
Organism: Tolypeutes matacus; assembly: GCA_026826555.1. Taxonomy (NCBI): domain Eukaryota; kingdom Metazoa; phylum Chordata; class Mammalia; order Cingulata; family Chlamyphoridae; genus Tolypeutes; species Tolypeutes matacus. Next base: position 43,445,739 of record JAKSZT010053887.1, read on the forward strand.
AGAGCAGTGGATGGAGAGGAGCTTAGCCATGAAACCTAGTGGAGTGCAGCTTCTGCTGTCTCCACAGTACACTAACAGCAGATCATTAACTTCCATGAGCTGTTCCTTTCTCATTAAATATAGAGATTAGTGTCCTCTGGTAATTTCTGAAATAAATTAGAAACAAACTAAATATCCAACAGTAGGAAATTGGTTAAATAAACTCTGGTTTTTCCTGTAAGAAATTCTATGTTGAATTTTTATTCATATATGAAAATACGATACTTTGAGTTTCAAAAAAAAGGCATAAAACAACAAAAAGTATGATTCTAAATTTTTTAAGACACAGAAGGAAAGCATCAAGTTGTTAGCAATAGTTTCCTTTGGTAAGATTAGGGAAGATTTTAATCTTCTTTTCAAATTTCTTACAATGAACATTTATTATCATTTTTTCTTTTTGTTGCATAATATATCATATACAAAAGTACATAAAACACATGCAATTTAATGAATGAGTATAAAACGAATACCCATGTAATGACTACCTATGTCGAGAGCATTAAAAGCAACACTACTTTTATTGTGGGAATACTAACAATAGTAATTATATTAAAAATTCTTTTCCTAAGTCCCTCACATGGAATAAAATAATACTGTATAAGAAGGTGCCATGTTTATTAAATATTAAAACATCCATCAAACATAAGGTGTTCTCTTTCTCCTCCAAAATGCCAAAGAACACAGGTACACATAAGCTGTAAGCCATTGCTGTAGCCTGAGACTGCTGTGCCATACAGAGATTTGTACTGAAAATGTATCAGTTGTATCACTTGTCCTATCTGCATGTTTTTTTCTCCCAGGAATGCCCTTTATGCAGTCTTGGACACTGGGAGAACTATTGGTGACTGACTTGAAGTAAAACCTCTTTCTCAATTTCAGGCTGAATACCCTTGGTGTTCTGTGAACCCTGGTTATTTGCACATGGTGACAGGAGGTTTTAGACCAAGTGGCCTTTGGGAGGGTGCGATGGCTTGAAACTGTATTTATCCCAGAAAATCATATTCTTAAAGATAATCTATTCTGTGTGTGTAAACCTATTATAAGTAGGACCTTTTGATAATGTTACTTCAGTTAATGTGTTGCCCAGGGTATGTCTTAATCCTCTTACTGGAACACCATCTAAGGGATTGAAATTCAAAGAGAGAGAACACCATGGAAGCAAGTAGCTGAAGGTAATGAAACCCGGAAGAGAAGTAAGAGACCAGCAGGTGCCGACATGTGCCTTGCCATATGGCAGAAGAGTCCAGGATCACTGGTAGCCAGTCTTTGGGAAGAAAGCATTGCCTGATGATGCCTTGATTTGGATGTTTTTCTCAGCCTCAAAACTGTGAGCTTATAAGCTAATAAATTCTCATTGTTAAAAGCCAACCCATTTTATGGTCTCTGCTTTGAGCAGCCCAGCAAACTAAAACAGAAGGAGAGCTGGGAGTTGTGTCATCTGTGAGAAGGGACTGACTGAGGGAAACTAAATGTGTTGATTGGAGGGGCGCTGTGATTATATAGATCATAGGAGGAAGTTCAAGTGGGCCCATGGAGTCTCCCATCCTGATATAGGCAGTAGGTGATGAGCCAAGTGTTCATGGTCAGTGGTGAAAAACATCAACAAAGAGTATGAGGAAACAAGTATAGCATAAAAGTGATGGAGGCAACTGAAAATGATGTATGGGAGTCTGGAGAGAAGGCCTCTGCATGGGAACTTGGCCTAACCCTATAGCAATGGTTCTCAACCAGGGGCAGTTTTGTTCCTCTAGAAGACATTTGACAATGTCTGAAGACCTTTTTTGTTGTCACAATTTGGGGGTTGGGGGCAGGTTTGCTACTGGCATGTAGTGAGTAGAGGCCAAGGATACTGCTAAACATCCTGCAATGCACAAGACAGCCCTCCACAACAGAGAATTATCTGGCCTCAAATGACATTAGTGCCGAGACTGAGAAACCCTGTCCTGGAATGAAGCAGGGCCCGCAAGTACTAAAGGCTTAAAATACTAGGCAGGTTATGAAGGTAAGGATTCAGGAACAGGAAACCAAAAAGGGGCCCAGTTACAAGAACTGTGGTAAGTGGCAGGGTCTGGATCTCAGGAAGTTATAAAGGATAAATCATTTATCAGAACCAAGGGTCAAAGTTTCCAAAGAGAGAACTAGGTTCTCAATGCATTTATTTGGTTAATTGATTTCACCAAAGTCAGAATTCCACACAATAATGATCCTTTACTTTATTATTGAGTTATCTAGTCTTTTACCTCTTGATTAGAGGTTAGACTGGAAGGAGATAATAAATCAATCATAATTTCATCCTTTTATCTGTTGTCAAGGCCAGCTACATAATTTGCAGGGTCCAGTGCAGAATGAAAATGTGGTGCCCATTGTTCAAAAAAGGAAAAAAGTGTTGTTAAATATATAGCTTTTATAAGTAGCTAAATATATATTTAAAATATTTTTATATATTTATCTGTGTATAAAATATACATTTAAATATTCATATATATAAATAGGAGTAAAATACAAAGCTTTTTCCTTTCTTCCATGGTTTCTCAACTTGTCATGATGTTTTTTTATTTGCTATTTTAATATCATTCTAAGTAAAGAAAAATAAAAATTTTTATTAGTAGTATGGATTTTATTGTTCATCTTTATATATGCAATGCAAGTTTAAAAGGCAGATGTAAGACCATTTAGCTTTTATACAGAATCACCAAAAGTATACAATTCATGTTTTGTTGCTCATACATGCATGCGTATTTCATTTTAAGCAGTGGAACTCTGCACCAGACTGAATCAACTGTTATTGTTTCTTTTCTTAATATGTGCACATTTATCAACACTCTCTACCTTTGGCTTTCTGATGAAAAAGGAATGACTGAAAGGAAAAGGAGCTATGAGTTGCCCTATCTTTTCCTTTCCTTTTATGTAAAACATCATCATTTTTAGTGTAAACAGTTGGCTAACATGGGCAAGCAACACAGATAAGAAAGGATATGATAGGATTCCTCGATTGTTCATGTTTCTTAGGACACCATTGCCTTCTTTCTATGTTTGAACCAAGTTTTGGTTCCATTGGAAAATATGGGTCTCTTGGGACTGTCAGTGTCCCCACTTACTCATTTGTAGAAGTAACATTCTTTGCTTGTAATTGCTCTGAGTCTCCCTGAATTCCCACATACTGTGAACCCACTGGAATTCTGTGTCTATAGGGCTTCACAAATGCTATGTGCAAATGGAGTAGCAAGGAATGGCAACACACCTACTGCACTTATCTCCTCTGCTCATACACATGTTCCATTGTCCCTTTGGACTTCATGTGCAAAACACAAGTTCAAAAACAAGTTTAAGAATTTCAAGGCTGTGCAGCCGAACATTAAACCAAGTGTAGGGCCCATTGTGACTGCACAGGCCACAAGCTCCTGAAGCCAGCGCTGACTGTTGTTTTTGTCATCCTGATGACCAAATTCTGTTATTGTCACCCTTCTCATGGCTTTCTGTTTTGGGTTATGAGATCTCCTTATCTATAATCCTGTGGTATCTAGAATTCTGCTTTGTTCAAGAATCCCATGGTTTTGGAAAATGACAACAGTAATCATGGGACAAAGTGCAGCTCACTATTCACACCAATTCATTCTTTCATCACATATTTGTCAGACAGATTAGCCCATGCATCTCAAGTGGGGAAAAAATGAAGCTGAGTCTAAACGTCAGGCTCTTGAGATTTAAGAAGGTAATAAAAGTGAAAATTTACAACCAATAGCTTCAAAATTGTTCTTCTGTTGTTCTCCATATAGAACTCTTAGGTTTATAAAATTATCAGTGTGCTGGTAAAATGTTTGCAAGCCAGAGGACTTATCTCTGAGATGGTTTTGTAAGCTATTGGAATATTTTGCCCTTCTGTTTTCGTAGAACTCCTAAGGGAAAAAAAAAACCTAAAGATTCTTTCCAGTTGCAACAATCATGACCTTCCCTTGTGTATTAGTCAGGGTTCTTTAGGGAAACAGAATCAACAGGAGATACCTGTAAATAGTTTGAGATTTTATAAAATTCTCTCATGTGACCGTGGTAATGCATAAGTCCAGATTCTGCAGGCAAGTTGCAAACCAGGGGCTCCAATGAAAGTCTGATGAAGGTCTTTTATGAGTTCCTGGGAGACGTTGGCTGTCCAAAGACAAGCTGGGAAATTTTCTCTGAATGCTGAAATCACTTCCACTTTCCAGGCATTCAACTGATTGGATAAAACGTCACTCATTGCTGACGGCAGTCTCCCTGGTTGATTGTAGATGTAATCAGCCATCTATGCAGTAAACTCACTGATGATAAAAGTCCATAAATGTCCTTTTTTTTTTTTTTTTACTTTATTTTGTACATTTTATAATTGAAAATATAAACAGTTAAAAACTAAAAAATAAACACAGATGAATAAATATATACATTTCTCAATTAAATGTAATGGATACATATAAAAAGTTTTTTTTGAATCAAACAATATGTTACACAATATATTTGGTTCTTGGTAATGCATTCATACAGTATTTGTTCTTTTGTGTCTGGCTTGCTTCGCTCAACATAATGTCCTCCAGGTTCATCCATGTTGTCATATGCTTTACGACTTCAGTTAGCCCATTGCTTACTTAACCAAACAACTGGGCACAATTACCTGGCCGAATTGACACATTAGCCTAACCATCACACCTTGAGTGAGTGGAGGCTGCAAACCATGGTAGTTAAGAGCATACATAGTACTCATCAGGCACACCCAAGTTTACATCTTGGCCCTGCCCTTTAGTATGTATGTGACTTTGGGCAAGACACTTTTTTTTTTTTTTTTTTAAGATTTATTTATTTACTTTTATCCATTTTTACACACACCCCCACACACCCCCTCCCGTTTTTGCTGTTTTTGTGTGTGTGTCCATTTGCTGAGTAATTCTCTGTGTCTGTTTCCTGCCCTCTCCTCTCATCCCTCTCCTGTCTTCACCAGGATTTGATCCTGGGAACCTCCGATGTGGGAGAGAGACGTCCTACAACTTGCACCACCTTAGTTCCTGGTTTTTCAGCGCATCTCGTCTTGGCTCTCCTCTGTGTCACTCTCCTGTTACGTCATCATCTTGCTGCATGGCTCAGCAGGGCCTGACGGCATACCAGCTCATAGAGCTTGGTGGCGTACCTGTGCACATGGCCTGTCAGCGCACCCATGCGTGGGGCCTGGGGGGCTCACCCGCTTGCGGGCTCTGACGTTGCACCCGCACACGGGGCCTGGCAGTCTGCGTGCCTTCTGTATTTTTCTTTATTTTTACCGGGAGGTCCTGGGGATCAAACCTGCGTCCTTCCATATGGGAGATGGATGCCCAACCATTTGAGCCACATCTGCCCCCTGACACCTTTGGTTTTGAGCTTAGTTTCCTCAACTGTGAAGAGGCAGTGATAATGGTAGGTAGCTCAAAAGATTGCACAAACTAGATACAGAAAATGGGTTGCTTTAATGTTTGTCAAACCGTAGGCATTCAATCAGTTCTTAGCATTTTTTTAAAAGCAGTTTTATTCACACACCGTACAATTCATCCAAAGTGCACAGTAAGTGACTCTCAGTATAATCACAGAGTTCTGTATTCTTCACCACAATCAATTTTAGAACATTTTCGTTGCTTCAACAAACAAACAAACCCATTACCATTATCCCCAGCCCCGCATTACTGACATATAGTCCATAGCTTGCATTAGATGTGTTTTTTCCCATATGGTAACACCTTGTAATAGTGCCATGTATTTGTTCTAGTTCAAGAAAGAACATTCTTATATTTGCACTATTAACCACATTCATCGTCCACAACAGGGTTCATTATGTTATATAGTCCCATGTTTCATTCTCTAGCTTTCCTTCTAGTGACTCACATGATGCTAAACTTCCCCTTTTAACCATAATCACACCCATAACTCAGTGCTGTTAATTATACTCACAATAATGTGCTACCATCACCTCTATTTCCAGACATTTACAATCAACCTTATTAAATATTCTACACAAATTAAGCATTAGTTCCCCATTCTTTACCCTTATTCTATCTCTGGGTAACCTATATTCTGGATTTTAGCTCCATGAGTTTGCTCATTATAATTAGTTCATATTAGGTAATACAATATTGTCCTTTTATGTCTGGCTTATTTCACTCAACAGAATGTCTTTAAGGTTTATCCATGTTGTTTCATGCATCAGGACTTCATTCCTTCTTACAGCTGAATATACTCTATCATATGTATATACCAAATTTTGTTCATCCATTCATCAGTTGATAGACACTTGGGTTGTGTCCATCTTTTGGTAATTGTGAATAATGCTGCTATGAACTTTGGTGTGCATATTTCTGTTTGCATCCCTGCTTTTATTTCTTCTGAGTATATAACCTAGTAGTGCAGTTGCCAGGTCATATGGTAATTCTGTACTTAGCTTCCTGAGGAACCGCTGAACTGTCTACCACAGTGGCTGCACCGTTTTACATTGTCACCAACAATGAATGAGTGTTCCTATATCTCCACATCTGCTCCAATGCTTGTAGTTTTCTGTTTTTGTTTTTGTTTTTGTTTTTTTAATAGTGACCATTCTAGTTTGTGTGAAATTATATCTCATTGTGATTTTGATTTGCATTTCCTTAATAGCTAGTGATGTTGAGCATCTTTTCATGTGCTTTTTATCTATTTCTGTTTCCTCTTTGGAAAAATGTCTATTCAAGTCTTTTGCCCATTTTATAATTGGGTTGTTTATCTTTTTATTGTTGAGTTGCAGGATTTATTTATATATTCTGGATATTAAACTCTTATTGTATATGTGATTTCCAAATATTTTCTCCCATTGAGTAGGCTGCCTCTTCACTTTCTTGACAAAATCCTTTGAAGGACAAAAGTATTTAATTTTGAGGAGGTCCCATTTATCTATTATTTCTTTCAATTCTTGTGCTTTGGGTGTAAAGTCTAGAAAACCACTATCTACTATAAGATCTTGAAGATACCTCCCTACATTTTCTTCCAGGAGTTTTATAGTCCTGGTTCTTATGTTTAGGACTTTGATCCATTTTGAGTTAATTTTTATATAGGGTATGAGATAGAGATCCTTTTTCTTTCTTTTGGATATGAATATCCAGTTCTCCCAGCACCATTTGTTGAAGAGACTGTTCTGTCCCAGGTGTGTGGACTTGGCAGCCTTGTCAAAAAATCAGTTGCCATAGATATAAGGGTCTGTTTCTGAACTCTAAATTCAATTCCACTGATCAATATATCTATCTTTTTGCCAGGCTGTTTTAACCACTGTAGCTTTGCAATATGCTTCAAACTCAGGAAGGGTGAGTCCTCTAACTTCTGTTTTCTTTTTCAAGATGATGTTTTTGGCTGTTTGGGGCCCCTTACCGTTCTAAATACATTTGATGATTGGTTTTTCCATTTCTGCGAGTAGGCTCTTAGGATTTTTACTGGGATTGTGTTGAATCTGTAAATCAATTTGGGTAGAATTGACATCTTAACAATATTTAGTCTTCCAAACCATGAACACAGAATGTCCTTCCATTTATTTTTGGTCTTCTTTGATTTCTTTTTGCAATGTTTTGTTGTTTTCCAAGTACAACTCCTTTACATCCTTAGTGAAATTTATTCTTAGATATTTGATTCTTTTTGTTGCTGTTGTGAATAGAATTTTTTCTTGACTTTCTCCTCAGATTGCTCATTACTATATAGAAACACACTGATTTTTGCATGTTGATCTTGTATCCTGCCACTTTGCTGAACTTGTTTCTTAGCTCTAGTAGCTTTGCTATCGATTTTTCAGGACTTACTCTATATAGGATCATGTCATCTGCAAATAGTGAAAGTTTTACTTCCTTCCAATTTAGATGTCTTTTCTTTTTCTTCCCTACTGCTGTAGCTATAACTTCTAGGACAATGTTGAATAACAGTGGTGACAGTGGGTATGCTTGTCTTGTTCCAGTTCATAGAGGGAAAACTTTCAGTCTTTCACCACTGAGTAGGATGTTAGCTTTGGGTTTTTCATATATACCCTTTATCATGTTGAGTTAGTTTCCTTCTAGTCCTATCTTTCAAAGTGTTTTTATCAAAGAAGGATGCTGGCTTTTGTCAAATGCCTTTTCTGCATCAATCAAGATGATCATATATTTTTTCACCTTTGATATGTTAATGTGATATATTACATTACTTTATTTTCTTGTGTTGAATCACCCTGGCAAACCTGGGATAAAACGCACTTGATCATGGCATACAATTCTTTTAATGTGCTTTTGGTTTCAATTAGCAAATATTTTGTTGAGGAGTATTGCATTTTTATTCATTTAGAGAAATTGGTCTGTAATTTTCCTTTCTTGTAGCATCTTTATCTGGCTTTGGTATTAGGGTGATACTGGTTTCATAGAATGAGTTAGGTAGTGTTCCCTCCTCTTCAATTTTTTTTGGAAGTGTTTGAGCAGGATTGGTATTAATTCATTTTGGAATGATTGGTAGAATTCATCTGTGAAGCCATCTTGTCCTAGGCTTTTCTTTATTGGGATTTTTTTTTTTTTCCATATAATAAACTTTGTTTTTAGAGAAGTTTCAGATTACATAAAAGTTACATTGAAAATATAGGAGATTCCAATATACCCCCTCTCCCTTTCCCACATTAATAACATCATACATTATTGTGGCACATTTGTTTCAATTGATGAACAAATATTGAAGCATTGCTACTAGCCACGGTCTGTAGTTTACATTATGGTTTGTACTTTGCGCTGTACAGTTTTATAGGATTTGACAAAATGTATAATGGCCTATATCCATCATTGTGATATCATGCAGAAGTATTCCAATGCCCTAAAAATACCCTATAATCCATCTATTCAGTCACTGTATGGAAAACACTATCTTTATGTCAATGCTACAAGTTCTTCCATTACTATAATAATAATAAGTCTACTTTGGTTCATGGTTGCATTACCCACCCCCCCCCCTTATGTTTGTTCACTCTCTAGCAGTGAGGACTTTGGGGTAGTGATGCCCACTCTGCTTCAGATTGAGATGGGCCTTAGATTTTATGGGGCAGATGGAAGGAAATGTTTTGCTTGAAGTTGTAGATACTCTTTGTTTCTTTTTGGATGGGGGTTGTCCATCATCATCATCTTTTTAGTTGTCCTGGGCAAGTCTGATGAACTGGAGAGTAAGTGTTGGCTGCAAGCCCACTGAGATTCAGGGTTTAACCAGCATATGAACAGACCAAAGATTTAAGTCTCTAGGCCACATATTTAACATGTATAGTGCCAATTATAGGTTCAAGTAAAAGGACTATAAATGTATAGGGAAATTATAAATGAGTTTTACTCTGTTACATTGGAGGAACAGGTTATCATGTATTCCATGGTAAGGCCTACCGATGGGGTGCTGCCCTCATGGGTTTGTCGTATTCAGATGTCTCTGAGGACTCTGGAGCACCTCTGTTTGGACATTGTTTACTGTGGCAGTTAGTGAGATGTGCATAAGCGTAACCTAACATCTGAAATGATCTCCCAACTTACTTTGAAATCTTTTAGCCATTAAAACTCTTTTGTACTTAATGTTTCCCCCTTTTGTTTAAGGTCTTTTTCCAAATGCATCACTGGTTGGCACTTGGTATTAATCCCTTGATGCCAAGGAAGACTCAACCCCGAGAGTCATGTCCCACACTGGGGGGAAGGTAGTTGGTTTATTTGCTGAGTTTGGCTTAGAGAGAGGCAACATTTGAGTAACAAGGATATTTTCAGGAGGTAACTCTTAGGCAATAGCTATTATTAGGTTAAATTTCAATTTTACAAGAATAAGGTTCATAAGTACAAGCATGAATATCAAAGGCCTGGCATATTGGTTAGTTTTACTTTTATTAGGCACTACCTATGTACTCTAGAGATTCTTGCCATTCATTTGAGAACGTAGCAGGACTCCCCAAGATGGGAGTTTAATATTTCGTTGGTTATTGTGTGGGTCTCCACCCACTGAGATACCGCCCTATGACCACATGAACACATTCATATTCCATAGAGGCCTGCCTATGTGTACTCATCTGTTGGGAAGATTTTGATGATTGATTCAGTCTCTTCACTTGTGATTGATTTGTTGAGGTCTTCTATTTCTTCTCAAGTCAGTGTAGGTTGTTTCTGTGTTTCTAGGAATTTGTCCATTTCATCTAGATTGTCTAATTTGTTGGCATAAATTGTTCATAGTATCCTCTTATGATCTTTTTTATTATTGTGGGATCAGTAGTAATGTCCCCTCTCTCATTTCTGATTTTATTTGCATCTTCTTTCTTTTTTTCCTTTGTAAATTTAGCTAAGAGTTTGTCCATTTTATTGATCTTCTCAAAGAACCAACTTTTGATTTTGTTCATTCTTTCTGTTGTGTTTTTAGTCTTAATTTTATTCATTTCTGCTCTAATCTTTCTTTCCTTCTGCTTGCTTTTAGGTCAGTTTGCTGTTCTTTCTTTAGTTCCTCCAGGTGTGCAGTTAAGTCTTTGAATTTAGCCCTTCTTTTTTAATGTAGGCATTTAATGCTATAAATTTCCTTCTTAGTAGTGCCCTCATTGTTCCCCATAAGTTTTAATATGTTTGCGTTTTTGTTTTCATTCATCTTGAGATATTTACTGATTTCTCTTGCAGTTACTTCTTTGACCCACTGATTGTTTAAGAGTGTGTTGTTTAACCTCCATATATTTGAGAATTTTTCAGTTCTCTGGCTGTTACTGATTTCCATCTTCATTCCATTATGATCAGAGAATATGCTTCTTATAATTTAAGTCTTTTTAACTTTTTTGAGAAATGTTTTGTGACCCAGCATGTGATCTATCCTGGAGAATGATCCATGGGCATTTGAGAAGAATGTATATCCTGCTGTTTTGGGGCACAATGTTCTGTATATGTCTGTTAGGTCTAGTTCAATTATCATATTATTCAAGTTCTCTGTTTCTTTATTGATCCTCTGTCTAGATTAGGGGTTCTTAAACCATGGACCCCTAAGTCCACATTATACTGTGTATTATTTAATAAATATATCACACTCGCACCAACACGTCCCCACAAGAATTATGTTGGTTTTTTTTTTTTTTTTTTTTTATTTCAATTCAAGCTCATGGACCCCTTGTTAAGAACCCCTCATCTAGATGTTCTGTCTGTTGATGACAGTGTTGTAATGAAATGCTACTATTTTGTAGAGATGTATATTTCTCTCTTCAGTTTTGCCAGTGTTTGTCTCATGTATTTTGGGCCACCCTGGTTAGGTGCATAAATACTTACGATTGTTACTTCTTGATGGATTGCCTCTTTTATTAATATATAGTCCTTCTTGGTCTCTTATAACAGTTTTGCATTTAAAGTATTTTGTCCTGTATTAACATAGCTACCCCAGATCTTTTTTGGTTACTGTTTGCATGGAATATCTTTTTCCATCCTTTTACTTTCAACCTATTTGTGTCACTGGGTCTAAGGTGTGTCTCTTGTAGATAGCATATTGGATCATATTTTTTTATCCATTCTGCCAATCTGTGTCTTTTGATTGGGGAGTTTAATCCATTAACAATCAATGTTATTATTGTAAACCATTTTATCATTTGGCTTTTATATGTCATATCTTATTTTTGTCTCTCTTTTACCCTTTTAATTACCCTTACTGATAATCTTCATTTCTCTTCTCTCCTCCAAGCCTCTGTCTCCTGTCTTTTCCTTCAAGCCTGCAGAACTCCCTTTAGTATTTCTTGTAGGTTAGGTCTCTTTTGACAAACTCTCAGTTTCTGTTTCTCTGTGAGTATTTTAAGCTCTCATTTTTGAAGGATAGTTTTACCAGATAAAGAATTGTTGGCTGGCAGTTTTTTTCTTTCAGTATCTTAAATATATCATAGCATTGCCTTCTCTCCTCCATAGTTTCTTATGAGAAATCAGCACTTAGTCTTACTGAGGATCCCTTTAATGTGATGAATTGCTTTTTCCTTGCTGTTTTCAGAATTCTCTCTTTATTTTTGGCATTTGATGTTCTGATTAGTATTTGTCTCGGGGTAGATCTATTAGAACTTACTCTGTTTAGAGTACATTGCGCTTCTTGGACATGTGTATTTATGTCATTAATAAGAATTGGGAAATTTTTAGCCTTTATTTACTCAGATATTCCTTCTGCCCCTTTTCCTTTCTGTTCTCCTGAGACACTCATAACGAGTATATCTATGTGCTTTGTACTGTCACTCAAATTCCTGGCTCAATTTTTTCTATTTTTTTCTCTATCTGTTCTTCTATGTGATTTTAATTGTCATGTTTTCTAGATCACTGATTCTTTCTTCTGCCTGTTCAAATCTGCAGTTTTATGCCTGTAGTGTGTGTGTGTGTTTTTTAAAACATCATGGCTTTTTGTTTTTTGTTTTTTTTTTAGGAGGCACCAGGGATAGAACCTGGGACCTCGTACATGGGAATCAGGCGCTCAAACACTGAGCCACATTCACTCCCCTGTGTATTTTTTTTTTTAAGATTTATTTATTTATTCTCCCTGCCCCCTCGTTGTTTTTGTATTCACTGTCTGCTCTCTGTATTCTTCTGTGTCTGCTTGTCTTCTCTTTAGGCAGCACTGGGAACCGATCCTGGGACCATCTGGAGTGGGAGAGAGGCACTCAATCTCTTGCGCCACCTCAGCTTCCTGGTCTGCTGCATCTCTTATTATTTCTCCTCTGTGTCTCTTTTTGTCATGTCATCTTGCTGCGCTAACTCTCCTTGCAGGCCAGCACTCCGCGTGCGCCAGCTCTCCACGCAGGCCAGCTCACCGCATGGGCCAGCTTGCCTTTCACTAGGAGGCCCTGGGAATTGAACCCTGGACCTCCTATGTGTTAAATGGGAGCCCAATCGCTTGAGCCATATCCATTTCCCTGTAGTGTATTTTTTATCTCTACTATTTTATCTTTGATCCCCTTAATTTATGTTTCTTTTAAACTTTCAATTTCTTCTATATGCTCACATATTGTCTTAATATCCTTTATCTCTTCACGCATATTTTCCTTCATCTCCCAATCTCATCTGAAGTTTTAGTTTGTTCCTTTGAATGACCCATATCTTCCTGTTTCCTGGTGTCACTTACAATTTTTTATTGATATCTAGGTATCTGATTATCTTGAAGAGTTATCTCTGAAGGTTCCTTTCTCCCTCTTGTCTAGGGTTTTATTGTTGGTTGGGTTTGTGTTAAGGCTCTTCTTTTTTTTGTTACCGGGAGGTCCCGGGGATTGAACCCGGGTCCCTCCATGTGGGAGACGGACGCACAACCAGTTGAGTAAGGCTCTTCTTTGACACTTGGTTCTACTGGTTCTAAATCTTTAGAATTGATCAAAACAGGGCCAGGGACCTACAAAGGAGGTGCAGGCGAGTCCCACAGGGCCCTGGGGAAGAGGGTCAGGTAAGACACCAAAAAGTTTTTTTTTTCCCTGGCTCCCCAAATCTGTGCTTTTCTGGACTACTGAGCAGATTGTGCTCTTCTGGCGACTGTTCCTCACAACCCTAAGGAGGGAGTGTGTTTTTTTCAGCCTCCAACCAGCAGTATTGAAACAGTGGCCTCAGAGATCCCTGTTCAGGGCTGGCTAGAACCATGGTACAGTGCTGGAACCAAGCAATCCAAACCCACTGATCAGAAGCCAGCACTCAACCCGTTACCATTGAACATACCTGAGGCAAGCCTCGAGTGTGGGAAATGGATTTTGGCCACTGCCTTGGAACAATTCACTCAGGGTTTTTTCTTGCAGCTTCTCAGTCCCCCTGTCCTGCTTTTCCTGGATGCTGTGTAGTGCTCCCTGGGCCTTTAGAGCCCCAGAACCATTGTCTCAGACAGATTCTGTCTGAGAATCTGTCAGATTCCTCCTAGCTGTTTTTAAAGGAGGGACGTGTCCTGAAGCTCCCTACTCTGCCATCTTCCTTGGAAGTTCTCATGAATGCTTCATTTTTTTTATTTTTTTTTATTTTTTCAATTTTTGAAGAAGCTTTCATTTACATAAATGTTACATAAAAATATAGGGTATTCCAATATGCCCTACTTCCCCCCCCCCAACACTTTCCCACATTAACAACATCCTTCATTAGTGTGGTACATTTGTTATAATTGATGAACACATATTGAAGCATTACCACTAAGTGTAAACTATAGTTTACATTAGTGTTTACACTCTGTCCCGCACAATTTTGTAGTTTATGACAAAATATATAATGGCCTGTATCCGTCATTGCAGTGTCAGCAGAACAATTCCAGTGTCCCGAAAATGCCCCCATATTACACCTATTCTTCTCTCTCTCTCCCCTCAGAACCTGTGGTGACCACTGCCTTTATATCAGTGATAAAAGTTCTTCCATTACTAGAATAATAGTAAGTCTATAACAGAATAATAGTAAGTCTATTTTAGTCCATTGTTCAGTCCCCAATCTTGAGGATTTTGGAATGGTGATGCCCCCTCTGCTTCTAGTTGAGAGGGAGCTTAGATCCCATGGGGCAGATGGATGGAACTATCTTGTTTGCAGTTGCAGACACTCTGTGCCTTGTGATGGGCATTGTCCATCGTCATCTCCTTGTTAGTTGTTCAGGGTGAGTGCAATGAACTGGAGAGTAGATGTTGCAACTCTACTGAGAATGAATCCTTCATTTTTAATATAACCATTTCGAGGCTGAGAAAAATGTCCAAATCAAGGGTTCATCAGGTGATGCTTTCTCCCCAAGATCAGCTGCCATCAGTCCTGCTGGATTCGTTTATCACATGGAAAGGCACATGGCAGCGTCTCTCTATTATAACTATTATGATTATTAGTATAAAACCGAAAAAAAAAAAAAAAAAAAAAAAAACACTTCAAATGATTCTGCTTGTGAGAGTAGAAGGTATACAAAGATGATAGGCAGCTCTAATTCTGTCGGAAACCCAGCAGACAGAAGTTAAGTATGAAGGAAAAATTGGTGTTGGCCTGTACTAGATGGTGAGTGTTTTGAAATTGAGAGCTGTATCTCATTCATTGCATTATCCCTAGCCTAGCACATAGTAGGTGCTTGTTTATTAAATGATGAATGAGTAAGTATTTTATTCTTCACCTTGTAGACATGTATCCTTTTAAATATGCAAACAAACCAAGAGTTGTTTTTTTTTTTTTTTCTTCAAGCCATTAAAACTTGTGTGGGCATATGTGGTTTTATATTTGTGTGAGGATCCCCTTTGCTTTCTGACAATTACAACAAAAAAATAGAAAAGGACAAAAATAGTCACCAAACAAAATCTGGTGTTATGTTTATTTTTAATTGCTGATGAACATAACTGTAATTTTCCATATCTGAACAGAGGCTTGACCTGTGAGTGCTGGCACCATAGCAGGTGGCTTAAGCCTCTGCTGGAATCTGGCTGCAGTCTAGGGCTGGACTAGAAACCAAAGCTCCATGTGGTTACTCATTTGTGCTCTGGGGTCATAGCTTTCCCCTAAAGTGCCCTGGCCAAAGAGCCTGTCCCCAACATGGGAGCAGCATCAAGATGACAGGTTATCTGTTCATGACCAAGCTCAGCTGCATTCCATCAGGTGGCGTGATTCCCAGGGAGCCAGGAGAAAGCTGGACCATTATTTAGAGCCAGGGGAGCTCTGTTTGCTTTTTTTCTTTTTTTTTTTTTAAGCAACAACAATATTGTTTTCTTTTTTCATTTCTGGAGCATAAAAAGAAGTTCTGTGTTGGGATAAAGGCAATATATATATTTTTTTAATTTTATTTTAAAATACTTCCAAAATTACAGGACAGAGAACTCCAGCATACCCCTATCACAGATACTCTGATGCACCAATTTTAACATTTTGCCACATTTGCCATAACATTCTATCTGTCTCTCTGTCCATCTATATATCAATAAATTTTCTGAACACTTGAGTGTATATATCAAGTTTCTTGAACACTTAAAAAAAAAAACCACTTAATACTGTCATGTACATTTCCTATGAACAAGGATATTCACTTAAGTAGCCAACTTAAATATAGTTATATCAAGTTCAGGAAATTTAACATTGATATAAAGCTTACATTCTATATTCCAATTTTTTCATATGCCCCAATAATGTCCCTTTGAGTCTTTTCTCTCCTCCCTTGCTAGATCCCATTCAGGATTATGTATTGCATTAATTGTCATTATCTCTATGGTTGCTAAAGGTCATAAACTTTCCCATCTCAACCATTTCCAAGCACACCATTCAGTAGGATAAATCACATCCGTAATAATGTGATACCCTCACCACATTCCATTACTAAACCTTTCCCATCTCCCCAAACAGAAACCCTATACCCATTATGTATTTTTTTTAAAGATTTATTTATTTATTTCTCCTCCACCCCGTTGTTTTGCACTCACTGTCTGCTCTCTGTGTCTGCTTGTCTCCTCTTTAGGTGGCACCAGGAACTGATCCTGGGACCTTCTGGAGTAGGAGAGAGACACTCAATCTCTTGCGCCACCTCAGCTTCCTGATCTGCTGCGTCTCTTATTGTCTCTCCTCTGTGTCTCTTTTTGTTATGTCATCTTGCTGCCCCAGCTCTCCACATGGGCCAGCACTCCTGCACAGGCCAGCACTCTGTGTGGGCCAGCTTGCCACTCGGGCCAGCTTACCTTTCACCAGGAGGCCCCAGGAGTTGAACCCTGGACCTCCTATATGGTAGATGGGAGCCCAATCACTTGAGCTACATCTGTTTCCCCCCATTATATATTAACTCCCTGTTCCCTGCTCCTGGCAACCTGTACTCTAATATCTGTCTTATGAGCTTACATATTCCCTGATATTTTCTTAAGTTTAACATCCTTCTGATTCTATAACAATCTCATTTGCTTTGATACCAACTTCACTTCAATAGTATCCACAAACTATGTTCCCTTCCATCTCTCATCTTTATGTAGCTCTTGTCACAAATTACTCGTTTATATGTTATGAATCCCAAATAACTGATCATTACATTTTATGCATTTGCATTTTAGATCCTGTAGGAAGTAAAAAGTGGAGTTAAAAACCAAAAATATTATACTTCTGGCATTTGTATTTACCCATGTCATTACCCTCACTGGAGATCTTTATTTCTTCATGCGGTTTTGATCTATTGTCTGTTGTTTCCCTTAACCTGCAGAATCCTCTTTAGCATCTCTTGTAGGGCCAGTCCAATGGTGATGAATCCCTCAGCTTTTGTTTATCTGAGAATGTCTTAATCTTTCCTTCAGTTTTAAAAGACAGTTTTGCTGGTTATAGAATTCTTGGTTGGCAGTTTCTGCTTTGAGCACTTTAAATATGTCTTCACACTACCTTCTTGCCTCCATGGTTTCTGATAAGAAATTGACACTTAATCTTATTGAGGCTCCCTTGCATTTGACACATTGCTTCTCTCTTGTGGCTTTCAGAATTCTCTCTTTGACATTAGTTTGATTATATGATGCTGTGTGGGTATATTTGGGTTTATCCTGTTTGGGGTTTGTTGAGTGTCTTGGATGTATATATCTTCCCTATGTCTTTTATTGTTAAATTGGGTGAGTTTTCAGCCATTATTTCTTTGAATATTCTCTCTGCCCCTTTTTCTTTATCTTCTGGGATTCTGTAGCTTCTGTGTATATTGGTATGCTTGATGGTGTCCTGCAGGTTTCCCAGGCTCTGATTACTTTTCTTCATTTTTTCTTCTTTCTGTGCCTCAGATTGAATGATATAAAATGTCTTATCTTCAATTTCTCTGACACTTTCTTCTGCCAACTCCAGTCTGCTGTTGAACCGTTTCGGGGCATTTTAAATTTCTTTTACTGTCATCCTTAGCTCTGATTGGTACCTCTTCATAATTTCCATCTGTCTATTGATATTCTCTTTGTGTTCATCTATCATTTTCCTAATTTCCGTTAGTTCTTTGTCCATATTTTCCTTGAGTTTGTTGAGCATATTTAGAATCACTTTTTAAAAGTCTTAGTCTGGTATTTCCCAGGTCTGGTCCTCCTCATTGATGGTTTCTCATCTTTTAATCTTCTCCTTTGCCTGGACCATCACTTCCTGTTTCTTTATGTATTTTGTAATCTTTTGTTGAAATCTGGACATTTTGATATTTTAACATACTATCACTGGAATTTAGACTCTGGGGCATCTGTTCCTTAAGCTTGTATCCAGATCATGTTATGACAGAGTTCTTCTTGAATGCCATGAGCTAACAAAAAAAAAAAAAAAAAAGGAAGGAGAAAAGGAAACACCTTTCTGAGTCTTTGCAGATTGACTTGTGCAAGTACTCTCCTTTATAGTTTATCCATAAAATGAGTTAGAAAATAGCTCCAGACCAAAGTCTAGGGGCCTCCCTGATCCTTTCTGTGTATGCATCATGTCTGGGGCATGCACAGTGGCCCTAGGAATTTTCCCATTTTACATTGTGCCAAATGTCCCTTCTTCCCTAGGAAGATTTCCTCATGGTCTACAGCCAGCAATCCCTTACCCTAGGCAGAACAACTTGACCTTTCTCCCTCAATGTTCTGTAGGTGAGCTCTGTGAACTTCCTTCTACATGCAGAGCAAGTTCTAGGACAGCGAGTCCCTCAGGCCACCACCAGACAGATTGTGCCAGATATACATGGCCCCAGAATGTGTGCTAGGATTACTCTTTTCCCTTCAGAACTGGGACCAGGGGTCAGCACTGGAATCAAGGTCTGGTGAGTCATTGAGGGGAAGGGAGAGGGGAGGCCAGCCAGGCCACCACAAGATCCTACCATTTTTAAGTAGCCTTTTTCTTGACTTGGCACTTGTCTTGTTATTGCAGTTCTTTAACCATTTTTTGGAGCTTTGAGAAAGTTGTTTTTGCCGGTTCTTGCTCGTGGTTCAAGGTTTCTGGGGGGTGAGGGGAGATAGCGCCCTGAAGCGTCTCACTCTTGTCATCATGATTGGCATGGGGCTTCTGTTTGCCTTTTGATAACAAAGAGTTCAGCAAGATATTTGAGCCATAAAGCACAATTTGAAGGGCTTGAATTTAAAGGATTATAACTAACAAAGTGATTCAAAAGCCATTGTTTGACAATTCACAGAGGATAGGAGGCCCTTTTTTTATGTGGTATCCTTCCATTCTGTTAAAAATGATCTTCAAATTAAGTTAAACGTGTGGAGAAGAAGCTTTTTGGTGGGGGTGAGAAGTAGAGTTTTGAAAATTCTGGAATAGGTTAAAGGCTTGTAACCTAGTACAGCTGCAACTGCCTTTAAGCATGTATATATACTGAAATTCATATTCTACCAAAGTATATTCTTTAGGACACTATTAGATCCCAGATGCAGATATTTATATCTCCCACCAATGATATGTGAAAACAGTTTAAAATGACAGGATACTAATTCCTTTAGGGGTATTTTCATTATTTGAAAATAATCTGGTGCCATTAGTAAATTCTTATCTTATTTTTTAAACTGGATTTTATGTCATTTTGTGTAGATCCTATTGATAATTATTGGTAGGAGTAGATGGGAAAGTTATTCATCTTACTTTTGTACACTCCTACCTTGCTTGAGAAAGTCCTTAAAGAGGCTCTGCTTTTTTTTTTTTTTTTTTTTTTTTTTTTTGCAAAGTAAAGATCCCCTTAAAGCTTGACAATCTAATTTTCAATATTCAGAAAAATGGCTTCCTATTCAATTTTGTAAAATAGTGTCCTCTGTGAAGGAAGCTGGAGTAACCTTGTACTCTTAATTGTTGGGTGAAGTAGCAAGAAGACTTGCTGATTGCTTTTTCCTTGGGCAGGTAAAAGGAAACAGAAACGCAACTGCCAGTGATATAGGGGAAATGAACACAGTAAAACTGCCCATGAAGCTTAAATCCAATTGCTAAAACTTTATGTAATAAAACACATTTTCTGGAAAAAGATGATAGAGTCTACAGAAACCAACAGCTGGTTCCTTTCCCTTCTCTGGACAGGGCCTGCTCATCCTTCAAAACCCAACTTATCTGTCAGTACCTCCTTGAAGCCTTTCCTGGTTGCCTCTCCTGTTTTGCTTTTGCACTTCACACGTGCTTCTCATGGGGCACGTCTACAATGCTTCATAATTATTGCTGTTTATTTTCTGCCTTAGATTATGAGCCCTGTGAGGTCTTTGTGGTCTAGCCCCCTGTATATTGCCAGGAAAGTAATAAACACTCACTTGATGTCTTTTGAAAAACTAAAGATTCTGTTGAACACTTAACTACCACAAGGCGACACCAACATTGGGTAAGTGGGGATATTTTGTGTTAGTGAAAATGAATATATTTTAGATTTTCTCATGTTTTCATTTCTGATTTCTAAAAGAAATCCAGTAGGTGGAAATGGTGTGGTGAGAGGCACTCTTATATTTGGGTGATGAGGGTATAAATTGGCATACCCTTTCTGGGAACTGGAAATTTGAGGCTTAAATATGGGCATACTCTTGACGTAGTAATTCTATTTCTAAGAATCTATTCTTAAAAAGGTAAGAAATTGCCCCCAGTATTATAATATAAAGCATAATCAAAGAGACAGTAGCAACAGCTTTCTGATTTTTATGTGATCCAAACTAACTAGTGAGTTCCTAAAAACTTGGGTGAGAATTATAACTTCTTGAAGTGCTTGCTTTGTGTTCTCCCCCATCATCCAGACCATTATCTTGCGATATAGTAGAGGTTCAATAAATATTTTTATTGAATGACTAAATGAAGAATTCCTTAGAGCTTTGAAACAAAAAGCACCAAATACATGGAATGATGTAACCATTACTCTTAGGAGCCCCACCCAAATTTAACAACTGGTATTATTTGACATTCTTGCTTCCAATTTAAATTTTCTTTGTTTATAATTTTAAAATTATGCAAGTCATGTATGCATACAATCTCCACGCATACTTTATAATCTGCAAGTGAGTTAATATTTTATGTTCTCTTTTGATTAAATCAGAAAAGATATTTCTTCCTTTTTATGGAGGGAAAACTGAGGTTGGGAGATAAGCCAGGAGTAGAACTACCACTACTGATTCCTGATCTAGTATTATTTTCACTACAGGAGTCTTTGGAGAACTCTTAGGAAACAACGAGTACCTAGAATGTTTATTAAAGGAGGGTGTGCATCAGTTCCAGAAAGATGTTGACAGATTAGAAGGAATTTAAAGAGGAGCCAACACTGCTGGAAGGAAGGACATAGGAGAGATGAAAGGAGCTAAATATGTATAGCTTGGCCAAAGGATGATTAAAGGGGATATGATAACAGTCCCTAAGAATGTGAAGGATGTAAACAACATGGAAAGAGAAAACGTTTTTAGACTCTATCAAAGCAGTATATAAAATGAAATAGAAATTAGTGCTCAACACTAAGAAAAGCTGTTTTCATGGTGAGACTTGTTAGCTTGTAAATTGGAGTCACAAAGGAAGTATCAAAAGCCCTATATAGGAAGGCATTTAGAACTTGAGCTATTTTACCTAAATTTGGGGAGGTCTTTTCCATTTCTAATTTTGATGGCTGAGATCATGTCCCTTCCTAGCATGGATATGCAGCCCAGTTCTTATTGCACAGTTTTGCATATCAGGTCAGAAGGAAGAGTCTTGTTACAGTCTCTTAGAAGCCAAACTCAACTCTGGCACATTGTGGAGACTGTCCATGCAGCCTAAACCGAAATCCAAAAATGATTAACCCTGCACTAAGAAAGGGACTGATTCCCACCCTGCTCCCCACACCACCTAATGCCCCCAACTGGGAATTTCAAGATGTGAGCGGGATGCAGAGGTGCCACATTGGGAAAGCAAGTGGGCTCATTCTTGAGGGTGCCTTGGAAGAAATGCAGTAAAATATTGCCATTCCATGTGTAGAAAATGATATTGCTCCTATTGTGTATATGAAGTTGTATCCCTCTGATTTTGTAGTCTTTTTAAATTCACCACTCCCGTCCCCACCCCCTTATATTCACTCATTCAGCAAACTTAATGAGTCTTTTCTGGGGCCACTTAGGAGGCCATGATGATAAGGATACAAATTAAGACCATGGTGAGGGACTGGAGAAGATATGTCTATGGGATTCAGGAACCCTGTTCAGTGGTAGACCTTGACTACAACCTGGGTCTTAAGGTTTCTAGGGTAGCTAACTTTCCCTACTGTATAAAGCATATTATCTACTCCCAGAGGAGCTCTGTAATTTAGGTTTTATTTCCTATCCAAGGACACGACATCAAGTTAATTACAGATATGACAAACAAAGCAAAGATATGAGAACTATATACTCCTTAATAATTTATAGTAATATATCTGTGCTCTAAGTCCTTTAAGATAGACTTAATATGCTGTGCACATAGATTAAGGGACTTAAATATATTTTCACATGTACATATTATCAGAAAATGCAGCTCTGTTGTGACATAAAACATATACAAGTAATGTTTTTTTAGTAAGCATTATAATTAATCATTTTGTCTGACCCTTTAGAATGAGGGCTGCTTTTGTTGATTGAGAGCCTCCTATTTGTTCTTTACATGTAATAGCTCTATCTTCACTCTTATACTGTGAGATAGGTGCTGTTCTTATCTCCACTCTGCAGAGGGGGAGATCAAGACATACAGGACTTGAGTAATTGGCAAAGGTCACATGGTAAGTGCCAAAGCCTGGATTTGAACTCAGTTAGTCTGGCTGCCAAGTCCAAATCCCTGACTTAGGATATACTGTGTCTCACAAGAGAAGGCCTTTGGGATTATGTTTTAACCTGACTCTCCTAAGATGTGTCCAAAGAAATTTGAGCTTACAGTTAATTTCCCTGCTGTAACACTTAAAATTATTCCAGGCCATGTTAATGTTGCCTTGGACTACTATAGGCAAGTATCAGCACACTTCTCACTGCATTGGAAATCCATAAAAATAATTGCCAGATGTTAATACATGCTTTTCTTCAAAAGATCTTTATCATTGCAAAGATGAGCAAAGTCTCCCGATCCATCTGCTCAGTGTGCGATTCTTTACTCTAAAAGTTAGAACGGATGGATAGAGGCCCTGAATGATTGAGGTATGGGTTTTGACTATGCTCTTATAGGAAAAATTATATTGGATTTGGGAATCAGAAGATAATAGTTTGAATTTGGGCTCTGACATCATTTCTTTGACCTTGGGTAAATCGCTTCACCTGAGTGTGTACTTTCTTGTCTTTAAGATGGGGCTAATATTTCTTCTCTACCCACCCTCACAGAGATATTGTTGGAATTAAATGAGATCATGTATAAGGAAGGGGTTTAAACTCCATAACTGTGCAGATGTTCATTACTGTTTTGAGGCAATGGGCTTCAGGAATGAGGTGCCAGAGCAGAGGTGGGCACTGCCTGGAGGAACTGAAGAGGGTTTCCCTTGGTTACCATATTAATAAGGAAATGTGTCTTTTGTGGTGAATTGAGGGGAAACATAGTTGAATGCTGTTATTGTGTTTTTTAAAAAATTGTCACCAGAACCCTTTTTCGGTAATGAATGTACATACTCTTTCTAAACAAATCCTTAAATTATAATGTGAATCAATTGTTTAGTCCTTACCAAGTTTTTCTTACAGTGAGAGAGAATTCCATTTTGTTATCCAATCAGAATAAACGTGTTACATTTTCCTCTATTTCTTTTTCATGCAGTTCATACAGAGTGTTGCTAGGCTTTTTATTTTCCTAGACTAATATGTTTATTTTGCCTTTCTTTATGCTTTTTGTATTTCATTTTTTTACTCTGATTTAAGTTCTTTTAATTTTTAATACAGTGTTCTATTTGTCTGCCTGAGCTGATATAGGGCCTCGTGCACCCTGCATATATACAAGATGGTCAGTAAATGGTGTTGAGTAGATGCTGAGGATTTTCTTACCCAACCCTCAGTTTCTTTACTCATTTTAACCTTTGGGCATCCCCTTTTCTTTGGCCTCTGTTTTTCTGAAACATACAGAAATTAAGTGAGGAAGTATGGTGTTTCAGTCAGTTAACGTGATTTTTCTCAAATTCCTCTCTAATATAATGAGGGAGTGAATAAGAATAAGTGATTTCCAAGGTTCCTTCTTACTCTTTAAGGATAAGGAAATAAGAAAGTCACATTCTCTGGAAGAGCCTAAGAAAGCTCTGAAATGCCTTATGGCTCTCAGCTTTATTGTAGCCTCCCCCAGTTCCCAGGTGAATACAGTGAGAAGCATTAGAACAAGAGAGAGTAGAAGGAAGGCATAAAAGCATGAGAAGAGACTGGATGAACAACAGGACAAGACAAGGTTTTATGTTTGGTGGGGAGGATTAACAGGACAGCAGCAGCAGTCTAGAAAGAAGCTGAAACATCCTGAGGTGCGTGAACGTCTCACATTGTTTATACATATTGTATCATCAGTCATCTGCACAGGGGATCATCTGACTCAACATCCTTTATTCCCACACATTGACCACATTAAACTTGGGGGAAAATTTTTTTTTTCTCTATTTAAGCTATGAAGTCCATGCTCATGTAGTTTAGACTATGGCCACTTCATATTTGGACTTTTTTTTTTTGACTCTTCATGTTACTGAAATTTTCTTCTTCAAATGTGACTACATTTTGTTGGTTTTAGAGAGCTTAAAACACTGGTATTGCAGAGAAGGATCAGTGTCTGTCCCAAGGAGAGCCCTTTCTGGGGGTGGGGACTTACCTTAGAGTATCCTGCAGCCCTAGGTTTGGGTCTCATTGTTACAATTTCAGGATCTCACGAATCTCACAAGAGACTTGAGAGTGAACCAAATGGTCAGTTGAGAGATGCACAGCGGCTTGAGTGGTGCTGGCCATTCTCACCAGGCCTAAGCCACGTGAGGCCCTCCCCAGGAGACCGCTGCAGCCAGCCAGCCCTACTCCTCCGTTACCAGCTAAGACCAAAAGACCACAATCAAAAAATGTAGATATGTTGCGAATATCTTATTGACCCGATTTTGTTATAATCAGGGTAGGCTAAACATTCGCTATATTAGAAACTATGCATATGTCCCCAGACCTAGTTTTTCTCCCTAGGTCTGGTTTTTAGAATGCTGGTGATAAACTAAGCCTGATTCATTATATGACCATCCTGTATGGGAAAAGACTGTAACTGGGTATCTTTGGTCAACCTTAAGAGATATAGCAGGGGGACAGATGTGGCTTGGGTGGCTGGGCATCTTTCTTCCATATGGAGGGACCTGGGGTTTTATAATAAAAATATAGAAGGTGCACGGGTGCGCTGCCAGGCCCCGTGAGTGGGTGAGCTGCCAGGCCCTGTCCATGGGTGCGCCATCAGGCCTCACGAGCCACGCAGCAAGATGATGACGTCACAGGAGAGTGACACAAAGGACAACCAATATGAGATGCACTGAAAAACGAGGAACTAAGGAGGCACAGGCGGTAGGACGCCTCCCGCCCACATCGGAGATTCCGAGGATTGAATCCCAGTGAAGACAGGAGGAGAAGGATGAGAAGAGAGGGCAGGAAACGGACACAGAGAGTTGCCCAGTGAATGGACACAGAAACAGCAAAAATGGGGAGGGGCGGGTAAAAAATGGATAAAAGTAAATAAATAAATCCTTTTAAAAAATGTATAGGGGAGGGAAGCGGCTGTGGCTCAATCAGTAGGGCTCCCGTTTACCATATGGGAGGCCCCGGGTTCGGTTCCCGGGGCCTCCTGGTGAAGGCAAAGCCCGCCTGCACGGCGTGGTTAGCTGACCCAGCGAGCATAAGCAGCAAGGGGGGGATAAATGAATAAATAAATAAAATCTTTAAAAAAAAAAAAAATGTATAGGGGAGGAAGATATGGACTATAGTTAGTAGTAATACTTTGATGATGCTCTTTCATAATTTGTTAACAAATGTTTCACAACAACGCAAAGTATCTGTGTGGGAGCCCTGTATGATGTTATGTATATTTGTTTTGTAAGTTCACAATGTTTACTGAACACTTATAGTTTATGTATATTCATGTGTGAATGATACACTTCAATAAATCGTTTATAAAAAAAAATGCAGACGTGTCGGAGGGCATGCAGCAGGTCTCAGTGGAGTACCCTACTTGGGAGTTGGAGAAATATAACTTAGAGAAGGAAACTGTGGTCCATATCAAGGAGTTCGACAAGAAGTACAACTCCAGCTGGCACTGTGTCATGGGAAGGAACTTTGGTAGTTATGTGACACATGAAACCAAGCACTTCATCTTCTTGGACCAAGTGACCATTCTTTAACCAGCTCAAATCTGGTTAAAGCAGGTTTAAGGCCACACCCCCATGAGCCCAAACTCAGAATATCAGACCGAAATCCTTGCTAAAGGAACACCTTGATCTCTGAAACTTTATTGTGTTTCTTTGTACAAAGCATTCTCTATACTAGTTTGTTGTGGTTATAAAACAGTTAACCAAATGGCTTTTTCATTCATATTTATTTTTTTAAAGCAAATAAATGTATTTTACATCATTTGATGATCATACAAAAATAGGCCCATCTATTTTTTTTAAATAAGGATTTTTTTAAATTATTTTTTAAAATATTTTAAAAGATGCTTAGATTACATAAATGTTACACAAAAATTACAGGGATTCCCATGTTCCACACCTCCCACACCTCCCATAACCTCCCACATAAACATCCTTCATTAGTGTGGCACATCACCTGCAATGGATATATACATCCTGGGGCTTTGCCACTAAGCATGGATCATAGTTCACATTGCAGAGCACACTCTCTCTCACACAGTTTTACATGTTATATGCTGATGTAAAATGGCCTATATCTGTTGTCATAATGGATGGTAGAGCATTTGACTGCATGTTGATTTTATATACTTCTCTCTGCCATATGTTTTTCTTTCAAAATCTATTTCTTTCAAACAAAATAATAAATCTGTTGGGGATGTGTGTTTAAAAAATGCCAGTTGAATAATGTATACTGAGAAATCCCCCCCCCCAAAAGGCAATATTCCTCTTTGCTGATCAGCATGGTCTTCCTTTGAAGAAACCAGATTACTATTGGAAGATTGCTTGGTGAGCAATGGGAAGTAAATTGGTCTCATTAAATTCATCAGATCTTGGGGAAGCGGCTGTGGCTCAATCAGTGGGGCTCCCGTTTACCATGTGGGAGGCCCCGGGTTCGGTTCCTGGTTCCCGGGGCCTCCTGGTGGGGGCAGGCCCGCCCGCGCGGCGTGGTTGGCTGGCCCAGCGAGCACAAGCAGCAAGGGGGGGATAAATGAATAAATAAATAAATTCATCAGATCTTTATTAGTTTCCACTCTGTGTCCCAACTACTGAGCAAAGTGCTAAGATTAAGACAAACTTCTAGCTTTCAGAGCTCACACTCCTAAGGGAGAGAGAACCATGTAAGCAAATATCAGAACCATATGGTGGTGCTATAGTAAAGGAATATACAGGTTCTTGGAGGCAAGGAAGAGAGGTGAGCACTTACTGAGATAGAAGTCATGAAGGAGCGGAAGAGTTTCTCAGCTAGACATTAGGGAGAGCAAGTGCACAGGAATAGAGGTAAGAGCTGAGTGCACTCTGGAAACTGCAGGGACTCAGGGATGATCTTTCATGGTTATTGTCATCAAGCCATAATACCTGATGAGAAATTGGGTCTTGAAAACTTACTTACTTGAGAAGTTCATAAAATTTGTGGTGGCTGGTTCTGGTACCCTCTCACCTAGCAATTGATAGAGCTGTACAATCTGCTCTTTTGGTTTCCTTTCTTCTAGATTCCATGCTGTACAGCAGTGATTTTGAAACGTTTGATCTCAGGATCCCTTTACACCTTTACCAATTATTGAGGACTCCAAAATCCTCATGTAGGTTCTTATCTATGGATATTTACCATAGCCAATGTATTTATTGATTCATTCAAAAATAACACTAATACACCAGTTACCTGTTAACATAAATAACATTTTATTAAAAACACCTCTATGCTCCAAAGTCCCCCTAAAATTAATTAGAAGAGTAACATTTTGTTTTACCTTTTTGTTTTTACAAATCTCTTGAATATCTTGCTTAATAGAAAGCACATAGATTTGCATATCTACTTCTGCATTTAAGTCAATGTAATATTTTGCCCAAAATATATAAAGAAAATCTGTACTCATCCAGATATGTATTTGTAAAAATAGAAGAGTATTTCAATAGCCTTTTCAAATAATTGTGGATATTCTTCTTTGATGCCACACCAAAACTTGAAAACTTAGTTTCTTAAAGATTGGTTGCCATGCACTATTTTAAACATATGAGTGAACTTTTAGACTATATTACAGTAAAGCCTTTTACTCATGCAGGATTTTGTAACATCATATATTAGTCATTTGGAAAATATTGATTTGCCGGATTATTCAGATCTTCCAAATATTGACAGGTTATATTATACAATATAAAAAATAGCATATCTGTCAATATCATGACCAATCTCATCAAAATTTAAACATTGGGAAGCTGTAAGGTCATGATACTAAATACAAGTTTTCCAAAATTCTAATTTTTGCTTGAAAGCTCAAATCTCATCATTGGCAACAAATACTGTTATATTACTTAAAGTGATTGGCTCACTTCATTCATTTTCAAGAAAATATATACCAGATACCGATAGCTGTCTGTGAGTCATTCTTTCAAGTGAAAGTAGTATAAAGCAGCTATTTCAAGTCACAACTCAATCTTACAAGTGCTTTTCCTTGAGACATCTTCAGTATGCACCAGAAGTGCTTTATGAGCATTCTCCATTTCGTGACACAGAATATTTTAAAAGATTTGTTTTCCAGTTACCAATGGAGTCACCACTGTACTGGAAGTTCAGTCCTGATCAGCTAGGCAAGAAAAATAAACAAAGGGCATGCAAATTGGAAAGAAAGAGTAAAACTATCTCTTTGTACAGATGGCATGACAATATAGACAGCCTAAAAAAATCCACAAGAAAACTAGGAGAACTAATAAATTCAGTGAAGTGGCAGGTTACAGGATTAATACTGAAAAAATCAGTTATGTTTCTATACACCAGCACTAAACAATTCAAAATGGAAATCAAGAAAACAGTTCCATTTACAATAGCATCTAAAAGAGTAAAATATCTAGGAGCAAATTTAACCAAGGAGGTGAAAGACTTGTACATTGAAAATTATAAAACATTGCTGAAAGGAATTGAAGACCTAAATAAATGGGAAGACACCCCATGTTTATGGATTGCTAGATTTAATATTGTTAAGATGTCAATACTGTGAAAAGTGATCTATGGATTCAGCATAATCCCTATCAAAATTCCAGCAGCCATTTTTGCAGAAATGGAAAAGTCAATCCTCAAATTCATGTGAAATTGCACGGGAACCTGAATAGCCAAATCAGTTGTGAAAAAGAAGCATGCAGTTGGAGGTCTCACATTTCCCAATTTCAAAACTTAATACAAAGCCACAGTAATCAAAATAGTGTGGTACTGGTATAAAGGTAGACATATAGACCAATTAAATAGAGTTCAGAAATGAACCCACACATTTATTTGATTTTCAACAAGGGTTGCCAAGTCCACTCAGTGGGGAAAGAATAGTCTTTTCAACAAATAGTCCTGGAAAAACTGGATATCCATATGCAAAGGAATGAAAATAGGCTCCTACCTCATGCCATATAAAAAAATGAACTAAAAATGGATCAGTGACCTAAATATAAGAGTAGACCAAAATATTTCTAGAAGAAAACTTAGGGGAATGTCTTCAAGACCCTGTAGGTAATGGATTCTTAGATGTGACACCAAAGACATGAGCAACAACAACAAAAATAGATAAATTGCACTTTATCAAAATTAAAAGGTTTTGTGCATCAACATGTGTTAACAAGAAAGGGGAAAGATAACCTACAGAATGGGAGAAAATAATTGCAAATCATGTATATATTTAGGGTTTAATATTCAAAATATATGAAGAATTTCTACAAGTCAATAACAAAAAAACAACCCAACTAAAAAATGAGCAAAGGGCTTGCACAGACATTTTTCCAAAGAAGATATACAAATGGCCGATAGGCACGTTTGAAAAGATGCTCAAACTCATTAGTCATCAGGGAAATACATAGCAAAACCACAATGAGATACTACTTCATACTCACTAGGATGGCTATTAGAAAAAACCTGAAAGGGAGAAATAGGAACTCTAGTACATAGTTGTTGGCAATGTTGAATGGTACAGCTGCTGTGGAAAACAGTTTGATACCTCCTCAGAAAGTTAAACATAGAATTACCACACACCCAGCAATCCTACTTCTAGATATATACACAAAAGTATTGAAAGCAGGAACTTGAACAGATTTTTGTAATAACCAATGTTCATAGCAGCATTATTCATTATAGCCAAAAGGTGGAA
Source organism: Tolypeutes matacus (assembly GCA_026826555.1). Taxonomy (NCBI): domain Eukaryota; kingdom Metazoa; phylum Chordata; class Mammalia; order Cingulata; family Chlamyphoridae; genus Tolypeutes; species Tolypeutes matacus. Next base: position 43,476,074 of record JAKSZT010053887.1, read on the forward strand.
GCAACCCACCTGTCCATCAACAGATAAATGGATAGACAAAATGTGGTTCATACATACAGTGGAATATTATTCAGCCATAAAAAAGGAATGGAGTTCTGATTAATGCTGCTACACAGATGAATCTTGAAGACATGTTGAGTGAAATAAGCTAGACACAAAAAGACATAAATAGTATGATTTCACTTATATGAAATACCTAGAATAAGGAAAGTCATAGAGATAGAAAGAGTACAGGTTGTCAGGGGCCAGGGCAGGGGTATGTGAAAATGGGGAGTTATTGCTTAATGGGTATAGAGTTTCAGCTTAGGGTGATGAATAATTTTTGGTAATGGATGGTGTGATGGTAGCACAACATTGTGAATGTAATTAATGCCCCTGAGTTGTACACTTCAAGGTGGTTAAAATAGGAAATACTGAGTTGTGTATATGTTGCCACAATAAAAAGTTAAAACAAAGCAAAAAACCCTATGACTCAGGATCAGATTGTTTGGGTGTGAATCCTGCCCTGCCACTTATTAGCTCTGTAACTTGGGAGGTTATTGAACTTCCGTGTGACTGTTTCCTTTCAGCAAAATGGGTATACTAATAATATCTACTCAATAAGTGAGTTAATCCACCTTAGAGTTCATCTGTCAGTGAGTATTGGTAAGACTCAATACTTAGTTTATTGATTGCCTAATTGGTAGGGGAAATGCCCAAAGGCCTACTTGCCCTAAATCTATTTCCTCTTTCAGTCTTCCAAGAACCCTGAAATGTCTATCATTATAATTACTCCTTTGGTACTCTTTTTTTTTTTTTTTTTTTTTTTTTTTTTT
>JAKSZT010053887.1:43476988-43707275 GCA_026826555.1 Tolypeutes matacus
TTTTTTTTTTTTTTTTTTTTTTTTAAGGATTTATTTATTTATTTACTTTTATCCATTTTTACACCCCTTCCCCCTCCCCCCCCGTTTTTGCTGTTTCTGTGTCCATTCGCTGGGCAACTCTGTGTCCATTTTCTGCCCTCTCTTCTCATCCTTCTCCTCCTGTCTTCACTGGGATTCAATCCTTGGAATCTCTGATGTAGGAGAGAGGCATCCTGCCCGCGCAACCTTAGTTGCTGGTTTTTCGGTGCGTCTCATCTTGCCTCTCCCTTGTGTCACTCTCCTATTATGTCATCATCTTGCTGTGTGGCTTGCGGGAACCGGCGGTGCGCCCGCGCACAGGGCCTGGCGGCCCACGCACCTTCTATATATTTTTTAAATTTTTACCAGGAGGTCCCGGGGATTGAACCCAGGTCCCTCCATATGGGAGATGGACGCCAACCAGATATAGCCCCCTGCTATATCTCTTAAGGTTGACCAGAGATACCTAGAGTTACAGTCTTTTCCCATACAGGATGGACATATAATAAATCAGGCTTAGTTTATCACCAGCATTCTAAAAACCAGACCTAGGGAGGAAAACGAGGTCTGGGGACAAATGCATGGTTTCTAATATAGCGAATGTTTAGCCCACCCTGATTATCACAGAATCAGGACAGTGAGAATATTCGCACTCCTTTGGTACTCTTATGATGGTAAAGTAAATATTAACTGAGTTAAAACTCATATCCTACAAGGAGTAATATATTAGCTAGCAGTTTAGTAGGGATTTGGTTTATCTGATTAACTTGACACTTCTTGCCACCCAAGTCAAGGCTCTGAAGGAATGGAGAAGAGGAAGGACAGTGCTCAGTGAAAGAAGGAGATGGGAAAAGACCCAAGAGCAGTGGAGGAGGCTGGGGAAGCGGATGGCGGGTAGAGGGTTCATTGGACAGCTAGAGTGTGGCACAAGAGTGCTGAATGAAGGGCTCTCTAAGGGAAGGGATGGAGCAACAGGAACTCTACCTCTGGTGCGCTGGGACTGGTCTTGGTCACTTCTTTATATTTTGTGTGTTGCAAATATAATTCAGGCATAGGTAATATGCATCCCTCCCTCTGCACTCTGCCATTCTAAGGTGCTGTCAACTGTGGGGCAGTATAAAAAATCTCATTAGTTCAGGCCTGACTAATATTGAACTTGTGATTAATGAGAGGTAGGCAGTGTAATGCCCAGAAAAGAACATGGGCTTTGGAGTCCAGGCATGTCAGGGCTCAAGTCCTTGCTTGGTCATAAGCTAGCCATATGGCCTTGGGCAAAGTATTTAACCTTTCTAAGCCTCTGTTTAGTCTTTGTAAAATGGGGCTGCCAATACCTTATGAGTTGGTTGTAAATATTAAATGAGCCAGCATATGGTAGGCACTCGATAAATGCCTATTACCTTCCTATGCCAGATTCATTTACATCATTCATTTACATCTTCAACTCCATCGGTGTTAACTTACAAGGCCCTAACTATTATTCAAATGGTATCATCATTGCCTTTTCACTTTTATTAAGAAAATGAGTTTTTAGAAAAAGGCAGGTGTAACACAAAGAATTTTGCTGCTCTCATTTCTCCAGGGACTTCAAGTAAAGTATTTCACAAAACTATAATCCCTCCTCTCCTCTGTTTCTTGGGGCCCCTGAGGTGCTCTATTCTAGAATTCTGCCCAAGAATAGCCCAGTTATGTCTCTGTCTTTGAAGCCAAGTGTCCCAGTCCCAGCCAGCAATTTTCACGGTGTGTCAGCCCAAAGTGAAGAGACAAGAAAGATGTGTGTGGCCTTGCTGGCCCACAGCCACCTCTGCAAGGCCCCTTCCCAAACGCCCATTACCTTCTGGTTGTTGCCCAGACTGATTCTGTCAAAGTGGCCTGATCTCCCTTGCTATTCTTAGACACCCTATTATTCCTGGACTTTCTTTTATTGTTTTTAGAATCTGGGTGGTTGTCCCTGTTTTCCATATACCCCTCAGTGAGTTTCAGAGAACCTTATGGTTTTTAATCGATTTTCACAACCTCCCCAGAAGCAAGTCTCTTTCATGTTACAAATCCAAGAACCTACTTAACTGACACAAAGGAATCCAGCTAACTGGCCTTCCCCACAAGGAAGTCAGTCCCCATTCTAAACTTGCTTGGCTTTTGACCTGCTGTATGGCCTTTGTTTCCTCATCCTGTGATAAGATCTACCTCATAGGGATGTTGTGGAGTCAAACAACTAAGAGCTGTTCATCTGAAAGGTTGAAAGATAGGTATCTAGTCTACTATAATGCCAGAGAACTCAAAGCACTTTACAGGAATCTAATCTTTATTTTATCTTGGTGAGGTGGATAAGCAGTCAGTGTTCCTGTGCCCACTTTACACCCTTAGTAATGTGCCTTTTACCATCTGTCTGATTTTCAGTTACTACCCACTTGCTTTTTCCAGACTCAGAGGAAATTGTCTATCTGAACTGAGTCTAAAGACACTCCAGGTGCTCAGGACACTGTGTCATTTCACTCTTTAATTTGTGTGTCTCATTTCACTTTTTCTTAGGAGTGAGGATTCCTTCCTCTGATCCTGGATCCCTTCTTTGGCTCCTTTTTGGTTCCAATCCCTTTCTCAATCCATTGTCTCTTTGACCTCTCTCCAGCATTTCCAAAACTTGGTTGTCACATTATACTCCCAAGATTCTGCCTTATGACTGATCCGCTCTGGTCCCCCTCTCTGTCATTCAAGTAAATGTAGGACTCACTGAGGTAACTTCATCCATTTACAATATTTTAACCAAAACCAGTTTTAACTCCTAGTCCTAATTGCTTGACACTTCTTAAATTACCCTGCCATCATGCTGACTCAGCATATTTAGTATGAAATTTGATTTCTCTTCTCTAACCCCACTATCCATCAGAAAAAAAAAATTAGTTCCTCTTCTGGATGAACCTACTTCTGACAGTGGCTCCACTATTAGTTCATACCTTGGAGTCATCTGGAACTTCTCTCTTTTTCTCCTCATCTAATCTGTCCCCTGTGATTAACCTGTACTGTTTGTATCACATAGTGCCTGTCATATTGCATCAGTGGTTTCCTATTGGGTCTCCTGGGTCCCTCTGCCACTGATCTCATCCCACTGCATTCAGGTTAGCAGTCTATAAACCTTCATCTTGTTTTTCCATCACTCTCAAACCTTTCCATCATCCTCTGTTGCCATAAAACAATTTTATCAATTATCTATTGCTACTTAAAAAACAAACCCAAACAAAGTTGTATAAAATAACCACCAATTTATTAGGCTCACAGATTCTGCGTGTCAGGAACCTGGAAAGGGCAAAGTGGGAATTGCTTGTCTCTGATCTATGTTATCTGGGCCTTGTGCTGGGAAAATTTGAAGGCTGGGGTGACTTGCCATCTGAAGGCTCGCTCACTCACATCTTAGGTGGTTTGATGCTGGCTGTCACCTGGGACTTTAGCTGGGGCTGTTGGCCAGAACAGTGGCCTCTCCATGTTGCTTGTGTATCCTCACAGCATGGTGGCTGGATTCCAAGAACAAATGTTCCAAAGGGAGGCAGACAGGCTCTGTATCACCTCTTATGACTTAGCTTCAGAAGTCACACAGCATCACTTCAACTGTGGCCACATGCCTGCTGAGATTCAAGGGGAAGGAACATAGAACCCCATTTCTCAATGGGAGGAGTGTCAAAGCCACATTGTAAGAAGAGTGTGTGAATGAGACACGTTGTTGCAATTGTCTTTGGAATTGTCTTTGAAAAATACAATCTATCAAAAAGTCCAGACTGATGGGTGGTCCTTTAAAATTGGGCTCTACTTTCCTTTTAAATAGAACACTAGTACAACCATTCACACAGTACTTACCATGTGCCAGGCGCTGTACTGAAATCACCTTTTATACATTCTCATTGAATCTAACAATTTTGAGAATTCGGATTGGGTTGCTGAATAAGGGATGATAAAGCAACTTTGTCAACAGTCACCCAGTTAGTAAATAGCTGTTTTCTTGTTTTATTTTTTAACAATTAATTGAAGTATATCATTCATACATGAACATACATAAACTCTAAGTGTTCAGTAAACATCATGAACTTACAAAACAAATATGCATAACATCATGCAGGACTCCCTCATATCACCCTCCCACAAACACCCCGCATTGTTGCAAAACATCTGTTAACAAATCATGAAAGAGCATTGTCAAAGTATTGCTACTAACTATAGTCCGTATCTTCCTCCCCTATACATTTTTTTAAAGGATTTACTTACTTTTATCCATTTTTACACACCCCCCCATTTTTGCTGATTCTGTGTCCATTCGCTGGGCAACTCTCTGTTTCCTGCCCTCTCTTATCATCCTTCTCCTCCTGTCTTCACTGGGATTCGATCCTCAGAACCTCCGATGTGAGAGAGAAGTATCCTACTGCCTACACCACCTTAGTTCCTGGTTTTTCGGTGCATCTTGTCTTGGCTCTCCCTTCTGTCACCTGTTACGTCATCATCTTGCTGTGTGGCTCGCGGGGCCTGGCAGCTCACCGGGGCCTGGCAGCTCACCCGCGCATGGGGCCTGTTGGCCAACGTGCATTCTAGTTTTTCTTTTTTTATTTTTACCAGGAGGTCCCAGGGATTGAACCCAAGTCCCTACATAAGGGAGACGGACACCCAACCACCTGAGCCACATCTGTCCCCCTGCTATTTGCCTTAAGGTTGACCAAAGATACCCAAAGTTACAGTCTTTTCCCATATAGGATGGTCGTATAGTAAATCAGGTTTAGTTTATCACCAGCATTCTAAAAAATCAGATCTAGGGAGAAAAACTAGGTCTGGAGACACATGCATGGTTTCTAATATAGTGAATGTTTAGCCTACCCTGATTATCACAAATTCAGGACAGCGAGAATTTTCACATAGCTGTGTGAGTTTTAAACTTAGAATCTTTGACCATGGTCTTAACCTCTAGTCTGTCAGGGCAAAAGCCCAGGTGCACGGGGTGAGGGTGGGGGGGAGGGGAGGAGAAGGAGAGGGAGGGAGAGAGAGCAAGGATAGCAGTTACAAAAATGTGTAGTAATTAGTTTTAGTTTAGACCCTGACCTTTCCACTTGTCTAGTCCAGTCCTGGAAGGCTCACAACTCAAGGTAAACAAGACCCTTGTTGGCTGATGACTGAGGCCAGCTTGATCTTTGGACCACACATGGCCCCAGTGGACAAGAAGAGCCCAGGGAATGACCCTGGTGGCCATCTCTGTGTCTGACTCTTCTGGTCTTAGCTGGGCTATTTTGCTCATGTGCAGCCTGGGAGGTTTTCTTCCCAATCTCTCCTGATCTGTTTATACCTGCCTGGATCCTAGTGCCCACTTGGTTCTAGCATGTGTTTGCTTTGACCTTCTGCTTATCACAGCCCCACTTAAGAGTTGCAGAGATTTTGTCTCTCATAGTTTGGCTTCAGTGATGGTTAGGCTCATGCATCAACTTGGCCAGGTAATGGTACCCAGTTGTTTGGTCAAACAAGCTTTGGCCTGATTGTTACTGTGAGGACATTTTATGGACTTAAATCATCAGTGAGTTGATTGCATCTATGCCTGATTAAATCTACAATCAACTGAGGAGCTCTGGCCTTCAGCAACGAGAGTTGTATCATCCAATCAGTTGAAGGCCATAAAGGGAAAAGTGATTTTAGCATTCAGAGAGAAAATTCACATCTCTACATCAGACAGCTGTTGTCTCCTGAGAACTCACCAAAGACCTTCATTAGAGTCCCTGGTTTGCAGCCAGCCCTGTGGAATTTGGACTTGTGTGTTCCCACAGTTGTGTGAAGCAATTTTATAAAATCTTATACTATTTACAGATATCACCTGTTGTATCTGTTTCCCTAGAGAACCCTAGCTAATAACAGCTTGGTATCAGGAGTGGTTCTTGAGAAACAGAATCACTTGGGTGTGCTGTTGTGGATTGGTTTTGGGGTTTTTACAGTTGGCTCTCTACTCTGATTAGATTCAAAGGCACAAATGACTAGGTTTCCAATAATCAAGAGGCCACTGACAGTCCATGGTATGAGTTAGCAATAGAGATACACAAAATATCACCACTAGATTTGGCTACTTTCGTGCTTATAAGAGGCAAGGCTCAGAGTGAGAGTGTTTTTGACACCTTAACAGAGTTTTGTGGAATTTAAAGGTACAGTGACAATGATCTTGGCAGGTTGTTCCTATATACCCTGGATACAGTTACAAAAAAGAGGAGATGAGGTATAGGCTTTCAGTTTTCAACTTAAGGGGCACATCAGTGATGTAAATGTTTCTGTGTGTACTGAAAGTAAATCTTGTTTCATGCAGCTGCAGACTTGAGATCTCTGAAAATGAGACCCAGAGTCTCATTGTGCAAATAGCAGAGATACAATGTAAAATAAAATCTCAACCTTGCAGGGTGTCTGCTGTTAAAGTGAGGGCATTGATTGGAAAGGAATAGAATACTAAGGATTGGATGGAGACATAGGAGTTGATGATCATGGCTTTGGGGACAATGAAACCCTAAATTTTGATGAGCCTTTGCCAGATAAATCTGTAATGGTCTGCTCTGAGGAAATGGCCATCTAACCTCCAGCCTGCCTTAAGGAAACAGCCACCTGCCTCCATCTTTCCCTGAGAAAACAGCCACCAGACTTCCAGTCTGCCCTAAAAAGTCTGCCATCCAACCTCCACCTGAAGAGATGAATCCTGTTTCATCAGATGAAACTGCAGTAGAATGCCCTGAGGTAATTGGTTTATAAGAAACTTGTAATCCTTCTCATTACCCAACCCCGCCACCCCTCTTTTCTTCCAGACCTGTAACTAGGCTCATAGGCTCATATCCCAAAAGACCCCAAAAGATGAAGTACAAAGTGTGACTCATGAGGAAGTACACTATGCTCCAAAAGAACTGCATGATTTTTCAAGTTATATAAACAGAAATCAGGGGAATATATATGGGGATGGATATTAAAGGTGTGGGATAATGATGGAAGGAAAATAAAGTTGGATCAGGTTGAATTTATTGGGTCCACTAAGCAGAGATTCTGGATTCAGTGTTGTAGCTTGAGGCATTAGAAAGGGCTCTAACATTTTATTCAGGTGGCAGGGTGAAATATGGATCGAAAGATGACCAACATTATCTGAGGTTGAAATGCCAGAACTGCCCTGATATACTGTAGATGAGGGGATCCAAAGAAATTGAAATGTTAGGATGGATTTACCACTTGAGACCTGCTCACTCACCATAGGAATATGCAGAGGACACATCTTTCAACAGTCCTGTGAGGAATAAATTGTGAGACTAACTCCATTTTCACTGAAGAATTCTGTGGTTGCTCTTCTCTGTAGGTCATATATTACCTTGGGAACTGCTATCACTGAACTAGTATTCTTAAACACTATGGAGATGGTCAGATCCCCGGCTGGCAGAAGCCAAGTGGCAGCACTTAATCACCACAGACAAGGTAGGCGTGGCTGCCACAGTGAATAGCAGACTCAAAGCACCATTCAAAATAGTCTGAGTCACAGAGACCTATGGAATGGGATAATAGATCATTAGGTATCTAGAAGTAAAATAGATGGGTAGTCTATTAAATCCCTACATAATCTGTATAAACAGAAGAGTTGTAGGTCAAGAGAACAAAAATCTAACTTGAATGACAGAAACAGAGTCACAGCCCCTTAATCAATTCCCAGGCTTGAGACAGTTTACAGGCCCAGAGCCCCTTGAATGAAGGAAAGGCCAAGTCCCCTTGGGGAAAGACTCTTGTTAAACTGCCAAAAATTTATAGTGTTAATCTTCCTCCCAGTCTTCCCCAAAGACACCTATGGTCTTTTACCAAAGTAACTGCATTGGGGAAAAGGAAATGATCAGACATTTTGAGGATTATTAGACATTGGTTCAGAATTGACATTTGTTCCAGTAGACTCAAAATGCCATTGTGGTCTACCAGTCAGATTAGGGACTTATGGAGGTCAGGTGATTGAGGGAGTTTTAGCTCAGGTCTGTCTTAGTGGGTCCAGTGGGTCCACGGACCCATTCTATGTTTATTTCCCCAATTATGGAATGCATACTTGGAATAGACATACTCAGCAACTGGCAGAATCCCCACATTGGTTCCCTGCCTTGTGGAGGGAGGGCTATTATGGAAGGAAAGGCCACGTGGAAGCCACTAGAACTGCCCCTACCTAGCAATATAGTAAATCAGAAGTAATACCAGATTCCTGGAGATTCCTGGAGGGATTGCCGAAATCGGTGACACTATTAAAGACTTGAAGGATGCAAGGATGGTGATCCCCACCACATCCCATTCAACTATCCTATTTGGCCTATGCAGAAAATAGATGGATCTTGGAAGAGGACAGTGGATTATTGTAAACTTAACCAGGTAGTGATGCCAATAGCAGCTGCTGTTCCAGATGTGGGATCATTGCTTGAGCAAATCAACCCATCCCCTGGTACCCGGTATGCAGCTATTTGATCTGGCAAATGTCTTTTTTTTTTTTTTTTTTTTTTAAGTTGTTGAAAAGGTCTTTATTTTAAAATTTTGTACTGAAACAGATAGTATATTGAAAAAAAATTAATTTTAAAATGTAGTGTAGGTAATGAAAGGTTTTTTTAAAGCTGTTGAAAAGGTCTTCACTTTAAAGTTTTTTTTTTTTTTTTTTAATATATATACATATATTTTAAGAGGTGCTTAGATTACCCAAAATATTACACGGAACCCACTGGGATTCCCATGTTGCCCACCTCCCACACCTCCCACCACATCCCACACAAACATCTCCCACAAGTGTGGCCCACCACCCTCAATGAACTTACACATCCTGGAGCCTTGCCACCAACCATAGACCACAGTTCACACTGTAGACCACACTCTCTCCCACTCAGTTCTGAGTGGTGTGTGCTGATTTAAAATGGCCTACATCCGTTGCCACAACAGTACTCAGGACAACCTCCAACTCCCAAAGAAGCCCCTGTATTTCAACTGCTCATCCCCTCCCTACCCCAAAAGTGTCAAGTGGCCACTGGCTCCAACTGGCAACACAACTGGAAAAAGACCTTGAATAAAAGGGGGAAATGGTAAAGACAAATGAGTTCAAGTGGCTAAGAGACTTCAAAGAGAGTCGAGAGGTCATCCCAGAGGTAACTCTTACGCACACCTCAGTAGGAGCTCATAGAACATCTAAGTGCCTATCACCCCACTCAGTGGGGTTCCTGAGAGCTCCGGAGACACCCTGGTCCTATATAAGGGGGGATAGCCCCAGAGACTGATGCCTTATCAGTGGGTTCTATTTTGGAATCTGTGCTCCTGAGAGTGACAGAATTAGACTCAAATAAGTCCTCCCTGCACATGGTTCACCAGTCCCTTCTATTCAAACCTATATGTGATGCTGGAGTTTTTAGGTATACTTCCAGAGACTGGAGCCTCCCGCCTACCTATGTGCCAGGTGTGCATGAAATCTAGGTGGAGCTGGAACTCCTACCCTACAGCTCAATGGCAAATGTCTTTTCCTCATTTACTGATAGTAAGGACCACCAAAAACAGTTTGCTTTCAGCTGGCAAGGCCAGCAATATACATTCACTGTCCTACCTCCAGGGTATATAAACTCTACAGACCAGTACCAGTTTGATATTTTTTATGAATTCCAAAAAAGATATGGATTATGTTTGTAAACTGGTATTTTCCTCTGGGCACGATATCCTTTGATTATTTTAAATTCAAAGGTTTTACGTTTACTTGATTGAATCAAGATTAGGGCTTTAATTCGACCACATCAGTGGGGCGTGACTCAGGGTTGAGTCCCCACCCCTTTGGTGGGCTGATAGACGTAGACACTCACTCAAAAAGATACAGAGAAGAAGACACAAGAACTCTATAGACATTGAAGAGAGAACTTTGCCAGTTTTGATCCTGGAACCTCAGGGAGAGATGAGCCATATATCTGATAGTTTGCAGCCGAAGAGAATGGAGCCTTAAGACAAAGAAGGAGAGAAGACCAGGCAGAGGTCACCCAACATCTTGTTTCAATATGTGGCAACAAACTTTGGTGAGGGAAGTAAACTTGAGTTGGACTCTTTAGGGCCTTGTAACTGTAAGCTTTTACCCCAAGTAAATACCCTTTATAAAAGCCAACAGATTTCTGGTATATTGCATCAGCACCTCTTTGGCTAATTCAAGCCCTATATCATAATATTGTCTGCAGGGAACTTAATTATTTCTGCCTCCCACAAGACATCACACTGGTCCATTATATTGATGATATCATGATGATTAGACCTAATGAGCAAGAAGTAGCAACTACTCTAGACTCATTGGTAAGGCATTTATGTGTCAGCAGATGGGAGATAAACCAGCAAAATACAGGGGACTCCCACCTTGGTGAAATTTTAGGTGCCCAGTGGTTTGGGTCATGTCAAGATATCCCTTCTAAAGTGAAGGATAAGCTGCTGCACCTGGCCCTCGTGTGATCAAAAAAGAGGCACAATGCCTAGTTGGCCTCTTTAGATTTTAGAGACGACTTATTCCTCACTTGGGTGTGCTATTCCAGCCCATTTACTGAGTGGCCAGACATGCTGCTAGGATTGAGTGGGAACTGGAACAAGAGGAGGCTCTGAGACAGGTACAGGCTGCTGTGCAAGCTGAACTGCCACTCAGGCCATATAATCAAGCAGATCCAATGGTGCTAGAAATGTCAGTGACAAAGAGATGCTGTCTGGAGCCTTTGGCAGGTCCCTATAGGAGAATCACACCACAGACCCTTAGGATTTTGGAACAAAGCCCTGACATCCTCTGCAGATAACTTCTCTCCTTTTGATAAACAGCTTTTGAGCTGCTGCTGGGCCTTAGTAGAGACTGAATGCTTAATCATGGGCCACCAAGTTATCATGAGACCTGAGTTGCCTCTCATGAGCTGGGTATTGTCTGACCCACCAAACCATAAAGTTGGGCATGCACAGGCAGTATTCCATCATAAAATGGAAGTGGTATATACAAGATAGGGTTTGAGTGGGTTGTGAAGGCACAAGTAAGTTACATGAGGAAGTGGCCCAATAACGCATGGCCACCTCACCTGCCACATTGCCTTCTCTTTTCCAGTCTACAACTATGGCCTCTTGGGGAGTTCCTTACAGTCAGCTGACTGAGGAAGAGATTTACAGATTTACTGATTTACAGACGGTTCTGCACGATATGCAGGTACCACCCGAAAATGAACAGCCCCTTTCTGGGATACCCTTGAAGGACAGTGGTGAAGGGAAATCCTCCCACTGGGCAGAACTTTGAGCAGTGCACCTGGTTGTTCATTTTGTTTGGAAGGAGAAATAGCTGGAAGTGTACTTGTATACTGACTCATGGGCTTTTGCCAGTGATTTGACTGGATGGTCAGGGACTTGGAAGGAACGTGATTGGAAAACTGGTGACAAAGAGGTCTGGGGAAGAGGTATGTGGATAGACCTTTCTGAGTGGGCAAAAAACATGAAGATATTTGTGTCCCAAGGGTGACTTCAGCAGAGGAAGATTTTAATAAGATAAAATGACCCATTCTGTGGATAGCAGTCAGCCTCTTTCCCCAGCCACTCCTGTCTTTACCCAATGGGCTCATGAACAAAGTGGCCACGGTAGTAGGGGTGGAAGTAATGTGTGGGCTCAGCAACATGGACTTTCACTCACCAAGGCCAACCTGGCTGCAGCCACTGCTGAGTGCCTAATCTGCCAGGAGCAGAGACCCACACTCAGTCCTGATATGGCACCATTCCCCTAGGTGAACAGCCTGCTACCTGGTAGCAGGTTGATTACATTGGACCACTTCCATCATGGCAGGGGCAGTGATTTGTTCTAACTGGAAAAGAACATACTCTGATATGGATTTGCCTTCCCTGCACTCAATGCTTCTGGCAAAATACCATCTGTGGCCTTACAGAATGCAACCTTAAGCTCTGCTGGTCTACAGGTCTTAGTTCCAGAAGGAGGAATACTTCCACCAGGAAGCATAACAATAATTCCATTGAACTGGAAATTAAGACTGCCATCTGGCCACTTTGGTCTCTGATGATGCCTCTGAATCTACAGGCAAAGAAGGGAATTACTGTATTGGCTGAGGTGATTGATCCTGACTATCAGGGGGTAATAGGACTGCACCTACACAAAGGAGTTAAAGAAGAATTTGCCTAGAATATAGGAAATCCCCTAGGGCATCTCTTAGTACTACCATGTCCTGTGATTAAAGTCAATGGAAAACTGCAACAACCCAAGCCAGGCAGGAAAGCAATGGCCCAGAATCAGGAATGAAAAACCCAGGCCGGCTGAGGTGCTTGCTGAGGGTAAAGGGAACGTGAAGTGGGTAGTGGAAGAAGGTAGTGATAAATACTAGCTTTGACCATGTGACTAGTTATATAAATGAGGACTGTAATAGTCATGAATATTTCTTCCTTGTTTTGTTATGAGTATGTTTATATATGTACATAAAATGAATCTTTGTTTTCTTCCCCATCTTATCCCCTTGTCATATGACATAAGTTGTATTAGTTTCATGTCATAGTATTTAAGTTATAGGATGTTTCAAGTTAAGACTGAATATTACCCAAGGACTCACACCCTGTTCTGGAGGGATTTAGTGTGTTTCCGGTTTTATTCAGGACAGTTGAGTATTGTTAGGCAGGAAAACAATGTCTGTTACTGTTTTTATTTAGAGATTTGATTATGGTTTAAGGTAATGTGTATGGCTGTAAACTTGACAAGTGGTGGACTGTGATAGTTAGGCTCATGCGTCAACTTGGATAGGTAATGGTAACCAGTTGTTTGGTCAAGTAAGCTCTGGCCTGATTGTTACTGTGAGGGTATTTTTTTTTTCTTCATTTTTTTGTTTCAAATTTTTAAAGAACAATCATGCATATCATACAAGATTCCAATATATCACCCCATCACCAACACCTTTCATTGTCGTGACACATTTGTTACAAATGATGAAAGAGCATCATCACAATATTACTTCTAGCTTATAGTCCATAGCTTATACACTATGAGTACTTTCATGGGCTTAAAACATCAGTGAGTTGATTTCATCTGTGCAGATTACATCTGCAATCAGCTGAGGAGATTACTTTCAGCTTTCATGTAATCAGTTGAAGACCATAAAGGGAAAAGTGATTTCAGCATTTAGAGAGAGAATTCCCATCTCTATTTCAGACAGCCAGTTTTTCATGAGGAACTCATTGAGGATTGTATTAGTCAGCCAAAGGGGTACTGATGCAAAGTACCAGAAATCTGTTGGCTTTTATAAAGGTTTGGGGTAGAAGCTTACAGTCACAAGGCCTAAAGAATCCAACTCAAGGTACCATAAGAGGTACTTTCTCACCCAAGGTTTATTGTCACATGTTGAAGCAAAATGGCAGGCCATGCCTGCAGGGTTCAGTCTGCCTTCTTCCTCTTAAGTCTCCATGGTCCCAGGTTCTTCTGATCTAAGCTGTAGGTTGGCATAACGCTCATCCTTCAGGGCTTCTCAGCTGCTCTGTTCTTTTCAGCTGCAAACTATCTGGCTCATCTCTCTTCCTGGGGCCTCTTGCCATGTCTGTGGAGCTGTCTCTCTTCCTCTGTGTTCTCTGTGTATCTACTTCCGCGTTCTTTTTTGAGCATCCGTTTATATGGCCACCAAGGGGGCAGGGACTCAACCCTGCATGCTCTATTGACATGGTTGAATCAAAGCCCTAATCTTGATTTAATCAAGGAAGTGTAAAGCCTTTGAATTTAAATTAATCAAAGGGTATCATGCCCAGAGGAACAGACCACTTTACAAACCTAATCAGTATCCCTTTTTTTGGAATTTATAAGCAATATCAAACTGCTACAAGGATCTTCATTGGAGTTTCTGTCTTGAAGCCTGCCCTACAGAATTTGGACTAGTGCATTCCCATTGCCATGTGAGACCATTCCATAAAATCTCATGCTATTTACAGATACCTCTTGTCGGTTCTGTTACCCTAGAGAACCCTGACTAATAAGCTTCTCACTGGATTTGGCTCATCTGTCTTCCCTGGGATTGCCCAGCCTGAACCTGCCTTCCAACTGCTGCGGGCTGAATGTCCTTTGTCCCTTTTCTTTTCCTGGCTAATACCTACTTGTCCTTCAAGATTCCAATTGAGTTCTCACACCCTCCTTCAATGCTACATTTGGCCCCTCCTCTGGGCTCCCATAGTATCCTGTACATTTTTCTACTCCTCTTTACTCATCAGTTGTTTAGTTGCATTTGACCCCCACCAGCTTGGAAGCTCCAGGAGGGAAGAAGCTGCATGTCACTCATCTTGGAGTCCTCAGTGCCTGTTTGTAACTGGACATATCAAAGATGCTCAGATTGTCCTGAGGTGACTGGCGCACAGTACCTGGAACACTGGTGCTTGTTCATATTATTAATGGGTTGACTGGCTGGATGCCACCAAAAGAGTCACTGGAATGGGAAGAAGATTCAGGAATCTTGAGGATCAGAAAATGAGGCTTTTCATTTTAAAACCTGTTGTGTACCTCTGGGTAAATTACTTCTTGGGTACTCAGTTTCCTTATTTATGAAATGAAGGCCTTGCCCCAAGGATCTTTCCAGCTCTGATACTGTATGAAGATGACCCCATCTGATAAACTTTTTTTTAACAAATCAATTTTATTGATACATATTAATAAACATACAATTCATCCAAAGTGTACAATCAATGATATTTGCTATAATAACATAGTTGTGCATTCATCATTTCAATCATTATTAGAACGTTTTCATTATTTCAATAATATTAATAAACAAAAAACATACAAACAAATGTCCTCACCTCTCAGTCTCTCTCAGCTTTCCCCACTGTACATAGCTTCTGTTTCTGGCTCTTCTGTCTGATAAAATTTTGACTGTAGGCTGCCATGGAACCAAGCAATGAATTCTAAGTATTGCAAATATTACCCATTGACATCATTTCCAAGAGAGAGAAACTTAGTTGTTTGCATATTTTTAAGATTATGCCCTTGATGAGGAGCTATGGCTGACTAAATTTGGTGGAATCATAAACATATCCATACTCCACACACTCTTCCCTCTTTCCACTAAACTTCAGTGGATCCTAGTTCTCAAGATTTTTGTCTCCATTGAATTTTATTGTCCTCTCTCCAGTTTAGCCAATGTTTAGAGACATTTTCAAGAATTTTCAATTTTTAACTAGCAAAAGCATGACAAAAATGACATACCTCTTTGAAGACAAAAAGATTTCTGTTTTCTCTTATAATGAAGTCCCTAACATAGTGGGCTCTTGAAACTCAATTATAATTACAAAAGTATATATAATTATGTGTGTATATATGTGTATGTATGTGTGTACATATACATGGATATATATATATGTGTCTATATATATGTTTATATAGAAAACATTACATAATACCATATCAGGCCTGAATTCTCCACCCCCCAGTCCTGATGTAAAAAAAGATGTACTTCTAATTTTCCATTGATCTACGAGCACAGCTGAGGGGTAAGTTCCTGGGGTCTCTGTGCTGCAGCCTCCACCAGATTGATTATTCATAGTTTGGTTATCCCAGGTTTGGATCATAGAAGCCTCTTGTCATGACTTCCCTGTCTTCACCTTCCCACCTTATTGCTTATTTACAAGCTCACTATACCTCCTCTAGAAAATACAAAATGGCATAAAGCTAAAACTTAAGCAGTTTTGCTCTTCATTAGAGGTTTCATTTCACAGTTGGCTGGAGGAGGAAGGAAGTAAAAAGCAATGCTGTAGTAGGATGATTAAGTTCTTATTACTATCTCTTCTGTAATTAAAAAAAAAAAAATCCATGAAGCTGAATTACTCTCATCTCATAAGTATCTCACTCTTGTGGCATGTCTTGACAGTGATTTCTTCTTGCCTCAGTTTCACTCCCTAAAAAATGGGGATAAACAAACATTTGCCACCTGAAAGTTTCTAAGGGCTGCCAAGAAGGCTGGTTAGTGGTGAGTGAATGGTTGGTAATTAGAGGGTATTATCTGCCACCCAAAATAAAAGCATCTCACAAACATACCCAAAAACTGCCCTGACTTGCCAAAGGAGCCTTCCTTGCAATCAGGCAGAGTCAGGAAGAAGATTAGCATGGCTGAATTCTCCCCAGGGTCGGTTGGCATTGATGACAAAGGGAATTCACTAGGTGTTTTTTCATGTCTTTTCAGATGAGGTTGGTCGACAGAAAGGCAGGAGGGAGACAGGTGAATGAGAGACATACTTGAGGAAATGAGTACAAAAGTGAGGGTTTTAGAGAAAGAATTGATTTCCAATAAAATTTACAATTCACTTGCTAAGGTGAGGGAATATAGCAAAGTTAAATGTTTTGACTGCAGAAATAAAATTAAGGGAGAGGATAAATCCCACTTGGAAGAAGAAAAGAGAATGAGCTGCTCCTTTCACATGTGGCATTAATTTGTTAAAATTCATGCACTAATTTTTCATTTCTGTAACATTCCTGGGACTTTCTGCTCTATTGATAATACACAGGATGTGGCAATTGTGAGTGCTTGGTGACATCCACCCACCCACACATGTATAAACACACACACAATTTCCAGGCACCCCAGGTTCTCCTTTCATTTCTTTTCTTTAACCGGACTATGCTTAGAGTACATTTTCCCGCCCCTATATCAGCTCATGTCATCTGACCATTCTTTGTAGTATGACTGCCTTCTCACTTTGTTTGGTTTCAGAATTTGTTTCTGATCACACAAAACATAATGATCCCAGCCCTGCCATGTAACCCAACATGAGCAGTTCCAGAGATCTGGTTCTCAGTTTTCTTTTCTACAAAATGAAGTTCTCCTAAAGTTTGAAACTGAGGTTCTTCAAAAACCTCTCGAAAAGATCAGCTCAAGATCTCAGACTGAATATCTGGGCAGATGGAGTGGTTTCATCAGGAGGACTGCTGCGTGACCCTTCAGTGTCATCTCACATCACAGCAGACCATTACCCAGGAAAGAGCTGCTGTGAGCATTATGCTGGATTTCCATTGCTGTGCTGGAGGAAGCTCACTTTGTTCACCAGAGCCAATTGTATGCATCTCTTTTTATCTCCCATTCAGTGACATCACCTGAGTAGCTTGAAATCAGCTGTAGTGGGCATTATTTATACCATGGAAATTGGCAAACACTATAGATTGCTCTCCCCTCCCCTGAAGAGCCAGTTGTTAAACATTTATCCAGCATACCACTGGATTTCTCTCTCACTAGTGCTCTCATTTCCAAAGAAGGGATTACCTTTGTATAGACCATGGCCAGAGACTGTAGGCTTCTTGGAGGCTGGACACAGGCTTTGTGCCCAGTGCCTGCTTTGTGCTCAGTGCTCATAGGCTCCCTGTTGACAGAAGGTTACCCAGAGTAAGAATGTTCTCCCTGCTTTCCAGGAGCTATCAAATTAGAGGGGACATCATCTCCTTGTTTGTGTCAACATTAGACAGCCACAAATGCACAAATACACATCTGCAACTGTCCTCACACCAAAGTTCAAGTATACATTCGTGGCCCCTAGATCCAATGCAGCTTGCTTCTCCAATTTGAGTTCACCTTCATCAAGGCTCATTTCTTTGTACCCCAACCTTCACTCCCTAGTCAATACTCCGAGTTTTCAAGTTTATCACTGCCTTCTCTCTGTTTAACTCACTGAAATGTTCATACAAATGTAATGAAGCACATGAAAGAAGAGCTGGGAGCAGGTGTTTTTGAGCTTATGGCTGCAGAAGTTTCCAACACTGCTAGTGACAGCCATTTTAACACTTCTCTTTTAGCAACCCAGTCCATCTTTATACTATTTTATAATATTATTGGTCAAACATTTGTATTATCTCATAGTTTTGCAGAGTTTTGTCATGCCCCACCATCTTTGCCTCACACTTGCATTATTCATGGATTCTATATTCACAAATTCTCTTACTCTCTAAAATTTATTTGTAACCCCAAAGTCAATACTCAGCGCTTTCACAGTCATTTATGGACATGTGCAGAGTAGCAGAAAAATTGGGTCACCTGATGCACATGTTCTCAGCTGAGGTTGAACAAGACAGCACTCTCCCTTCTTACTTCAGCTCTCATACTTTGTAAATAAAGTGTCTTTTAACAGAAACGCACATAAAACAAAATTATGTATCGATAGGTTGAAGAAAATGTTGTGACCAGAGGCTTGCAGAAATCTAACCCTGTATTGTCCCTAGGAACAGTGGTTCAGTATTTGCTTACTCGTGTTTGCCGCAACTTTATAAAACATAACTACCGCAAATGCTAAGAATCTATTACGACTATAATCATGAATGACTGCCCTGTTCAAACCTCCTGCAATGATCTCCCATATCCTACTATATTAATGCAAACTCCTCACCTTATTAAGTAAGGCCGCCACAATTGTCCCAACTTAGTGTTCATCTGTCTTCCCACTAGATATATTCTGTCTATTTGCTCTTGGCCAAACACAGCCTGTTATTTCCTCATTCAAGACTGCTTCCTCTCTCCACCCAAGCCCACCTTGACTATCAGTTCCATTATGGTCTACCTTGAATATCACCTGTCAGTCATAAATGGGGTCCCTGGCTTCCTGAAGGATGTGGCTTCTTTAAGCTGCAAGGGTCAGCTCCTTGGAAAGGCATATCTAGGAATCTCAGAAGAGTCTATCAAAGGGGTGATTCTTGGCTCCAGAATACGTTATCTCTTCCCCTTCTTCATCTTTTCTGCTTTTCAAGTTTTGATCATTGCTTTCCTCTTCCCATCTTCTGTTTCAGTTTTTCACTCCGATTTCTTTCTCCCTATCTGCCAGGAGGGAATTTTTGGCTTAGTCTCTGGCCGAGCTACTGCTCTTGCCCTTGAACTACACTCAAATCCCTTCTTGCCCCTGATATTCTGTTTCAGTGTCTGGTCCCCTTAGTCAAAGGACCAGCAATTTTTTTCTATGATGGGCCAGATAGTAAATATATTGAGCTTTGTAGGCCATGTGGTCTCTGTTGTAACTACTCAACTCAGCGTTTATAGCAGGAAAGCAGCTATGTACAATATATAGTCAAATTGATTTTTAAAAAATCAATTTTATTGAAATGTATTCACAAACCATACAATCCATCTAACGTGTACAATCATTGGCATTCTGTATAATCAGAGTTGAGCATTCATCACTTCAGTCAATATTAGAGCATTTTCATTTCTCCAAAAAAAAAAAAAACAAGAAAGCAACAAAAAACAAAAACAAACAAAAAAGCCTTGTCCCTTAGTAGTTACCTCTCAATCTCTCTATCCTTCTCGTGCCATACATAACTGCTAATCTATTTCTGTCTCTCTAAATTATTTGTATTTACGTTTTGTGTAGATGGAATCTAACAATATGTAGTAACTTTTGTCTAGTTTTTTTCACTTAGCAGACCCCCCCCCTTTTGTAAACATTGACGGAAGGTTTTAATATATTACTATACTCTACTGTTCATAGTTTTCTTTGTTTGTATTTTTGCCCAAATATCACCCTGATAGTAACATCTTGTAACATTAATGTACATTTGTTCTGTTTCAGAGAAAAACGTTTTTATATATGCATTATTAACCATACTTATTTTTCACAGAAGAGTCCACTGTGCTATACAGTCCCATGCTTTATTTTTTACCTTTCCTTCTAGTGATCCACATGACCTTAAACTTTCCTTTTCAACCACTGTCATACCCCTATATTAATGCTGCTAATTATAAACACTATGATGTGCTTTCACCATTTCTATGCATTTCTAAACATTCCCAAACAACCTTTATACTAATTCTGCACAGATTATATGTCATCTTTCCATTCTCTAACCTCATTCTGTTTTCTGGTGACTTATATTCTAGCTGTTAACTCCATGAATTTGCTCATTATGTTCACTTAACATGATATTTTCCCGGATATCCATGTTGTATTATGCTTCACAACTTCATTACTTCTTATAGCTGAATAATATTCCATCATGTATATAAACCACAATTTATTTATCCATTTGTTAGTTGATGGACACCTGGGTTGTTTCCATCTTTTGGCAATTGTGAATAACTCTACTGTAAACATCGTTTGTGTCCCTACTCTCAGTTCTTCTGGATCTATACTCGATAGTGGTATTGCTGGGTCAAATGGCAGATCTATGTTAAATTCCTTAGGAACCACCAAACAGACTTTCACAGCAGCTATTCCATACTACATTCCCACCAACAGTGAATAAGCATTCCTATCTTTCCACATCCTCTCTAACACTTGTTGTTTTCTGTTTTTGTTTTTTTTTTAAAAGATTTTATTTATTTATTCATTTATCCCCCCCTTGCTGCTTGTGCTCGCTGGGTCAGCTAACCACGCCGTGCGGGCGGGCTTGCCTTCACCAGGAGGCCCCGGGAACCGAACCCGGGGCCTCCCATATGGTAAACGGGAGCCCTACTGATTGAGCCACAGCCGCTTCCCTGTTTTTTTTTTAATAGTGGCCATTGTAGTAGGTGTAAAATGATATCTCATTGTAGCTTTGATCTGCATTTCCCTAATAGCTAGTGATGTTGAACATTTTTTCATGTGTCTCTTTGCCATTTTCATTTTTTCTTTAGAAAAATGTCTGTTCAAGTCTTTTGCCCATATTTTAATCAGGTCATTTGTCTTTTTATTGTTGAGTTGTAGGACTCTTTATAAATCATGGATATTAAACGCTTGTTGGATGTGTGATTTCCAAATATTTTCTCCAATGCAATAGGCTGCCCTTTACCCTCTTCACAAAGTCCTTTGAAGGGCAAAAGTGTTTAATTTTGAGGGGGTACCATTTATCTATTTTGTCTTTTGTTGCTCATTGTGGCACTTTGATATTATTTATGAATTCCAAAAAGAGATATTAATTATGTTTATAAACTTGTCTGTTCCTCTAGATGTGACATTTGTTTGATTGTATTAAATTCAGAGGTTTCACTTTTACTTTATTAAATCAAGATTAGGACTTTAATTCTATCGTGTCATTAGGGCATGCAGGGTTGAGTCCTGCCTCCTTGGTGGGCTGTATAAATGGGTGCTCCATCAAGAACACAGAAGCAAATATGCAGGGAGAGAGTGTGCTCTATAGACACAGCCCCGGGAAGAGAGATGAGTAATTCACCTGATAGTTAGCAGCTGAAGAGACCAGAGTCCTGAGCAGCTGAGCAAGACCAGAAAGGAACGAGCCCCGGAAAGAAAGACAGGCCCTATGACAGCCTACAGCTGAGATCAGAAGAAGCTGTACCCATGGAGCCTTAAGAGGGAAGAGGAAGGCTGAACCCTCATATACGTCGCCCGCCATCTTACTTCAACACATGGCAACAGAGTTTGGTAAGGAACTAACTTTGAGTTGTACTCTTTTAGGGCCTTGTAACTGTACCCCATATAAATACCCTTTATAAAAGTCAACAGACTTCTGGGTACTTTGCATCAGTACCCATTTGGCCAATACATGCTTTGGGTGGAAGGTTTAAGAGACCCCCTCCGACCACAAGATCTTGAAGATGTTCCCTACATTTTCTTCTATGTTTTATGTTTCTAGTTTTATGATCTTGATTTTTATGTTTAGGTCTTTGATCCATTTTGAGTTATTTCTTGTATAGGGAGTGAGATAGGGGTCCTCTTTCATTCTTTTGGTTATGGATATACAGTTCTCCCAGCATCAGTTGTTGAAGACACTGTCTGTCCCAGTAAAGTGGACTTGGTAGGCTTATAAAAAATCAGTTGACTGTAGAGGTAAGGGTCTATTCTGAACTCTCAGTTCAAGTCCATTGATTAATATGTCTATCTTTATGCCAGTACCATGCAGTTTTGACCACTGTAGGTTCAAAGTCAGGAAGCGTGAGTCCTTTGACTCTTTGCTCTTCTTTAGTAAGATGGTTTCGGTTGTCCGGGGCCCCATTCCCTTCCAAATAAATTTGGTAAATTACTTTTCTATTTCTGTAAAGTAGCCTGTTGGAATTTCTATTGGGATTACATTGAATCTATAAATCAGTTTGGGTAGAATTGACATTTTCACAATATTAGGCTTCCAATCCAAGATCATGGAATTCTTTCCATTTGTTTAGGTCGTCTTTGCGTTCTTTTAGCAGTATTTTGTAGTTTTCTGAATACAGGTCCTTTTTACATCTCTTATTAAATTAATACCTAGATATTTGAGTCTGTTGGTATTGTAAATGGAATTTTTTTCTTTGATTTCTTCCTCAGATTGTTCATTACTAGCGTATAGAAACACTACTGATTTTTGCACGTTGATCTTGTGTCCTTCCACTTTGCTGAACTCATGTATTAGCTCTAGTAGTAGCTTTATCATAGATATTTCATTATTTTCTAAATGTAAGATCATGTCATCTGTGAATAGTGAGAGTTTTACTTCCTCTTTCCTAATTTGGGTGCCTTTTATTTCGTTTTCTTGCCTAATTGCTCTAGGTAGAACTTCTAGCACAATATTGAATACAGGGAAGCGGATGTGGCTCAAGTGGTTGGGCTCCCATTTACCATATGGGAGGCCCCAGGTTCGATTCCCAGGGCTTCCTGGTGAAGGCAAGCCGGCCTGCGTGGTGTGGTGAGCTGGCGCAGCGAGCTGGCGCAGCAAGTGATGCAGCAAAGGGAGACAAGCAGACACAGAAAAACGCACAGCAAATGGACACAGCGAGCACAAGCAGCAAGGGGGAATAAATAAATAACTAAAATAAATCTTTAAAAAAATATATTGAATACAGTGGTGACAGTGGGCATCTTTGTCTCATTCCTGATCTTAGTGGGAAAACTTTCAGCCTTTCTCCATTGGGAATAATATTAGCTGTGGGTTTTTCATATATGCCCTTTATTATGTTGAGGAGCTTTCCTTCTATACCTAACTTTTGCAACGTTTTTATCAGGAAAGCATGCTGGATTTTGTCAAATGCCTTTTCTGCGTCAATTGAGATGATCATGTATGTTTTTTCCTTCAATTTGTTAATGTGGTTTGTTACATTAATTGATTTTTTTGTGTTGAACCACACTTGCATACCAAGACTAAAACCCATTTGATTGTGGTGTAATTCTTTTAATATGCTGTTGGATTTTTGGCATGTATTTTTTTTTTTTTTTTTTCAGAATGTTTGCATCTATATTCTTCAGAGAGATTGGTCTCTAATTTTCTTTTCTTGTAGTATCTTTATATGGCTTTGGTATTAGGGTGATGTTGGTTTCATAAAATGTGTTGGATAATTTTCCCTACTCTTCAATTTTTTGAAAGTTGAAACAGGATTGGTATTGATTTTTCTTGAAATGTTTGGTAGAATTCACATGTGAAGACATCCCTCCTGGACTTTTCTTTGTTGGAAGACTTTTTTTTTTTTTTAAACAAATGATTAAATATATACATTTCTCAATTAAATGTAATGGATACATATAAATTTTTTTTAATCAAACAATATGTTACACAATATATTTGGTTCATAGTAACGCAGTCATACAGTATTTGTCCTTTTATGTATGGTTTGCTTCACTCAACATAATGTCCTCCAGGTTCCTCCATGTTGTCATATGCTTTATGACTTCATTTCTTATTACAGCTACATAATATTCCATCGTATGAATAGACCAGAGTTTGTTTATCCATTCATCTGTTGATGGACACCTGGGTTGTTTCCACCTTTTGGCAATGGTGAATAATGTTGCTATGAACATCAGTGTGCAGATGTCTGTTCGTGTCACTGCTCTCAGTTCTTCTGGGTATATACCCAGTAGTGATATTGCAGGGTCACGTGGCAAGTCTATATTCAACTTGTTGGAAGATTTTTGATGACTGATTCAATCTCTTTACTTGTGATTGGTTTATTGAGTTCTTGTATTTCTTCTAGAATCAATGTAGGTTGTTTGTGTTTTTCTAGGAATTTGTCCATTTCATCTAGGTTGTCTAATTTTTTGACAAACAGTTTCTCATAATATCCTCTTATGATCCTTTTTATTTCTTAGGGGTCATTCGTAATACCCCCCTCCTTCATTTCTAATTTTATTTATTTGCATCTTCTTCTTTTTTTTTCCTTTGTTTGTCTAGCCAAGGGTTTGTCATTTTTTTGATCTTCTCAAAGAAGAAAATTTTCTCTATTGCTTTTGTTGTTGTTGTTGTTGTCTGTTTCATTTATTTCTGCTCCTATCTTTGTTATTTATTTCTTTTTGCTTGCTTTGGATTTGATTTGCTGTTCTTTTCATAGTTCCTCCAAGTGTTCAGTTCAATTTTTGATTTTAGATTTTTCTTCTTTCTTATTATAAGGGTTTAGGGCTATAAATTTTCCTCTCAACACTGCCTTTTCTTTATCCCCTAAGTTTTGATAAATTGTGTTCTCATTTCCATTCATCTTGAGATATCACTAATTTCTCTTGCAATTTCTTCTTTGACGTACTGATTGTTTATGAATGTGTTGTTTAGTCTCCATATATTTGCCAGTTTTCCCCTTTCCCACCTATTATTGGTTTCCAGCTTTGTTCCATTATGGTCAGAGAAGGTGCTTTGTATAATTTCAATCTTTTTATATTTATTGAGATTTATTTAATAATCCAATAAAATAAATCTTTTTAATTTATTGGATTATTTGTGATCCAGCATGTGTTCTATCCTGGAGAAGGATCCGTGAGCACTTGTGAAGAATGTTTAACTTGCTGATTGGGGGTGTAATATTCTGTATATGTCTGTTAGGTTTAGCTTGTTTATCATATTGTTCAAGTTCTCTGTTTCCTTGTTGACCTTCTTCCTAGTTGTTCTATTGGCATGAATGGCATGTTGAAGATTTCAACTATTATTGTAAAGACATCTGTTTCTCCTTTCAGTTTTGCCAGAGTTTGCCTCATTTATTTTGAGGCACCTTGGTTTGCTACATAGATATTTATTATTTATTTCTTCCTGGTGGATTGTCCCTTTTATTTTATTTATTTTTATTAATGGTCTTCTGCATTTCTTAAAGCTTTTTTGCATTTAAAGTCTGTTTTGTCTGATATTAGTATTGCCACCCCTGCTTTTTTTGTTGTTGTTGTTACTGTTTGTGTGAAATATCTTTTTCCAACCTTTCACTTTCAACCTATTTGTATCCTTGGGTCTAAGGTGAGTCTATTGCACACAGTATATGAATGACTCATGTTTTTTATCCATTCTGCCTGCCTTTATCTCTTGATTGGAGAGTTTAATCCGTTAACATTCAATGTTATTACTGTAAAGGCATTACTTCTACCATTTTATCCTTTGGCTTTCATATGTCATGTCTTGTTTTTGTCTGTCTTTTTACCCTTTTGGTTACACTTTCTAATAATCTTCACATCTACACTCTCTGTCAAGCCTCTCTCTCCTGTGTTTTCCTTTTGGGCTACAGAACTAACTCCCTTTAGTATTTCCTGTTGAGCTGAATTCTTGTTTACAAACTCTCTTAGTTTCTGTTTATCTGTGAATATATAAACTCACCATCATATTTGAAGGACAATTTTGCTGGATAAATAAATGAAAGTTTTTCTCTTTCAGAATCTTAATTATATCATACCACTGTCTTCTCACTTCCATGGTTTCTGATTGGAAATCTATACTAAGTCTTACTGGGCGTCCCTGGTATGTGATATTTTGCTTTTTCCTTGCTGCTTTCGGAATTTTCTCTTTATCTTTGGCATTTGACCTTCTGAATAGTATGTGTCTTAGCATAGGTCTATTTGGAT
Source organism: Tolypeutes matacus (assembly GCA_026826555.1). NCBI lineage: Eukaryota > Metazoa > Chordata > Mammalia > Cingulata > Chlamyphoridae > Tolypeutes > Tolypeutes matacus. The sequence goes on from JAKSZT010053887.1 coordinate 43,502,690, forward strand.
TTATTCTGATTGGAGTATGCTGTGCTTCTTGGATATGTTTATTCATGTCTTTCATGAGAGTTGAGAAATTTTCAGACATTATTTCCTCAAATACTCTCTCTGCCCCTTTTCCCTTCTCTTCTCCTTCTGGAACTTTCATGACATGTATGTTGTTGTGTTTCGTGCTATCCTTCAACTCCCTGAGCCCCTGTTTAATTTTTTCCATTCTTTTCTCTCTTTTCTTCTTCTTCTCTCTTTTCTGTTTTAGCTGTTCTGTCTTCTACATCGCTGATTCTTTCTTCTGTGATTTCAAATCTGTTGTTGTATGCCTTTAGTGTATTTTTAATCTTACTTCTGTGCCTTTCATTCCCATAAGCTCTGTTATTTTTCTATTCAAGCTTTCAAATTCTTCTTTGTGTTCTCCCAGTGTCTTCTTAATGTCTTTTATCTCTTTAGCCGTGTTGTCGTTCAACTCCTTGATTTGATTTGATTTAGGAGATGTCTACGAACATCATTGGTTAGTTGTTTCAAGTCCTGTGTCTTGATTTGTTCCTTTGCATGAGCTATGTCTTCCTTTTTCTTTGAATGGCTTGTATTTTTTTGCTGATGTCTAGGCATCTTATGATGGTGGGTTTACTCATGGTCAGTTTCTCTAGCTTGTCTAGGGATTTAATGTTGTGTGGGTGTGTGTTACCACTGTTCTTTGATTCTTGGTTCAGCTTTTCCGGGTCTTTAGGATTGCCCTAGTTTAACTGTTCACAGGCCCATGGACCCAGTAATGGAGTGCCTTGGGTAAGAGGGCAGTAAAGATACCAAAAAATCTCTTAATTATTTTCTTCTTTGCATGCACCTTCCTGGTCTGTCAGCAGATAGCACTCTTTCAAAGACCTCTCCACTCAAACCTTAGAGGGAATGTGTTCACTGGAACCCCTGCCCACAGGTGGTATAGAATCAATGTCCAGGGAGAATTCTCCCTCAGGGCGGGCTATTCATAGCCTAGCCTTGCAAATCAAACTTGCTCAGTAGCTGATCTCCTCTCTCAACTGGCCGCACCCTCCCTTTTCCGAAGGAGGAATTAAATTTCGACTCAACAGCCAGTCCAGGTCAGTAGGGAGGGTGTTTGAGAAGATAGGTTCTCTTTAGTTCCCTGCTGACTCTCAGTGAAAACTGTCATAGCCCCACCCAGCCTGGAAGGGGGTGTTCCCTGGGACACCACAGACCATGTTCACTAGCCAAAAGCTGAATCTGCTGTAGGCTGAGTCCCTCCCTCTCATTTTCCTGGGGAAGTGGGCCACTGCGACCCCCTCAGTCTGTATCACCAGCCAGGGGCCAGAGGACCCACTGTTGTCTGCATTGGTGGTGAGGGGATGAGTACCAGCACCTGCAGCAGCCGCTTTACTCATGGATTTACCCCACTGAGTCTCGTTTTCTTTGCCCCTCTCTCTTCTGGGTGGTGCCCATCCTTCCCCTGGTGTCCTAAGCCCTTGAACAGTTTTCTGGACAGTTTCTGCCTGTCCTCTAGTTAATTTTCTGGAAAGAAATGAGTCCTGTGCCTCTCTAATCCTCCATCTTTCCAGAAGGCCAAATGGATATTTTAATAAAACTTTACTTAAACAAAAACAGGCTTTTGGCTGGATTTAGCCCATGGGGCATAGTTTGTTGATCTCTGCCTCTGGTAGTTTGAAACTTTTACAGATCCCAAAAAAGATCATGTCCTTAGAGCTAATCCATTCCTGTGCTTGTAAACCTATTGTAGGTGGGATATTCCTTTTGAATAGATTACTTCAACAGGGCATGATCCAGGGTGAATCTTAATCCTCTTACTGGAATCCTTTATAAAGGGATGAATACAGAGAAAGGGAGCTGCAGAGACAGAAAGAAAAGACCCAAGAACTCAGAGAGGAGCCTGAAGAAGTTGAGAGTGAAAGCCATAAGAGTAAGAAGCTGAAATCAATGGAACCTGGAAGAGAGCTACAAAAGGAGCAACGAGAAGCTGAAAGCATCAGAGCCCAGAGACGAACGCAGAGGCTGCCATATATCACCATGTGCCTGATCACCCACAGCCAGTCTTTGGAGAGAGAACATTGCCTGATGCCTTGATTTTTTTTTTTTAAACTTTATTTTGTACATTTAATAATTGAAAACATAAGCAATAAAAAACTAAAAAGTAAACACAGATGAATAAATATATACATTTCTCAATTAAATGTAATGGATACATGTAAAATTTTGTTGTTTTGTTTTTTGTTTGTATTTTTGTTTTTTTTTGTGTGTGAATCAAACAATATATTACACGATATATTTGGTTCATAGTAATGCATTCATACAGTATTTGTCCTTTTGTGTCTGGCTTGCTTCACTCAAAATAATGTCCTCCAGATTCATCCATGTTGCCATATGCTTTATGACTTCATTTCTTCTTACAGCTGCATAATATTCCATCGTGTGAATAGACCACAGTTTGTTTATCCATTCTTCTCTTGATGGACACCTGGGTTGTTTCCATCTTTTGGCAATGATGAATAATGTGGCTATGAACATCGGTGTGCAGATGTCTGTTCTTGTCACTGCTCTCAGTTCTTCTGGGTATATACCCAGTAGTGGTATTGCAGGGTCACGTGACAAGTCTATATTCAACTTCTTTAGGAACTGCCAAACAGTCCTCCATAGTGGTTGTACCATCCTGCATTCCCACCAACAGTGAAGAAGTGTTCCTATCTCTCCACATCCTCTCCAACACTTGTAGTTCTCTGTCTTTTTAATAGTGGCCATTCTGATAGGTGTGAAATGATATCTCATTGTAGTTTTGATTTGCATTTCCCTAATCATGAGTGATGTTGAGCATTTCTTCATGTGTTTTTTTGCCATTTGTATTTCTTCTTCGGAGAAATGTCTATTCAAGTCTTTGGCCCATTTTTTAATTGGGTCATTTGTCTTTTTATTGTTGAGTTGTAACATCTCTTTATATATCCTGGATATTAAACCCTTATCATATATGTGATTTCCAAATATTTTTTCCCATTGAGTTGGCTGCCTTTTCACCCTTCTGACAAAGTCCTGTGAGGTGCAAAACTGTTTAATTTTGAGGAGGTGCCATTTATCTACTTTTTCTTTTGTTGCACGTGCTTTGGGTGTGAAGTCCAAGAAACCACCACCTACTACAAGGTCTTGAAGATGTTTCCCTACATTTTCTTCTAGTAGTTTTATGGTCCTGGCTTTTATATTTAGATCTTTGATCCATTTTGAGTTGATTCTTGTATAGGGGGTGAGATAGGGGTCCTCTTTCATTCTTTTGGTTATAGATATCCAGTTCTCCCAACACCATTTGTTGAACAGACTGTTTTTTCCCATCAGCATGGGCTTGTTAGGTTTGTCAAAAACCAGTTGACTGTATAGGTGAGGGTTTATTTCTGGATTCTCAATTCTATTCCACTGATCGATATGTCTATCTTTATACCAGTACCATGCTGTTTTGACCACTGTAGCTTTGTAATATGTTTCAAGGTCAGGCAGTGAAATTCCTCCCACATTGCTCTTCTTTTTTAGAATACTTTTGGCTATTCAAGTGCACTTACCCTTCCAGATGAATTTGGTAATTGCCTTCTCTAATTCTGTAAAGTAAGCTGTTGGGATTTTGATTGGTATTGCATTGAATCTATAAGTCAGTTTGGGCAAGATTGACATCTTCATGATATTTATTCTTCCAATCCATGAACACGGAATGTCTTTCCAAATGTTTAGGTCTTTTTAAATTTCTTTTAGCATTGTTTTGTAGTTTTCTGCATATAGGTCCTGTACTTCCTTGGTTAAATTAACTCCTAGGTATTTGAGTCTTTTTGTTGCTATTGAAAATGGAATTTTCTTCCTGATTTCCTCCTCAGATTGTTCAGTACTAGTGTACAAAAACATTACGGATTTTTGCGTGTTGATCTTATATCCTGCCACTTTGCTGAACTCATTTATTAGTTCAAGTAGCTTTGTTGTGGATACTTCAGGATTTTCGAAATACAGGATCATGTCATCCGCAAACAGTGAGAGTTTTACTTCCTCTTTTCCTATTTAGACGCCTTTAATTTTTCTGTCTTGTCTAATTGCCCTAGCTAGAACTTCTAGTATAATGTTGAATAACAATGGTGACAGTGTGCATCCTTCTCTTGTTCCTGATCTTAGGGGGAAAGCTTTCAATCTTTCCCCATTGAGTATGATGTTGGCTGTGGGTTTTTCATATATGCCTTTTACCATATTGAGGAATTTTCCTTTTATTCCTATCTTTTGAAGTATTTTTATCAAAAAAGGATGTTGGATTTTATCGAATGCCTTTTTTGCATCTATTGAGATGATCATGTGGTTTTTTTCCTTCAATCTGTTAATGTAGTCTATTGATTGATTTTCTTATGTTGAACCAGCCTTGCATAACAGGAATAAATCCCACTTGGTCGTGATGTATAAGTCTTTTGATATGCTGTTGGGTTCGATTTGCAAGTATTTTGTTGAGAATTTTTGCATCTATGTTCATGAGAGAGATTGGTCTGTAATTTTCTTTTCTTGTGGAATCTTTATCTGGCTCTGGTATTAGGGTGATGTTGGCTTCATAAAATGTGTTGGGTAATTTTCCCTCCTCTTCAATTTTTTGGAAGAGTTTAAACAGGACTGGTGTTAATTCTTTTAGAAATGCTTGGTAGAACTCACCTGAGAAGCCATCTGGTCCTGGACTTTTCTTTGCTGGGAGATTTTTGATGATGGATTCAATCTCCTTAATTGTGATTGGTTTGTTAAGTTCTTGTATTTCTTGTTGTGTCAGTGTATCGTTGGTTATTAGTTTCTAGAAATTTGTCCATTTCATCCAGGTTGTCTAGTTTGTTGGCATATAGTTTCTCATAATATCCTATGATTCTTTTTATTTCTGTGAGGTCATTTGTAATTTCCCCCCTTTCATTTCTAATTGTATTTATTTGCATCTTCTCTCTTTTTTTCTTTGTTAGTCTAGTGAGGGGTTTGTCAATTTTATTGATCTTCTCAAAGAACCAGCTTTTGGTTTTGTTGATTTTCTCTATTGCTTTTTTTGTTCTCATTTTCATTTATTTCCGCTCTAATTTTTATTATTTCTTTCCTTCTTTTTGCTTTGGGATTGTTTTGCTGTTCTTTCTCTAGTTTCTCAAGTTGTTCAGTTAAATCTTTGAGTTTAGCTCTTTCTTGTTTCTTAATATAGGCATTTAGGGCTATAAATTTCCCTATCAAGACTGCCTTTGCTGTATCCCATAAGTTTTGATACGTTGTGTTCTCATTTTCATTTGTCTCAATATATTTACTGATTTCACTTGCAATTTCTTCTTTGACCCACTGAATATTTAGGAGTGTGTTGTTCAGTCTCCACACATTTGCAAATTTCTTTTTTTCCTGTCTGTTATTGATTTCTAGTATCATTCCATTATGATCTGAGAAGGTACTTTGTATAATTTCAATCTTTTTATATTTATTGAGAGCTGTATTGTGACCTAACATGTGGTCTATCCTGGAGAAAGATCCATGGGCACTTGAGAAGAATGTATAACCCACTGAGTTTGGATGCAGTGTTCTGTATATGTCTGTTAGGTCTAACTTGTTTATCATATTGTTCAAGTACTCTGTTTCCTTGTTGATCTTCTGTCTAGTTGTTCTACCTAATGATGTGAGAGGGGTGTTGAAGTCCCCGACAATTATTGTAGAAATGTCTATTTCTCCCTTCAGTTTTGCCAGAGTTTGTCTCATATATTTTGGGGCACCCTGGTTAGGTGCGTAGATATTTATGACTGTTATATCTTCCTGGAGGATCGTCCCTTTTATTAATATATAATGGCCTTCCGCATCTCTTATCACTTTTTTGCATTTGAAGTCTGTTTTGTCTGATATTAGTATAGCTACCCCTGCTCTTTTCTGTTTACTATTCGCATGGAGTATCTTTTTCCAACCTTTTACTTTCAGCTGGCTTGTATCCTTGTGTCTGAGATGAGTTTCTTGTAAGCAGCATATGGATGGCTCATGTTTTTTTATCCATTCTGTCAGCCTGTATCTTTTGATTGGGGAATTTAATCCATTCACATTCAGTGATATTACTGAAAATGCACTATTTATTTCCTCCATTTTATTTTTTGGTTTTCATATGTCATCTTATTTTTGTCTTTCTTTTTACTCTTTTGGTTATCCTTTCTGCTTTTCTTTCTTCTATACTCTCCTCCAAGCCTCTCTCTCCTGTCTTTTTCTTTCAGGTTCTAAGGCTTCTTTTAATATTTCCTGCAAAGGTGGATTCTTTTTTGCAAACTCTCTTAGTTTTTGTCTGTTTGTGAATACTTTATATTCATCTTCATATTTGAAGGACAGTTTTGCTGGGTAAAGAATTCTCGCCTGGCAGTTTTTCTATTTCAGTTTCCTAATTGTATCATACCACTGTCTTCTCGCCTCCATGGTTTCTGAAGAGAAATCTGCACAAAGTCTTACTGGACTTCCTTTGTACGTGATCGTTTGCTTCTCTCTTGCTGCTCTGAGCATTTTCTCTTTATCTTTTACATTTGACATTCTGAATAATATATGTCTTGGCGTAGGTCTATTTGGATTTATTCTTATTGGGGTATGGTGTGCTTCTTGGACATGAAAGTTCATTTCTTTCATGAGAGTTGGGAAATTTTCAGCTATTATTTCCTCAAATAACTCTTTCTGCCCCTTTTCCTTTCTCTTCTCCTTCTGGAACTCCCATGACACGTATGTTCTTGCGTTTTGTGTTGTCATTCAACTCTCTGAGCCCCTGCTTAATTTTTTCCATTCTTTTCTCTCTCTGTTCTTTTCTCTCTTTAATTTTAGTTGCTCTGTCTTCAGTATCACTTATTCTTCTTTCTTCTATCATTTCGAGTCTGCTGTTGTATGCTTCAAATGTATTTTTTACTTCACCTATTGTGTCTTTCATTCCCTTGAACTCCGTTACTTCTCTGTTCATGATTTCAAATTCTTCTTTACGTTCGCGCAATGATTTCTTGATGTTATTCATCTCTTTAACTATATTCTCTTTCATCTCATTAATTTGATTTTGGAAATGTGTGCTCATCTCACTGATTAGTTCTTCGCCATGTCTTCTCTTTTCTTAGTATGGCCTGTAATTTTTTGTTGGTGCTTAGGCATCTGGTTAGTTTGTATTTTACTTAGATGCTCTATCTCTTTCTCTTTTATGGGGTTTTAGTGGCAGGAGGCTGTGAGTTACCACCGCTCTTTGATTTTTGGCTCAACCTTGATTGTTAGGATTGTTAGGATTGTTCTGCTGGTTGCTCAAAACTGGGCACTGGACCGAGTAATTGGTTGTAGAGTTGTTTCCTAGGGCCTTGGGCAGGGAGGCTATAGAGGCCAGGAAAAGACTCTCTTACTTATTAACTTTCTTATGTGTACTTCCTTGATCTGCCAGGAGATGGCGCTTGTTGGCTGCTCTCAATTCAATACCTGGTCGGAGCGTATTTGTTGTGACACAGACCAGATCAATGTGATAGAGCTTCCTGTCTGGGGGCTAGGAGCCCTGTGATTCAAACTTTCTGAGACAGTTCTCCAGACTTTTCTCGTAGCGCCCCCCTTTTCCCAGCTAGGAAATATTCCACTCCCTTCTGAATCCTCAACAATCAGTCCCTGTTAGTAGAGGATAAGATTGGGAGGTTTGTATATCTTTAGCCCCTTGCAGGCTCCAAGGCAAACAATGGCACAGCCCCACCCAGCCTGGAAGGGCTCTCGGGACAGGGCAGACCAAACCTGGGAGTCCAAAGCAGGGTCAGCCCCAGGCTCTCTCTCCCCTCTCCCATGGTGTCCTCAACAATTAGTCCAGGCTAGAAGAGAGGGAGGTAGCGAGGATTGGATTTCTCCAGTCCTTTCCGGGCTCCCAGAGCAAACGGCCGTGTGGAAGGGTCCTTTCCAGGTTCCCAGGGCAAACCGCCATGTGGAAGGGTCCGTGGGGCTCTGCAGCCCAAATTTCAGGTCAGAACCTGAGTCAGCCTAAGGCTGTGTCCCTCTCTCCCCCCTTTCTGGGAGTGGCAGATTCCTGAAGCCCCCTTTGTCTGTGGTCGCAGGCCCAGGGGCCCGAAAATTCTGATGAGTGTGGGGGAGGGTGCCGGCAGCAGCAGAAGCTGCTACTTGCAACTCACAGTTCTGTAGTCACCATTTCCCTCTTCTGTCCTTCTCTCCTCTGGGTGGTGTGCAGCCTTCACCTGCTGACCTAAACCCTAGAAGATCTTTTTCGGGGCTGTTTCAGCTTGTCCTCTAGCTATTTTTCTGGAGAAGAGATTCCCGTGTCTTACTAGCCCGCCATCTTCCTGGAAGTTGTGATGCCTTGATTTTGACATTTTTCTCAGCCTCAGAACTGTAAGCTTACAAGTTAATAAATCTCCATTGTAAAAGCCAACCCACTTTGGCAGCTTTTAGCAAACTAAAACACTGCCCTGGCCAACCACGTATTAAAACTCACTCCTGACAGCTCTTCACATAACTGCCTGCTAGCCTGAATACACTGTTCATTGGTGTAGCCCATGCTAAGTCATGTCTGGAATATGCCCAGCTGAAAACCCTGTAGCTTCAGAGTTGAGAGTTGTAGCACATTGCTCTTCCTGTTTGCTCTATACACAAAGGAGCACTGATTTAAAACTGGGCAGAAACACTTGTGTTCTGGGGTCAGTATGATATAGAGGGCATTTTCCAAGTTTGAGCCATCCATTTACTGCTATCATGTTTTCTGCCAAATATCTTTATCACCTGCACTATCCACTACTTAGTACTGTCTTTTAAATTGATCCCCTTTCAAAAGCGTAACCTAAATTTACTTTAAAAAGAAACATTATATAATTACTATAAATAGAAGACCAGTACTGTTTGCTATAAATAGAAAGTAACCATAAAAATAAAATATATTAAAAACAAAGTATTGTTATTGAATTCTAGCTATGTTGCTTGCTGGAAGGTTCTGCACCTAAGACTTTCTCTTTTTAAATGACAAAAAATGATTAATATTAGAGAGGTGTTAAAGACTGACCAAACCTCAACTGAGACTTTTTCTTTCACATAATAAGAAATATTCAGAAATAAATGAAATGTGATTCATTATTATGCATTGCTGAGTTTGCTCACCTCCTGCAGTCATTGCATGGAGCCCTGTGTCTCATGTACCACCTAAAAGTAATACCCAAATGAAAGGACTAGTGACTTTGGCTTCAGACAGATCTATGTTCAAATTCCTGACTTCACCTCAGATTCCCCAACTGCAAAGTGGGAATAGTTGATACTTACCCCACCTTCAGGAAATAGGAGTCAGGTTTTGACTCTAGGCAAGCCTGGTGCCAGTGCTGGGCTTCTTTAGGCATGGAGCTAGTGTTCTTAAAGCACCCAACACAATGCTGTCCATAGGGTGGGCACTCATTGTCATAAGAGTTTGTTGTCCTTGGAAACCCTGTGAATTTAGAATACCTCATACAGGTCTCACAGTAGAATACATGAAATTTCTAGAATTAGCCTTACCACATTGTAGCTGAGATAGTTTCTGCCTGCTGACAATTGTGAGTCTCAAATAAGATGAAGTATGTAAAAATGCTTTGTAATGGTAAAAATCTACAGTGGTTTTATCATTGGCAATACCTTGGGTCATGAGTTTTGGTGGCCTTGTCTTTCTTGCCTCCTGAACTGAGTTCCTTTAAGGCAGAGACTATGTGGGGTGCACTTCTATCTGCATCAAAACATGGCATTTGCCTAGTATTGTGCAAAGCTGTCAGTGAAATGAGTGGAAAATGTCATTGCTATCCATTCTCCCTTCCTTTCCTCCTTCTCACTAGAGTTTTCAGCCTTATAAATAGTGATGAATCTTTATGGTCCCTACTTACCATCATCTTATAAGTACCAATACAGAGTACTTTCCCCTTTGATACAGGCCTGGGATGAAGACTTGTGCCTTGTTGACTCTGGATGCTGCCTAGATTCATATATGTTACCTCCTGTGATTGTATTCCGCACGATTTGCATTTTAGCTAGTTAATTCTGTGCTGTTTCAAAGCTCCTCTCGTCCTACTGGGATTCTGCTGATTCAGTTTTCCACTTAGAACTTTTGTTATAGATGTTTTTACAAGTTCTTAGCCATGGGGTTCTTTTCTTCTAGTCTTTACAAATTATTTTCCTTGGCTTACAAATTAAAGTCTGTCTGTCTATCCAGTGCTTTGAATAAAGATTTCTAAAACTTCTCTGAGTCCTATTCTCAGAATAAAGCACTCACAGTATGGAATTCTTCCTTCAAAGGTTTCTTTGCCTGGACAACTTGGCTCTTACACACATTTATATGGGAGGAAGAAGCGTCTGTTCTGTCCCTAAGGAAAGACAGCAGGGGGGGGGGGGCTGGAGATTGTAGGAAGAGGCCATCTGGTCCCAGACAAGTGAAATAATGTGCCAGTCATACATCCAGGTGGTGGCCCAGCACCCAAGAGTTCTGATGTCTAGCCTGACCCTCTGCCATGGCATCCCAGTAGACGGGGATCTCATGCTCCCAGAGAACGACTCTCAACACCATAGCCATCAGAGGGCTTTGAGGCACCTGGTCAGAGACAAAGTGGACCATTTACATTCAGATGACCTGAACTGACCACAGTGGGCTAAATTAAGAGACCAATGATGCGGGCTTAAAGGGTTGCCACTCCTACCATCTGCTCACTTGTTCACAATTGTTCCTCAAGCATGTAAGTACAGGATCGTGGGATGAACAAAAATACAGGAGGGCAGAGTCTGATTGGATAGCACAGAGGTAAACAGAGGATTATGGTGCTATGTGATAAAGGCCACAAACAAGGCATGAGCTAAGGGCTATGGAATCACTGGCCCTGCAAGGCTGGACAGCCTCCCTCAGCCCCTCTGTCCAGATGAAATGTTGATCCTGGCCTCTGATGTTGACCTAGATGTCTACTGGGCATGACTTGGAAATGAAGGATGCCCTCCAGCCCCTACCACAGACAGTGTGGGCAGCCTGACCACATTGAGGGGGCTGGCTTCCCCAGGCACCAGCATGGCCCTGTGTAAATACCTTTCCTTAGCCAGACCAGCGGGTCAGCCTGAACCATGGCACCTCCACATGTAGGGTCCACTTGCGTGTCTTCCTCACTGGACTGTGAGCTTCACGTGGTGGGAAGCAGGTTTTCACCTCCATCTCTCTGGTGTCTATCATAGTAATTGCTCAGTAAAAGTTTGTCAAACAAATGAGATGAATTATGTTAATAAAACCAGCAGTCATCTGCCTGGCCTGAAAAAAGAGCAGAAGGATTTCTGTAGATATGAATTTTGCAGAGCCATGAGATGGAGTAGGTTCTTTAACATACGAAAAATGACCAACCTTATTCATAAGTACAGTGCAAATAAGATAGTATTTTTTCACCTATGTTTGGGCAAAATAAAAAGGTTGATAAATCTGTGTGTTCATATATGTAGGAAATACTACATTTGTAATGTCAGCATTAGAAATGCACAGCCCCCTGGCTCAGTGACTCACTTCTAGGAATTTATCTTCCAAGATACATTCACACAGGTATGAAAGGAGTACACAAATACACAGAAGATAGGCAGGCAGGCAGGCAGGCAGGCAAATAACAGACATTCATGCAGCATTTTTTTGAAATAGCAAAAGATTAGAAGCATCATTTTTTCATCAGTAGTTTAATTATGGTACATCCATAAAATTGAGTAGTAGGGAAGCGGATGTGGCTCAAGCAGTTGGGTGCCTGCCTACCACATGGGAGGTCCTGGATTCAATTTCCGGTGCCTCCTAAAGAAGATGAGCAAGATAGCGAGCTGGCACGATAGGCTGGCACGGCGAGCTGATGAAACAAAATGACATGACGAGATGATGCAATGAGATGACCCAATGAAGAGACACAATGAGGAAACACAATGAGAGGCACAGCAAAGCAGGAAGCAGAGGTGGCTCAAGTGATTGGGTGCCTCCGTCCCAAATGGGAGGTCCCAGGTTTGGTTCCCGGTGCCTCCTATAAAAAAAAAGATGAGCACACAACGAACAGACACAGAGAGCAGATAGCAAGCGCAAACAACAGGGGGTGGGGGGGGGGATAAATAAAATAAATCTTTTTTAAAAATTTGAATAGTAACACAGTTGTCAAAAAGAATAATGCAACTCTATGTGTATGAATATGAAATAATCTCCAAGATATGCTAAGTAAAAAAAGCAAATACAGAGTATTAATATTTATATGTGGAGGAAAAAATGTGTATACCTATATGCTTGGGAATGATTAAAAAACCGGGAATGGGAATAGGAAGAATGAAGGACAGGTGTAGAAGGGAGAATTTTTCTACTATACTCCTTGGTACCTTTTGAATTTTGTTCAGATAATATGTAGTTCTTAACTTTTATTTATATATTTTTCATTTGTTTTATAATATACTTTTTTTTTTTTTTAAGATACTTAGATTACATAAATGTTACATAAAAAATATGAGGGATGGGGGCGCTGATGTGGCTCAAATGGGTGGGCATCTGTCGTCCATATGGAGGGACCTGGGTTCAATTCCCAGGACCTCCTGGTAAACTAAAAATATAGAAGGTTCGTGGGTGCGCCATCAGACCCCACGAATGGGGGAGCCTCCAGGCCCCGTGAGTGGGTGTGCCAGGCCCTGCCGAGCCATGCAGCAAGATGACGACCTAACAGGAGAGTGATACAAGGGAGAGCCAAGACAAGACGCGCTGAAAAAACAGGAACTGAGGTGGTGCAGGTGGCAGAATGCCTCTCTCCCACATCGGAGGTTTCCAGGATCAAATCCCAGTGAAGACAGGAGGAGAAGGATGAGAAGAGAGGGCAGGAAACAGACACAGAGAATTGCCTGGCGAATGGACACACACACACAAAACAGCAAAAATCCATGGCAAGGGGGATTAAAATGGATTTAAAAAAATATGTGGGGGATTCCCATATGCCCCACTCTCTACCCCTTGCACATTTTCCCACATTAACAACATCCTTCATTAGTGTGGTACACTTCTTACAATTGATGAACACATTTTGGAGCATTGCCACTAAGTGTGGATTATAGTTTACATTGTAGTTTACACTCTCTCTCGCACAATCTTGTAAGTTATGACAAGATATATAATGGTCTGTATCTGTCATTTCAATGTCATTCAGGACAATTCCCAAGCCCTGAGAATGCCCCCATATTACACCTATTTTTCCCTCTCACCCCCCTCAGAACCTCCAGTACCCACTGCCTCCACATCAATATTAACAGTCCTTTTATTGCTAGAATAACAATAAGTCTATAATAGAATAACAGTAAGTCTACCATAGTACATCATTCATTCCCCAATTCTGAAATTTTTGGATGGTGATGCCCACTCCACCTCTAATTGAGAGGGGGCTTAGATCCCATGGATCTAAGATGGATGGGACTATCTTGCTTGCAGTTGCAGACTCTCTCTGTTCCTTGGGATGGTCATTGACCATCACCATCGCCTTGTTAGTTGTCCTGGGTGAGTCCAATGAACTGGAGAGTAGGTGTTACAACTCTGTTGAGATTCAGGGCCCAGCTGGCACATAGAAAGCTCAAAGATTTAAGTCTCTTGGTCTTACACTTATCCACTCTAGTACTAACTATAGGTTCAAATAGAAGGGGCAGAAGAGCCATATGTAGGGAAACCACAACTGAGTACAACTCTGTCATACTGGGGAGCATAAATTCCAAAGTAGGGCCCAGTGGCAGGGCACCAAACTCCTAAGCTGTTTGCCCTGCCTATAGTGTCTGGATGTCTCTGGAGCCCTCAGAAGCCCTGCTATTTGAGGCAACATTTACTTTGGTAGTCAATGACATCCTGCTGAAACGTGCATAAGTGTAACCTCTGGAATGACCTCCCGACTCACTTTGACATCTCTTAGCCATATAAACTCATTTGTCTCTACCCTTTCCCCCCTTTTGGTCAAGATCTTTTTCCAGTTGCATTGCTAGTTGGTACTTGGTAGTAATCCCTTGGTGCCAGGGAGGCTTATCCCTAGGAGTCATGTCCCACACTGGGAGGAAGGTAATGCATTTATATGCTGAGTTTGGCTTAGAGAGAGGCCACCTTGGAGCAACAAGGAGCAACAAGGAGACTCTCAGGAGGTAACTCTATAATACTAGGCTAGGCTTCAATTTCAAAAGTAAAGGTTTATAGGTACAGTCATCACTATCAAAGGCCCGTCAACTGTCCATCCTCCTTCGCTAGTTACTGCCCCTATACTCAGAGGTAGTTCACAACTTTTTTTTTTTTTTTAATTTATTTTTATTGTGGGTAAAAATCAAAATTCTCACAATACATACAAACATTTGCAAAATGATATATAAATATATATACATATATGTGTATTTGCTTACAAAAATGTTTATATATATATATATACACATATATTTTAAGAGGTGCTTAGATTACCCAAAATATTACACGGAACCCACTGGGATTCCCATGTTGCCCACCTCCCACACCTCCCACCACATCCCACACAAACATCTCCCACAAGTGTGGCCCACCACCCTCAATGAACTTACACATCCTGGAGCCTTGCCACCAACCATAGACCACAGTTCACACTGTAGACCACACTCTCTCCCACTCAGTTCTGAGTGGTGTGTGCTGATTTAAAATGGCCTACATCCGTTGCCACAACAGTACTCAGGACAACCTCCAACTCCAAAGAAGCCCCTGTATTTTGACTGCTCATCCCCTCCCTACCCCAAAAGTGTCAAGTGGCCACTGGCTCCACATAAATTTGTTTTAAAGATACCAATCAAGTAGTAGGTCTAAGTGTTCAGATTTGTTGAGATCTACAAAATCACTGTGTAAAAATTATTAGGAAGAGCTCCAGTTAATATAAACACTTTCGATTTTGATGTCTCATCCCCTACCTTTGAAGTCTTTTTTTTCACCTGTTACCTAGACCATTGGAACTAGAAAGGGCTTTGGACACTAATCTAGTGGTGTTTCTATTAATTAAAGCTGCCTGCTACTGTTTTTCAAATAAATATGCTGTGCCTTAAGTTTTTCTTGCCTGCTGCTAAAATGTACTACTTTAAAAATGTGAATATGTGTTTACAGAGCTGTTTACATCAAAGTTGCAATAACGAATAGAGTATTGCAACAATACTAATTAACCAACATCAGAATTGTGGCCACAGCTCTGTTTCTGGGTTATGGAAATGTAAGCTTTGATCTGGTGGTTAATGACATCACTGGAATTCCATGGGCAATCACTGTCTCCTAATTCATGGTCCCCCACCAAGACCCCTATGCTTGTAGGAAATTGAGCTCTTATTTAGCTTTGCCACAACCTCTATTTATAATAAACTTCATGAAACATTACACCTTCAAAACACTCCCTTCAATCAGTCAATCACAGGTAAAATCCTGACACAGGAGGTTGTATAAAAGTAACCATGGCAGTAATGAAAGTGTAAACATAAAGCTTTCTGCAATAAGTAGAAAGGGGGGAGAAATGGGATAAATTATGGCTATGGGGATGAATTGTAACACAATCAGAGAGTCACAAACTCATTTTTTTTTATTGTAAGCCATCTGATTATAAAATACCATGGACTTATATTGGGTTGTTAAAAATCAATTTTGTTTGTAACCCAAACAAGATGCAAGACTTGTTGAGATGAAATTTTCAAAATTCCATCCCTATTTGTAGCCTAAGGTTCATATGGGATACCCCTTCTTTCTGTTCCTTACTTTTTCTTTGCAGCAGTTTTGTTTTACTGCCAATTTGAAGTGAATCTTAGATCTGGAAAGGATCTTTTCTAACTGTCTATCATCTTGTTTAACTGCCTCACATTTGGGACACTAACCAGAGAGGTTAAATGACTGGCCTCATATCTGTCTGACAATCTATGCTTGAATATTACAAATTTTGCATTTCACACCAAGGAACAAAAGTACCCTCACTTAATAAGCATGATAATCAAGGTGCTGTTAAATGAAGTAATTTAAATTGGTTAAATTAATTACATCGGTTTGCCAGTTGTACTTCTCAGCTTCTGAAATTACCCGGATATGGGTTCTTGGCCTTAATCCATAGGTGACCCTGTATGACTTTAGGAGTTTCTCTCATGGTTCGATACTAGCTCCAGGCAATGCCTTCTAATTAGTTATTTGATTGACTCACCTATGAAGTCAAATTTGTTTACATTTCATAGGAAAACAAGGCACCAGCTCTCCTGGGCACATTGAGACCAAAGCTGGGAATGAGATGTTCTAGGGTTGTTTTGAGGTATTAAATATCAAAATATTTTCCTATGAAAACACCCACATTTGTAGGGTACACTGCAATTTATGGAGTACTTTGTTATAATTCCTGGGGTCTGGTGAAGAGTAAATGAGAGGAGAGGGCGGGAGCTCATCTCAATGCCAAGGAGACTGGAACCCTGTGAACAGCTCTGGGAGGGCACCTGCTAAACCCTTTCCCCTCCCTCAGTCATGCTGCTGAGGATCTGGATCCAGGCAAGGGTCCTGAAAGTAGGGAGCATTCCTAGGCTATGTCCAGAGAAGGAAAAAGAGTGAGGAAGAAGAATATGAAGCCGTGGTAGCAGAGACCCCTTATGGCCACATGTTCACCTTTATTCAAAGTCAGATGTTGACTCCTATATGCAGCTTCACATTCATTGATGGGTCCTGCCAGTGCCTGCCCAGCTAATGGTGCTGGCTTGAGAGGACGTGATGAAAACTCAGGAACCGGCTGAGACAGATGCTCTGTTTACTGTCTGTGTAAGACAAGGAACTCAGAAGATAGTATGAATCAACAGCTGGAAGGAACTGTGTTTAAGTGCTAGAGATGTTAATCCTGTCATGTACGTTCACTCATTCATCAAACTTACTGAGTGACTGCCATGTACCAAGTCCCTAGATTAGAAGCTGTGGATATGTAGGGATAGAAATAAGATGTACATATTTCAGGAGGGATACACTACAGAATCTTGGATTTCTGTCAGCACAACTGGAAAAATTCCTTTGTGTAAAAGTTTAGTCTCCCAAAATTGTTTGTAAATCAAATTGTGTATGGAGTTATCTCCCCACTAATTTTCCTAATTTCAGAACTGATTTAAAGGAATCTTAAGGTGAATTCTCAATAAGCTGATGAATACTTTTTAAAAATAAGGCTAATTTATATCCCATCTTTCCCCAGTTCATCTTTTTTAAAGTTGGCTATTCAAACTTTGAAAAAAATGCAGATTTCATTGTATTCAAATCATGTAACATTAGCTCATAGAGCTAATGATTTTCCTTTTTTCCCATCACCACCTTATGAGATACCAAAAGATGTTCACGTATTTCTTTTTCTTTTTCTCCTCTGAAGTGCTTTTATTTTATTATTGGTTTTGTGTGAGAAGTTATTTTTCTGAATCCCCTCCCTATTTTGATAAATAACTTTTCCATATGGCATTAAAAAAATTCCTTTCCCTCCCCCTCTGGATCAAGTAACCAGAGTCACCCTGAATCTTTTTTTATTTTCTCTTTCATGTATTAGGAAAAAACCCATGGGAGTTAGGTGCCAAGGGACAGATCCTTGGTGGCTCAGGAAAGCTTCACCAACACCCTTTCTGTGGCACTGAAAGTAGCACACTGCTCTTTGACACAGAAATACCTGTCCCAACTTTGAATTTCCCATGGTGTTTGGAAATAATGTCTCATGGGATGCTATTTACCAGCTGCTACTACATTATAAGGATACTATGCAGAAATTCATGCTTAAAATATGTGGTTCACTTCTAGCTAAAAGACTAAAAATATGAGCTAGATAAGGGCAGAGATGAAGAAAGAATGATTATAGCTATTTTCCTTGAAGATTTGTTAATTGTATCAAGCAACCAAAAGAGCTAATAAACAAATCCAGCAATGTTGCAATGTACAAGATCAACACACAAAAATCACTGTTTTTATATACCAGTAGTGAGCAATTCAAAAAGGAAATTAAGAAGACAATTTCATTTACAATAGCATCTAAAAGAACAAAGTATCTGGACATAAATTTAACCAAAGATGTAAACAAACTGTATGCTAAAAACTATGAAACATTACTGCAAGAAATTGAATAAGAAATAAATGGAAAGACATCCTGTGTTCATGGATTAGAAGACTTAATATTAAGGTGTCAGTAATACCCAAAGTGATTTACAGATTCAGTATAATCCCAAACAATATTCCAGAAGCCTTGAAGAAAAAGAAGCTGGCCCACCCCTTTAAAAATGTTGCAGTGAGATACTCCAGGGCTCCATCCCCCCACAGGTCCTTTGAACAACCAGCAAGAACTAGCAGAAATCTTTCTCAAAACTCTAGAGAACAGTTAAAGGATTGCAGTAACAAGGTGGGTACCAAATCAAGAAAAATAAAACTTAGAAACAGTAGGATCTCCTGCCACCCATGCTGGCCCCTCCCCTAACTCCTCACTGGCTCAGTACAGAGCTAGCCTGCAAAACCAGTGTGTGTCGCTGGTCCTGATTCAGGAGGGAACAAACTAACCCTCATGCATATACCAGGAGCATGTAAGTCTGACGCATTGTCTAGTACTAGTCTGAAGGACCGAACCAGGGTGCTGTCACAGGCTTGCCATCACAGAACTTGCCCTGCATGTAGAGGCAGCACACAGAGGACTCCAACAGAATGTTGTGGAGAGCAGCTAAGTCATGGCAGCCTAGGGCAAGGAATAGCTGACTGTGGGACATAATGCAAGCCTGGGACCATGAGGAAACACCATTTCCTACGGAAGAGGAGACATTCATATCTGTGCAAGTGGGGGAATTCCTATGGCCACATGCTACATGTGCCCAAGACAAGACACATGCACAGAACGGACTGGAAAGACCTATACTTTTGCCCAGAGCTATTCTCCAAGTTCATTGTATGACCAAGCTCTGAAGGAGAGCACTCACACAAGTCCATCTTCAACAACTGAGAAAGGTATTCTCTCCACCTTCCCTACAAGCTTAACAAGAGACTCACCAAAGTCTGAATTCCAGTGATAGCACATTAAAATGTCAAAATGTCCAGGTGTCAACAAAGATTACAAAACACACAAAGAAACAGGAAGCAATGGCCCATGCAAAGGTGAAGGTTAAAGCATTAGAAACCATCAATGAGGAGGACCAGATCTGGGACATACTGGACAAAGACTTTATTTTAAAAATAGACCAAAATATGCTCAGAGAGCTAAAGGAAAACATATCAATAGAGTGATAGATATTATAAAAAGGAACCAAACAGAGCTGAAAACCACATTAACAAAAATTAAAAACTGCCCAGAGTGGTTGAACAGTACATTGGAACTGGCAGAATAAAGAATCAGTGAACTTGAAGATTGAAATCAGTCTGAAGAACAGAAAGAAAAAGGAATGAACAAAAATGAAAGAGCCTGAGGAACCTGCGATACACCACCAAGCGTACTAATCTATTTATTATGGGATTCTGAGGGAGGAAAGAAAGGAGCAGAGAGAACATTCAAAGAAATAATGGCTGAAAACACCCGAAATAGAACAAAATACATGAATATATACATCTAGGAAGCTCAATGAACTCCAAACAGGACAAACCTAGATAGACCCACACTGTGGAATATTATAATCAAACTATTTGAATGCCAAAGATTGAGAATTCTTCAAACTGCAAGAGCGAAGTAATGTGTTACATATAAGGAAGCCTTATTAAGATTAAATGCTGGTGTCTCATCAGAAACCATGGAGGCAAGAAGGTAGTGGGATGACATATTTAAAGTGCTGACAGCAAAAAATTGCCAACCAAAACTTGTATATCTGGCAAAACTGTCTTTCAAAATTGAGGGAGATGAAGACATTCTCAGTTAAACAAAAGCTGAGGGACTTCACTACTAGACCAGCCCTACAAGTGATACTAAAGGGAATTCTGCAGGTTGAAAGGAAAGGATGCTAGACAATCAACCAAAGCCACATGAAGAAGTAGAGATACCTGGTTTAGATAATTATATAAGAAAATGTAAATACCAGTACTACTGTATTATTGGGTTGTGACTCCACTTTTTACTTCCTACAGGATCAAATAGGCAAATTCATAAAATGTAATGATAAGTCAATGGTTTTGGAGTCATAATGTATAAGCATGTACTTTGTGACAAAAACTACATAAAAATGAAGGGATGAAGGAGTGTAGGAACAAAGCTTATGTATGTTATGGAAATTAAGATAGTATCAAACTAAATAAGGTTGTTATAGGTTTAGAATGTTAAATTTAAGCCCCCTGGTAACCACAAATAAAATATCAGAGAATATGTAAATTCACAAAGACGGAAAGTAGAGTACAGATTATTGGGGGGCAGATGAAATGGGTATTTAATGCATAATGGGTATAGGGTTTCTTTCTGGGGTGAAGGAAAAGTTCTAGTAATGGACAGTGATGAAAATACTGCAACATTGTGAATATGATTAATCCCACTGAATAGTATGCTTGGGAGGGGTTAGGATGGGAAGATGTATGTTGTATATATGTCCCACAATTTAAAAAAAAGATGAAAGAGCAACTAAAGAGACAATGACAAATTCAATACATGATACTGGATGGTATCTAAGAATGAAAGAGAAAAGCGTGAAAGAACATTATTATGACATATGAAACAATTGGAATATAGACTGTAAGCTTTATATCAATGTTAAATTTCTTGAACTTTAAGGCGATTATATAAGTTAATATCCTTGTTCTTAGGAAGTATATATAGCACTATTATATGTTCAAGAAATATGAGATATGCATCCTGCTCTCAAAATCTAGGAAGGGAAGAAGGAAGGGAGGGAGAGAGGGAGGGAGGGAGGAGGAAAATGTGACAAAATGTTAAAATTGATGGATCTGGGTAAGAGGCAATGTAGGAGTAGCGGTGTGTTGAAGTTCTCTGTATAGATTTTGTATTATTTTTTGCAACTATGCTGTAAGTTTGAAATTTTCAAAATAAAAAGTTTAATGAAAAAAATTGCAGCCATTTTGCAAAAATTGAAAAGCCAATCCTCAAATTCATATGGAAGGGCAAGGTGCTATTCAAAAGTAGTCAAATCCATCTTGAAAAAGAAGAGACTAAGTTGTAGGACCCATACTTACTAATTTCAAAACTTACTACAAAGCTAGGAAATCAAAACAGTGTGATACTGGTGCAAGCACAGACACACAGACCAATAGAATAGAAGTGAGAGTTCAGGAAAAACCCCAGACATCTATGACCAATTGATTTTTTTAATTAATTTTTTTATTTTTAAAGAAGCTTTAGATTACATAAATGTTACATCAAAAATGTAAGGCATTCCCATATGCCCTACTTCTTCCCCTCACACTTTCCCACATCAACAAGATCCCTCATTAGTGTGGTACATTTGTTAGAATTGATAAACACATATTGAAGCATTGCTACTAACTGGATTACAGTTTACACCCTGTCCTGCACAATTTTGTTGGTTATGACAAAATATACAATGGCCTGTATCTGTCACTGCAATGTCATGCAGGACAAATCCAATGTCCCAAAAATGTCCCCATATTACACCCATTCGTCCCTCTCCCATCCCTCAGTACCTCTGGTGGCCACTGCCTTTATATCAATGATAAGAGTTCTTTCATTGCTAGAACAGTAATAAGTCTATAGTAGAATAATAATAAGTCTACGTTAGTCCATTGTTCATTCCTCAATCTTGAGGAACTTGGGATGGTGATACCCACTCTGCTTCTAACTGAGAGGGAGCTTAGATCCCATGGGGCAGATGGATGGAACTAGCTTGCTTGCAGTTGCAGACTCTCTCTGTTTCTTGGGATGGGTGTTGTCCGTCATCATTTCCTTGTTAGTTGTCCTGGATGAGTCTAATAAACTGTAGGTGTTGCAACTCTGCTTAAATTCAAGGCTCAACTGGCACATGGACAGATCAAAGATTTAAGTCTCTGGGACATATATTTATCAAGTATAGTGATAAATATAGGTTTAAGTAAAAGGAGCAGAAGAGCCAGGTGTAGAGAACCTATAAATGAGTCTAACTTTGTTACACCGGGGAGCATAAATTCCAAAGTAAGGCCCACTGATAGCATGCTGAGTTCCTGAACTGTCTGCCCTCCTTATAGTTTCTGGATGTCTCTAGAGCTCTCAGGAGCCCCGCTATTTGAGGCACTGTTTGCTGTGGCAGTCAATGAGATCCTGCTGAGACTTGTATACGCATAACCTCTGGAATGACCTCTCGACTCACGCTAAAGTCTCTTAGCCATAAAAACTCATTTGTATTTACCATTTTTCCCTTTTGGTCAAGGTCTTTTTTCCAGATGCATTGCTAGTTGGCACTTGGTAATAATCCCTCGTTCCCAGGGAGACTCATCCCAGGAAGTCATGTCCCATGCCAGGGGGAAGGTAGTACATTTATATGCTGAGTTTGACTTAGAGAGAGGCCACATTTGAGCAACAAGGAGGCGACCAATTGATTTTTGACAAGGGAGCCAACTCTACACAATGGGGAAAGAATATTCTCTTCAACAAATGTTACTGGGAAAACTGGATTTCCAGTTGCAAAAGAATGACAGTGGACCCTACCTCATACCTTATGCCAAAATTAACTAAATGGATCAACAACCTAAATATAAAGGCGAAAACATAAATTCTTAGATTAAAACATAGAGGAAAATCTTCAGGGCCTTGTATTAGGCAGTGGATTTGAAATATGATAGCAAAAGCATAAGCAACAACAACAACAAAATAGATAAATTGGACTTCATCAAAATTAAAACCTTTTGTGCCTCAAATGAAATTATCAAGATAGTAAAAAAAACAACCAACAGAATGAGAGGAAACAGTTGCAAATCAGATAACTAATAAAGTTTTGATACCCAGAGTCTACAACTCAACAACAAAAGACAAACAACCCAATTAAAAAATGAACCAAAAAGAATAGACATTTCTCCAAAGAAGATATAAAAATGGCCAATAAGCACATGAAAAGATTTTCAATGTCCTTAGCCATTAGGGAAATTCAGATTAAAACCACAATTAGATACCACTTCATGCTCACCAGGATGTCTATTATTAAAACAATGGAAAATAACAAGTGTTGGTGAGGATGCAGAGAAACAGGAACTGTCCTTACATTGCTGGTAGGAATGTAAAAAGGTGTGCCCGCTGTGGGAGACAGTTTGGAAGTTCCTCAAAAAGTTAAACATAGAATTACAGTATGAACCAGCAGTCCCACGTCTAGATATATAATACCCAAAAGAATTAAAAATAGGGGCTGAAACAGATATTTGTGTACTCAGTGTTCATAGCGGCATTATTCATAATAACTGAAAGGTAGAACCTATCCAAGTGTTCACCAACAGATGAATAGATAAACAAATGTGGTATATCCATACAATAGAATATTAGTCAGCTGTAAAAAGAAAAGAAGTTATAATATATCCTCACCGTGGATGGACCTGGAAGGCATCATGTTGAGAAATAAGCCAGACACAAAAGGACAAATATTTTTTTATTTCACTTACATGAAATGCCTAGAATAAGAAAATTCATAGAGACAAAGTAGAGTACAGGTTACCCAGGATTTGGGGGGTAGGGATGAGGAGTTATTGCTTAATGGGTACAGAGTTTCTGTTTGAGGTGATGAAAATTTTTTCATGAATGGTGTGATGGTAGCACAATATTGTGAATATAATTACACTGAACTGAAAGCGGTTAAAATAAGAAATTTGTGATATGTGGGCAAAACTGGAGTTTCTTCTCTCTCATATTGCAGGATCAAATATAGCAGCTTCCTTTTCCTTTCTGTGTGTCTCTGTGTCCTCTGTTCATGTCAGACCCAACAAGGGGGCAGAGACTCAACCTAAGTCATACCTCACTGACATGGTCCAATCAAAAGCCCTAAACTAGTCTTACCAGGTAACCTAATGAAAGGCCCCTCAGCTGAATTTATTGTAATCATATGGTATCACACCCACAGGAATAGATCAGTTTAAAAACAAAATCTTTCTCTTTTTGAAATTCATAAAATAATCTCAAACTGCCACAAAGAGCTTGGCACATAATAGGTACTCAAGTGAACATTTGTTAAATGAATTTGGAGAAGCTTTTAGTTTAATCTTAGAGATCATCTTATTCTCCAAAATCAGATGAAATGTCCAATAATTTAACCTCCAGTCAAAACATTTGGATCTTGGTTTGGATTATTCGCATCACCCCAACTATTAGTGTAGGTGGGAGACCCTCTCTTGGATGAGATGGTAAATTTCATTTGGGTTACACAGTGAGAAGAAGGAGTGGTTTTTGGTTTTTGTTGTTGTTTTAAGGAGGGAGGGATATGTGATTTGTGGTGACCTTCTTTTGCCTTTCCCTGCTTACTTGGGGTTTAGGATTTATTGATATAAGTTTGATCTTCCTTAATCATCATGATAACTATAATGAATAGGATCAAAATCTTTTATAACTTGTAGTAAAAGTTCCTTCTTTATAGTAAAATGTTACTGGTTTGTCACTCATTCTCAAATATTGAGGACTCACAGCTTCTGGCTTGAATTTTTGTGTTTGTTGTGAAACTGTTTCTTTAGTAAGTCATGGCATGCCATAAAGAAAAAGCACCCCCTCCACATGAGTCATTAAATCTAATCAAAGGAAATTTACACAGTGGCTACTGTGTTAGTAATATCTCTTCCAAGTTTTCCAGTCAGCATCCTATTGCATTGAGCTGATGAGCATAAACTAGAGTGAAATAAATTGGCTTGTTTGAAAACCAATGTGATAGTTCAAAGCTGTATGTTCCCCAGAAAAGTTTATTCTTAAAGTTAATCCATTCTTTTGGGTGTGGACCCATTGTAAGTAGGATATTTGGATGAGTAGGATCTTAAGATGTGACCCACCTCAATCAGGGTGGGTCCTAATTCTCTCACTGGAGTCATTTTTATAGAGAATGAAATTTAGACAAAGAGAAAGAAAGCCACAGAAGCAAGAAGCTAAAAGCAACAAAAGCCAGAAGAGAAGGGAGAGACCAGTAGACACTGTCATGTGCCTTGCCGTGTGACAGAGGAATCCAGGATCACTGGCAGCAGGTCTTCAGGTAGAAAGCATCGTCTTGATAATGCCTTGATTTGGGCATATTCATGGCTTCAAAACTATAAGCTTATAACTAATAAATTCCCTTAGTTAAAGCCAACACATTTTATGGTACCTGCTTTCAGCAGCAAAGCAAACTAGAACAACCAGTCAGTATCTTCAACAAGTGCATGTTCCTCTTATAGTCGGGAAACAGAATATGAGATGGAGTGGATCAGGAAAAAGAAACAGGTGTCAGCAACAAATGTGCTTGGTGAATTTGCTGATTGCCGAGCACCTGCTCAGTTCCAAACAGTGATTGGTCTAAAGAGGAAGATAAATGAATATGACACAGATAATAGGGAATGAAGGAAAGGAACAGATTTGAGTGCTGTTTGGGGAGCTAAAAAGAACAATTATTTGAAAACCAATTGAAAAGATGCTGAAAAGATAACATGGTTGGTGATTGAGCATGTGACTTCTTTTGCCTTTACAAAGATGATTTTGTATTTACTATGTTCCACACAAGGCAAACATTTATATACTTAGGTATTTTGGTATAGATTATAACTTGTATTGCATCTTGTTTATGTAGGTTATTTGGGCTCAAATTATTATGTGTAAATATTTGTTTTTACCCTGGTTAGTCTCAATTACAGATACGTTGAGGACCTTATAAGGGTAACTACTCACTTCTCTAGAAACACAGTTTGATTTTAACTTCAATATTCATCATTGTGGAATAAAAACATTAAAGAAAATGCTTTCAGCTCTTACTCTGCTTAGATCTTGAAGAGCTTGAGGCAGGCGTGCAGATTTTTGGTTCACAAAGACTCAGCTTTACCTCTCACAATCTCACCTCCCTGAAACCAAATGCATGTTCATACTCAGGCACAAATGAATGTTCCAGCTCTTTTCAGGGTTCATTCCACCCTTCTCCATTCAGCAATCCATATTTTGGGAAAAGTTCTCAAACCTTCCTTGCCCCATGAGACTTAGCACAGCACTGATTGGGTCCAGTGATAAGCAAAACTGTGAAATGGGTGATTTCTCTCATGCATAGTCCCACTCTCACAGTCATTTCCAGGAGAGCCTTGCTCACAGCCAAAGTTAACCAATCCAGTGGACTAGTTAACTATGTTACCCTCTCTAAAGGGCATTTATATTTAAGTAAACCCTTTTAAGAAGCAAAAAATAATGAGCCATGAATAGTGAAGTTCTCAATATAACCCTTCCTGGAGGAGATGTTTTTGGTCAGAGAGCCTACAAGAGAAGGAAATGGTGGAAATCCATTCCTAAAACCCTTTTTCCTAGAATTTGCCTGTGGAAATTGCCTCTCTTGTCTGAAATTCATTGAACTGAAATATATATGCAAAATATAAATTTTATAATTGGTGAATTGACAATTCCAGAGTCACACTTTAAAAGCAAAGATTTAAACTTACAGACCACAAGTCAGAAGTATCACTTTGGGGCTGTGAGATCCAAAAAGGGACTCATCAACTTCTCAGTTTATTTATCTGAAAAATGGGGGCTAACTGCCTGTTTCACAGGGGAATGATAAGGCCTAAATGAATTGCTTAGCATCCAAAAACATAAGTAGTGGTGGTGGTTTGGGGGAACCTCCCTGGTAAAAACACTAAATAATGTTTTAGATGTAACTCTGAAACTTTATTTGATTTCATTCAAAGAAAATAACTGAGGGGTAGGGAAGAGATAATATTTAATGAAGCCCATGGAGAAGTTCTGGTAAAACTAAAGATAAAACTATATTGCCGGGGGAGGGGGCTGTGGCTCGATCAGTGGGGCTCCCGTTTACCATGTGGGGGGCCCCGGGTTCGGTTCCCAGGGCCTCCTGGTGAGGGCGGGCCCGCCCGCACGGCGTGGTTGGCTGACCCGGTGAGCACGAGCAGCAAGGGGGGGATAAATGAATTAAAAAAAAAAAAAAAAAAAAAAAATCTTAAAAAAAAACAAAACTATATTGCTTTCTCTTTCTCTATATTATCACAAAATGAGGTAAGGAAGGGGCGTTGGTATATGGGAGAGATGGTATTATCTATAGGGAATTGTACACACGTCTTGACAAGAGTGGTCACAAGTTTGCTATGTCAGTTTTGTTTTTGTTTTTTTAATTAATTTCTGAAAGAGATCTTTGACAAAGAAAAATATTAAATCTTTTCCCTGAAAAATTTAGATTTTCAGTCTTCCTTCAGTTCAAATAGTTCTGTTATTTGCAACTATTACAGTAAAAGAAGCTCCTTCACTAAAAATTGAATATGAATAAAAAAATAGACATTTTAAATTTTGATTTCCTTAACAATAATAAATTTAAAATAAAACTTAACGAGCTAATAAAATGTAATAAAGCATATAATATATAATAAAATATAGCTAATAAGCTAATAAAATGTAAAAAGCTAAAATATTGAATCTCTGAGAAGTCTGGTCATCCATTTCATCAGAGCAGAATATGATGGTTTCAATCTATAGGCAAGCACACTGATTCCTTTATGGGTGGAACACGGAGCATCTTTGGGGCATGGGAAGGTGTTCTGCATGATCTTGCAATGACGGATAAATGGAGTGGTTTGAACCTTCCCCTTAAACCTCTTTCCAAAAAATTTGTAGACTCCTGGGTTTGGAATGAAACTTAATGGTCATTTAATGCAAATCCTATTCATCTTACTGCAGTCTAATTAAAGAATTCCTTCACCATCTTTCCACAGAGATGTCTAATCATCCAACTGATTTTCCTCCTTTCCCCTTCTACTTATTTCCACAGCAAACAATTAAGAATCCCTGATGTTTTTCTTTAAAGGGAAATCTAGAAATGTGTTAGCAACATCTAAAAACTACAAAGCCCTTTTATGATCTAATAGAATATCTTTTCGAGAGGTGGTGAGGAGGTAGATGAATGACAAGATCTCAGACTATTGCTTATCATTTTCATTGGTTTCTTTTCTGTTTCATTCAAGCAGTGAACGTTCATGATCTCTTGTCATGAAATGCAAGATGTATTACTGTGTTAGAACCATTCTATGTTAGAATGGAAGCATTAGTGTGTTAGAACCATTCTGGCAGGTTTATGGTTTTGTGGACATTAATTTGTAAAGCAGTGAAGTTCCTGGGTTCATAATTGCAGTTTTCCTGGCTCAAAACCCTTTGCAATGGGTCACCACAATAATATCTGATTTAATCTTTTTATAATTTGGCTCGTAACACTGATAATATTCACAAGGACTTTCCTCTGATCATGTGGTTCCTCCCCCACCCCCTAAAAAGCCTCTTTTTAAAAAAATTTTCAGCAGTTTTTTTATATTGAAACCATTTAGTTTCCTAACAGCTGTTAGAATACTTTTGTTTTGGATTCCATCAGCAGAGACAATTGTTCTTAATAATATTGCAACAAAAAGAGTGACTAAACAATTTGTTTTATTGACATTTAATCATTCCCTGTGCTCCCCTCCCTTTCTGCAAGAACTTTAAGAGACAGTGGGGTTGCGGATTGGACTTGGCCATTACCCCTGATTCATCTGCTTCCCTGAGCAGCCCCCAGTCTTAGTTCTGTTTAGCACAGGATGTCTCTTGTACAGAATGTCCAGAAGTTTTAGGGGAACTTTCAAAACTAATGAGCGTTGAGAAACAGATAAAGTGCCTCAAACACATACTAATGAGTGCATGGGATGCAGTGGAGTATGACTATAGCACAAATGGGGGAGGAGGTGCAAGAGTTCTGGTGGCTTCAGTCCCAGCTCTAACACACCTGCTTCTCTTTGCAGATAATGCACATTCCATAGTATACTAATTTCTCTCCAAAATGTGGACTATATCTCTTCTGATGATCTTGGAATTGCTATGGAAACAGATGAGGACCTATTTGGGTAGAAATCCTCATTGAACCCCAAAGGACTCCCTTGCAGGACCATCTTTGGTGCTCTGTTGCTTTCTTGCCCACACTTTATCTACAGATCCTCTGATCCTTAGAAATGACCCAGTTTTCAAACGGAACCTGGGATCCTATGACTTTGTTATCTTTGTCCTCTAATCAAGCCCCCCTCACTGTCAGGGCTTGGGTTAGAGTTACCAAGGTGGCTGATGAGCTGTGGCCAATCCAACCTGCATGCCTGGAAACTGTGGCAGTACACCCTTCTCACATGCAAACGGGGCTTGTTTTAATAATACACGTGAAATGGCTCTTCAATATCACAGAGATTTCTCAATAATTAAATATGATTTTATTTTCCCACCTGATTGTCCATTTAGGTAACATATTCTACTACACAAAATAATTTCTGCCAGGACCTTGAAAGTCACAACAATGGACATCTAGTTAATCTGAAATTCACCCAGCTGAAACCTTCTATTACCTCTGGGCATCTACAGTACAAAAATAATAAAATATTCATTAAAAGTACAT
The DNA here is from genome assembly GCA_026826555.1 of Tolypeutes matacus. Taxonomy (NCBI): domain Eukaryota; kingdom Metazoa; phylum Chordata; class Mammalia; order Cingulata; family Chlamyphoridae; genus Tolypeutes; species Tolypeutes matacus. The sequence continues at coordinate 43,532,153 of JAKSZT010053887.1, forward strand.
TGAGGCATTTGTATGTTGAAGGGCCTTGGAAATCATCAACTAAATTAGAATTAGATGCGCTAGGGTTAAGGGTATTTTTTTATATTGTCATCATTAACATTTGATGACACATGTATATATCATAATTCCCAATTAACTAGAGTATAGAATCGAAATAGCCAGTTGCCCAACTAAGCAAGATAGCACTTGGCCTATATTACCGTTTTCCTGGTAGCGTAGAGGTGGGGCTTCTTATCCTTTCCCACCCAAAATACTTAGCTTACTTTAATATAAGAGTGGGAAATTCTATGTTACTGAATCCCAATGCCAAGCAGAAAGAGCATTTGTATCTATATTAAAGAGCATCCTCTCCTTGACTACACATCTTGTTCTGCTTTCAGCTAAAATTTTTTAAAAAATCAAAACCATGCTCCCTACTGCCCTCCTTATTCCCTTTTAAGGTAAAGTAGGGTGATGAACGCTCAGATCTGGCACACTTATAAACTACAGGTGTAACATTATTGTTGGTGAAGCATGGAAGAGCACAAAGTGTGAGCAGTTTAGTGTGGCAGTAGTGTTTTAAGATAGAGGGGTAGGGGGTAGAGGTAGTAGGAGGGTCATGAAAGGAATTTGGACATGGTGGCAGGGAGTCATCCAAGGAAGGCAAGAGTCACCAGACATATTTGTATTTTAGAAGTCACTGACAGCCATGTGGAATGGATGGGATAAGGGGGGAGACATAAGACGGAAGACAGACCAGTTAGGATAGTACTGTAATGGTTCTGTGGCAGTGAGAATGAGAAATGTTATTTTAAAATATTCTTAAGATAAAGGATCTGTGAAATTATTCCTTTTTAATCATTCATTTTTCTAATTTATTGTTTGGTTTTTTTTGTTTTGGTGTTTTTAAAGCAGAGCACGCTTTCATGTCTTTAAAGGAAGAAAGACCCATATTTCTTTTTGTGACTGGGCCAAATAAATACTGGGTTTCTTTTCTAAAGGAAAGAGGGAAAAGAATTCCCTGTTCCCTCTCTTCCAGATTACCTGGCAAAGGAGAAATAGGGAATAATTCACCTTCCATGGTAGAGAGGGAGATCCTCATCAAAGGCCAAGAAGCCCTGTCTCCATTCTACCAGGAAATGGGTAAACAGACTACAGTCAACAAGAGAAGTGCATTTCCAAGGCTCTAGGGTTTCATTTTCTCCATCTCTGTTGCTGGACCCCATGTTAGACAACGGAATAGTGAGCAAGGTACCTATTCTTGAGCAAATTATCATCTAGCAGGAGACAGTACCAGCAGATAAATAATTATAGCAAAGAGTGAGCTGTTAGCAAAGCTGCAGAATGAGGAAGAAACAGTTCTACCTGGAAGGCTCTGCAGGGATGGTGTGTGAAGTGAGTTTTGAAGGATCCGCAGTGGGACCTCTGAAGTGGGAAAGGCATCCTGGGTATCATGACAGGAAGGCATGGTGTCCACACAATGCTGTAGGGGATAACGGATCTCAGAGATCATGATTTCTCTGGATCTTAAAAAGATGATATCTCAGCATGTTATTCCAAATGACCTGCAATTTCATTTGTTCTCCTATAGTGATCTTCATTTCCCTTTTTTAGTTCTTGGTTCTTTTTCCTCCTTTCCATCTTGGCCTAAGATTAGAGGTGCTAATCACTTCTCCAAGTATCCTGCTTAAAGAAGGTTCCATTACTGAACTGATTGCCTGATGTGCAATGTGGAGAGATAACATTGTTTTAGACCTATTCAATTAGGATTTGGAGAAATCTGTGCTGAGCAGAGTTTGACTACTTTTGCACAATGAGCAAAGTGTTTGCCAATAAATTACGACTGTTAAGAGTTCAACACTACCTGACCTAATTATGGAAAAGAAAAAGTGAGGGGCATTTTTTTTTCTTTTTACTTAGCAAATTCCAGTATACTTTTTTTATTTAATTTTTTTTTATTAGAGAAGTTGTAGATTTACAGAAAAATCATGCAGAAAATACAAAGTTCCCATACACCCCCCCACACACACACACACACAATTTTCCCTATTAAGATTTTGCATTAGTGCAGTACCTTTGTTATAATTGATGAAACAATATTATTATAATTATGCTATTAACTTTAGTTCATAGTTTTTATTAGGGTTCATCGTTTGTGTTGTAGCAGTCCTATGGTTTTTTAAAAAAATTATTTTCAGTAACATATATGCAACCTAAAATTTTCCTTTAACCACATTCAAATATATAATTCAGTGATGTTAATTTCATTCACAATGTTGTGTTACCATCACCACCATCCATTATGAAAACTTTTCTATTACCCCAAACAGAAACTGTACCAATTAAGCTTTAACTCCCCATTCCCTACCTACCATACTGGCCCCTAGTAAACTGTACTCTAGTTTCTGAGTCAATGATTCTGCTTATCCTAACTACTTCATATCAGTTCATACAATATTTTTCCTTTGGTATCTGGCTTATTCACTGAACATATCTTCAAAGTTCATCCATGTTGTTGAATGTATCAGAACTTCATTCCTTTTAATGATTGAAAAACATTCCATTGTTTGGATATGCCATTACATTCATCTGTTGGTGGACAGTTGGATTGCTTCCATCCCTTGGTGATTGTAAATAATGATGCTATGAACATCAGTATGCAAATATCTGTTGAGTCCCTGCTTCAGTTATTTTGGGTATATACCTAGAAGTGGAATTGCTGTGTCATATGGTAATTCTATCTGAAGAACCGCCCAACTGTTTTCCACAGGGCTGCACCAATTTGCATTCCCACCAATAATGAGCAACAGTTCCCATTTCTCCTCATCCTCACCAACACTTATTTTCCTTCCTAGTGACTGCGAAGTTATATCTAATTGTGGTTTGGTTATTTTTTTAAGATTTATTTTATTTATTTATTCTACCCCTTCTGTTGTTTGCATTCGCTGTCTGTCCTCTGTGTCTGTTCATTGTGTACTTGCTCTTTTTAGGAGGTACCAGAAACCTAACCTAGGACTTCCCATGTGGGAGGGAGGCACCCTTTGGCTTGAGCCACCTCTGCTCCCCATTTGTTGTGTCTCTTGTGTTTCTTCATTGTGTCTCTTCATCATCTTGTTGCATCAGCTTGCTGCGCCAGCCTGTCATGACAGCCTGTCGTGCTAGCCTGTCTCATCAGCTCACTGTCTTGCTTGTCTTCTTTAGGACGCACCGGCAACCGAACCCGGGACCTCCCATTGTGGTAGATGGGTGCCCAACTGCTTAAGCCACATCCGCTTCCCTAATTGTGGTTTTGATTCACATTTCTCTAATGGTTAATGATGTTGAGCATCTTTTCATGTGCTTATTGGTCACTCACATATCTTCTTTGGAGAAATTCCTGTTAGAGTCTTTTGCCCATTTTTAAGTTGGGTTGTTTGTCTTTTTGTTGTTGACTTATAGGGTGTCATTATGTGTTCTGGGTATTAAACCCTTATCAGATATGTGGCTTCCAAATATTTCCTCACATTCTCTAGATTGCCTTTTTACTTTCATGCTAAAGTCTTTTGATGTGGGAAACGGATGTAGCTCAAGCGATTGAGCTCCTGCCTACCACGTGGGAGGTCCCGGGTTCAGTTCCCAGTACCTCCTGGAGAAGACAAGCAAGACAGAGAGCTGGCGTGGCAGGCAGGCGCAGTGAGCCTGATACAATAAGATGACGCAACAAGAGACACAAAGAGGACAGACAATGAGAGACACAACAAAGCAGGGAGCTGAGGTGGCTCGAGTGATTGAGCATCTCTCTCTCACACGGGAGGTCCCAGATTCAGTTCTCTGTACCTCCTAAAGAGAAGACAAGCAGACACAGAGAGCACACAGCAAATGGACACAGAAAGCACACAGCAAATGAACACAGAGAGCGGATGGCGAGCACAAACAATGACGGGCGAGGGAATAAATAAATAAAATAAATCTTTGTTTTAAAAGTCCGTTGGTGCATAAAAGTTTTTATTTTGAGGGAATAGATGTAGCTCAAGTGGTTGAGCACCTGCTTCCCATATATGAGGTCCCGGGTTCTATCCCTGGTACCTCCAACAAACAAACATAACAAATGGAAAAAAACCCAACTCCCATTGGGGAGCGGATGGAGCTCAGTGGTTGAGTGCCTTCTTCTTGTGTACAAGATCCTGGGTTCAATCTCCAGTACCTCCTTTAAAAATATGTTTTAAAAAATAAGTTTTTATTTTTTGAAGTCCCATTTATAGATTTTTGTTACAGTTGCTCATGCTTTTGGTGTAAATTCTAGGAAACCATTGCCTTATGCAAGGTGCTGAAGATGCTTCCCTATTATCTTCTAGGAGTTTTATAGGTTCGGTTCTTATATTTAGGTCTTTGATCTGTTTTGAGTTTATTTTTTATAAGTTGTGAAGTAGGGATCCACCTTCATTATTTTGTGTGTGGCTATCTAGTTTTCCAAGGGCCACTTGATGAAGAGGCTGTTTTTCCCTATTGAATATACTAGGTAGCCTTGTCAAAAATCATTTGGCCATACAATGGCATCAATAGGATATGCTGATGGGATGGGGAGGACTCGGGTGTGAAGGAAAGACAGGAGTGGACGCGGGTGTGAAGGAAAGACAGGAGTCACTGATGGCTCCAAGCTTTTAGCGGGAGCAAATGGAAGAGAGGAGTTACTGTGCAGTGAGATGTAGAGGGCCAGGGAAGTACCAGGTTTGGTGGACCAGGGATAAGAGTGGATTGATTATAAAGATTTAGTTTGAGCACTCAAGTTTGAGATGCCTATTAGACTTCTAAGCAGAGATATGGAGTAGTTAGTTAGATATGTAGGTGTGGGGTTCAAGGGAGAGAAGAGGGCTAGACAGATTAATCTGAGTGACAGCAGCATATAGATGATATTTAGAGCCACAGACTGCATTCCCATCTGGAAATTCCACAGTGTTGAGGGAACTGGAAATCTAAAATGTATTAAATTCTAACTTCAGGAAAAGTTCAAATTTTAATGTATCATATTTACTTATAATCAGGTTTTCCTGAAGGTAAATCGCTTTAACCATTTACCTTTTCAATTCATAAATATCTTTCAAATAATTCTTAAAAAATCAGTTGGCATGGATTTGAGGGTTTATTTCTGAACTCTCAGTTCAATTCCATTCGTCTATATGTCATTCTGTGCCAAGACCATGCTGTTTTGATTACTGTAGGTTTGTAATAAGTTTTTAAATTGGGAAATATGAGTCCTCCAACTTTGTTTCTTCTCTTTCAAGATGATTTTGGCTATTTAAGGTCACTTACCCTTCCATATAAATTTTATCATGGGCTTTTCCATTTCTGCAAAGAAGGCTGCTGGAATTTTGATTGGGCTTGCATTGAATCTGTACAATGCTTTGGGTAGAATTGACATCTTAACAATATTTAGTCTTCTAATCCATGAACCTTGAATATCCTTCCATTATTTAGAACTTCTTTGATTTCTTTTAGCAGTATTTGTAGTTGTCCATGTAAAAGTCCTTTACAGCCTTGGTTAAATTTATTCCAATATATTTGATTATTTTAGTTGCATAGTAAGTGGAATTTTTTTCTTATTTCCTCTTCAGAAATACACTTTGCTGATTTCAATTTTTTGCTCTAGCAACTTTGTGGATTTTTCAGGATTTTCTATATATAAGATCATGTCATTTCTAAATAGGGAAGTTTTACTTCTTCCTGTCCAATTTTGATGCCTTTTCTTTTTCTTGCCTAATTGCTCTGGCTAAAACTTACAGTATAATGTTTTATGTCAGTGATGACAATGGGGCATCCTTGTCTTGTTCCTCATCTTAGATGGAGAGCTTTCAGTTTTTCCCAATTAAGTATGATGTTAACTCTGGATTTTTTATATATGCTCTTTATCATGTTGAGGAAGGTTTCTTCTAGTCCTAGTTTTCTGAGTGGTTTTTTGTTGTTGTTGTTGTTGTTGTTGTTGTTGTTTTTTATCAAAAACAGGTGTCAGATTTTGTCAAATGCCTTTCATTCATCAATTGAGATGATCATGTGGTTTTTCCCTTCATTTTGTTAATGTGGTATATTATATTAATTCATTTTTCTTATGTTAACCACACTTGCATGCTTGGGATAAATCCCACTTGATCATGGTGTATAATTCTTGTAATGAGCTGTTGGATTTCATTTGCTAGTATTTTGTTAAGGATTTTTGCATTTATATTCATAAGGGAGTATGGTCTGTAAATTTCTTCTCTTGTTGGTACCTTTATCTGGCTTTGGTATTAGGGTGATATTGGCCTCATAGAATGAGTTAGGAAATGTTCCCTTCTTTTGAATTTTTTGGAAGAGTTTGAGCCGAATTGGTGTTATTCTTCTTGTAATGTTTGGTAAAATTTACCAGTGAAGCCATCTGGTCCTAGGCTTTTCTTTTTTGGGAGGTGGTTGATTACTGATTCAATCCCTTTATTTGTTATTGGGTTTGTTGAGATCTTCTATTTCCTCTTCAGTCAGTATAGGTAGTTTGTATATTATGGAATTTGTCCATTTCGACTAAGTTTTCCAATTTGTTGGCATACAGTTGTTCATGGCATCAACGTAATAATCCTTTTTATTTCTGTGGGGTTGGTAGTAATGTTTCCCCTTTCATTTCTGATTTTATTTTTTGAATCCTCACTCTTTTTTTCTTTGTCAGTATAGCTAAGGTTTGTTGATTTTATTGATGTTTTCAAAAGAACTAACTCTTAATATTGAATTCTATTATTTTAGCTCTCTATTTCATTTATCTCCATTCTAATATTTATTTTATTCCTTCTGCTCTCTTAGGGTTTAATTTGCTTTCTTTTTTAATGTAAGCATTTAGAGCTATATATTTCCCTCTCAGCACTGCTTTGCTGCATACCATAAGTTATGGTATGTTTTGTTTTCATTTTCATTCACATATTTTCTAATTTCTATTGATTTCATTTTTGACCCATTGTTTGTGTAAGAATGCATTGTTTCATTTCCACATATCTGTGAATTTTCCAGTTCTCCCTCTGTTATTGATTTCTAGCCTCATTCTACTGTGGTTGGAGAATATACATCATATAATTTCCATATTTTAAAAATTTATCAAGACCCGTTTTTTGACCTAAGGTCTGATCCCTCCTGGAGGATGACCCATGTGCACTAGAGAAAAATGTGTATTCTGTTGCTTTTGGATGAAATGTTCCATATGTGTCTGTTCAGTTCAGTTGGTTTATAGTATCAATTATGTGTTTTATTTCCTTATTGGTTTTCTGTCATTATTGAAAGTGGTGTATTGAAATCTTTTAGTATTAATATAGAATCAATCACCTATTTCTGCCATCAAATCTGTCAATATTTCTTTCATATATTTTGGGGATCTGCTGTTAGGTGCATATTTATTATTATTATTATGTTTTCTTATTTAATTGACATCTTTATCAGTATATAATGGCCTTTTTTGGTCCCTGTAACAGTTCTGACTAAAAGTCTATTTTATCTAATATTAGTATGGCTACAACAGCTCTCTTCTGCTTACTATTTGCATGGTATATTTTTCCATCTTTTCACTTTCAGCCTACTTGTGTCTTTGAATTTAAGGTCAGTTACTTGTGAATAGCATATAGTTTGGTCATGCCATTTTATCCATTCTGCCTATCTCTGCCTTTGACTGGAGAATTTAACCCATTTTTATTATTACCCATGTGGTTGCCTTTACTGGAAATATTTATTTCTTTATGCAGCTTCAACCCACTGTCTACTGTCCTTTTTCTTTCTGTCTGAAGGACTCCCTTTAGCATTGCTTGCAGGGCACATCTAGTGGTGATGAACTCCCTCAGCTTTTATTTAATTGGGAATGTCTTAATCTTTCTCTCATTTTTGAAAGACAGTCTTGCCGGATACAGAATTTTTGGTTTGCAAATTTTTTCTTACAGCACTTTCATTATTTCTTCCCATTTGTCTTCTTGCCTGGGTTCTGATGAGAAATCTGCAGTTAATTTTATTGGGGTTCCATTGTACATACTATATTGCTTTTCTCTTGCAGCTTTCAGAATTCTCTCCTTTTCTTTGGCATTTTCATTTCAGTTATCATTGTCTTCAACTCCAGTATTTCTGTTTGGTTCCTTTTTAAAATTTCTGTCTCTATCGAAAAGTCATATTGTTCATTCATTGTTTTACTTATATTTTATATTTCTTTCTCCATGTTTTCATTTTTCTCCTTGAGTATATTGAGGTTCATTTTTTTTAAATCTTTGTCCATTATGTCTAATGGATATAATGCTTTCTGAATTTTTATCTTGTTCCTTTGGATGGTCCATCATTTTCTGTTTCTTTGTCTTGTAATCATTTGTTATACACAGCTTATTTTAATATTTTAATGTGTTAATGCTGTGTTTTAAGTCCCAGGTTATCTGGTCTTTAAGTTTATGTGCAGGTAGTAATATGACATAGATTTTCCTGAGTGCCAGAGCTATCAAAAATAAACAAACCATTGCAAAAATGCCTTTCACGGTCTTTGAAAATTGGCTCTGTTTTGGCTGGTCCTCTCCTTCAGAACTTAGCCCTCCTGTCAAGAAGATAAGCCTGAAATGAATGTGAAACACAGAGTCCTCTCTGTCTTTCCTGATCCTGTGTCTTGGCCTGGGCTTCTTGCCTTCACTAGGAATCCAAATGTCTCCTCTACTCCCTAATAAAGAACTACCCCTCCTAGGTGTTCCCTTTGCCCCAGGTCTCTTTGACTTTAAGTTTCTAACACTGCTTTAGTTGTCTGCAACAACTTCTGACTACAAGGCAAATTCTGGGAGGGTGAGCCAGATGTGAATGTCCTGGTTCAGTCTTTAAGGCTGCCAACTGATAGATTAGCACTGACATAAAGATACCCTAGTTTTTCCATAGGAGTTACTCTTTTCCCTCTGGAATAGGGTCAGGGACACACAATGGAAGCACAGCAAAAGGGGTAGTGGAGGGACCAGCAAGGGTGCCATGAGCTGCTTCTACCATTTTAAAGCAGCCTTTTCTTGATTTTTCACTCACCAGATTTTTCAATCACCTACTTCTTTTTTTCCTATCTAATTTTAATGCTTAAGAAAAAAAAAAAACAGCGAATATTCTCACTGTCCTGATTTTGTGATAATCAGGGTAGGCTAAACATTCGCTATATTAGAAACCATGCACGTGTCCCCAGACCTAGTTTTTTTCCCTAGGTCTGGTTTTTAGAATGCTGGTGATAAACTAAACCTGATTTATTATATGACCATCCTATATGGGAAAAGGCTGTAACTTTGGGTATCTTTAGTCAACCTTAAGAGATATAGCAGGGGGACAGATGTGGCTCGGGTGGTTGGACATCCATCTCCCATATGGAGGGAACTGGGTTCGATCCCAGGGACCTCCCAGTGAAAATAAAAAAGAGAAAAATATAGAAGGCACATGGGCCACCAGGCCCCATGCATGGGTGCACCACCAGGCCCCACGAGCTACGCAGCAAGATGGTAACGTAACAGGAGAGTGACACAAGGGAGAGCCAAGACGAGATGCACCAAAAAAACAGGAACTAAGGTGGCACAGGCAGTAGGATGCCTCTCTCCCATATCGGAGATTCCGAGGATGAATCCCAGTGAAGACAGGAGGAGAAGAATAAGAAGAGAGGGCAGGAAATGGACACAGAGAGTTGCCCAGTCAATGGACATAGAAACAGCAAAAATGGGGGGGGGGCGGCTAAAAATGGATAAAAGTAAATAAATAAATTAATTAAGAAAAAAAAAAAAAATCTAAAGTACTCAATGCTATCAGACAAGTAGGATGTCTTGGTGAAAGCCATTGAATAAAAAGACAGGAAAAGGCCCAAATATCCATCAATAGAGGATTAAACATACTATGATACATCCATGTAGCATTAAAAAAAAAGAATGAAGGCCACATCAAGATGGTGGAATGAGAAGCTTTACCTTCTGTCTCCCTACAGAACCTTTGAACAATCATCAAGAACTGGCAGAAAAATCTTTCTCAAAGCTCCAGAAAACAGTTTAATGACTGCAGTAACAGGGGGAGTGCCAAATCAAGACAAAGGCTACTTAAAAGTGTAGGATTTTGTGATGTCCTGGCCATGCCCCTCTCACCCCTCACCAACTCAGCACAAAGCCAGCATGCATGCCTACTGTGATCCTTGGTCCCAGTTCCAGAGGGTACAAAGTAACCCTCATGCATATACTGCGAACATGTATGTGGCCCAGTCTACCTGGTGGTGGCATTAGAGACTTACCTTTCCAGAACATAAAAGGTGGCTCACAGAGCTCTCCTACAGAGTGCTGTGGGAGAGCAGTCAGGTTGTGCTGCCTGGGGCAAGGGATTTCTGGCTGTAGGACCATGAAGAAACTGTTTCCTAGGGAAGAGGGGACATGTTTACCTATATAAACAGGGAAATTCCTAGGGCCAGACGTTCATACCCAAGACAAGACACAAATGCAGAAAGGCCCAGAGAGGCCCTACTTTTTGGCCTGGAACTATTCTTAAACTCTTTGTATAGATAAGCCCTGGAGGAGAGAACTGGCACAGGATATATGCAAAGACTGGAAAAAGTGACTTCTTCTTTTCCTCCTTCTGCTCCTCATCCTCATCCTTCTTCTTCTTTTAGTTAGCTCTTGGCATTCAAGGAAAGCCCTGTCATGATACAAGCTGGAAACAAACTTAAGGAACTGACACCTCAGAGTCTAAATTCCAGTGATACCACCTTAAAATATCAAAATGTCCAGATTTCAACAAAAGATTACAAAACATACAAAGAAACAGAAAGTGATAGCCTAGGCACAGGAGAAGATTAAAGCATTAAAACTCATTAATGATGAAGATCAGACCTGGGACATTCCAAACAAAGAGTTTTAAAAAGCAGTCCTAAATATGCTCAAAAGGCTAAAAGAAATCAGGAAAATGATAGATGAACAGAATAGAGAGATGGAAATTATGAAAAAGAACCAAACTGACTGAAGACCAGCATTAACAGAAATTAAAAATTCCCCCAGAGAGCTTCAACAGCAGATTGGAGCTGGCAAAAGAAAGAATCAGTGAACTGTGTCATGTTATAATCAAACTGTCAAATGCCAAAGATATACAGAGAATTCTGAAAACCACAAGAGAGAAGCAGTATGTCACATTCAAGGGAGCATCAGTAAGATTAAGTGCTGATTTCTCATCAGAAATCATGGAAGCAAGAAGGCAGTGGGATGAAATAGTTAAAGCATTGAAAGAAAGCAATTGCCAAACAAGAATTCTATATCCAATAAGACTGTCTTTCAAAAATGAAAGAGGGATTTAGGTATTCCCAGAAAAACGAAATCTGAGAGATTTCATCACCATTACACCAGCCTTACAAGAAATGCTAAAGGGAATTCTGCAGGTTGAAAGGAAAGGACACTAGACAATTGACTGAAGACATGTGAAGAAATAATGATCTCTGGTAAAGATAATGACATGGTAAATATAAATACCAGTACCACTGTATTTTTCATTTGAAACTACACTTTTTTACTTTCTGTATGATCTAAAAGGCCAAATACACAAAATGTAATGATAAATCAGTAATTTTTGGACTCAATGTATAAACATGTAATTTCTGACAAGAACTACGTAAATGTTAGGGAGACACAGGAGTATAGGAACGCAGTATGTGTATACTATTAGATTAAGTTGGTATCAAAACAAACAAGTTTGTAACAGATTTAGCATGTTAAAATTAAGCCCCATGGTAACTACTAAAGAAAATATCAGAGAATATGCAAATTCATGAGATGGAAAGTAGAGTACCTGTTACTAGGAGCAAATGGCAGGGACAACGGGGAGGCAACACAAAATGGATATAGGGTTTCTGATTGGGGTAAAGGGAAAGTTCTAGTAATGTTTAGTTTTGGAGGTATTGTGAATGTTATTAATCCCACTGAATGGCATGCTTGGGAGGGGCTGGGATGGGAAGGTTTATGTTGCATATATGTTTTCACAATTTAAAAAAAAAGGAAATAACGAAAAACTTAAGTGACAATGACAATTAAATGCAATACATGATAACTGGATGGGATCTAAGAATGGAAGAGAAAAGGCTCAAAAGGACACTTTTGGGACAGAAGGAAAAATTGGAATAGAGAATATAAGCTGTATATAAATGTTAAATTGCTTGAAATTGATAATTGTGCTTAAGTTGATTACATAAGTGAGTGTGTTAGTTCATAGGAAATGTACACAGAAGTATTACGTACTCAAGGAGTATGATATGTACAACCTGATCCCAGATGTTCAGAAGACAGGAAGGAAGTGAAGGAGAGAGGAAGGGAGGGAGAGAGGGAACAGCAAAATCGGCAGAATGCTAAAATTGGTAGATCATTTTATCAAGGCAGGGTTGGAGGTTGTTGGAGTTCTCTGGGGTTTGTGTTTTTCTCGTAACTGTCCTTTTAAGTTTGAAATTTTAAAAAAAAGGTTTCTTTAAAAATAGAAAGAATAAGGAAAGCTCTCTAATCAATATAGAAAGATCTCTAGGGTATTACTGTTAGGTGAAAAAGCAAGACGCAGAGAATACATAGAGTATGCAAACTTTTCTACAAGAAAAGGCAAAATAATAACATATTTGGGCAGATCCTCCGGAACCTGGAGGCGAGCTGATGTCCGAGTATGGCTGGAATTCCGGGGCCCAGTCCAGGGTGTACGGCAGTCGCAGACCCCCACATACAATGGCCAAGGACAAGGTGCTGTGGTCCAATGTGCCTGTCAGTTCTCAGACACTTCTGGACACTGTTTCAGAACCTCTATGACTTTGGAGGATGGAGATGAAACAGAACAGAAAAGGATCACAAAGAAAAAGGAAAATAAGAGAGATTTGGAGACCATAGCAGACTTGGTAGAGGGATCAGCTACTCCACCTGGTTCCCTTGTAAGAGGCTGTGGCAGTTTGGTATTGTTTATGAATTCCAAAAATAGATATTGGATTGTGTTTGTAAACCAGCCTATTCCTCTGGGCATATTAGAGGTTTCATTTTTACTTTATTAAATCAAGACTAGGGCTTTTATTTGACCACATCATTAGGGCGACTCAGTTTGAGTCCCCACCTCCCTCCCCCTTTGTGGGCTAAATAAACGGATTCTCAATCAAAGACAGGGAAGTAAACACAGGGAGAAGGAGAACACAGAAGCAGATATGCAGGAAGAGAGAGTGCTCCATAGACATGGCCCTGGGAAGAGAGATGAGCCCGATAGTCTACAGCTGACCTTGTGGAGAGACCAGAGCAGCTGAACCCAGAAAGAAAAGAGCCCCAGGGAGAGTGATGAGCCTTAAGCCAGCCTACAGCTGAGATCAGAAGTACCTGGAACCACAGAGCCTTAAGAGGAAGGAGGAAGGCTGAACCTTCACAGACATCACCCACCATCTTGCATCAACACGTGGCAAATGACTTTGGGTGAGAAAGTACCTCTTATGGTACCTTGAGTTGGACTCTTTAGGGCCTAGTAACTGTAAACTTCTACCCCAAATAAATACCCTTTATAAAAGCCAACAGATTTCTGGTACTTTGCATCAGCACCCCTTTGGCTGATTAATACAGAGGCCAAAGGAAAAGTGCTTCCAGCTTCTTCAAAGAATGCAGAGAAGAGCTTCACTGCACTCCTGCAGCGATCTCCACAGGTTTCCCTTCAAAAGCAGAGGGCCTTGGTGCAGTATCTCCCTCTCCCCTGAAGCACAACAGAGAGCAAGTCGAAGTGGTAGAATTTCACAGCAGAAATAAAAAAAGAAAACAGAGGCTAGCTCAAGATGAGACCACAAAGACCAAAGCCAGTGTCCTTGAAAAAGATGTGAATATATAAGAATTTAACTTCGAAAAGGCTTGTTTGAAAGTGCACTGGTTTAGGATCATGAGTTATGGAAAAGGAAAAGAAAGTGTCCTGGAACAGAAATGTGCCATTATGCTGGGTGCCAAGCCACCCAAAAAGAGTTAAGTCAATTACAGTTTTGCAGGAGCAAATCAAAGAAAAAAGGCAACAAAGGAAGAAGAAAAGAGAATGGCCCAGGACATGGATATTTTCAAGAATAAAGAGGGAAAGGGCAGGATGACAGGAAATCCAAAAAGAAGAAATTGGCTCCCAGTGTTTTGTCAAGTGGACAGATTGGAAATTTTAAAAATGGGACATTGATTCTGAGTCCATTTGATATCCAGAAATTAATTCTTCCAGAGTGGCTAATTAAAGTACTTTATGAAATACAAAGGAGAATGGAAAAGTGCGACTGTGCTGAAGATGGACCCCTACAAGACTTCCAGAATTGTCTTATTTATTTCTTGTTTCACAGACTGCTTTTTTATTCTAGGAAAAAAAAGTCAAACAGAAATAATAAATTTTCTAGTCGCTCTGTTATCTGTTTTATGATGTTCAACATGGGCCAAGTGCAGTGTGAATATAAAGTAAACCTTCTGAAAATAATTTTTAATATTCTTCATCAAGTTTCATTCTAGTTTCATTTTCACTGGGGTTTTGTGCATTTGTTTGTAATATGATTTTTCATAATTTTACTGTTTTATATATGCTAATAATATTAAATTGCCTTTTAATTTTTAAGTGATTTAATGTTACTTTATCATGAAAGAGCTAAGAAGGTGGTAATTTGTCAGTTTTGTGGAAAAAGCAGTTTTAATTTTCAGTCTATCAAGTGTATAAAATCTACTTTGTAACAAGTTATTTAAATAAAATAAAATTTTTGTAGTATATATGACTATTAAATAGCACAAAAGATTATTTTAACTCGTAAACACGACCTACATACAAGCAAATGTCTTCTCTAGTTGCCTTGAGAAGCTGTACAAATATATATATCTGTTTTTTGCTCGTTGTCTGCTTTTTTTTGCCCACTGTCTTTCTCATTGTCTTGCTCATTGTTTTTGCTCATCTGCTTGTTGTTGTTTATTTTGCTCATTGTCTGCTTGTTTTTTTTCATTGCTTGTTGTTTTTACTCATCTGCTCATTGTTTTTGCTTGTTGTCTTCTTGGTTTTTTTGTTCATTGTCTGCTTGTTCTTTTGCTCGATGTCTACTCGTTGTCTCCTCATTGTTCATTTGTCTTCTTTAGGAGGAACCAGGAACAGAACCTGGGACCTCCCATGTGGGAGGCAGGCGCCCAATTGCTTGAGCCATATCCACTCCCCTGTACATATATTTTTAATGACATTGCCCTTCTCAAAGCTGTGGCACATTTTTTAAAAAGTCTTCAGTGATTAAAAAAAAGAATATATTTTTATTTTATAGCTTTTTATAGTATTTTATTTTTGAATTATAACATTACATATTCAGAAATAAAAAATAACTTTTAAAATGAAGTTTTGCATTGTCAGATAAGGGACAAGCCAAATATGATCTTGTTTACACCCATTGTATATGAGATTTCATCTATCATGTTTGAGCCTAGGTACCCTTTGGAGTAGGGCCGATTGCAAGACCATATATTTTGGGGAAGAAAGGGATAATTCTATTTTTAGAATCTTTTGGCAATTTCAATTCTCACTACTTTTGTAAGAAATTGAAAAGACAGATCTTCATTTAAACTGTTGTTTTTTTTAGTTTGTTGAGGATTTCTAGGATTGTGTTCTTTATTGTTTCTCAGTGTAATTGGAAACCTTAAAACATGATCATCATTCTTCACAGTAAGGCTCTCTTGTTGATGCCTTGCTGATCACAGTGAGACAGTGAGCTCCAGTTACGTCTTCAACTCAATTTACAAATTTGCTAAAGTTTGTGTGCTCTAGAAAGCATTATAGTCTGTGATTTTATCTTTACAGGAGCAGAAAAATTCAAATTCGAAACATCCCTCCTCACCTACAGTGGGAGGTAAGTCGGTGTCTCTTCTATATTTACTGTCTTCCTGCTCTGCTTTCCTCATTTTACTTTTTCATAGGTTAACAAGATGTTTTCTCTTTTTTAGTTCCCTTTCACATTTAGGAGTTATAGGTTCTCGGACTCTTTCACAAAGCTTCTGTGCCCTCTATCTCTTCTTTTTTCAGTATCCTAGTATAAGTTGACTTGCCATATGTTTGGGATCATCTTTGTCCCTTACATTGTGTACAGGATGTGCACTTTGATCGCTCATGTTCTGTCTTCTCAAGCACCAACAAACTGAAATAATGAATACCTGCTTTGTAATGTTCACATCTCATGATTTTGTGAAAGATTTTCACCTTTCCAGATTATGATTTTTAAACCCCACCAATGAAAGAGCAACAAAAACAGAAGGTTCTTTGTTAGTTTGAGCAGATTTTTCATTTGTTGTGGATTAGTTGCTATGAGAAACAGTTAAGATATATTCTCAGAGTTGTAAAAAATATAAGATTTCTACTTTAAAATAAGATAAAATGTGGGGGTAGCCTTATTACTTTATTTAAAAGCCAGCTGCCCCATATTTAATTGCCCAACCCAAAGGAAATCAAGATAGCCTTCAAGGAAACAGGATGTTTTGTCTAACCATTTCATTACATTTTTTTAAAAATTTATTATAGAAAAGTCAAACATACACATTCTTGTTGCTTTGTAAAATAAGGAGATTCCTGGAGGAAAATTGAGGGAAGAATGGTCAAATCTTCTAAGAAGGAGAGAAGTGAGCCTTCTACTTTATTCTGCTTCTCATTTCAAGAACAGTAGGTGGCTTCCAACTATCATGATGAATGTGGTAACAGTTACTAAGACTCTGATATTCTTCTGTGCCTCAGGCAGCAAGGGCAGTCTAACCCCTCTAAGATATTTTCTCAAGTATCAAAACCAGACAAAGTGAATAGATTATTTGGAAACCAATAAGCAAGTGAAAGTCCTCATATATTTATTCAGTTCTTGCTGTTTTTATGGTAGACCTGAAATGTCAATTTATTACCATATTCTTAAAATCATCCTTGTTTCGCTTTAATTCATATGCTGGAGGATATCACTGCATCATTTTTTGTGAGCAAGATCTTGTCTTACCATCCTGACATTAAAGCTTTTTTTCCCAGGTATTGGATGGACTTTTGGCTCAGTATGGGACAGTGGAGAATGTGGAACAAGGTAATAAGTGGTGGGATTAGCCAATTGAATTTTGAGAGGGTATTACCTGTTATTCCTTATAGGCTAGGTTAACTCCGAGGAGAAATAGTAAAAAATTCCTTTGAAACAATCTTCCAAAAGTGTGTGTGCATATCTAATGTGAGAAATCTTTATCCATCCATATCTCTAGTTAACCTTTTCACAGAATATGACTTTTAGGCTATTTTTATTATTCTACGTAAGATACTCAAGCACTAGACAAATACTGTCTGTCTGGGAAAAGCTTAATTCATGTGGGAGTAATTGGATTTACACTATTGCTACTTGCTCTTCCTGATTAATAAAACTGATCCCTTTGTCTTAGACTTTTCCCCAAGGAATAGGACTCCTATATCAGAATCCCCTGGTCAATTTCTTAAAATGCAGATTCCTAGGGTTTACTATAAACCTACTGAATAAGACTCTTGAGGGAAGGACTCATGAATCTGCATTAAAACAAGCACTCCCAGGTGATTGTTTAATGCACTCATGTTTGAGAATCACTGTCATAGGAACAGTGCTGAAATTCCCAGAGAATTACTCATTTTCTTCCTGCTGTCCTCACTCTTATTCTCCTCTAAAGATTTAAATGCTGTGATTTTAAAAAGAAGATAAAAAGGTACCTGAAGCTGATAACTTATGTATCTCTTTTAAGAGACCCAGAAAAGTAGATTGCAAGCTCAGTTAACCTCACTGACTTAGTTTTCACATGGGTAGAATGGGGGAGAATAATTTCTAGCTTTGCTCTAGCAACTGAATAGTTATAGTGCCCAAGGAGAACCTGTATAAAGTATTTGTAGATTATGAAGTGATATGTAATCTTAAGCAATTATTAAGGTTCACTTGGGAAAAATCACAAAGAACCCATTTTCTTATATGCAATCTGTTCGAACTGCCAGTATAATTAATATAATAGTTTTAAAGCAGTAATTATTCAGATGTTCTCCATTCCATGAATATTAAAAATATTATTATTCAATTTCATGCTGCTGCCTGTCCATGCCCAAAGGTGAAGGGAAAGAGCTCAGAAAGAAGACATGATTTACAAGGATTATATTTCTCGGTTCTTGTTATTTCCCTCGACATGGAAAAGAGGACATTCTAATAAGGATTGGATGTAGTAGGCAAGATGGCCTTACAGACATGAACCTGTAAAAGTTACTAGCTAAGACCATGTTATAAATTCAGGACAATTCTACGCAAGGAAGAAATACTCCAGGCTTCTGAGGCAGTTTACAGCTCCTAGGCACCTCTGCCCTGGAGACCACTCAGTTTCCAGCTGCCTCACAACAGCAGGATAGAATTGTTGGGCCTTTGTTTTATCCAGTTTCATGGGTAATTCCTAATCCAGCAGGAAAAACACCTATAGTAGTGTTTAGGAGGCTTTATACTTTATAAAAGAGCTTTCAGTCCAATGAAAGAAATTATTTGAATGGAGCTCAGCTCATTCCAGAAACAAAGAACTGCCTGATTTCTTGAAGATAAACATCTTTGAAGAACAGAGACTATGACTAAGATGTAAGAACAAAATCTGAGAATCTGAGAATCCTAGTGGATAGCTTTATTCAGGAGGTTCAAATCCAGCCCTCTCTGGGCATCTGCAGCCTCATGTGTAGCACTAGAAAGCAGCAAACATGAAACCTCTGTAGCATTCTGTGTATCAGCACTCAGAGAGGACATTTATGGGCTACAGATCCCCTGATTTGCACTGTGAGGACTTTTCTGGGGTAAGTGTGAATTAGAGAGCAATACAAACACTCCCGGGCAAGGTCCAGGACTGACTGGCTCAGCTGTTTATTACACATAGATCTCAGTGGCAGTTCCTTCCTGAGAATTACACACCCTTTTTCCCTAAAGGCTGGAGCTACTTTGAAGTTATTGGACAAACAGTATTTTTAAACAGTGGTTTTTAACCTTTTTGAGGTCCCAGATCCCTTTGAGAATCTTATGGAAATTATAAACCGTCTTGCCAGAAAAATTCACAAATCCACAAATTTGAATCATTTAGGGGGCTCATAGAATTTCTGAAGCTCCAGCATGGATCCAAAGTTAAGAGTCCCTACATTATAGATCTTTATTGTTAGTTTGAAAAACAACTTTATCGTAGTTTTCTTTAGTTAACCTTAACTTAAAGTTGTCATTAACTCCAAGTCTCCCAATAGCTTAAATGTTTTAAAGGGAAGATGTGATTTAGTCACTTTTGCTTGTTTGGAGAAGACACATATTCTTGGTTTAAGTTTCCTGGCTTGAATTGAGAAAGTTTTATCCTGTCTGTTGAAGTTATTCTTAACTTCTAACTTTAGAAGAGGCAAACAATTATGAACCAAGATCAGCTAATTCAAAGAGTGATCCCTTATTCGCCCATCTTAAAGTTTATGTATTCTTTCCCTTGAGCCAAGTGAGTTGGAATTGTCAGTTTTCCTTTTTTTATTGTCACAGTTACCAGGTTTAATTCACACAAACAGCCAAGGAGTTCAAAGGGAAACAAAAATAGTAACAGTTCAACCTTGTTAATGAATGAAGAAATTAAAATTAAAACATATTACTTATAAGCAGTATCTTTATAAGATATATAAAATTGCTTGCTTAATGCACAGGAAAAAATGGGGAGAAATACATGCAAATCATAAAAATTAAAATTCACATACTGATAATGGTGCAATAAAATGATACAAACTTCTAGGAGAGCAATCAGAAAATAGGCATTAAAAGTATCATGTTCTTTTACCAAGTTTTTTTTTCTTCTGTGATGTTAGCATAAAGTAATTGAAAAGAAAACAAAATCAAATGATATTTGTAACAAAGGTGATTTTTTTAGTGACACTATTTGTAATAGCAAAATACTGGGAACAGTCCCATCTGACAACAATTGCAGAATGGTTGGGTAAATCATAGAATATTTCCTCAGAAGAATTTTATGTAGGTATTAAGAATGAAAAATAGAAAGAAAATGTATTTATACATATATGCATATGCAAAGGTGTTTATAAAATAAGTGAAAATATAACTGAGTTGTATGTGCAGTTGATTACAAATGTAAAAACTATGAAAGTATGTGAATGAAGATTGAGATGCAAATAGCTATAGAGTTAGGGAGATGAAATTTTTGTGCATTAGTCTCTAGTCTGGTTACATTGAGCCAGACTTTTTGGGCAGCTTTTTTTTTTCTATGACAGTGTAGATTTTTTCTTCTTCCCTAGTCAATACAGACACAGAAACTGCCGTTGTCAATGTTACATATGCAACAAGAGAAGAAGCAAAAATGTAAGTGGATTTGGGTTTTTCCCTTTTAAATTTATTTTGGTTTCATCTTTGAATTTCATTGAATTCTGGATTTACAAACCAGACCTTTGATCTTTGACATGTCACTGAATTCCCAGGGCTTTCGTGCCACCTTTGACATATAAGTAGAGCCCCAGTACTTTGATACCAGGATGTTTGTTTGTTGATTGTACAGCAACTTTACCTTGAGAAAGGTAGTTGAGCCCCAGCCTCAAAACAGAGGAGGGAGCTGTATCTTGCCATGGTCAGGATTAGAGGGTACCAGCTCTGTGATAATGTGTCCCCTAGACTTTGCCAGCCATTTGAGGCCACTTTTACCTATAGTGAGGGAAAAAGCAGAAGCTCATTTCTCTCCACATTTGTTTAATAGATACCAAATTGTCTGTGAGTGGTTAATCAAAGAGCACCTACCTGACTCAAGTTCGTTTCCCTCTTTCCCCTGTTCCTTTCCCAGACCCAAGACTCCAATACTCCAGGGATAGTTATTTTTGAACCTGGCTATGGAGTTGGGATTGAGGGTTTGGGGTTTGTTTGTTTGTTTTTAAGTTCCTTTTTTGTAGGACCTTGAAGTGCCTGCCAGGTCATTGTAACTAAAATTATGGTCATGTGTGGTCATGCTTTATGGATATGGCATAACTTTGGTTATATGTCCCAGGATTACATTTTTATTTCCTTTTCAAGGTTTCAACACACATGAAGACCCATTTAAACTTAATTTTACATTTAAAAGGCAATATTTCATTTGCTGTTAACTTTTTGCACCCGTATGTGGGCAGGAGATATACCAACAACACACCTTTTCCAGTCCTTGTCCAGCCTCCCCCTGGGTGAGACCTCTGTATATATCTCTGTTGCCTTAGTGAACTCAAGAGCAGCTACTTTGTAAAAAATTCACAAATCCTAAATATCCCCTGATAGAATTAGATTAATATTGCTCTAAAAACCATGTGAAAAAATAACCCACTTCACATATAATTTTTAAAATGCAATAGTGGGATATCATTTACCCCCCCCCCGTCAAATTGATAGATTTTTATAATGATTTTTAAATAATAATAGCCTGTGCTTTTGCGATAGATTTTTATAATGATTTTTAAATAATAATAGCCTGTGCTTTTGCAGATTCAAAGAAGGAAATGCTTTGTTAAAATGCTATGGGACAGGGGGAGCAGATGTGGCTCGGGAGTTGGGCATCTGCCTCCCACGTGGGAGGTCCCGGGTTTGGTTCCTGGTGCCTCCTAAAGAAGACAAACAAACAACAAGCAGACATTGAGAAAAAACAATGAGCAGACAATGAACAAAACCAATGAGCAGGGAGTGGATGTGGCTCAAGTAGTTGGGTGCGCGCCTCCCATATGGGAGGTCCCAGGTTCAGTTCCCGCTGCTTCCTAAAGAAGAAACATACAAACAATGAGCAAAAACAATGAGCAAACAGATTAAGGGAGCCATCTCAGGGGGTGGGGGTGAGGTGGGAAAATGCTGTGGGACAGCAGAGCAGGTATAGCTCTGTGGTTGAGTGCCTGCTCCAAATGTATGAGGTCCCAGGTTCGATGTGTGGTACCTCCTTAAAAAAATGCTATGGGTCAGAAAATGGTGAAACCTTTCCAGAGGGCCACTGGGCACAATACTTAACAATAATGTTAGAATTCTGCATGCTCCTGGCCCAGTAACTCCATTGGGAATTCATCTCATATGCAAAGTTGTAATTGCAAAGATGCACATGGCAACACCATATGTAATGGTAAAAGATCAGATATAACATAGATATCTAACAATAGAGAATGATTTGCAAAAATTATAATAAACCAATAGAATTTTAAATAGCCATTAAAATTACATTGTAGGATATTTAATGACATGAAAAAATGTTTTTAGAGTATTAACTTTTTTAACAGGTTAGAAAATTGTATATTAATCCATTTTTATAAATAATATATTTATGTTTAAGAAGAACAGGAAAGATACAGGATGGATTAAGATGATTTCTTATTTATGCTTATCTGGTTCTGAATTTTCAATAATAAATAGGTATTACAAGAAAAATGAGTCATGCTTTTATATCAACATTTACAAAGAGTTAATGATGGGGGAAGAGTACAGTCTTGAGTGGTGGAAAAAACAGAACACGAAATTGTATATCAAGTCTGACCGTACCTATACATTGTGATTACTTGTTTATTCGTTACTTCAAGCTCTAGAGGAGAGAAATGGTGTCTGCTTGCTCACCGCTATACCCTCAGTGTCTGGCCTCTGTACCCACCACATAGGCACCTAGTAAACAAGAGTGAATGAACCAGTTGATGGGGAGGGTCTTCTGTAATGTTGCTCTCTAACAAAGCTCTCCTGCCCTACTGCATTTCAGAGCCATCGAGAAGCTTAGCGGACATCAGTTTGAGAACTACTCCTTCAAGATTTCCTACATCCCAGATGAAGAGGTGAGCTCCCCTCCACCCCCTCAGCGAGCCCAGCGTGGGGACCACTCTTCCCGGGAGCAAGGCCATGCCCCTGGGGGCTCTTCTCAGGCCAGACAGATTGATTTCCCGCTGCGGATGCTGGTCCCCACCCAGTTTGTTGGTGCCATCATCGGAAAGGAGGGCTTAACCATAAAGAACATCACTAAACAGACCCAGTCCCGGTACGTGCCTCCGGGGCTTCCTTTGCTTCCTTTCCAGGGGTCCCCTGCGTGCTGGTGGGTCTCAGCCAACCTCAGGCCACTATTGCTTGTGTCAGCAGTGGGGGGCTGTGCCATATTGGACAGTGGCTTCTTTAAACAGGACTACTAACAGACTAACATGAATTTGGGAGCTTTGTTGAGCTTTCATGCTAACGGCTTAAAGGTCATACCCTAAAACTAAAGTTCCATAAAGAGAATACTAATCATCTCAGAGCCAAGAATTGTTCTCATGAGTTGACTGGTGCTTGTAGATGCATTACAAGCTATTTCTAAAACTGCAGAGGTGTGGAGTTGAACTTCATGGGATCCTAGAACCCACTTACCTTAGTTCTTACCTCCTCTCCTAAATCACAGCCCTGGGTGGTATTCATTCTTTGAGACCACCAGGGTCATCTCACAAATAGCTACATAAAGGATGTGGGTGAGTCACTGCTATGTTGAACAGGAAATAAAGTACACTGGCCTTATGTTTAGTATTCTGTCTCTTTAAGGAGAATAAGCTGGTGGTAGGAGTTGTAGTGGATAAAATGACTTGTGGACCTGTTGATTTTTGTGTGTTCATAAGACTACAGCATGATGTAATGAAGAAAATATAGGGCTTGAAAACAAAGGCCCAAGTTCAAATTTTACTGCTTAATGGCTATATGAGATTGGAAAAAATTTTAACTTCTCTGAGCATCAGTTGCTTCTTCTGTAAAAAGGGGCTTACTCTTTGTTTTGCCAGGGTTACTGTGATGATTAATACAGTTGGACAGATTAGATGAAATAGTATGAAAAGCACTAATTTACTGAGAAATATTAGTTATTCACATGAGCTAGTGCATTTTATTCAGGTCATTCAGTATCTTGTAACCTGAAAGAGAAAATGCTACTTTCTTCAAAGTGCCCATGTTACCCCCCAAATAATAGACACTTCTGTGAGTGAGTCTCACATCCCAGAGTTCATAATCCTAGGAATGAGATGATGAGAGAATGTGGTAACAAAGAGTGGAGAAGGGAAGTACTGTCAGGTTTCCTTTCTTTCCTTCCAAGTTTGCTTCACTGTGAAAGTGATTTTTGGTTTGTTTGTTTATATATGACTTTGTTCCAAAAATTGTATGTGACTTAAGAAATACAAGTTTAAATAGAAGTGAAATTAGTCAAAGTGTTTGCCCATTTTTTGGAAGTAGGCCAAAGACTTGGCTCTGGACTTTCTAGCAAGCAAAATTTAAAAAAAAGGGGGGGGGGGTACGTAGGGGTGAGTGGGTACAACCAATTACATGATTTTGAAAGTTAACAAATACAAATAGGGCCACAACTGCCCAAAGAATTATGATAAAGTCATCAAGCTTTTGAGCCATTAGTTTTAAGAACCTGGAAGAAGGCAGGCTGCTAGTAGAATAGAAACCAAAAACTGGGAGGCAGAGAGTAGGCATGCTCTGTTTTCTATCCACAACCAAATATATAAAGCTTACTTGAATTTGGTGTTTGGATTTGGATTAACATATGGCTTTTAAAAGCTGCACTCAATTCAGCGACCAGCACCGTGCCCAAATGCAGCGTTATCCTTCTCACTTTGCCCTTCACTTCTACGATCATTTGAAAGACTACACAAAATACTTCATTTACCAAACTGGCTTCATGACCAAGTTGGCTTGGTGCCTTCACCCCACAGTACTCCTATAAGAACCGTTCTCTTCTAAATGGAGCTGCACAGAATTAAAGTTTTGCACAATCCCTCTGCACTGCTTGCTGCATTCTTGGAGAATGGTCTTTGTTGTGAACGTGTTGATGACACTCCCTTGTGTGTCTGTGCCCTTGCTGTAAATTGGCCAGTGTGGTGCTTTCTTGGGATGAGGGTCCTGTCCCAGGTGACTTACTTATGGCTCCTGATTCTTTTCCTACAGAGTAGACATCCACAGAAAGGAGAACTCTGGGGCTGCAGAGAAGCCAGTCACCATCCATGCCACCCCAGAGGGGACCTCTGAAGCATGCCGCATGATTCTTGAAATCATGCAGAAAGAGGCTGACGAGACCAAATTGTAAGTTTTCACACAATGCTAAGATTGTGCAACAGAGAATAAGAGCATATTCCCATTTTTAACCCAGGAAAAAATTTAAAGGCCATAAATCTATTACTCAGTAAAAGGGGACAGGGGAGGGATTATGTTTAAGGAGTTTGTTCACAAGGAGACTCCAATGGAAAACTGACCTTTTACATTTATAACACAGCTTTTTTGACTTGGGTGAAAGTGTAGAAAGTATTGGTGATCCTAATGCTTCCATCACCCATTGGTAGGAATGTATAGTTCAGTGCTGTCCTACAGAACTTCCTGTGATGACGGAAAGGTCTAAAACTGCTGTTCTGTATGGACGCCACCAGCCGCATGTTGTTCTTAAGCACTTGAAATGTACCTAGTGAAATTGAGGAACTGAATTATTTTATTTTAATTAATTAAAATAAAAATAGCCAGATGTGGCTAATGGAACTGTATTGCACAGTACACATATAGAATGCACATTATCAAAACCATGGTTTACCATTTCAGAAAAGGTTTTTACCGCTATGCTTCTAAACCATTTGCATTCTTTTAAAATTGGGTTACATTTCCTTAAATAGTAGAAACTGATTGCCAAGTGATTACTTGACCCTTCTTCCTCTTTTCTTCTATCTTTCTCCCCCTCCCTTTCTTTTTCTTTTTTTTTTTTTTTTTTTTTTTTCTTTTTTTGCCTCCCTTTCTTTTATGAAATACTTCTTAGGATTCCACAGTGTAATGAGTGCTGTACCAATTTGAATGGTAAATATAGTTCTTACTAAACCAATTGACTTTGTGTATAATAAGCAAATTATGATAATGGAATAGATAATACAATAAAAGGCTCTTTTGTCAGTTTGGCAAAAAATCTGTTCATGGGTAGTGGTGGCAGTTTCATGGAGAAGCACTGAAGGATGAATTGAATATAAAATTTTTTTTTTTTTTTTTTTAAAGATTTTATTTATTTATTCATTCATCCCCCCCCCTTGCTGCTTGTGCTCGCTGGGTCAGCTAACCACGCCACGGGGGTGGGCTTGCCTTCACCAGGAGGCTCCAGGAACCGAACCCGGGGCCTCCCATATGGTAAACGGGAGCCCTACTGATTGAGCCACAGCCGCTTCCCTGAATATAAAATTAATTTGGTGGATAATGTCAAATAAGAGTGTACCAAACCCCAGAAGAACAAAGTCCTTAAAAACATTGCAAATCTATTCTCAAGTGTCATAAGGGACTCTAAACTTTTGTTTTTGAATTTATTCTATTTGGGCTTTTGAAATCCCTCAAATGCCATGGCTTGATCTGAAGAAGCTCCTCTCTTATCCAAGTTATAGAGAACTTTATAAATAACACCATCCTTGGTCCTTCTGCTTAGATGCAAACAGCTTCCAATATTATAAATAATCAAAAAGACAGATTCATAACTTTTTTCCTAAATTTTCATGTAGACCCAAGATAGAGCTTAAATATCTTTGAAATAAATTTTCCTTGGGTGCCTGCACTGTGTAAGCTCTGTGCTGGGGCTGAGCTTATAACCACAAACAAGACCTCTTCCCTGCTTTCATGGAGCTTACAGTCCACTGGGAGAGACATTCATTGAACAAGTAATTATGCCAATAAGTAATTAAGAACTGCTACAAGAAGTGCTCTTGTGGGAAAATGCAGTATCTAGTGACTGCATGTAACTGAGGGCCCCAATCAAGATTTTAGGGGGACAGACGGGGCTTTGGGGGCTTCAGAGCAGCCATCTCTGTGTAAGTGACATATAAGCTGAGACCTGAGGGTGTGGAGGGAGAAGAGGGATCTGGGAAGCCTAAACTTTCTTATAATTCATTTACCAAATATTTACTGAGCACCTACTACATACCAGGCACTGTTGGATGTACTAGGAATTCAACAGTAAACAAAACAGATATAAATTCTTGCCTTTTTGGTAATTACATACTAGTGGAATATCTTCAAACATCATTTTTATTTTGAGGCAGCAGTAATGCATCCATTATATGCTTTTGGTCTCAAGAAAACACAAGTGACTTAAGCAATAAGAAGTTGACACATGGACTCAAAGACCTGTCATTCTGTTTAACCATCCTCAGGATGTCTGCTACTCCCCTGATGATAACAGGATGGCTATAGCAATTTCAGACATTGTGTCTGAAAATACTCAGAAATTGAGAAAGAGGGCATCTCTCCCATGTGCTTTTTTTTTTAAAAAAAGAATGAAAACCTTCCTGAAGTCACCCAATAGACTTTTTTTCATATCTTCTTAGTCAGATCTGCCTCATAGGCCCAATTCCAAGCAGTCACTGGCAAGACAGTAGAATTACCATGATTTTGGTTATATTACTCAAAATTCACACACTGGGGCTGGTGAGGGACCCTGGCTTTTCTAAAGCCCTTGGCCAGTTGGCTTCCATTAGCAAGAAAGAAGGCAAGGTAATGGCTCTGGAGCAGCAACCACCCTGTCCGCCTTAAATGTTAAATTGTTGTCTCTTTTAGAGCCGAAGAGATTCCTCTGAAAATCTTGGCCCACAATGGCTTGGTTGGAAGACTGATTGGAAAAGAAGGCAGAAACTTGAAGAAAATAGAACATGAGACGGGGACCAAGATAACAATTTCATCGTAAGCCACCCATTCAAATTAACTGTGCCCCCAGTAATGGAGAATTTCAGCATCTCATTATGATCAACTCGTTACTGTGTTTTTCCTTAATGTGGGGATATAATTATAAGTGGTGTAATAATTTCCAACACCATCAAGAACAAATGCATAAGTACTTCCATTTTCACTACGGGTATGATCTAAGTAGCTAGAACATAAGATGGCAGACACTACACCACGGTGTGTTTGAGGGAATCCAGACTTCTCTCCACCTCCTCCACCAAGACTCGTCTGTGATCATACTGGCATTTTATTTTTCCTTTTGGAAAGGGCAATTTCTTTCTTTTTCCCGTTGGACAGTTTGCAGGATTTGAGCATCTACAACCCTGAAAGAACCATTACTGTGAAAGGCACAGTGGAGGCCTGCGCCAGTGCCGAGGTGGAGATCATGAAGAAGCTGCGTGAGGCTTTTGGAAACGATATGCTGGCCGTTAATGTAAGTGCCTGGTGTTTTCTTCTCCAGTGGCTGTCACACTCATTTTCAGGAAGAATCCAGGCATCTCTCAGAATAATTGTCGCTCAGTTAATGAGGAAGCACCTTAGAATAGGTGTGCTGAATTCTGCCTGACTTCTTGGGATAAAGGCATTAACACAGTCGGGAAACCAACTAGTAAGTTATAATAAACACACTGGACAAAATATTATGAACCATTAAAAATAACTGTGAAATGAAGAAATGCTTATAATAGAATGTTAATTAAGAAAAGCAAAATATAAAAGTATTTGTAACTAGGGTTACAATTATGTAAAATAATATGCCTCAAAATGGTTAGGTACAAAAGTAAAAATAGCTAGTGTGTTAGGAAAGCAGGATTTTTTTTCACTTTCCAAACTTCCTATAATATTGTGGTTATTATTCTACAATATTGCCCTGTTACTTTTTAAATTTTAAAAATACATATTTTTTAGTTAACTTATAATTTTCATCTGTTGCTTGCTGATATGCTCTTTTAGATTGTCCAGTAGATTTTGTCAGCCACTTGATCTTTGCCAGCTCTTCTAGCAAATGGATGTGGATTGACTGTCTAGTCCCCACTTTATAATAGAGAGACACAATTCTGGTATTTGAAAATCTTTTTTAAAAATTTGTTCATCAGCAGGAGGGGGAAGCTTTTTCATTTTTTATTATAATAATTTTCTAATATATACAAAAGTAGAGGGGAGGAGATGTAGCTCAAGTGGTTGAGTGCCTGCTTCCCATATACAAGGTCCCAGGTTTGATCCCCAGTACCTCCTAAAAACAAAACAAACTAACAAAAAAAAAACTCTCTTTGGGGAGAGGAAGTAGCTCAGTGGTGAACGCCTGCTTCCCATGTACAAGGTTCTGAGTTCAATCCCTGGTACCTCCTAAAAAATAATAAAAAGTGGAAAGGATAGTATAGTAAGCCCTCATATACTCATGATCCATTTGCAACAGTTATCAATTCATGGCCTTTCCTCTTTCATCTGAACCCTTCCCCACTTCCCCACCTGCCTTGGATGACTTTGGAGCAAACCCCAGATCTTATAACATTTCATAGAGGAATACATTTTGAGAAAGAGCTATGTAGGTTAAACCCAGTTCCTTCACTGCAGCTCTTTTCACAATACCCTCTTCCTCATGTCTATCCCCCACATCTCACCCCAACCCCCGCCTTAGCAGCCCACACTGTATGGAGAGAGGTAGAGGAGGAGACTGCAGTGTCACCCTCTCCTCCCCATCTGTGGAAATATCATCAATGACCTTATTTTCTTTTTGGCTCTTGACATCTTACGATAAATATCTCTTTCTGTAAACACCAGGAAAAGCTACAAAGAGTATGGGTACCACACACATTTTCACTTGAGCATATCACTTAGCTTTGTTCATGTCTCTCCCAAAGGTCGTGCATTTATAGATGAATAACAGAATTACTAGATATCATATATCAGATGGGGTAAAGATAAAAGAGCGTGGCCCTACTGTTCCAGTGTTCTAAAGGAATGCAAGCTATTGACTGGTTGAGTCACAGATAAGGAAATGGAAGATATTAGAAAACTGCTTAGGGTTCAGGGAGACAACGGTGAGGACAGGGTGGGCAAGTCGCAAGAGTGTGGTTAACACTCACCCCAGCCTGTGTGAGTATCCCCATGTTTGAATGTGAAATAAGCAAGCAAGTGAGATGATCATGAAGCTGGCAACTGAATGGTGGAAGAGCCAAAGTGGTAAACCATCCACAAAGTGGATAATGGGATTTACATATGTGATATCCTAGTGAAGGGTCTGATCCTTCCCTGGATAGAGTTAGAAAAAACTATTAATCTGATTTGTTTTAAACATCTTCATTCAACAAATATTTATTGAGTACTTACTATGTACCAGGCACTGAGAACACAACACTAAGAAAGACACAGTCTGTGTCCACAGGGAAGAGACAACTAAACAGGCAGTTCACACACTGCATAAGGATGTTAGGAGAGCACCGAGAGGGCACTTGAGGGTGAGAGAGGAGGCTTTCAGGATGCTATGACACCTAAGTAAAACCCACAGAGTGAGTAGGACTTAGCCAGGGGGGGAGAGAGAGAAGCACATTCCTTGCAGGGGAGACAATGTGTGCAGGGGCCCAGAGGTGAGAGAAAGCAATGGATTTAGGAGGAACAGGAGTGAGCAATGAGTAGATGAAGGGTTAGCAGGAGAGAGGCTGGTGAGGTGGCCTGGATGCTCCAGGAGGAGCCTCGTTTGCCACGTTAACACATGTAGACTCTCCCAGGGGTCACAGAGAAGCCTTGCTGGAATGCCACAGGTTAAGGTTTGAGAGCCCACCCTGGCAGCAGGGTGGGTAAGAGGTCCATGGAGCCAGGGCAGAGCTTATTAGGAGATGCTGGTGCCATCCAGACAAGAGATGGAGGTTGACCCAGGCAAACTGAGCCTCTCTGGTCTCCTCCCCTCATCTTTTTTCTCCATTTCTGTTCCCAGCAACAAGCCAGTCTGATCCCCGGGTTGAACCTCAGCGCACTCGGCATCTTTTCAACAGGACTGTCTGTGCTGCCTCCACCAGCAGGGCCCCGCGGAGCTCCCCCCGCTCCCCCCTACCATCCCTTCGCTGTAAGTAGCTCAGCATTCAGAGGTCTGCTCACCTCTGGGCACTTGCAGGCAGCAGCACTGCTCTGCTGTGTTGAATCAGGGCTAAGGCTTTCATTTGGAAGCCATACTCCTGAGTGATTGTAGGATGGAGCCAGCATTCCTTAGGATTTCTTCCTAATGGGCAGATTAGTATCATTAAACCATCCTCTGAAATATGAGTTCTCAGACATAGTTAGATGCCATATCTAGAAAAGAAGAAAGCTACTCACAAATTCAATAACAACAAACCAATTTATTCTTGGAAAAAAAAAAAAAGAATTTGTTAGCTCACATAAGAACCTGTGCCTTCATGAGTCTTGGTCATTTATTAAAATATTAGGGAACCTGGATGGTTCTTGGGATATATATACTTCTCACATATGCCTATAATTCAAATACATTATATTTTATTAATAGGCAGTTTTAAAAGAAATACTACATGGCATTTATGTCTGAATATATTCACAATGCCTGGCATTCAGTAGGTCCTCAGTAAGTATTTATTGTCTGAATCATAATTAATAGCAAAAGAGTAAGTGATTTTTATGATTTTTCACAAGCATTATTCAGGATCACAACTGTACCAGATTGGGAGCCAGGATACATGACAGCTTTTTTTCATTCCTAATTCTTCTCTCTATGTATTGCTTATTTCTTTAGCAAACTTGCTTTCCCCCATGTTTATCCTGTTTAAATGGGAAGAATGAGTTGTGTGAAGAGTACCTTAGCCACTCCTTTCTTTTGAGAGAAGTGTCTGGTGTGGGCATTGCATTGTGTGAATTTCCAGTAGCTGTCCCGGTTGTCTGTGGAGAGATGGAGTGGACCCACTGTGCCTTCAAAATACAGATAGCAACTGGCATCCACATCTTTAGTCTCAAGAAAATACACAGTCGCCAATCTTGTTTAGATACAGCTCTTACAAGTCATTTCTAAATCTCTCCATACCATTTCTCTAGCGTGATATCCATTCTGCCTTAAACTATGGGTTAGGGCCCAACATTGAGCCTGTGTCTGTGTGGTAGGGGGAGCCGGAGAGGTGGGAGGAGGGGTCGTGGCAGCTGTTACAGTCACGTGGCTTCTCCAAGGAGCAGGAACAGCTTTGAGACATGCTCATCACCGAACCTTTACTCTCAGACGTGAGAATGACCCAGCACAGTACAAGTAAATGGCATTGAGACACATCTCATTTCTTGGAAGAGAAGCTATACATGCTGCCCCAAGGAAGATAACCTCAAGAGCCAGGCAACCCTCTCAACCTAGGTAACATTAAGTGTGGGGGAAGATGGGGGGCATAATAAAATAAACTACTTCTAAAATGGGTCATCTAAGATAGGGGTCAGCAAACTGCAGCCCAAGGGCCAAATCTAGCTCACCACCTGGTTTTGTAAAATTTTATGGGAACACAGCCACATCCATTTATTTACATACTGTCTATTTCTGCTTCCCGGCTACAGTGGTAGAGTTGAGTCGGTACAATCAAGATCATATAACCCGCAAAGCCTAAAATATTTACAACTTGACCCTTTACAGAAAAGAAGTTTTCAGGTGATAGCCGAATATTTTCTAAACTTGAAAATAGGATTTGTCCATTTGGAAAACATTCTTTACATCAGAAGTTTACTAAAATAGTAGAATAGCTATATTACTAAAATACATAGTTCCTGTTCTTTATAAAATAGGTTTTAATTTAAACCAGAGCACACAGTTGCCCTGACTCTGAGACAAGACGGCTCCTTCAGGCGTCTCCTTCTTGGGGCTGCAGATGTCACCCCTCCTGTGCAGGACCTCGGACAGATCCCCAAAGCCCCACCTCGTCATCTGCACTGCAGGCTGTGGGCTTCCCTGGGGGGGGGCCAGTTCTAAAAAGGCTGGGGGATGGGTATTTTAAATACATAAACAAATACTATTTTTTCCTGTCACATAGGCAATCAAATTTCAAGGAACTAGGATATTTTTTTATTGCTTTTATACATCACAAATCCCTGGTGCTTTTGTTCTTGGCATCCAAAGGTTAGGAAAAGTCTGTGGGTCACCTTCCTTATATTTGGCTACATACACGAGTTGGTCTCTAAGCTCTGAAATTTTTAATGTATATGTCTTTGAATGAAAACTTAAAATTTTTGTTATTTTTATGATTATAAAAGTAATATGTGCATAGTATTTAGGAAGCAAATAATACAGAAATGTAGAAAGAATTTTTTTCTTAATCTAGAGATAACCACAATTTCCATCTATATATCTTTATATATATATATATATATATATATATTTTTTTTTTTTTTTTTTAACAAAAATAGGCTCACAGTATAGATACCATTCAGTAACTTGTTTTTTTATCTTAACTATATGGGTTTTTTCCCATATGCATACATATAGCTCTACAATTTTTTAAAAATAGTTACATCAACTCTATCTATATGTCCCACCATTTTTAAACCAATTCTCTTAATAGACATTAAAATAGATTCCAATTTTTCATTTTAATAAACGACTTTACTATGGAAATCCTTGTAAATATACCTTGGCTCTCTTCTCCAATTTTTTCCTCAGAATAAATTCCTGGAAATAGTATTGCTTAATCAAAAACTGTATATTATTTTTAAAGTTGATACATAATAAATAATTTCACACATAAAGTTTGTACCATTTATCCTTCCCACCAAGAGTATGTGACAGAGGGGTATTTTTCTCCTGTTCTTGTAGTCTGATATTTTAAAAATACACATTTCGGTTCATTGGCTGCTTTTTATCTCTTTAATGTATTGTCTTTCTGTATCTTTTGCCCATCACTTTATTGAGAGGTGGTGTCACTTATGTTCTGGAGCCAGACTGCTGTGTTGGCATCTCTGCATTACCACGTGCTATTTTTAATAACTTGAGGGAAACAACGTAACCTCTTGATATCCCCATCTGTAAGATGGTGGTAATAGTAGTTCCTGCCTCATAGAGTTGTTCTGAGGGTTGTTAACGAAGTTAAAACCTGTACATAGTAACTGCTCTGTAAATCTTAGGTGCTATTCCTATCATTTTTTTTTTAATTTATTTATTTTTTATTGTGGGTAAAAATCAAAATTTTCACAATACATACCAATATTTGTAAAATGATATATAAATATATATGCATATATGTGCATTTGCTTACAAAAATGTTATTTATATATATATAAATATATTTTAAGAGGTGCTTAGATTACCCAAAATATTACACGAACCCACTGGGATTCCCATGTTGCCCACCTCCCACACCTCCCACCACATCCCACACAAACATCTCCTACAAGTGTGGCCCACCATCCTCAATGGACTTACACATCCTGGGGCCTTGCCAC
This sequence comes from Tolypeutes matacus, assembly GCA_026826555.1. Taxonomy (NCBI): domain Eukaryota; kingdom Metazoa; phylum Chordata; class Mammalia; order Cingulata; family Chlamyphoridae; genus Tolypeutes; species Tolypeutes matacus. Next base: position 43,566,225 of record JAKSZT010053887.1, read on the forward strand.
CAACCATTTTACTCCCATCTTTTTCTTCATGATTTGAATCAGATAATTATATATTAAGGCTCTTCACCACTTGTCATGTTTTAAATATTTTCCACCAATTTGCTGTTACTCTTTGCTTTATCTGTAGTATCTTTTGCCATAATAATTAAAGGTTACTGTAAACAAACTATTGTATGAAGATAAAATGTAAAAATTTCCCTCAGTCTTTCTTTTCTTCCATCCAAGTATTAACCAGGCCCGACCCTGCTTAGCTTCCGAGATCAGACGAGATCGGGCGCGTTCAGGGTGGTATGGCCGTAGACTCAGTCTTTCATTTCTTACCCAGATTTCATCCAACACCTACTCCCCAGGAGTATAGCACTGTTATGTTTACACTTTTTCCTAAATTTTTGTATGTATATACGCTCATACTTTTAAAATACAAAGCGAATTACACAGCGAATTACAACTCGAATTTTTTTTACTTATTATGGACATCTTTCCATAGCTAAGCCTAGTTCTTTTTAATGCCTGCAAAGTTTTCCATCATATGAAATTACCAAAATTTTTCTAATCAGTGCACTATTTGTGGGCATTTGGGTTATTTCTAGGTTTTCCCCATTGCAAACAATGCCAGAATGAATATCTTTACATATAAGTTTTTACATAATTATGTGAGTATACCTGAAAGTACATTCTCTACAACTGGAATTATGGCATCTCAAAGGGCATATGCACTTAAATTTTCACAGATTTCTCTCTAACAGAATTCATTCAGAAATGATAAGAATTAAGTTAGTCAAATGAGTGATGTTTTCCTTGATGATTTCTGGCCTTTGATGTCATGCTAAGGAAAAAGCCTTCTCCCATCCAAGAGTATAAAAATATCCTATGTTTTCTTGTGGTAATTTTTTAGTTGTTGGTTTTGGGGGGGGTAATTTATATTTACATCTGCAATTCATAGGGAATTGATCTACACTTACACTTTAAGATAGGGATCTAACATGTTTTTTTTTCCCCAAATGGATAACAAATTTTCCCAAAGTCATTTATTGAGTAATTTATCAATTCATCACTCAATTTGAAATGCCAGCTTTGTCATACGATAAATTCCCACTTAGTCATATTTCTGGACTGTTTTGTACTAATCATCTCTTTGTCTACACTGTAATTTTTGTAGTTTTTACTGTCTTTGACAGTTTTAACAGCAGGGTTATTTTATTCTCAAAGAATAAATTGGAAAATGGCCAACTTTTTCTTTGCTGTAATTAAGGAATATATAGAAATTCTCTGGCCTCAAAGGTTTGATAAAACCCACTGGTAAGACATCTGGGCCTAGAAACTTTTATTTGGAGAAAGATCGTTTATAACCTTTTCAATTTCTTGTAAGTTTTTTACTCCATTTTGTTGATTTATATTTTCCTTAAAAAGTATCCATTTCATCTGTCTTTTTATTTGTATTGGTATAAAGTTGTACAAAGCAGACTGTTGCTTTTTAAATCTTCAAACTTGTACTTCTCTCTCTCTTAATTTCTAATATCACGTAATAATATTTTCTCTCTTTTTTTCTTGATCAGATTTGCTAGGAATTTTTCTATTTTTAAAATTTCCAAGTAGTTAAGGGTCTCCTTCTTGTCATCTTACTATCATTTGCTATATTCTTTTGTACTCAGAGAATGTGATTGGAACATTTCTGATTTTTGTGGCCTTTCTCATGCATGATCAATTATTGCAAATAATTGCCATTTGAAAAGACACCTTTTCTGATAGGTTGAAAGCTGTTTACAGCTATAAAATCAAGCCCTAATTATTGGCTTGTATCCTTTATATAATTATTTTTATCTAAATGACTCATTAAATTTTGACAGCAGTTTACTGTTCTCTTATTTTGTGAATATAGTTCTGTCAAATTCCTTATTTCTAACAGATTTTTGTTTAATGTGTTTTAATCATATTATTCTAGAAATAGTATAGAATTTTAGTTTCAAATTATACAGCTTTTTTCTTAACAAATTCATCATCACATTATCCACAGTTATTTAGAATTAACTGAACTTATTGGGTTTTTTTTGCTCACTGCTGATTGTGTGTGTGTTCCATGCCCTCCCATTTTTGGGGTTATTTGGGTTTTTTTGGTCTAGCTGGAATATTTCCGATTTTTTTTTTTTTTTTTTTTTTTTTCAGAATTAGTGCATGAGTAGTATAATTTCTAAGCCCTTCTATATTTGAAAATGCCTCTTTTTGCCTCACATGTGAATGAATGTTTAGCTGGATGTCTAGAGTGCTTCAGTTAAGTACTGATTGTCTTTCATCTATCTCTTTCTTTTGTAGATCAATTTTTTCTTCTCTTGTAGCTTGTAAGATTTTGCCTTTATCCTTGGAATTCAGAAATAAAAATCTGAACCCTTTGATCTGAAGATTCAAGTTTTTCTTTGGCACAAAAAAATCTTTTCCTTTTATAATTTAATGTATTGCTTTTCTTCTGTCTGCTTCATTTTCTCCATCTGGAATTCCTATTATATGGTTAGTAGATCTTCTCACTCTATTCTTCAAGTTTCTCTAATTCCCTCCCTTTGTCATTTTGTTTTGCATTTCAAAAGAAAAGCATAGGCTAATCTTCTAATGCACTGATGGCTTTTCAGCAGTGCCCATTCTGCTATTTATACTTCCTCTGTTGATTTATGCTGATTCTCTCTATATGTCCATTGATCTTTAATTGTCCATTCATATATTTAAAGAAACACAACAGAGGGCATGTTAGAATCCTTAGGGGAGGGGAAGTGGCTGTGGCTCAATCAGTAGGGCTCCCGTTTACCATATGGGTGGGCACGGCGTGGTTAGCTGACCCAGAGAGTACAAGCAGCAAGGCGGGGATAAATGAATAAATAAATAAAATCTTTAAAAAAAAAAGAATCCCTAGGGGAGCTTTTTCATAACATATTCTCGAGGCCCCACCCTGAGCCAATTAATTTAGAATGATTCAGGTGATGGCAGTGTTGGGTGTAGTGGTTAAGATCTTGGGCTGCAAAGTTGCACACAGAAATCTGCATTCGAATCTTGGCTCTATCTCTTACTAGTATCCTGATTTCTAGCTCCCACCAGCTCCCGAGGTTGTCCTAGGGCAGCACACAGAGGTGGATATGCAACTGTCATGTGAGGAGTCACTTTAACAAGCTGGAGTAGAACATTGGAAAGCTCTGACCATGACACTGGCCCCCTGGCCAAGTCCTCTCCCCTCCCCAGGCCCATGTCCATGGTTCCCAGGGGAGCTCCTGCCCTCCTGGCAACCTGGGATCACTCTCCCATCACAAGAAAGCTCTTTAAACATTTGAACATAATTCCCATGCCTGACCCTCGCTCTTCCTGCCACTCTTTCCCACCCCTCATTCCTCCCATCCCTTGTTTTCTTCATGCTTCAGAGTATACCCAAATCATGCATCACATGTTCATACATGACAGCTTAAATCTGTGGACCCTGCAGTTTCATGCAGTGCAGTTCTCCCAAGAAAAGCAGACCCAGCTGCTTATATCTCCATTTCTAATTTTCACAAGTGTGCCTGATATATTCCACTCCTCTTCCCAGCATAGTCAAGCACAGAGGAAGAGAATACACCAGTTTCCCTCAAAGGGAGAATTTGAAATGAACCAGTAAGAATGACACTCCCCCCCTCACTGCCTCTCTGGTTTGGGAGTGAGTGGGGAACATACCTGGCAGGAGCACCTTCTCCTCCTCTCCCCCTCTCCACTGAGCATAATGCTTCTGAAACATGAAAAATAAAGCAGCTTCTCCCTCCTAAAACAGCTAGAGATTTCTCAAAGTTAGACAGTGAGGCTTCCCTGTGGCCTCCCCCTCCGTTGTGGCCTTGGAGCAGACGTCAGATGGCGGCATCCTGCTTTCCCATTAAAGAGCACATTTATTCAAGTCATCAGCAGATGACTTTTCCTGATCATTATAAGTAGGCATGTTTGAAAGCCCCTTTGATTTGAAACTGTAAGGCTCCGTGTAAGCTTGGGAGGATGGGAAACAGAAAGTGTTCTGATAAGACATGCATTTCATTATAAAAAAAGACTTATTTAACACTCGTTACTTGAGCCCACAGAGTGCCCTGTGATAGATGCTTCCATTCACGTGACTTCACTGAATACCACGTAGCCCCTTCGGGGGCATCCGGGCCCGAGCTGCAGCTCACAAGGCCTGCATCATCTCCCTGTCTGCCTCCCCACCTGTTGTCCTCTCTTATTTACCTTTATTTTCCAAAGAGTTATTTATTTACTTATCCCCACCCCCCACCCCCCCCCACCCCCGTCCCTGCCCCTGCCCCCGCCCCATTGTTTTGCGCTCACTGTCTGCTCTCTGTGTGTTCCTCTGTGTCTGTTTGTCTTCTCTTTAGGCAGCACTGGAAACTGATCCTGGGACCTTTCAGAGTAGGAAAGAGGTGCTCAATCTCTTGTGCCACCTCAGCTCCCTGGTCTGCTGTGTCTCTTACTCTCTTTCTTCTGTGTCTCTTTTTGTTGCACCATCTTGTTGGGCCAGCACTCCACGCAGGCCAGCTTGCCTTTCACCAGAGTCCCCAGAAATTGAACCCTGGACCTCCTATTTGGTAGATGCAAGCCCAATCGCTTGAGCCTCATCCACTTCCCTCTTATTTACTTTCTCCACTCTGGCCTCCTTTCTGTTTTTCAAACAGGCCAAGCCTTTTCTATCTCTGATCTTTATAGCCGTGTCTGAGAACCTGCTTAGGAAGTTCCCTCTCCAGTGCTTGGGGCTCTGTCTCCTCCGTGGGTCTCAGCTCAGGTGTCACAGCTTCCAGGACCCTTCCCAAACACTCCAACTAAAGTAGCCATCTCACCCCTCATCTCCACAGCTACCCTTCTTCATATGATCCTGTTGGTTTATTTTGCAGTTTTTCTCTGAAATTATCTTAGTGTCTGCCTCTCCAGTAGAATGTAAGTTCTGTGGTGGCAGGGACCTTTTCTGTCTCATTCACTGTGTCCCCAGTACCTGGAACAATACTTTGCACATAGTAGGTGCTTAGATATATGAGTGAATGAAAATTGAATATACCCTCACAACAATATTTGTAAGATGTAGATATTATTTTACTCCATGTTTGGATAAGGCTCAGAAAGATTAAATTATTCCAATTTACAGAACTTGTGATTCACTCTGGTCTTCTAACACCAAAAACCAACTTCTGTACACAAAGGCTAATGCCACAGCCAGACTCTTCTCCTACAACAGTTTTCCAGCTGTGACTCATGAATTAAAGGGGGAGTGGGAAATGTGTCCTTTTGATCCTTTTACAACTAATTCAAAACATCCGTCCCCTCCCCCAAGTGCTAGGTCTAAGTTTGATAGTGTTAATGTTGTGTCTATTTGAATCCAGAAAGGGAGTCACACAGTGGCTTGTTTATTTGTGGCCTCACATAATTTTTGTGAACAATTATTTCTGCACAATTCAAACAAATCATTTCTGCTATGAGGGCTGAAGGAGTGGCTCTCCAGGTGAGAGAGGGTGGCAGATACACCTTTTCTCCAGGTAGAGCTTTGAGCAGAAAAGCTGTAGGAATTCTCCCTGCACCCTCAACAGCCTAGGACAATCTCAAGGACAGGGAATTGCATGAAGAAGGGAAGTTGATGCTCTTCCCAGAGAGTCCTCAAGAAGGAGGTCGGGCCAGGTGAGCCAAACCTCACCTAGCTCCCTTCAAATCTGGAGGTTGCCCAGAGAACCTAATCTCACACCACCCTCTTATGGGCGAAAGGTGTCATTGCAGCCTCTTGCCAAGTCATGAAAGCAGTCTTGGTCTACAGCAATGATTCCTTGGGATAAGTAGAGCTCTCTCTGCTGCAGGTGCTGTGGAGATGTAAAGCCCCCTGGGAGCCTCCACTGTGTTCACTTCTCTGCCTTCTCCTCCAAGCCCAAAAGGGGAACAGTTTCATTTTGTTCCTAGTGAGTCAGAAGGTGAAGTTGTGGTCCGGAGCCCTGAGTCCAGCTGGAGATTGAAGAGAAAGATGTTTGTCTCCATGAGATGTGCTCAGGAACCCTCAAACAAAAGCCAGTTCCCTTCACTCCAAGCCCCAGCCATGTCTGGCCACTGTTGGAACCATCTTCCTGAGGACTTGTCTTGCAGGGCCTGCAGGGATTGGTTCCATGGTGGCCCGAGCCCTTTACACCTCCTTGCCTGTAATAAAGCACAGTTAACCAGACTGTGCCAGCTCTGGTCATTGTCCTGCCTGTAAGAATACATAAAGTCAGACATATTCCTGTCTCGCAGGACTATTGTGAGGATTAAAGGACTTTATGAGTAGATATAAAGTATCTACCAAGCTGCCTAATAGATAGTAAGTATTAAAAAAAAAAGCAGCTCTTTTTTTCATCTTTATTCTCCTAAGCAGCCACTTTTTTCCATCTGTATTCTCCTAGTAGCTCTTTGTTCTATCCACATCTGCTCTCCTGTCCCCTGCCTACATACACACACACATACACACACACACTCACACAAAAGATATTTATTCATTCATTTTCTTTCTTTCCATTCCTTTTATAATTCTCTGCCAGAAATGGCTGATCTAAATTCCCAGTAGCACATTTGCTCATTCGGATATTGTCCTAGCACTTTCTTCCCTTTAACCCACGGCTCTCAATTCTCCAGAAAACAGAACCCACCAGCCCTGCCCCTCTACAGTCTGAGCGCATGTGCGTGTGTACACACGTGTGTTTTCACACGTTCACTCCCATGCTCAGTTCCTCGGAAGCCTAAAGCATTGCTCAGCTTAGAAATGATAAACATTCAGCCCTGGGAGCAGCTGTGACCAGGTGACACCTTACCAAACATTCAGTTCTCCAAGGGAGAAGGTGGAGGAGAGAGCTGAGATGCAAAAGGATTTGTCTGTACACACCACAGTGGGGCCAGTGGGTGGTGCAGAGTGCCTTGCTGCATGTAGGAAATCCTGCCCCACCTGAGTGCAGTGACTCTCCATGACATACCCACTGACTGGTTGTCTGTTTCTCTCCTGCTGCAGACTCACTCCGGATACTTCTCCAGCCTGTACCCTCCTCACCAGTTCGGCCCGTTCCCACATCATCACTCTGTGAGTGCCCCCTCAGTTTAGCCCCATCCACCCCTTCCTCTCTCCTGGGGCCGGCACCTCACTGTCCTTGATGGACTGACCAGTGGGCCTTCACGGCATGTGTTCTGGGCCAAACTAGAAGTGATGCACGACAGCATGACGCAGCAAACTACCCAGGACTTGGGTGCACTTGAGATTCTTCAAAGGCTGGGACTGTTCAGGTTGAACAGTCCTGCTGATATTTGCAAATCTCCTAGGTGGCAGGAAACTGGTACAAACAAGTGATCAAGAAGTGAAATTAGGAGGTGTTGGGCTAAAAAATAGAGTCTACAAGGGCGATCTTTTAAAAATGTCTTGCAAATGGAGTCACGTCATTCCCATATTCCCATAGGCCCTGCCTGAGAGCCTTTCCCTCTCCTCAGAGGGTCCCATGGGGGATGGCTGGCCTGTGTCTTCCTGGGCAGGCACCATGCTAGTCTGCTCAGGACAGATTTAATTGCTGTCTTGTTTTGAATCTGGAGCCACCTTCATGAAAATGCCATCTTTGGCCACATGCTGGGCTTTCCATGCTCTCTAATAAAGTACCTCAGAGCCCTGTCCTTAAACCAGGTTTGCGTAATAACTTCATTCATTTTTTTAGATAAAGACACAGGAAAATACATGTCCTATTTACATGTGATACAAAGCCTGGAGGGATAACTAATGAGGTGGAGGACTGAGTCCAGATTCAGTAAGATCCTGACACACTCGATAATGGGGCTGTGCCCAGTGGTAAGAGTTCAACAAGGACAAGTCTGGAGGCTGCAGTTAGGTTCAAAACTAAAGGAGCTCAGTGGTTTGCATGTCGTACCCTGGGACCTACTAAAAAATAAAAACTAAAGTGGGCAAGTGTAGGATGGTGTAAAGTTGAGAGAAAATAAAGGGTCATATGAGAAAGACCTGGAATTTCTTGCTGTCTAGACATTTTAGATAAAATAACATGACAGCTGCTTGCATTCATGGAATCTTCATCAGAATTAGGAAAGGAATATCAAGGAAATGAGAGCTATAGTGGATTCCCTACTGGCCTGCAAGATACTGACTAGCAGAGGAAGGGTTGAGATCAGTTCTGGCAGCCCCTCCATAAAAAGAACATGTCAATCTGGAGTTTGATGGAGCTAGCCATGGCTGGAAGACATCTAGAAACTGTTATTGTGGGGAGGAATACAGAAGTGAGGGCTCAGAGAGGGTTGTCATGTGAAGGAGGAAGTCAACTTGTTTCTTTTTGTGCCTTAGCACAAAATAGACCAGAGATCTTAAGTTTCTAGGTGTTGAATTTCAGTCCAATGTAATAAAGAAGCTTTAAAATAACAAGATTATAGATGGGTCTATCTCCTGGAGCACCAAGCTTCCCATTACTAGGGAAGCCCATCTTCATAATACATATGACATGTTTCTTCACAAACAAAAAGTCCAAGATAGAAATACTAGGCTAAGGACAAAGATGTATTGTTTTTAATAATACCATGGAGGGTACCCCATCTTGAATCTACCAGAAAGGCAGTCTCTCAGAATCCATTGCATAGCACCTTACATCTCAGGCAGTGCTCATGGTGACGCTCTGAGGCAGATAATGGCAGCAGTATCATTATCTCAAGCTTACAAGAAGCTGAGGTCCAAAGAGATTCAAGTGAGCGGCTCAAGGAAGATGGAGAGTCTTCACCTAGAATTCCAGGGTCTTTGGTCTGTGTCTTTTCCTGCAGGGCTGATCCAGGGATAGAGTTTATAGGCAGTGGGCAGAAACATGAGATTGTTGACTTCTCTTCACTCCTGTTTTGCCTTGACTTATTTCTTGGCAATCCTAAGGGGGTCCTGTATTTCAGTTCCCCTGACACCTTCGCTCTCTCTAAGAATCATGAAATAAGGCCTGGTTTACATGTTAGATTCATTCTGAAAGACTGCGTCAGTTGAATTTTTGCAAAATCTATTATGTTGCAAAGGCACTGGGGCAGATTCATGATTTAATGAAATTTCTGTTAATGCTTTGTAAAGCAATCAACCTCTATTTGCCTCCTCTTTAACTGAGGATTTTAGTATGTATTCTTAAATTAGAACATACATGTGTATTCTATCTAAGCAATACTCAGTTTGAGGGGGATTGTTATCTACCAAGTTTTGGGCTTTAAAATCTGACCTATCTCAGAAGCTTATTAGGGAAGTGGATGTGGCTCAAGTGGTTGGGTATCTGTCTACCATATGGAAGGATCTAGGTTCGATCCCTGGGACCTCCTGGTAAAAAAAAAAAAAAAAAAAAAAAAATCACTAAGAAGCTTATTAAGCCTAGATATAGCTTAAAATTGACACTACCTATCCTAACAGAGAAATGAAAGCACAACTGATTCTGTAGTCCACAGAGAAGTTTCTCTCTCCACTCCATTCTCTGTGATTTAAAGATTGATCTCTCAGTGGGGGGTGTCACTCTGAACCCTTCTTTCCTAGGAAACTTCCCAGGGAATTTTAGTGGCATACTTGTTTGAGCCTGCCTGTTTTGGGGTTGGTTGGCTTCTGCCCTACATTCCCTGCTCTAAGAATTCAGAGTGAGCTCCAGTCCATCCATTCCCAGCCCCAGCCACCCTGAACTTCTCTATTTCAGTTTTTCCCTGGCCCAATGTTGTTTTAACCCTCCATATTCCGCCTAGAACCTTTGTCAGTTAGTACCCAGTCCTAGGAAATGGCTCTCGAATGAATGACTCTTTCTATGTATAGGCTGTTTATTTAATGCTGCTCTGATACCATTTTTGGTGCTAAGTTACAAATATGTGAATGGGTTTGTAGCCCCTACCTTTAAGAAGCTCCTAGTCTGATGGGAGACTAGCATGTGCTCAAATAACTGTAGTAGAATGTGGGAGCCCCGACAAATCATGTGCTACTTCCCTGGGAAGGTCAGGGAGGGCTTCATAGAGGAGGTGATATTTGAGCTAGGCAAGCAGACAAGACATGGGAAGGGGAGTCGGGGCCTTTATATATTAATTTGCTGACTTTACTATGGCCAACTTTTGTTCATTCTCTCACTCTTACTAAAAAACATGCAAACTCCCTCCTTCCCCTTATGTAAGCTTGAAAGTGAACTTCCTCTTTAGTGCCCCTTGAGTTTCGTAGAGAACAAGTAAAACCTAACCCTGTGAACAGATAGCTTTTTGGATCCAGCACATTCAGGGATGCATTTGTATTTTGGTGGCTGTGTCATTCTGCTTGTGTTGAGGTTCATCACACAGCATCACACCTGCAGAGCCTGTGCCCACAGAAGAATCCATGTACCATTTTGGCCATTTCCTCCGACAGTGGGGGCTGATCCACTATGTGGCTCATCGTAGGTGCTCAGTAACTGTTAAGTGCCTAAAGGAGAAGCCTCGATTGGAATGATGTCTTCTGTCTTGTCTTGCCCTTCCAGTATCCAGAGCAGGAGATTGTGAATCTCTTCATCCCAACCCAGGCTGTGGGCGCCATCATTGGGAAGAAGGGGGCACATATTAAACAGCTAGCTAGATTTGCCGGGGCCTCCATCAAGGTAAGACTGCTCTCAACAACGGCTCGTTGTTGAATCTTCCCTCACCACTTCCCTCCACTCTCGTCCCTTGGTCCTCCTATCAGCCCTAGGCGACTCTTACACCAGCCAAGGACAGAATCTCACAGGGTCGAGAAAACTTGCCTCCAGGAATATTCCCATCTGTGCTCATCTTTCTCTTCCTCCTTTTTTATTCTATGAACAACTGAAATAGCAAAAAAATACTAATAACCCAAAGAGGACTGGGTAGAATGATTCGTTATCATTGTCCTGTTCTTCTCAAAAAGATAAAGCAAAGAAAGAGTGAGGATTTCTCCCAACCTCAGGGAATGGAAGTAGGTGGAGCTATAATTTGTACTTAGCAATTATCTATGCTTGATTTGTGAATTCGTTTTAGTTTCAAAAACCCCTGAATTTTGAGAAAATAGTTTGAATGAAAAGCTCTTTGGAAAGGGATGATAATATCATAGATAAACAAAAGCTGATGCCATGACCTGAAAGATGCTCCAGGAAAGAGCAGACAGGCTCAGGAAGGAAGGCCCTTGGTCTATGGAAGTGGCTGTGAGTATAGGCATGGCTGCAGTTACATACTCACATCCTGCCTCATCGAGCACAATGTGAAGACTCGTCAGAGAGCTGAAAGGGAAGGATTATTCGACTCTGGTCCTGCTCCAAGCCCAGCTATCAGCTCTGACTCACGGGCAGAATGCTGAGCACATCCCAAGCCCCATGAAACACTTTCGGAAACAGAGTTTCCGTTGTTACATAAAATAATTTGCTACCATGGGACAACCCGGGATTCCGAACAAGAAGTCTCATGACTTGGAGAGAAAGAATGCTTATGCTTTTCCCCAAGAAGAACTGGAATTTCTCCCACAGCGAGTGTACTAGAGAAAACAAAACTAAACAAAACATTCTGAGTAGTACAGAATAAAGATTGCAGTGAGATCATAAAAGAATTGCATTTGGGTAAAGCATTTCCCGTTCCAAGCCTCATTTATCTCACCTATGGAGTGGAGAGGCTGGATGAGAACCCCTAGTGGGAGGGGGCAGTGGTGGCACACACGTGGCTGTTGTAAACCCATCGGGTGGGGTGCAGGTGAGACCCTGGCCCAGTTACTGATAAGCAGGTGCTGTCCCCACCCCCCGTGGTGGATAAAGTGTGGGTGACCACTGGGCTGGCCACACCCCAAGGCCTTTCTCAGCATTTGGTCCCATGGTCTGAGATGCCAGGCCGGATATAGAAGGACACAATTTCAACTAAAAGGTTCTGGAGGAATCATCTCATCAAATCTCCCCTTTTTTCAACTGAGAAAAGTGAGAGAGAGACATAGAGACACAGCCGAGGCACACAGCTAGTTTGTAAGTAGCAGGACTAGCCCTTAGATATAAATTCTGCTGACCGGTAAGATGTTAAGCACCTACTGGGACCAGTCGCAGCAGTCATTGCTTTCATGAACCTGATCTCATTTAGCCTCAACTCTGTAAGACAAGGATTATTGCCCATGAGGAACCGGGACCCAGAGAGTTCCGTTAATTCGTTCAAGGTCACAGAGCTAAAGAATGTGAAAGTCAAGACTTGACCAGGATGCTTTCTTTCCAGTCCTGTGTTTTTTTCACTGTAGTAGCCTTACTGCTATGTGGGAATCATTCCCAGCAGGGTTAGAGGGTAAAAAAGAGAAAGAGAGCTATTAACCCCGTGGCCTTCACAAGCCCACAGCATGCCCACAGTTCTTCCATGTCCCATCCAGGTTGAGTGATTTGTCACTTTGTTCATGGCTTCTGAAATGGGCAAAAACAGCAGGGCTGGACTGGGAAACAGAATGGCTCCACAGCCAGGTCATGACCAGATGTTTTCCACACTGGGCCAACAACCTTCTCCAGCAAGCTTTTCCTTCCCCAACCCCTTCCTATCTGTGTAGCATTAAAGAAGAGGAAAGGAAACCAGAAAGCCAAATATGTATGAGTGGAATTCCAACCTTTTTTATATCAATCTGTTTTTTGCTAGATTCCCTTTATCTCAATAGGTCTCTGAAAGCATCTGTCTCTACAACAAGGTGGGTGATCTCACCAACTCCAGAGAACCCTCCAATTTTTGCTTTGCCAGTCTGCAGGGGCCACAACGGGAGACACCTTTGATGCTGCCGGGGCAGAGAGAGAGCTTTACACTCATCCACGGGAGCAGAGTCTGGGTTGAGATCTGGCAGAGGCACCCTGAGTCAGTTTGGTTACAGGCACGCTTGCCTTCCCTGTCAAGCTTCTGGTCAGCAGAGTCCAGGACGCCACACAGAATGTGGTCAGCAGTGCCCAGCCTGAGGCCCCGATTCCTTGCCCCAGCACTTGCTTACTCTGGGAACTGTGCGGTCACCTTCCCTCTCTGGGTTTCATCTGCTTCACTCATAAAATGGGGTCCTCATGCCTGGACTTGCAGCTGCGGAGTTTCCTGTAGAATGCCATTTCAAAACTGTGGGAGTACATGGGTAGCTCCCAGACTTCCGGGCTGAGCTGGTGAGTGCCGGGCAGCAGAGAGGTCAAGGGTTTCTTTAGAATCTGAGTGAGGCAGCCATGAGTCACTAGGAAGTGGACAGACACAGCAGAGACCGGGTTTGTTCAACATGAATCACAAGTCAGCCTTTTAGCCCTTCGCGGTTTGGGTGCCAGTAAGAGCTGGGAGCCTCTGTGCCCGTTATCGATCGCTCTTTCTTATTCTGAGACAAGAACCAGAGTAAGGCTATAGGTATAGAAGTAGAGGTAGTGATTCTTGCCAGCAGTCTCAAGGGCCAGTCTGTCTGTGGCCTGCTGGAGGGTCTCAGTCCCCTGGACACAGCGTGATCTGTGTTTTTTAGGCTGAGCAGCTGCTGAGCTATGTCTCCTGTCCTGCAGTGTGAAGGCTGGCAGGTAGCCTGTCCTCAGCAAAAGGAAATATCCCGAGAAGCTCAGTCAGTGGTGATATATATGTGTCTCATGTTCATCCTAATGCTACAGAGTAATCAAGGATAGAGAAGTCTTCGAAGACCTCATAAATGGGTCCCTCTTTCTAGAGCGGGGTACAGGTCAGAGCATACCTGGGATATTCATTCACAATAAAGCTGGGACAGCAACACAGGGCCCTGGGGGCATGGGTAGAAGGTGGCTTAGAGCTTATAGTGAGAAAACAGCTAAATTAAATCCTGCAGAGGTGGATGCCTTCCTGTGGGAGCCCAAGACTAAGACTCCGTAGGCCAGAGATGATAAATACCTAAATGCAACAGCAATGGTGAAATGGTTTTGGAGTCACTGGTTTTGTTTTGCCTGAGGAAGACTGAAACCCTGTAATTGATCATGTTTCTATTTTTACATGGGCTTTTAGAAAGCTCAGAAGCAAATCAGTGGCCCAATCTTGGTCTGTGGGACCTTATATGGGATGCATTTTTGTGTACTAACCTCACTCCTGACTCATCTGTACGTTCCCAAATGCCTGGTTTACTCTTAACTCATTTTACTTTTAATTAGGTTTACTTTTGCTACATTTTTCTATTTTTAAAGCTATTTAAATCTTTTCCAGAATAAGGAATATGCAGAAAACAAATATGTAATAACGATCTCTAACCAAAAAAAAAATGCTTGCTCTAATGGTTTCTTAGACTTTACACCAAAAGCATGAGCAGCTAAAGAAAAAAAAGATAAGTGGAACCTCATGAAAATTTAAAATTTTGGGGCCTCAAAGGACTTTATCATGAAAGTAGAAAGACAATCTACAGAATGGGAGGAAATATTTGGAAACCACATAACTGATAAGAGTTTAATATCCAGAATATATAAAGAAACCCACAACTCAACAATGAAAAGAAACCCAATTTAAAAATGGTCAAAAGATTTGAATAGATATTTCTCCAGAGAAGATATGCAAATGACCAACAAATACATGAAAATATAATCAACATCATTAACCATTAGGGAAATGCAAATCAAAACCACAGTGAGATACCTCCTCACACCCACTAGAATCACCACTATTTAAAAAGTGAAAAATAACAAGAGTAGGAGAGGATGTAGAAAACAGGAGCACTCATTCATTGTTGGTGGGAATGTAAAATGGTGCAACCATTGAGGAAAACAGTTTGGTAGTTCCTCAGAATGTTAAGTATAGAATTACCATATAATCTGGCAATCCCACTTCTAGATATATACTCAAAAGAATTTAAAGCAGAAACTCAACATATATTTGCACACTAATGAAATGTTCAGAGCAGCATTTTTCACAATTGCCAAAAAATGGAAGCAACCCAAATTCCACCAGCCAATGAATGGATAAAAAAAAGGTGGTATATACATACAATGGAATATTATGCAGCCATGAACAGGAATGAAGCCTTAACACATGCTACAACATGGATGAACTGTGAAGACATCATTTGAGTGAAATTAGCCAGACATAAAGGGAAAATATTATATGACTTCACTGATATGAAATAATTAGAATAAGCAAATTCAATAGGCACAAAAACTAGAATACAGGTTCCCAGGGGCTGAGAAGGCTAGAGAATGTGGAGTTAAAGCTTAATTGGTAAAGAATTTCTGTTTGAGGTGATGGAAAAGTATTGGTAATGGATTATGGTGATGATAGTACAACATTGTGAATATAATTAGCACCACTAAATTATAATTCTGAATATATAAATCTGAATAAAGGGAGAAATTTTAGGCTGTATATTTGTTACTGAAATAAAAATTAAAGATAAAATGCTTGTTCCATCCATCATTTAAATTGTGTTACAAAAGAAATCATATTCAGAAAGTGAAAGCTGGAAGGAAGTGTTGAGCTTGCCAGGTTCACCTTCCAGTTTACAGATGAGGGAACAGAATTTGCTAAAAAACATGAAGTGAGCAACTTAGGGGCTAGAACAAAGGCATCCCCATTCCTGCTTTGATGCTGTCCTATTTCTGATTCATTTGCCGTGGAGGAGGTGGTCCTAGCTATACCTTCTCTAGGTCAGTTGTCAGTCACAGCTGACTGACTGAGCTGAGAATTAGAATCAGACTTACGTTTCCTGCAAGCTCTGAGCTCCATTGTAACACCTCTGTGAACTAGTCCTTCCTCTGCTCTGGGCCCTGAGTGGGTTGAAGAGTCCTGCATCATCCTCTTCCTAGAGCTCTTGACTCTGGTTATTTCCTAACACCTGGCCTGGTGAAAGGAGGCTGGTCCTTGGGTCAGGAACAGGCAGTAATCACTGACCTAGTTCTGATTCTCTCTGGGTGGCTAGAGACCCAAATCTGATATTGGGCATTACAACTATGACTTCAAAGCCCAAGGTGGAGGGAGCATGGTATCAAACAAAGCATTAGTTTCAAAGTCAGGAACCTTGAGATTTCCTTCTCAGGTGTGTGCCATTCACTTAGACAAGATAGAGGACTTGGGAAATGCAACCAAGCGTCAGTACTTTCCTTTTTTCTTGTGAACTACAGATTGCTCCAGCGGAAGGCCCTGATGTCAGTGAAAGGATGGTCATCATCACTGGGCCACCAGAAGCCCAGTTCAAGGTCAGTGCCAAGGGCCATCTCAACCCTGCATGTCCTGGGCACAGGGCAACCCATTTGGGGGAGCCAAGAGCCTTTGTCGCATGCAGCACGCACTTCAGAGGCAGGTGCCAGGCTTTTCTTTGGAGACCCAACCTCCATACTTCCCTTCCTGCTGCTCCCTTCTAGTCTCAAGCTCACCCTTATTCCCACCCATAGGCCGTTCCCTCAGTTTGTGCCCCCTACTTAGAAGCTCTCTTTCCCTTGTCTCCCATGGGAAATTAGACCATCTGTCAGTGCCGAATTCAAATGGCACCTCCTCTGGGATAGTGCTGCTCGCTTAGCCATGGTTTTGAGAAAGGGTGTCCCAGACTCATTTTACTCATTTCTACCATTCAGGCTATAGGGACATTACAAGAGGGTGTCGGGAGAAATAGCATGATCTCTTGGAAGTTCTTCGGTGAGAAGTGTTTGTTTTGTTTTTGCCCTTTTTTGTCCTCTAGAAAAATTATTACTTGGGTTTTCTAAAATTCAGGAACACATATTTATTTATAAAAGGGTAGGAAGCTCATTTTATGCAACTAGTATGTTCCAACCCTCTTTGTGTAAGTTGAAAATGGCATATAACAAACTCCATTATTTCATAAGTATTTCTAATATGAACCTACCCATCTCACTTTTTTTTTAATAAATAAGGCAAACACTCTAGTAACAGTAAGTAAACAAAATTAATCATAGAAATAATTTTTTAAATTTTTAATTCTTTCTCTCTGCCTTTATTTTTTCTCGATTGCCAGTCACATATGCCTGAATTGAAATGTGTTGAATTCATGTCAAACAAGGTCCTACTGTATAATCTTTATCATTATCAATATTTAAAATTTAACCAAGAAGAAGACAGCAAAACATCTTGGAACCATTCAAGAATGATAACCCTTTAACTAATGAATGGATTGAAAAAATGTGGTTTAACCATACAATGGACTATTATACAGCCATAAAAGGAAATAAAGTACTGGTACTTGCTGCTATGTGGATGAACTGAGAAAATATATGCTACGTAAAAGAAGCCAGACACAAGCAGCCACACTTTGTATGATTACATTTATGTGAAATGCCCAGAATAGGCACATCCATAGAGACACAAAGTAGATTAGTGGTTGCCAGGGGCTGGGAATAGGGAGGAACTGGGACTAATTGCTAATAGGTTTGGAGATTCTTCTGGAGGTGATGGAAATACTCTAGAATTAGATAGTGGTGATAGTTGTACAATATAGTGAATATACTAAAAACCACTGAAGTGTAGACTTTAAAATGACATTTTATATAATGTGAATTGTATCTCAATTTTTTTAAGTTAAAAAAAAAAAAAGAACAATACCCTTGTGGTTAAGAACACTAGCTTTGGAGTCAGGTGCCAAAAACCAAGATCGGCTCATCAAATCTCATCACCACCACGCTCACCTCCATCCTGAACATATCATGGTAAGAGGGAGTTAAGAAGTCCCTGAACAAATTCACTCAACCAACCATATGTTTTTAGGGATTAGGGATATGGAAATAAGTCAGACCTACGCCCTCACCCCAACATACAGAAAGCTTCCTAGAGGAGGTGATCATGGGCAAAACCATGACAGCACAAGCGTGCCCACACAATCTTAGAAAGTATAGTAATTCAATATGGCAGGCATAGCATATCAGATAGAGGGTCTGTGAGAGAACTGATGCAGGACACACTGCTTCCTGGTATGTCTGGCCCAAACAAGTTTTGGGGATGCGAGTTGCCCCGGACTAATACCCTTAGCAGCACTGATAAAGCAGGTTGACTTGCATGGCTGAGAGTTACCAGTCATGTCTTGCTCTCTCAGGCCCAGGGGCGGATCTTTGGGAAACTGAAAGAAGAAAACTTCTTTAACCCCAAAGAAGAGGTGAAGCTTGAAGCCCACATCAGAGTGCCCTCTTCTACAGCTGGCCGGGTGATTGGCAAGGGCGGCAAAACCGTAAGTTTGCTCCATGTTGGCTTCATCTCCTGGGTTCAGCTCCCTGTCCTGGCCATGGCCGGGTTCCTTCAGATCTCCATGAGCTCTTCCTTCACCAACATATGGTCAGGGTCTTTGACCAACAAAGGGAGGCTCTCCTGACATCTAAACCCTATGAGGAATGAGGATCCCAAGGACAAAAATGTAATTGGCATCGCTCCAGAGCTTAGTGCCCCCAAAACATCAGGGTCCTGTTCCCAGTTACACCACATCTCAACTACATGCTGGTAAAGAAAGGTCCTACTCCCTGAAGACAGACACTGTCTCTGCCCCTATTATCCCCATACAGAGCAGCAGGTAGAATAGGAAAGGGAATAGGGTTCTGTCCCACCTGGAGCACCTGCTAACCCACTTGACAGATCAGTCTTCTCTCTCGCTCTCCAAACTACCCTAACAGGTGCCTCCAGGGGCCCTAACTCCCCTTCTTACTGAGTCCATTTTCTGCCTGTTTCCCAAACCTGGAGTTCTCCTGTAGGAGAACTAGTTTAGCAGTAGGGTGGTAAGCATGAAGGAAGTGTTTTTTAAAAAGAAATCAAGATTTTCAACCTGAAGGTGGCAGTAACACAATTTAACTGGAAAGATGCCCGAGAACTAACTGAAATCTATAGGAATGTCCGGGTCCTCTGTCAGACAAAGGTGTGTCCTAAAGCATGACCTACCCACCTGGTGGGGAGATGACCCCTGAGAAGTTTCAGTAGAGCAGAAACTGGTGAAGGGGGCGTCTCCAAGGTCCTGAGTATGGGCATGTGTATGTATGTGTGCTTGTTGTTCTGTAAAGTTCTTGACATCAAAACTCTTACAGAGGAATCAAAACCAAGTTCTAGATATGATGAATTCTCTTTATGCAGAAGAATAAAGTTGCATGGAGTGCAGATTATTCTCCACATCCAGGAACACAATCACACTGAGCCCCTGGCAGAGTTGGAATCTAGCAAAAGAAAACAAATAGTCCATAAGAGAGTAGAATGCTAAGCCCTTCCATTCATATTTGGCTATTTTAGAACCAGTCACAGACTTCTTTGAGCCTCCCTGAGGCCATCGTCTGTCTACTAAGAACTTGGTGAACCTACTAATGTGCTCGGCACCAAACCACAGGCCAGAGGACAGGGCAGCCCCGCGGGCAGTGCACAGGCTGGTGAGGAGGGGCCCTAGAAGGTAGCAAATGGGTTTTAGAAAAGGGGTGATCAGCCTGGCTGGAGGCTCCGTGGGGGAGATGGGCTTACTACAGAACCTCAAGTGCAGGGAGAAAGGATAATAGTCCAAGGTTAGAGAATAGCAAAATCAGGACTTGGGAGCAGAGATGAAAACGAAGAGCGGGGAATGGAGCAGGACCTGAAAGGGAAGTAAAGTTTACTTCGGTGAGTTGGACAAGAGGAGATGTCAGTTCATGGTCAGCTGCCAGGTGAGCATAGCATGTCCAGGAATAGTGAAGTTCACATCTGGAGTATTGGAAAGCCTGGGGTCACTGTGAGCATGTGCAGGAATTGCAGTGATAGGAACTCTGGGGTAAGAAAGCTCAGCCTGAAGCAGCTGGACCCTGCCCCTGTCACTGAGCCTTCCAGAGCTCAAACCAACATGGCCCCACATGCTAAGAGCAGGAAAGACCCCAGAGGTGCCCTAGGAAGGAGAGGTAGACACCAGCCTCTTTGCCCTACTACCCTGTCCCACGCCCTTCTTCACCCATTCCATTTGGAGGCCCATCCAATGCACTGCATTTTCTCCCTTCACAGGTGAATGAACTGCAGAACTTAACCAGTGCAGAAGTCATCGTGCCTCGTGACCAAACACCAGATGAAAATGAGGAAGTGATTGTCAGAATTATTGGGCATTTCTTTGCTAGCCAGGTACTTGTGTTGTGAGGGCCCCCTTTCTCCTGCTGATTGCTCTTCTATTCTCTGTCCAAGCTATTGGTGACCTTATCAGGTGGCCACAGTCCCTGAGCACTCCCCACCCTCCAGGTGGAAAATCTCCCTGGTTCTTAGCTCTTCAGCCATTTCTACTGCCTGCAAGACAGTACAAATTGATCCTCAAGTTCTTTTTTTTTTTTTTTTAAAGATTTATTTATTTACTTTATCCATTTTAAACCCCCCCTTCCCCATTTGCTGTTTTGTGTCCATTCGCTGGGCAATTCTCTGTGTCTGTTTCCTGCCATCTCTTCTCATCCTTCTCCTCCAGTCTTCACCAGGATTCGATCCTGGAGACCTCCGATGTAGGAGAGAGGTGTTCTGCCACCTGCGCCACCTCGGTTCCTGGTTTTCAGAGCTTTCGGAGCATCTCGTCTTGTCTCTCCCCTGTTACATCATCATCTTGCTGCATGGCTCCCATGGCCTGGCAGCTCACCGGCACACAGAGCCTGGCAGCCCATGCGCCTTCTATATATATATATTTTTTTTACCGGGAGGTCCCGGGGATCGAACCCAGGTCCCTCCATGTGGCAGACGGACACCCAACCATTTGAGCCACATCTACCCCCCAGTGATCCTCAAATTCTTACCACTGTCTCCAGGCATGCCAGGGGAGTTTGAGGAAGAGTATGGAACTTTTTTTTTTTTTTTACTAAAAGATACTTAGATTACATAAAATGTTATGTAAAAAAATATAAGGGATTTCCATATGCCCCACTCTGCACACCTCCCACTTTTCCGCACATTAACAACTTCTTTCATTAGTGTGGTACATTCATTGCAAGTGATGATCACATTTTGGAACATTGCTACTAAGGATGGATTATAGTGTACACTGTAGTTTACACTCTCTCCCACTCAATTCTGTAATTTATGGCAGGATATATAATGGCCTGTATCTGTCATTACAATGTCATTCAGGACAATTCCAAGTCCTGAAAGTGTCCCCATGGTACACCTCTTTTTCCCTCTCCCTGCCTTCAGCACCTGAGTGTGGAACTTTTGAGTCAAGCCCATCATCAAAGCCAAGCAAGTTTCAAGCTCCCTGAAATGTTAAAATGTGAGGTCTCAGCTCCTCTCACAGTCTTTCTCTTGTGTGAACCACACATCAGTTAAGAGCCCACCTTCTGGATTCCCCAACTGGGGCTTGAGGGCTTGCCTGGGTGCCAGAATCTCACCATTAAGGGTTAAATGCTAATCTCTGGAGACCTCCATTTCTTAGTTCTCTCCCCTCTTCCCCACCTTAGCACCCCACCTCCTAGCAGGACACAGGTACTCCACATAGACAGGCCAGCACCTCGGCATCATTTGGCCTGGTTGTCTTTGATACTTTTTGTTAGTTGGCTCTGGAGATAGAGCACTCCCTGTCCTTGTCCTAACCTAGCGAAGACAGTCTGAGCTTGCTCTTCCAGTGCCTTTACCTGTGCTGAGAAACCTGCTATCGGGGAGGAGGGGTGGGGTTTGGGGAGCCTGCTCTGCTGTCACTCCTGTCCCCATTGCCCCTTTGACACTCCTTCCTGAGGCTCCTGGAGGCAGAGCCCTCGGCCACACTCAACTCGGCATTTTCTCATATCCCAGCCTAGGCAGGGGACCTGGGGGCCAGTTCAGGTCCATATGTCTTCCCCAGTCATTCACTGTAGAGTGTCTGGGCCCATGTCTCCCTTCCTGCCCCGTCTCATTTGCTCTTTGTCTTTCCCAGCACTCACATAACTCTGGAAGAAGGCGGGTGCAGCAGCTTGGAAAACTTGTCATTGAGAGAGGGTTGCTGTCCCTCCCGCTGTTACTCTGCAGTGCCCTCTGGTCGCTGGCTCCCAGGTTCTGCTTCCTGGCCTGTCTGCCCAGCAATAGGAAGCCGCTCGGGTCCCACCCCTGATCTGCCACCCAGCAACTTTGTGTGGGGGGTGCAAGTACAGAGAAATGGCCCAGGAATAAAGCCCCACCCCCAAGTTAGGGGCCACACCATAGATAACACGTTTCTGAGCTTAGCCCCCTCTCCTCCCAAGTCCCAGACCCTGCCCATACTTATTCTGAGAACTGGGTTCCTTTTCTTTCCCTTTCTCCCTCCTCGCCCTTGCTGCAGACTGCACAGCGCAAGATCAGGGAAATTGTACAACAGGTGAAGCAGCAGGAGCAGAAATATCCTCAGGGAGTCGCCTCACAGCGCAGCAAGTGAGGCTCCCACAGGCACCAGCAAAACAATGGACAAATGTAGCCCTCCCAACACCTGACAGAATGAGACCAAACACAGCCAGCCAGATCGGGAGCAAACCAAAGACCACCCTGAGGAACGCGAAGTCTGCGGAGGGGGCCAGCCAGGGGCTCTGCAGAGGCCCTGAGCTCAACCCAGGGGCTGAGCAGGGAGGGACCCCGCCGAGTCTCCCCAGTACCGCACGGCCCGGGCAGCCTGGTCCCCTCCAGGGCTTCTGCAGGCTTCTCAGCCATCCACATCATCATCCACTCAGATCTCTCCTGAACACCCACGACGCTATCCCTTTTAGTTGAACTAACATAGGTGAATGTGTTAAAAGCAAAGCAAAATGCATACCCTTGTCTTTTTTGTGTGTGGAAAATAGTCTCTGTACATGTGTGTACATATAGAAGGGGAAAGATGTTAAGATATGTGGCCTGTGGGTTACACAGGGTGCCTGCAGCGTTAATATATTTTAGAAATAATATATCAAATAACTCAACTAACTCCCATTTTTAATCAATTATTAATTTTTTTTTTCTTTTTCAAGAGAAAGCAGGCTTTTCTAGACTTTAAGGAATAAAGTCATTCTTTGGGAGGTTTAATGATATAGTAAGGAATTTCAAGGCCACCACACAAATTTCACCTGGAGGGAAATCTTGTCAAAAGGACACTCACAGCAGTTCTGGATCACCTGTGTATGTCAACAGAAGGGATACCGTCTCTTTGAAGAGGAAACTCTGTCTCTCTTCATCCCTGTCTAGCTCACATACGCATTTCTCTTTGCTTCACAGGTTTTAGACTGGTTTTTGCATACTGCTATATAATTCTCTGTCTCTCTCTCTGTTTATCTCTCCCCTACCCTTTCTCCATTCCCATTCTTTTTAATTCCTTCATTCCTCTGCCTAAATTCCCTGTATCAACATACCCACCACTCCCTCCTCATTTCCTCCCATCTCCCTACTCCACCCTCCACCCCCACCCCCGGCAAAGCAGTGCTCTGAGTATAACAGCACACAAAAGGAACAAAAGCGAAACACACAAACCAGCCTCAACATACACTTGGTTGCTTAAAAGAACAAGAGTCAATGGTACTTGTCCTAGCATTTTGGAAGAGGAAAACAGGAACCCACCAAACCGACCAGCCAACAAGCAAAAGTTCCACCAAGAAAGAATATATTTTGTCTTTTTACATTTTGGTATATAAGCCATCAGTATTCGGTGAAATGATTTCTTTCTTTTTAAAAAAAATGTGGAGAAAAAATAGAAATTACTAGAGGTCGTTGGCCCAGGGCGTTAAATTTACAGATTTTTTAAACGAGAAAAACACACAAAAAAAGCTACCTCAGGTGTTTTTTACCTCAGCACCTTGCTCTTGTGTTTCCCTTAGAGATTTTGTAAAACTGATAGTTGGAGCTTTTTTTATTTTTTTAATAAAAATGAGTTGGAAAAAGAATAAGATATCAACTGCCAGCCTGGAGAAGGTGACGGGCCAAGTGTGCAAGAACTGTTCTGAATTGTCTTCCGCCAGCCGAAAACCTACATGGCCTTCTTTTGGACAAACCTTGAAAAAAATATTTTTTAAAGATGATGAAGAAAAACAGAGAGAGAAAATTTTGGAGATGTCCTGAATTTCATAGGGTACGTGCCATTAGGGCTTTTTGCGCTAAAGGATGAACATGTACTGGTTTATGTGAACAAGCCATTATACCACCAGACTGCAATGCCAGTTTCCTCTACTCCAAACAGTGTTCTGTGACAAAAACAACAAAAAAAAGAAATATATCCAGCTAACAAGATTTTCCAGTGTCTTGGTCTCTTATTTCACTAAGCATTGCCTTATCCCAGAGTGTCAGCTGAGTTCAAACTCAGAGTAGACTTAGGGAAATGGACAGTATAGACACTCAGGATCTGGAAGGCCACTCTGAGGAGGCTTCATCCAGGAAGGTCTTTTGGAGAAGTTAGACTGGATCAGTGGGTCCTGAAATGGGGTTCCCAGTCCAGCTACGTCAGTATCACCTGGGAACTTGTTAAGGAATGCAGATTCTCAGAGTCTATCTTGAGTCAGAAGTTCTGGGGATAGGGCCCAGAAATCTGTTTCAACCAGACCCCCAGGTGATTCTGATGCATACTAAACTTTGAGAAGCACTGAACTAGAGGGATTGATGGGCTGCGTATCAAACTATATGAGACCTGTCTTTAAGGAACTTAAGCCCTGGCCAGAGAAATCATTTATTTTTGTGGGAGAAAGAGGGACAATAGGCCTGACAATTCAAGGGAAGAGGTACTTCACTCCCCCACAGAAGCCTGATTGTAAGTATCCCAAGAGATGAGAGAAGGGCAGGACCAGCCTTGGACTGGAGTTCAGGGTGCTGGAACCGGTGTTCCTACCAGTATGCTGTAAAGAGATTGGACAAGATTGGTCCTTCTCCATTTACAAACCTATGTTCATAGACCTTGGGGTCTACCAGAGACAGCTAATAAAAGTCTAAGCAATCTTAGGAAGAAAGAGCTTATATTTGACTGCCAGAGGTGGTCAGTTAGGCTTCTGGAGGTGATTGTTCATAGCAGGAGCAGATGGTGTTGAACTGATTGATGGGTTTCCAAAGCAGCCTCATTCCCTTTCTAGCAAACTCTGAGGATCCTGAATCACTAAAAAGTTGTTCCTCACTGATGTCCCACCTCCACTCCTGATCTTCTCAGTATTTTCAATTTATATGATGTTGATTTTACTTTCAAAGTTTGATGGTGTGTAGATGCACAGTTGTTCCTCCCACTGTTAATCTCACTGCTGTAGTTGGTATGAATATGGGCAGATGAAGGCTGTCCCTTCACTGGCCATTAGAAATCCCTGTACCTGTGACTGCCCCCCCCAATAGGACTCAATTCCACTGCCCAGTCAGAGGTAGAAACATATCACAGGTTGTCAGCCCAAGGGGCACCACAGGATTCCTTGCAACCAAAGTTATTACTGAAAGTTAGAAGTTCCCTGAGCTGCCATGTTCATGTCAGATTAACGGGCAAAGAAACCGCACATCTTTAAAGGAAGAACTTTAAATACATACCCCAAGGGCTAGGTAATGACTATGCTAAGATGAGGAATCAGGGTGGGGAAGAAGTGACATAAAAACCCCAAAAAACAGCCCTTCTGGCTCTGCCTCTCATGGTTCATTCCCCAGCCTTTATTCCAAATGAAAGGGTTTGACTTCTAGCTTTTAGAGTGCCTATTTCCAAAATATCTATCTATGAACATATGAGAAGCAGGGATGTAGGTGCTAAAATGATGCTGACCTGGACTCAGTACAAAACACCCGTAAGTTGCCCTAGGGTTGCAGAAACAAAGGGGAGCCATGTGGAGAGGCAAAAGATTTAGGAGCAAGGCAGCTGGTCTTTTACTAAGCAAAGATTCTCTCCCCACAGCTCATTTTCAGAGAACCCATGTGCTAGATTTTTTAGCACTTGGAGTCGATTTTCTTGAGCTTTGTTACAAGGGCAGCACCAGCTTGAAACCTCCCCATTTTCAGGACACACCTTCCCACATTCCTGTGAATAAGAACAACTTCACGTGTGTGGACTGGGCTCTGACAACCTATTCACCACGTGTGGGCTAAGACCATTACACAGTTTGTATTGATATCTTCAGCTATAAATTCCAGACTTTTCCTCCAATATCCAGAAAGTCCTAAATGCACAATTTTTATGCTAAAAGAAAAATAAAAAGACAGTTATTAAATGGAGACTTAGCCCAACAACAACAATTTTATTCATTAACCTACCCCATTCAGAAGGCCTCTCCCCATTCCCTTGGATTGAACCCCTGGAATATCCATGACCCATAGTGGTCTTTGAACCCACTAACATCTCACTGGACTTAGTGGTTAGGCCTGAGCAACCCTTTTGTCCTGGTTAATTTCCCCCCATTCTGCCCCATGCCTTTCTAGTTTCCTCCAACATGGAGCTCTGGGAGGGAAGGACAGGGTAGGCTGGTTGTAGATTAGAGGAGGATTCCAGCATAGAGGGAGAATGTAAAAACATAAGAAAAAGGATAATTGGTAGAATAGTTGGAAGTTTGGAGGGGTTTCAACAAAGAACAAAGGCAACAATTAACCTTAGACAGGAAAAGGACGTTTTGATCTCTGGTACAAGAGGCAAGACAGGGAAAAAACACTGGACTTTCATGGTGGCAAGCAGGGAAAATTGATAACTTGGCATCATCTAGGATCTGAATGACAAAATGATTAAGTAGACAGAAGGGAAAAGAACTTGAAAAGTCTGAAATGCATTTGGTCTCGTCTTGTTCCCTGGGGAAGGGTGTGAGGAATAGAGGCCTCTGCATCTCCCTGTTATAAAAGGAGCTCACAACTGGAGATATTTAAAGATGAGCCGAAATCAGACCTGCACCAAAATCTTTCTCTGTCTGAACGCTTAGTGGGGGCTTCTTTGTTCTCTGCCACCCCTGCTGCCGTTAGTGTCTAATAACACCGCCAGCCGGTTCCCCTGCTTTTACTGTGCATTAGTGCAGCTGCCCCTTAATTCGTTTCTTATGCATGCCCTGTAGTCTGATGACTTACCCCAAACACAGATTAATTTCCTATGCTAGCTCACAGAGAGCCACGGAAGGTCTTGTCTTCTAGAAGCTGTAATCAAGTGCTCTTAACTGATCTTGCACTTTCTAAACAGCTGGTATGGGGAAGGGGGGCTCATAGAACAAAACTGTATTCTAACTTGACCTCAAAACTGCCTGTGTTCTCTTGTGAAAGCAGTGGTTTGGTCATGGATCCAAGGCACTCAGTTCATTCCCACAAGTGAATGGTCAGGGTATCCCCTCTAAATCTCTCGGATGTGGCTAACGATAAACAGTGAAGAATATTCCCATTTATCTCTAACAACCTTCAGTGATCTGGTTAAACTCAATAAAAAACTAAACTCAATCTGATCCCTATTCTGGCTTATCTGTGACTTCAACAATTTCCAGTATGAAAGATTCCCAACTTCCATAACTCTTGAGTTTCCCTGATTCTCCCATAGTCACAAAACAACTTCCAGTCACCCTCAGTGAATTCAGTAAAACCTCAGTGGCCTATCCTCAGAGAACAGTAGTGGGAAAGGACCTCGAAGGTCACCCAGTTCTTTTTCCTAATCTGGCAAAAATGCTCTCTAAAATCTAACCACTTGCTACCCAATCCAGTGAGGGGAACTTGACTCCTAAGGCAGATGGTTCTGCCTTCAGACGGCCCCAAGTTTAACAATCCTCCTTCCACTGATCTGAAATCTGCTCTCCTACAATCCACCACAGCCAGCATCTGCTATACCTTATTTAGAGCAGCTCTCCTAATGTTGGAAGACAACTGTCACATCCTCCCTTGCCTCAGTTCCACCACTCTTTCCCCATTTCTAGACTTTCTATCTTCCTGCTCTTAAAAACCCTGTTGTAAAGACTACAGCCCCAGCTCCTTCAAGTATGAGAAGGGACCATCAAATCAAAGCTGACTTCTGTTAGCAACCTTCAGTTTTACTTCTTATAATTTCTCATTAAATATCAGAAAAGATGAAAAGTTAACAACACTCAAAAGAGACTTAAAAACAATATCAAGAGCAAGGGAAACTGACAATAAGATACACTGAAGTGGAATGAGAAAACGTTGGTACATGACATGATCTAGGTCCATGGAGCTATTGTTTACAGAGATGGGAAAATGCTTACTTGCCACCTATATTAGTTTCTAGGGCCGACATAACAAAGTACAATAAACTGGGGGATGGGGCCTTAAAACAACAGAAATTTTTTCATAGTTCTGGAGGCTACAAATCCAAAATCAGGATGTCTACTGGGCCATCCTATCTGAAACCTCTAGAGACCAATCCTTCCTTGCCTATTCCAGCTTCTGGTAACCCCAAGCATTCCTTGACTTGTGGCAGGAAAACTCCAACATCTGCCTCCCTCTTCACGTGGCCCTTTTCCCTGTGTCAGTGAGTCTATGCTCAAATATCCCTCTTCATTTATGGATGTCAGTCATATTGGATTTAGGACCCACTCTAATTCAACATGACCTTGCTTTAACTTGATTTCATTTGTAAAGCCTCTATTCCAAATAAGGTTACATTCACCATTTCCAGGTGGGCATGAGTATTGGGGGGGACACTGTTCAACCCAACATACCATCTCTCCACTATGTATCCTTAAACAGACCACTTCTCCCTTCCCACTGGTTGGAATGCACGTGTGGTGTTGTGAGCCAGAACAGTTATCTTAAAACACAAAATGGAAGCCATGTGTTAAAGATGCTCCCCGGGCACTATGAAGTTGCCACATCCGTGATGGACTACTTAGGCTCAAACTGGTATCTGAGAGAGAAAATTCTTTTTAAGCCACTATTGTAGGAATAAACCAGCATCTTAATACCACCAGACAAAAGTAAGAGATTCACGCCCAGACAGGTTCTGGCAAATTTTGTTGGACAGAATAAAAATTCTAAAAAGATACAGACAAAAAAAAAAAAAAATGGGTAACTTACCAAACGAAAACCATACAAAATATCAAGCTACTTCCAGGTATCGCTCTTCTGTTACGCAATGCGAGAAAACAAGTTTTGAGAGGAAAAAGGGCTGTGACTCAAGAATTTTTATACACAGTCAAGTTCTTCGTGTTTAAAGACTTCAGAAAAATTCTCATATTTGCAAGGATTCGGGTAATATTCCTATGACCCGATAAGTAAACTTTTGAGTATGTAAACTTTTTTCAACTTACTGAATGATAAAGCCAAATAAAGCTTGTTTTAAAAAAGACTAAAAGTGAGCATTGAAACTAATTAAATTAGAAATATTTAAATTGTTACAAATATAAATTTAGAGCTGAATTATAAAGTAAATTTACAACTGAATATAAAGCTGAATTTAAATTAAAATTACCCTTGGAGAAGAAGAAAAATATAGTAGTAATAGTAATAAAGTTCCAAAACACATATTTCATTAGTTCCCCAGCATTTGTTATTTCAAAAGGTGAAACCAAAAGCTGAACAAGACATGTATAGGCTTAGTGCAATTCTAGGCTAGAATATCCTTTCTGATGTTAGAGGCCTCCTGCCTATTCAGTCTGATTCAAATGCTGTTCTGTGGCCTTGGAACGAGCTGGGATTGAAAAGTGGGAGTAGAGCCTCTGAGAAGAGGAGGTGATCCACAGGGAGGGTCTGGAGAGGCGGGCACTCACATACCAAGCCCTTCGGCTCCTGCGGTTACATCAAACCTCTCTCGTTCATAAATTCATTTACCATGTATTGAATGCCTATGAATGCAAATCTGACAAGGATTTTCCTTCCAAGAGCCCAGGTTCCAGCACACAGACAACCACGCACCACACCTCATGTAGGGGCAGCACCAGAGGTGTGAACTAAGATCTGAGGGAGACAGAGAGGCAGTCGCTGATTCTGCCCTTGGGCGATCCCAGGGCATCCTCGGAGCCCAAGCCTGCTGCCCACCACAGGAGCCTCTAGTCACATGGGACTACTGAGCACTGGAAGTGTGAGCAGACTGAATTGAGATGTGCTATAAGTGTAAAATATACACAGAATTTTGAAGACTTAATCTGAAGAAAAGAATATATCTCATTCATAAATTTTTTATTATTACATGTGGCAATGCTAATATCATTGATATTTGGGTTAAAGTATTACAATTAAAAAAACAAATTGCATTAACAAAGGCTAATAAGGTACATACAATGGAATATTATTCAGCTGTAAAAATGAATGAGGTTCTGATACATGCGACAACATGGATGAACCTTGAAGACATCATATTGAGTGAAATAAGCCAGACACAAAAGGACATCATATTGTATGGTTTCACTTATATGAAATATCTACAATGTGCCAATTCATAGAAACAGAAAGTAGAGTACAGGTTACCAGGGATCAGGGGAGGAGAGAATAGGGAGTTAATGCTTAATGGATGCACTGTTTCTGTCTGCAGTGATGGAAAAGTTTTGGTAATAGATGGTGATAATGGTAGTGCAGCATTGTGATTGAGACTAAAACCACTGAATTGTATACTTGAAAGTGGTTAAAATGGGAAATTTTATGCTATATATGTTAACATAAGAAAAAAATTTTTAATAAAGGAATGAGGGGAATAACAACCAAAATGATCCATTCGTATACAGTAACTAAATGGAATTTCCTTTTAAATAATACATTGTATTAGTCAACCAAAAGGGGTGCTGATGCAAAGTACCAGAAATCTGTTGGCTTTTATAAAGGGTATTTATTTGGGGTAGAAGCTTACAGTTACCAGGCCATAAAGTATAACTTACTTCCCTCACCAAAGTCTGTTGACACATGTTGGAGCAAGATGGCTGCCAACATCTGCCAAGAGTTCAGGCTTTCTGGGTTCCTCTCTTCCTGGGGCTTGTTTCTCTCCAGGCTCAGCTGCTCTGTTCCTCTGTGTGCTTACTTCCCAGGCTCCAGCTCAAAACTCCCAACTCTGTCCTTTGCCATGTCTTTTCTCTGTGAGTCCCCACCCACCAAAGGGATGGGGATGCAATGTCCTACTGACGTGCCCAATCAAAGCCTTAATCATTATTTAATCAAGTAAAAGTGAAACCTCTAAATCCAATATAACCTAATATGCCCAGAGGGACAGACCAGTTTACAAACGTAATCCAATATCTATTTTTAGAATTCATAAATAATGCCAAACTGCCACATACACACATAAATATGTGTGTGTATATACATACAGACAGACAGACACAGTGAATGTAAATGCTTTCTCAAATACAGCTCTGCTTAGAGACTTTCTTTCAAACCAGTATTAACATGGGACTAAATTTAATGTTTGTTTAAATATATATATTCAGTACTATTTCTCATCTAGCAAATGGCAAATATCCACAAATTTGACCACATACTCTATGGCAAGATAATGGAGTGATACAAAATGATTCTACCTCTGTTGAGGGAAATTTGGCAATATCTAGCAAAAAGACATGCTAAATATTTGACCCAGCAACCCCATTTCTAGGAATCTATCTCAAAGACATGTTGGCACAGGCCAATCTGCAAAGACTGAGGAAGGCTTTTTAAAATTGTATGTTGTGGTTGTTGTTTTGCTAGCTGCTGGAATTCAAGGTAACCTCTGTCAAAACTAGATGGATGTAAGCTTAAGGAAGAGATGCCTCAATGAGCTAATTCCACAGATACATTAAAATATCAAAATTTCCAGTGTGCAAAAAAAAAAAAGATTGCAAGGCATACAAAGAAATAGGAAACTATGGCCCATGCAAAGAAGCAAGATAAAGCATTGGAAACCATCATAGAGGAGGACCAGACCTTGGGCATACCAGAAAAAGACCTTAAAATCTGTCCTATATATGTGTCCAAGAAGCAAGAAGCACAACATACTCCAAACAGAATAAATCCTAGAGTTATTCTTTTTTTTTTTTGGATTTATTCTGACACACATACTAATCAGAATGCCAAATGCCAAAGATAAAGAGAATTCTGAAAGCAACAAGGGAAAAGCAATTTGTCACATATAAAGGATCCTCAATAAGACTAAGTGCTGATTTCTTCTCATCAGAAACTGTGGAGGCAAGAAGGCAGTGGTATGATATATTTAGGATACTGAAATAGAAAAACTTCCAGCCAAAAATTCTTCATCCAGTAAAACTGACCTTCAAAAATGAGGGAGAGTTTAAAATATTCACAGATATTTTGGGAGGTGGGCAACATGGGAATCCGAGTGGGTTCCGTATAATATTTTAGGTAATTTAAGCACCTCTTAAAATATATGTATATATATATATATATATAAAAAATAACATTTTTGTAAGCAAATACACATATATGCATATATATTTATATATCATTTTACAACTGTTTGTATGTATTGTGAGAATTTTGATTTTTACCCATAATAAAAAAAAAAAAAAAAAAAATATTCACAGATAAAGAGAAACTGAGAGAGGTCGTCAATACTTGCCCTACAAGAATTACTAAAGGGAGTTCTGCAGGTTGAAAGGAAAAGACAAGAGAAAGTGGCTTGGAGTAGAATGAAGAAATGAAGATTATCAGTAAGGGTAACTAAAAGGGAAAATGCAAAACCCAATAGTACTGCAGCATCAATATACAACTTTACTCTCTAATTCCTATAAGAGTCAGAATACAATTGAGTTAGAAAAAGGCATATTTCCTGATAGTGAACATGCACAATATAAAATAGTAAAGTGGGACAAAAACAACTTAACGAGGGGAAACAGAAGGATATGGGAGCAGAGAATGTGTATGCTATTGAAGCTGTTAGTATCTTTTCAAATTAGTAGGTAATAGATGTAGGTTGTGTAATAAAACCTCAGTGTAACCACAAATAAAGTATTTTGAAAATATGCAGAAACAGAAATGAGAAGGGGATCAGTCAGATATATTCTAAAAAATCAACAATACAGAAAAGGAGTTTGCAAAAAAAAGAAAGAAGAGACCGAAAAAAAAAAAAAAAAAAAAAAAAAAAAGATATGACATAAAAACCAAAGGACAAAATAGCTGAAATAAGTACTGCCTTTACACAGTAATAACACTGAATGTTAATGAATTAAACTCCCCAATCAAAAGATACAGATTGGCCGACTCACCTTAGCCCCCAAAGACATAAATAATCTGAAAGTGAAAGGTTGGAAAAAAGATATTCCATGCAAATAGTAACCAAAAAAGAGCTGGAGTAGCTATACTAATATTGGAAAAAAGAGACTTTAAGTCAAAAGCTGTTATAAAAGACAAAGAAGGACACTATTTATTAGCAAAAGGGACAATCCATCAAGAAGAAATAACAATCATAAATATTTATTTACCTAACCAAGGTGCCCCAAAATACATGAGGCAAACACTGGCAAAACTGAAGGGAGACAGACATCTCTACAATAATAGTCGGAGACTTCAATATACCATACTCAACAATAGAACATCTAGACAGATGATCAATAAGGAAACAGAATATTTGAATAATATATTAAACTAGACCTAAAAGACTTATACAGAACATTGCACCCCAAAACAGCAGAATACACATTCTTCTCAAGTGCACATGGATCATTCTCCAGGATGGACCACATGTTGGGTCACAAAACTAGTCTCAATAAATTTAGAAAGATTGAAATTATACAAAGCATGTTTTCTGAAAATAATGGAATGAAGCTGGAAATCAATAATAGTTCGCTGTCCTGATTTTGTGATAATCAGGTTAGGCTAAACATTTGCTATATTAGAAACCATGCATGTGTCCCCAGACCTAGTTTTTCTCCCTAGGTCTGATTTTTAGAATGCTGGTGATAAACTAAGCCTGGTTTATTGTATGACCATCCTGTATGGGAAAAGACTGTAACTCTAGGTATCTTTGGTCAGCCTTAAGAGATATAGCAGGGGGGCGGATGTGGCTCAAATGGTTGGGGGTCCATCTCCCATATGGAGGGACCTGGGTTCGATCCACGGGACATCCTGGTAAAAATTTTAAAAAGAAAAATATGGAAGTCACGCGGGCCACCAGGCTCCATGCGCAGGTGCACCATCAGGCCCCACAAGCGGGTGAGCCCCCGGGCCCCATGAGAGGGTATGCTGCCAGGCCCCACAAGTGGGTGAGCCCCTAGGCCCTGTGCGCGGGTGCGCCACCAGGCCCCACTGAGCCACTCAGCAAGATGATGACATAACAGGAGAATAACACAAGGGAGAGCCAAGACAAGATGCACCAAAAAGCCAGGAACTGAAGTGGCGCATGGGGTAGAATGCCTCTCTCCCACATTGGAGGTTCCGAGGATCGAATCCCAGTGAAGACAAGAGGAGAAGGATGAGAAGAGAGGGCAGGAAACAGACACAGAGAATTGCCCAGCGAATGGACACAAAAACAGCAAAAATGGGGGGGGGTAAAAGTAAATAAATCTTTAAATAATAATAATAATAGGCAGAGAACTGGAAAATGCACAACTAATGGAAGTTAAATAGCATACTCATTAAAAAAATCAGTGAGTCAAAGAAAAACTCTCAAGGGAAATCAGTAAATATCTTGAGACAAAGGAAAACAAGAACACAACATATCAAAACTAATTGAATACAGCGAAGGCAGTACTGAAAGGAAAATTTATAAACCTAAAGACTTACATTTAAAAAGAAGGATGGACCACAGAGGGGCTGTACCTGACCTTATAGGCTGAAAAGAAAGTCAGGGTAATTGCAGTAATGAATGCCTTGGAAGAGAACCAGAGGTCCAGGGAGTCTCAGAAGGTGGAGGAGTTCAGTCCACTGACCCTACATCCCCTACTGTGGCCACATGCCTGAGCCCGTGGGGGCTGATGCCGAGGACAAGAATGCCACCAAAGCAGCTGACAATGAGCTGGAGTACAAGGACGGCCGGGGCTTTGGCATTGGGGAGCTGGCATGCGGGAAACTGCAGGGCTTCTAGTAGCCAGGCCGCATTGTGTCTTGGTAGATGATGGGTCTGAGCAGCTGAAGGAACTCTCTGGGTCATGTGGTATGGAGATGGCAAGTTCTCGGTGTGTGTTGAGAAGCTGATGCCACTGAACTCCTTTTGCAGTGCATTCCATCAGGCCACCTACAACAAGCAGCCCATGTACAGCAAAGCCATCTACAGAATCCTGCAGGTGACCAGCAGTCATGCAGGGAAGCTGTTCCCGGAGTGCCATGATAACGATAAGAGTGACACTGCCAAGGCCGTGGAAGTGCAGAACAAACAACCGAATGGGCATGCAGGGGCTTCCAGCCCTCTGGCCCCAAGGGCCTGGATCCACCAGAACTTCTACAAAGAAGTTTACACAGGCATGTGGGTTAAACCAAAGTGAAGCCCACCAGCCAAAAAGCTCCAAAAGAGCACAATCAAGAAGCCCAAGGTCAAGGAGATTATTGATGAACACACAAGACAGTGGCTGGTATATGCAGTACAGCAGAAATGCCAAAAAATTGAGGACATTTGCATCTTTTGTGGGAGTCTCAATGTCACCCTGGAACACCCTCTCTTCATCGGAGGAATGTGCCAAAATTGCAGGAACTGCTTCCTAGAGTGTGCGAACCAGTATGATGACGATGGCTATCAGTCCTACTGTACCATCTGCTGTGGGGGTCGTGAGGTACTCATGTGAGGGAACAACTGCTGCAGGTGCTTTTGCATGGAGTATATGGATCTCTTGGTGAGATGGGGGTTTCCCAGGGGGCCATTAAGGAAGACCCCTGGAATTGCTATATGTGTAGGCACAAGGGCACCTGAGGGCTGCTGCAGCAGCAGGACGAGTGGCCCTCTTGGCTCCAAATGTCCTTCGCCAATAACCATAACCAAGAATTTGGCCCTCCGAAGGTCTACCCACCTGTCCCAGTGGAAAAGAGGAAGCCCATCCAGGTGCTTTCTCTTTCTGATGGAATTGCTACAGGGCTTCTGATGCTGAAGGACCTGGACATCTGGGTGGACTGGTACATCACCTCGGAGGTGTACGAGGACTCCATCACAGTGGGCATGGTGTGGCACCAGGGCAAGATCATGTATGTCAGGGACATCCGCAATGTCATGCAGAAGCATATCCAGGAGTGAGGCCCGTTTGATCTGGTGATTGAGGGCAGTCCCTGCAACGATCTCTCCATCATCAACCCTGCCTGCAAGAGGCTCTACAAGGGTACTGGACAGCTCTTCTTTGACTTCTACCACCTCCTGCATAATCTGTGACCCAAAGAGAGAGATGACCGCCCCTTCTTCTGGCTCTTTGAGAATGTGGTGACATTAGTAACAACAGGAACATCTTGTGATTTCTCAAGTCCAACCCTGTGATGATTGATGCTAAAGAAGTGTCAGCTGCACACACGGCCTGCTACTTCTGGGGTAACCTTTCCACTATGAACAGGCTGTTGGCATCCACTGTGAATGATAAGCTGGAGCTGCAGAAGTGTCTGGAGCAAGACAGAATAGACAAGTTCACCAATGTGAGGACCATCACAACTAGGCCAAACTCCATAAAGCAGGGCAAAGATGAGCATTTCTCCCATCTTCATGAATGAGAAAGAGGACATCTTATGGTTCACTGAAATGGAAAGGGTGTTTGGCTTACCTGACCACTATATGGACATCTCCAATATGAGCCACTTGACGAGGCAGAGACTGCTGGGCCAACTGAGGAGTGTGCTGGTCATGTGCCACCTCCTTTGCTCTGCTAAAGGAGTATTTTGCTTGTATGTAAGGGACATGAGGGCAAACAGAGGTAGTGACACAAAGTTAAATAAAAAACACAAAACACAAAGCAAAACACCAAGAATGTGAGGATGGACAGAATTATCAGCACCCAGAAGAGAAAAAGGAATTTGAAAACAAAAACCATGGATGTGGAAATATCAGAAAGCTTTGCCTTTCAAAATGGGTTAGACATCATCTCCTGATTTTTCAATGTTTAAACTATTTAAAGACAAAACCAAGCCCCCTCCCTCCCCAATCCCTTTTTAATTTTGGTCAAACCTTTTGTTTTCTCTTTCCAGAGGGGTTTTCTGTTTTTGTTTCTTGCTGTGACTGAAACAAGAGGGTTTATTGCAGCATAAATCAACAGCCAAAAAAAAAAAAAAAAGTAACAATACCTTGTAGAGGAACAATGGGAGAGAGATTTTTTAAAAAGGAAATTATATATAAATCTATATATTGGGTACTTTTTTTTACTGTATAGCTTTTTGTTGTTGCCTCCAGCCTGGTGATCAGATAGGAACATGAGCAGGGGACAGAAAATTTAGAGAGACATTCAGGCAGCAGAATTCCCTCCCAGCCACTGAACTGTCCCTATCATCACCTTTCCCAGTCATGCAAAATAGAACCCAACTAGCATCAGGGAAGACAAGAACAGCCACACAAGACACTTTCTACAGGATTTCCAGTGTCTACCACACAGGAAACCTTGAAGAAAATCAATTTCTAGAAGCTCTGTTACCTCTTGTTTACAGTTTATATAGAGAGAGATATGAGATATATCTATACAGATAGATAGATTTGAGATATAGCTGTATATTTATATATAGATAGATAAATATAAGGTACTTTAACTACTGTACAACCTGACTTCATAATGGTGCTACAAAACAGCTAGATGAGTAAAAACATCAGTGTCCACTGCCTTATGTACAAAGGGTTTTAACCAAGGATGGAGAAAGGGAGATAGTTGGAAGATGAATAATTGTAATGGTGGGATTTCCCCCTCAGTTCTTAAAAAGGTGAAGGAAGAGAATTTGGGAGCAGCACTCCCCCATTTCCCCCTGCCAAAAGAGGGTTGGTAAGGTGAGAATGTCAGGGCCATGGGAATTTATCTGAGTGGAATTTATCCAGACTCATGGAAAAATCTTTTGATTTCTTTCTAAAAGGAGACTCTCTTGGAAAGATGGCAGGGTGAGGGGTCTCCAGTTCCCAAGTTGCACATTAGCTGAATCGAGGGTTCCTTGTGTTGGGATCACAGATAATCCAGAGTGTGGAAAAAGTGACAGGTAAAACCCCACCTGGAGCAAATTTTTAAAAGTACAAAAAAAGAAGAAGAAGAAAGAGAAAGAAAAAATAAAAGAGAAGAAGAAAGCTAAAATCAAAGACCTAATTGCATACTGGGAAGAACTAGAAAAAGAAGAGCAAACTAATCCAAAAACAAGCAGAAGGAAAGAAATAATAAAGATTAGAGCAGAAATAAATTAAATTGAGAATTAAAAAAAAAACAAAAACAAAGAATTAACGAAACCAAAATGTGGTTCTTTGAAAAGATTAATAAAATTAATAAACCCTTACCTAGGCTGACAGAGAAAAAAGAGAGAAGACACAAATAAAATCAGAAATGAGAGGGGAGACATTACTACTGATCCTACAGAAATAAAAAGGATGCCAAAATATAGACAACCTGAATGAAATGGACAAATTCCTAGAAACACATGAACAACCTACACTGACTCTAGAAGAAATAGAAGACCTCAACAGACCAATTACAAGTAAAGGTATTGGGAGTTTATCAATCATGAAAAACTCCCAATAAAGAAAAGCCTAGAACCAGATGGCTTTATAGGTGAATTCTATCAATCATTCCAAGAATAATTAATACCAATCCTGTTCAAACTCATCCAAAAAAATTGAACAGGAGGGAATACTCCCTAACTCATTCTATAAGGCCAACATCACTCTAATAACAAGGCCAGATAAAGATATGACAAGAAAAGAAAATTATAGACCAATTTATCTTATGGATACAGATGCAAATATCCTCAAGAAAAAATACTTGCAAATTGAATCCAAGAGCACATAAAAAGAATTATACACTATGATCAAGTGGGTTTAATCCCAGGTATGCAAGAGTAGTTCACCATAAGAAAATCAATTAATGTTACACCACATCAACAAAATGAAGGGGAAAAAAACACACAATCATGTCAATTGTAGAAAAGGCGTTTGATAAAATCCAGCATCATTTCATGATTTTAAAAACTTAGAAAAATACAAATGGAAAGAAACTTCCACAACATGATATAGGGCATATATGAAAAACACACTGTGAACATCATCATACTCAATGGTGAAATACTGAAAGCTTTCCCTCTAAGATCAGGAACAAGACAAGGATGCCCACCATCACCACTGTTATTCAACATTGTACTGGAAGTTCTAGCCAGAGCAGTTAGGCAAGTAAAAGAAATAAAAGGCATCCAAATTGGAAAGGAAGAAGTAAAATTTTTGCTATTTGCAGATGACATGATTCTATATAGAAGAAGTCCTGGAAAATCTACAAAAAAAGCTACTAGAACTAATAAACTAATTCAGCAAAATAGTATGGTACAAGACCAACTTATAAAAGTCAGTAATGTTTCTATACACTAATAATGAGCAATCTGAGGAGGAAATCAAGAAAAAATCCATTTACAATAGCAACTAAAAGAATCAAATATCTAGGAATCAATTTAGCCAAGAGTATAAAGGGCTTGTACACAGAAAACTACAAGACATTGCTAAAAGAAACCAAAGAAGATCTAAATAAATGGAAAGTCATTCCATGTTCATGGATTGGAGGACAAAATATGGTTAAAATGTCAATTCTACCCAAAATGATTTACAGATTCCACACAATCCCAATAAAAATCCCAACAGCCTTCTTTGCAGAAATGGAAAAACCAATGATCAAATTTACTTGGAAGGGTAAGGAGCCCCAAATAGCCAAAAACATCTTGTAAAAGAAGATGAAGTTGGAAGACTCACACTTCCTGACTTTAAAGCATATTACAAAGCCACAGTAGTCAAAACAGCATGGTACTGGCACTAGGATAGATATCAATATCCTACCAGTGGAATCAAACTGATTATTCAGAAAAAGACCCTCACCTCTATGACCAATTGATTTTTCACAAGGCTGCCAAGTCCACTAACTGGGAAAGAATAGTCTCTTCAACAAATAGTGTTGGGAAACTGAATATCTATATGTAAAAGACTGAAAGAGGACCCCTATCTCACACCATCTACAAAAATTAATTCAAAATGGATCAAAGACCTAAATTTAAGAGCCATAACTATAAAACTCTTCAAAGAAAATGTAGGGAAGCATCTTCAGGATCTTGTATTAGGCAATGGTTTTTTAAACTTTACACCCAAAGCACAAGCAATGAAAGGAAAAATAGATAATTGGGACCTCATCAAAATTAAACACTTTTGTGTATCAAAAGACTTGGACACAAAAGTGAAAAGATAATCTACTTACTGGGAGAAAATATTTGGAAACCACATATCCAGTAAGGGTTTATTATCCAGAATATATAAAGAAATCCTACAACTTAACAAGGAAAAGATAAACAACCCAGTTTAAAATGGGCAAAAGATGAATGGACATTTCTCCAAAGAGGATATACAAATGGCTAAAAAGCACATGAAAAGATGCTCAGTGTCACTAGCTATTAGGGAAATGCAAACCAAAATCACAATTACAGGGAGCAGTTGCGGCTCAAACAATTGGGTGCCCGCCTCCCACATGGGAGGTCCGAGGTTCGGTTCCCAGTGCTTCCTAAAGAAGAGGAGCAGATGCTGGAACCAGCTGATGCTGCAACCAGCAGCTGCCACAGGAAACAGATACCGCAACCAGCAGCTGCCACAGGAAACAGATACCACAACCAGCAGAGCCTGCAACCAGCCACTGTAAAACAGCAGATGGCACAACCAGCAGGGAGAAGTAGCTCAAAAGGTTGGACACTCGCCTCCCACATGGAAGGTCCTGGGTT
The DNA here is from genome assembly GCA_026826555.1 of Tolypeutes matacus. Classification (NCBI taxonomy): domain Eukaryota; kingdom Metazoa; phylum Chordata; class Mammalia; order Cingulata; family Chlamyphoridae; genus Tolypeutes; species Tolypeutes matacus. Next base: position 43,606,695 of record JAKSZT010053887.1, read on the forward strand.
CAGTTTCCGGTGCCTCCTAAAGAAGACGAGCAGACAAGGAGCAGACAGATGAGGGAGCCATTGGTGGGGAGGGGTGGTATGAAAAATTAAATTAAGAAAAATTAGATATCTTTTCACACCTACTAGGATGGCTACTATTAAAAATACAGAAAACTACAAATGTTGGAGAGGATGTGGAGAAATAGGAATACTCATTCATTGCTGATGGGAATATAAAATGGTGCAGCTGTTGTGAAAGACTGGCAGTTCCTCAGAAAGCTAAGTATAGAATTACCATATGGGTATGCAGAACTTCCAGGAAGATGGCGGACTAGAAAGACACAGGACTTTCTTCTCTCCCAGAAAAATAACTAGAGGATGGGCAAAAACAGCTTGGAAAAAAATCTTCTGGGGTTTAGGACACCAGGGGAAGGCTGGAAACCTCCCAGATGAGAGAGGTTCAAAGGAAAAGAACCACAATGGCAAAACTGTGAGTTAAAAGCTGCAGCTGCAACTTCTGGCATCCTCCTCCACCCTATAAACATTTGCATTCTCAGGCCTTTTGTCAGGCAGCTACAGACAAAGGGGACCCCAGGGATCTATTCCCCATGAAAGGGGAGAGAAGGGGACACAGCTTAAGGCTCACTTGGCTTTTGACCCACAGATTTGGTCTGCTGTGTCCCACAAGCCCTTCCAGGCCAGGTGGGGCTGTGCCATTGCTTGCCTTGGGACTCTTCAAGGGACTAAAGAGATCCAATTCTCTCAATCTACCTCTCTACTGAATGGGACTAGTTGTTGAGGATCCAAAGAAGAATGGAATTATTTCCTACCTGGGAAAAGGGAGGGGGCTGCCAGCAAAGGTTGGAGAACTGCCTGAGAAAGTTTGAATTATGAGGCTCTTAGCCTCCAGGCAGGATCCTCTATCACACTGATCTGGTACATATTGCAATGAACACAATATGACCAGGCTTTGAACTGAGAAAGCTGCCAAAGAGTGCCATCTTCTAGCAGACCACAGAAGTGCACATGAGGAGATTAACAGTAAATAAGTAAGAGAGGCTTTTTCCATCCTTTATAGCATCCCTACCTAAAGCCCTTGGAAGTGGGTCTGCAACCCATTACTGGGTCCAGGGCCCAGATTTGAGCAACTAACGGGGACAATCTTAAAGACCCAGAATAGGTTGAACCAAGAATCAAAGAAGAGCAGTAACACACAGTCTCCTACCACTAAATCCCTATGAAAGAGAGAGAAATTGAGCATCTGTATAAACTCACCATCCTAATCAGATGCCTAGACATAAGCAAAAAATTACAAGCCTGACTAAGAAAATGTAAGACATGGCCCAAGAAAAGGAATATATCAAAGCCCCAGAAGAGATGCAGGATTTGAGACAACTAATCAACAAGATGCACACAAATTTCCAAAACAAAATTAATGAGTTGAAAGACAACATGGCTAAAGAGATGGAAGACATCAAGAAGACACTGAGCGAGCATAAAGAAGAATTTGAAATCCTGCATAGAAAAGTAACAGAGTCCATGGGAATAAAACCTGATAGGTGAGATAAAAAACACACTAGAGGCATACAACAGCAGATTCAAAATGATAGTAGAAAGAATAAGTGATACAGAAGAGAGAGGAGCTGAAATTGAAGAGAAAAAAAGAAGAGTGAGAAAAGAATGGAAAAAAATTGAGCAGAGTATCAGGAGTTGAATGATACCACAAAACACAACAGCATATGTGTCATGGGCATTCCAGAAGGAGAAGAGAGGGGAATGGAGCAGAAAGAGTATTTGAGGAAATGATAGCTGAAGATTTCCCAACTCACATGAAAGAACTGAACTTACATGTCCAAGAAGCACAGAGTACCCCATTCAGAATAAATGGAAATAGGCCCACTCCAAGACACAAACTACTCAGAATGTCAAACATCAAAGATAAAGAAAAAATTCTGAGAGCAGCAAGGGAGAAGCAAACCATCATATACAAGGGACACCCAATAAGACTAAGTGTAGATTTCTCATCAGAAACCATAGAGGTGAGAAGACAGTGGTATGACACAATCAGGATACTGAAAGAGAAAAACTGCCAGCTGAGAATTCTTTATCCAGCAAAATTGTCCTTTAAATATAAAGGTGAGTTTAAAATAGTCACAAACAAACAGAAACCAAGAGAGTTTGTAAAAAAGAATTCATCTTGCAGGAAATATTAAAGGAAGCCTTACAGCCCAAAAGAATAAGACAGGAGAGAGAGGCTTGGAGGAGAGTATAAAAGAAAGAATAGCAGAAAGGATAAGCAAAAGAGTAAAAAGACAGATGAAAATAAGATATGACATATGAAAACCAAAGAAAAAATGGTGGAAGTAAATGATGCATTGAGAGTAATGTTGAATGTGAATGGATTAAACTCCCCAGTCAAAAGATATAGCCTTGGGAGCAGATGTGGCTCAAGCAGTTGAGCTCCCGCCTCTTACATGAGAGGTCCAGGTTTAGTTCCTGGTGCCTCCTGAAAAAACAAAAATAAACAACAAACAAAACAAATGAAAGAACCAACTCAGGGAAGCTGATGTGGCTCATTGGTTGAGCACCAGCTTCCCACATATGAGGTCCTGGGTTCAATCCCTGGCCCTTGATACCTAAAAAAAAAAGATATAGCCTGACAGAATGGATTTTAAAAAAACATGAGCCATCCATATGCTGCCTCTAAGAGACTCACCTTAGACGCAGGGATACAAACCAGCCAAAAGTGAAAGGTTAGAAAAAAATGCTAGTAACCAAAAAAGAGTAGGGGTAACTATACTAATATCAGACAAAACAGACTTTAAAATATATATATATATACTTTTTTGGTTTTTTAAAAAGATACTTAGATTACATAAATAGTACATAAAAAATGTAGGGGGTTGCCATATGCTCTGCTCCTTACCCCTCCCACACTTTCCCACATTAACAACATCCTTCATTAGTGTGGTACATTTGTTAAAATTGATGAACACATTTTGGAGCATTGCCACTGAGTGTGGATTATAGTTTACATTGTAGTACACTCTCTCCAGCACTATTTTGTATGCTATGACAAGATATATAATGGCCTGTATCTGTCATTGCAATGTCATTCAGGACAATTCCCAAGTCCCGAAAATGCCCCCATATTACACCTGTTTTTCCCTCAGAACCTCCAGTGGCCACTGCCTCTACATCAATGATAAAAGCTCTTCCATTGCTAGGATCGCAATAAGTCTATAACAGAATACCACTAAGTCTACTCTAGTCCTTTGTTCATTCCCCAATCCTGAGGATTCTGGGATGGTGATGCCACTCCACCTCTAATTAAGAGGGGGCTTAGATCCCAATCATACAGTATTTGTCCTTTTGTGTCTGGCTTGCTTCACTCAACATAATGTACTCCAGGTTCATCCATGTTGTCATATGCTTCACAACTTCATTTCTTCTTACAGTTACACAATATTCCATCATGTGTATACACTGATTTGTTTATCCATTCATCGGATGATGGACACCTGGTTTGTTTCCAACTTTTGGCAAAGGTGGATAATGTTGCTATGAACATCGATGTGCAGATGTCTGCTCATGTCACTGCTCTCAGTTCTTCTGGGTATATACCTATTAGTGGTACTATGGGTCACGTGGCAAATCTATATTCAACTTCCTTAGGAACCGCCAAACAGTCCTCCACAGTGGCTGTACCATTCTACATTCCCATGAACAATGAATAAGGATTCCTATCTCACCACATCATTTCCAACAATTGTAGTTTTCTGACTTTTTAATAGTGGCCATTCTAATAGGTGAGAAGTGATAGGCTGCATTTCCCTAACCAGCAGTGATGTTGAATATTTTTTCATGTGTTTTTTGCCATTTGTATTTTTTCTTTGGACAAATGTCTATTCAAGTCTTTTGCCCATTTTTTAATCAGGTCATTTGTCTTTTTACTGTTGAGTTTTAGCATCTCTTTATATATCATGGATATTAAGCCCTTATCAGATATGTGATTTCCAAATATTCTTTCCCATTGAGTCAGCTGACCTTTCACCATTGTGACAAAGTCCTTTGAGGTGCAAAAGCATTTAATTTTGAGGCAGTCCCATTCATCTATTTTTTCTTTTGTTGCTTGTGCTTTGGGTATAAGATCTTGAAGATGATTTCCTACATTTTCTTCTAGGAGTTTTACAGTTGTCACTTTTATATTTAGGTTCTTGATATATTTTGAGTTAATTTTTACATAAGGTCTGAGATAAGGTCCTCTTTCTTTCTTTTGGAGATGGATATCACGTTCTCCCAGCACCATTTGTTGAAGAAACTGTCCTGGCCCAGCTGGGAGGTCTTGACAGACTGGTCAAAAATCACTTGACTGTAGATGTGAGGATATATTTCTGAGTTCTAGATTTAGTTCCATTGGTCAATCTCTCTTTTTTTTTTAAGATTTTATTTTATTCATTTATGCCCCACACACACCCACACCCACATTGCTTGCGGTTGCTGTCTGCTCTCTGCATCCATTTGCTGGGTGCTCGTCTTCTCTTTAGGAGGCACTGGGAACCGAACTGGGACCCCCCATGTGGAAGAGAGGCACCCAATCACCTGAGCCACCTCAGCTCCCTGATTTGTTGTGTCTCTTATTGTCTTTCCTCTTTGTGTCTTTTATTGTGTCATCTTGTTGTGTCAGCTCACCGTGCCTGTCCACCATGCAAGCTCACCTTCTCCAGGAGGCACTGGGAAGCAACCCCAGTTCCCCCCAAGTGGTGGGCAGAAACCCAATCACTTGACCCACATCCACTTCCCAATCTGTTTGTCTTTATTCCAGTACCAAGCTGTTGGGCTTTGTTTTTGTTTTTACCACTGCAGCTAACTAATATGCTTTAAAGTCAGAAAGTGAGAGTCCTCCAACTTCATTCTCCTTTTTAAAGACATTTTTGGCTCTTTGGGGCCACTTACCTTCCAAATAAATTTGATAATTGGCTTGCCATGTCTGCAAAAAAAAAAAAAAAAAAGGTTGTTTTTATTGGGATTGCATTGAATCTGTAAATCTGTTTGGGTAGAATCTACATCTTAATGATATTTAGTCTTCCAGTCCATGATCATGGAATGTCCTTCCATTTATTTAAGTCTTCTTTGGTTTCTTTTAGCAATGTTTTGTAGTTTTCTGAATACAGGTCCTTTATGTCCTTACTAAATACTTGATTATTTTAGTTGCTATTACAAAAGAAATTTTTTTTTCTGGTTTCCTCCTCGGATTGCTCATCAATAGTGTACAGAAACGTTATTGGTTTTTGCATATTAATCTTGTATTCTGCCACTTTGCTGAACTTATCTATTAGTTCTAGTAGCTTTGTTGTAGATTTTCCAGGATTTTCTAGATATAAGATCATATCATCAGTCAATAGTGAAAGTTTTATTCTTCCTTTTCTATTTGGGTGCCTTTTATTTCTTTATCTAATTGCTCTAGCTAGAAGTTCACTATTGTTATTGAATAACAATAGTGACAGTGGGCATCCTTGTCTTGATTTCCTGTCTCAGCAGGATAGCTTTCAGTCTTTCACCATCGAGCACCATGCTAGCTGTAGGTTTTTCATAGATGCACTTTACCATATTGAGAAGGCTTCCTTCTATTCCTATCTTTTGGAGTGTTTTTATCAGGAAAGGATGCTGTATTTTGTCAAATGCCTTTTTTTTTTTTTTTTTTTTTTTGGCAACTATAGAGAGAATCATGTGATTTTTCTTCTTCAATTTATTAATGTGGTTTATTACACTAATTGATTTTCTTGTATTGAACCACCCTTGCATACCTGGGATAAAGCCCACTTGATCATGTTGTATATTTATTTTAATATGCTTTTAGATTCAGTTTGCAAGTATTTTGTTGAGGATTTTTGCATCTATGTTCATTAGAAATATTGGTCTGTAATTTTCTTTTTTAATAGTATCTATCTTGTTTTTGTTTTAGGGGGATATTGGCTTCATAGAATGAGTTTGGTAGCATTCTTTCCTGTTCAATATTTTGGAAGAACTTGAGCAAGATTGGTATTCAATAGTCTTTGAATGACTGGTAGAGTTCGCCTGTGAAGCCATCTTATCCTGAGGTTTTTGATGAGAGTTTCAATCTCTTTACTTGTGATTGGTTTGTTGAGGTCTTCTATTTCTTCTAAGGTCCGTGTAGGTTGTTCGTGTGTTTCTAGGAATGTGTCCATCTCATCTACATTTTCTAGTTTTTTTGCACAGAGTTGTTCATAGTATCCTCTTATGGTCTCTCTTATTTCTGCAGTGTCATTAGTAATGTCCTCCCTCTCATTTCTGATTTTATTTATTTGCATCTTCTCTCTCTTTTTCTTTGTCAGTGTAGCTTAGGATTGTTGATTTTGTTGATCTTCTCAAAGAAACAACTTTTGGTTTTGTTGACTCTTTCTATTGTTTTTTGTTCTCAACTTCATTTATTTCTGCTCTGATCTTTACTATTTCTTTCCTTCAGCTTGGTTTGGGATTAGTTTGCTGTTCTTTTTCTAGTTCCTCCAGTTAGATCTTCAATTTTAACTTTCTCCTTTTTTAATGTAAGCATTAAGGGCTATAAATTTCCCTCTCAGCATGCCTTTTTGGTGTCCCATAGGTTTGTTTTTTTTTTTTAAGATTTTATTTATCCATTTATCCCCCCCTTGCTGCTTGTGCTCGCTGGGTCAGCTAACCACGCCGTGCGGGCGGGCTTGCCTTCACCAGGAGGCCCCAGGAACCGAACCCGGGGCCTCCCATATGGTAAATGGGAGCCCTACTGATTGAGCCACAGCCGCTTCCCGTCCCATAGGTTTTGACATGTTGTGTTCTCATTTTCATTTGTCTCAAGATATTGCTGAATTCTCCTGCAGTTTCTTCTTTGACCACTGATGATTTATGAGTGTGCTGCTTAATCTCAATATATTTATGAATTTTCCTTTTTTTTGCATCCATTATTGATTTCCAGCTTCATTCCATTATGATCAGAGAAAGTGTTTTGTATAATTCCAATCTTTTTAAATTTGATACTTGTCTTGTGACGCAACATATGGTCTATCCTGGAGAAGGATTCATGAGCAATTGAAAAGAATATTCCTGCTGTTTTATATTACTCTATAAATGTCTGTTAGGTCTAGTTCATTTATCATATTATTCAAGCTTTTGGTTTCTTTATTTATCCTCTGTCCACATGTTCTGTCCAATACTGAGAGTGGTGTATTGAAGTCTCCAAGTATTATTGTAAAGACATCTATTTTTTCCCTTCAGTTTTGCCAGCGTGTGCCTCATGTATTTTGGGGCACCCAGGTTAAGTGTATAAATATTTATTATAGTTACTTTTTCTTGGTGAATTGCCCCTTTTTATTAATATATAATGACCTCCTTCCTCCTTTATAACAATTTTGCATTTAAAATCTATTTTGTCCTATATTAGTGTTGCTACTCCAGCTCTTTTTTGGTAAATATTTGCATGGAATATCTTTTTCCAGCCTTTCACTTTTAACCTGATTGTGTTCTTATGTCTTAGGTGAGTCTCTTATAGACAGCATAAAGATGGCTATTTTTTTTTTTTTTATCCATTCTATCAGTCTATGTTTTTTTTTTTTTTTTTTTTTTTTTTTTTTTAGGGGGTACCAGGGATTGAACTCAGGATCTCATACATGGGAAGCAGGCACTCAACCACTGAGCTACATCTGCTCCCCAATGAGATTTGGTTTTTTCATTTGTTTGTTTGTTTTTAGGAGGTACTGGGGATCAAACCTGGAACCTTATACATGGGATGCAGGCGTTCAACCACTTGAGCTACAATTGCTCCCAGTCTATGTCTTTTGATTGGGGAGTTCAAGCCATAAACATTCACTGTTATTACTGTAAAGGCTTTACTTACTTTGTCCACTTTTTCCTTTGGCTCTCCATTGTCATATCTTACTATTGTCTGTCTTTTACCCTTTAATTTACCCTCCTAATAGTCTTCATTTCTACACTCTTCTCCACATATCTAACCCTTGTTTTTTCCTTTTACACTTCAGCACTCCCTTTAGTACCTCTTGTAAATCTGGGTCTTTTGGTAACATACTTTCTTAGTTTTTGCTTGTCTTAGAAGAATTTAAACTCACCCTCATTTTTGAAAACAGTTTTGCCAGATACAGAATTCTTGGCTGGCAGTTTTCCTCGTTCAGTATCTTAAATACATCATACCACTTTCTTCTCACTTCCATGGTTTCTAAAGAGAGGTTGACACTTAAACTTATCGAGGTTCCCTTGTATGTGATGCTTTGCTTTTTTCTCTTGCTGTTTTCAGAATCCTCTCTTTATTGCTGATATTTGTCATTCTGAAAATTAGGTGTCTTGGGGGTAATTTGTCCTTCTTGGATATTGATATTTATGTCTATCATAGGGTGGGGAAGTTTTTGGTCATTATTTCCTCAGATATTCTTTCTGCCCCTTTTCCTTTGTCTTCTCCTTCTAAGACACTGATAACACGTATGTTTGTGCAGTTCACATTGTCATTCTATTCCCTGAGATCCTGTTCCATTTTTTTTCCATTCTTTTTTCTTTCTGTTCTCCTGTCTTTTCCAGTCCAGATGTTCCATCCTCAAAATCACTAATTCTGTCTTCAAGCAATTCAAATCTGCTGTTATGTGCCTCTAATGTATTTTTAAATCTCATCCATTGTGTCTTTCATTCCCATAAGGTCTGTTACTTTTCTTTGTAGCTTTCAAATGCTCATCCAGTGTCTTCTAATATCCTTTATCTCTTTAGTCATTTTTTCCTTCAATTCTTTGAATTGATTTAGGAGTTTTGTGTGATTATCATTGATTAGTTGTCTTAAATCCTGTATCTCATCAGGATATTTGGTTTGTTCCTTTGGCTAGGCCATCTCTTCCTGTTTCCTCATATGGCTCGTAGTTTTTTGCTGATGTCTAGGCATATGAACATGTTGGTTAATTTACTCTGATGGTCAATTTCTCTCCCTCTCCCACTGTTTTTTTTTTTTTTTTTCACAGCTCTTCTTTAATTTTGGTTCAACTTATTCTGAGTCTTTAAAATTGCCCAGCTTAAATATCAAAATTGGGCCAGGGACTCACTAATGGGGTGCAGATCTTCTCCCAGGATTTGAGTCTAGAGAGAAACCTAAAAGCAGTTTTTCTCCTTGCCGTTTCCCGGCTGGCCAGCAGATGGTGCTCATCGGTGAACCTTTTCAGGGAAGTGTTTCTTTCAACCTCCACTTCCCCATGTTTCTGGTCTCACCAGAGCCAAAATTCAAAGCGGGCTCTGCTGGCTGAATTCAGTGAAGAGAAACACTCCCTGCCCTACAATGCACCCTTCCTCTTCCTTTGTAACAGCTGACAGAGAGGAAGACATCTGTTCTCCTCTCAGTCAGCTGCAGTGACTTAATGTTTTGAGGGTGGGGGATGAGACCCTTTCTGACCACTGCAGGAGTTAGTAACTCACGTTTATTGTTTCAGGTTCTTCATCTTCTGTTCCTCACCCTTCTGGGGGTTGTGCAGCACTGTCCTAGTCTGCTGACTCCCAAAGCAGGTCTCTCAGACAGCTTTGGCTCTTTCTCCATTGTTTTTGTGAGAGAGTTGAGCCCGGCCTATCTACTCTGACGCCATCTTCCCGGAACTTCTCACTATTGGTTTTTTGAGTGTTCATCTTGTACCTTGCAACTTTGCTGAATTCATTTATTAGATCTAAGAGCTTTGTTGTGGATTTTTTCAGGATTTTCTGTATATAGGATCCTATCATCTGCAAATAGGGCAAGTTTTACTTCTTCCTTTCCAATTTGGATGACTTTTATTTCCTTTTCTTGCCGAACTGCTCTGGCAAGAACTTCCAGTACAATGTTAAATAATAACAGTGGTGACAGTGGGCATCTTTGTCTTATTCCTGATCTTAGAGGAAAAGCCTTTCACCATTAATTAGGAGATTAGCTGTTGGGCTTTCCTTGTTTACCCTTAATTATGTTGAGGAGGTTTCCTTCTATTACTAGTGTTCTAAGTGTTTTTATCAAGAAAGGGTACTGGATTTTGACAAATACCTTTTCTGAATCAATTGACATGATCTTGAGGGTTTTTTTCCTTCATTATGTTAATGTAGTATATTACATTAATTGATTTTCTTATGTTGAACCAAGCTTGTTTACCAGGGATAAAACCCGCTTGGTCATGGTATATAATTCTTTTAATATGCTGTTGGATGCAGTTTGTTAGTATTTTCTTGAGGATTTTTACTTTTATTTTCATAAGAGATATTGGTTTGTAGATTTCTTTTCTTGTGGCATCTTTATCCAGCCAGCATTGGTATAAGGGTGATGTTGGCCTCATAGAATGAGTTAGGGAGAGTTCTTTTCTTTGATTTTTTGGAAGAGTTTGAATAGAATTAGAGTTAAGTCTTCTTGGAATGATTTATAGAATTGTCCTGTGATGCCATCTAGTCCTGGGCTTTTCTTTCTTGGTTGTTTTTTTATTACTGGTTCAATCTCCTTACTAGTAATTGGTTTGTTGAGATCTTCTATTTCCTCTCGAGTCATTGTAGGTAATTTGTGTGTTTCTAAGAATGTGTGCATTTCATCTTGGTTGTATAATTTATTGGCATACAGTTGTTCCTACTATCCTTTTATATCCTTTTTATTTCAGCAGGGTCAGTAGTAATGTCCCCCTTTACATTTCTGATTTTCATTATTTGTATCCTTTCTCTTGTTTTCTTTGTCAGTCTAGCTAAAGGTTTGTCAATTTCATTGATCTTTTCAAAGAATCAGCTTTTGCTTTTGTTGATTCTATTGTTTTTGTTTTCTATTTCATTTACCCCCACTCTAATCTTTATTGTTTCCTTCCTTCTTCTTGATTTGCATTTAGTTTGCTCTTCTTTTTCTAGTTCTACCAGTTTTGAGGTTAGGTCTTTGATTTGAAGTGTTCTTTTTTTAATGTAAGCAATAGAGCTATAAATTCTCCTCTCAGCACTGCCTTCACAGCATCCCATAAGTTTTGGTATGTTGTATTTTTATTTTCATTCACCTCAAGATATTTCTTAATTTCATTTCTGATTTCCATTTTAACCATTGTTTTTTTTTTTTTTTTTTATGAGTATGTTGTTTAATTTCTACGTATTTGTGAAATTTTCCACTTCTCCCTCTGTTATTGGTTTCTAGATTCTTTCCATTGTGGTAAAAGAATATACATTGCATTATATCAATATTTTTTAATTTATTGAGACTTGTTTTGTAACCCAACATATAGTCCATCCTGGAGAATGGTCCATGTACACTCGAGAAAAAGGTGTATTCTTTTCACTGGGTGCATCTATTTGGTTTGTGTATCTTTCAAGTCCTATACTTCCTTATTGATCTTCTGACTTGATGTTCTATCCATTATTGAGAGTGGTTTGTTAAAGTCTCCTACTATTAATGTTTAACCATCAATTTCTCCCTTCAAATATGGCTGTATTTGCTTCATATATTTTGGGGCTCTGCTGTTAGGTGCATATATATATTTATAAATGTTACATCTTCCTATTTAGTGTTCTCTTTATCAATATGTAATTACCATCCTTGTGTCTTGTAACTGTTTTTTTTGTTTTTTTTTTTTAATTATGGGTAAAAATCAAAATTCTCACAATACATACAAACATTTGCAAAATGATATATAAATATATATGCATATGTGTATTTGCTTACAAAAATGTTATTTATATATATATATACATATATTTTAAGAGGTGCTTAGATTACCCAAAATATTACACGGAACCCACTGGGATTCCCATGTTGCCCACCTCCCACACCTCCCACCACTGTTTTTTACTTAAATTATATTTTATTTGATATTAGTATAGCCACCTTATCTCTCTTTTGGTTACTACTTGCATAGTATTTTTTTTTTTCCATCCTTTCACCCTCAATCTACTTGTATATTTGAATTTAAGGTGAGTCTCTTGCAGACAGCATATACTTGGGTCATACTTTTTTATCCATTCTGCCAATCTCTACCTTTTAACTGGAGTGTTTAATCCATTCACATTTAAAGTTACTACTGATAATACAGGACTTTCTTCTGCTATTTCGCTATTTAGTTTTTGTAAGTCTTATACCTTTTTGTCCCTCAGTTCCATTAACACCAAACTTTTATATGTCTTTGAGGTTTTTTTTGTTTATTTTTTGGTGAGTGTTGTACCATATTGAGTTTCTTCTCATTTCTGTCTGGATATATTTTTCATCTATTTTTCTTGTGGTTGCCATGGGATTAAAATTTAACATCCTAAGCATATAACAATCATCTTTGGTTTGATACCAATTTAACTTCAATAATATGCAGATATACTTTTCCTATACCCCTCTATTTCCCTACCCTCTTCTACACTTGGTTACCACTTATATCTTTGTACATTGGAAGTCCAAAAGCATAGATTCATCATTACTTTTACTGCATTTCCATTTTAGCGCCTGTGGAAGTAAGAAGTGGAGTTACATACCAAACAGTACAATACAATAGTACTGGAATTTATAATTACCCAAATGGTTACTTTTACCACAGGTCTATTTCTTCATGCTGCTTTGATCCTTTCCTTTCAGTCTGAAGAAATCCCTTTTGCATTGCTTATAGGGCAGGTCTAGTCGTGATGAATTCCCTCGGTTTTTGTTTATCTGACAATATCTTAATCTCTCCCTCATTTTTGAAAGAATCTCACCAGATATAAAATTCTTGGCTAGCAGTTGTTTTCTTTCAGCACTTTAAATATTTCAACTCACTGCCTTCTTGCCTCCATTGGTATTTGATAAGAAATTGACTTTCAATCTAATTGGGAATCCCTTGTATGTAACTCGTTGCTTTCTCTTACAGCTTTCAGAATTCTCTCCTCCTTTGCATTCAATAGTGTAATCAATATATAACAGGGAATCATTTTCTTCATGTTTATCCTGTTTGATGTTCTCTGAGCTTCTTGGATGTGCATATTCAATCTTTTGCTAAATTTAGAAAGTTGTCTGTCATTATTTCTTTCTTTTTTTTTTTTTTTATCCACCCCCCCCCCCATTGTTTTTGCACTCACTGTCTGCTCTCTGTGTCCATTCGTTGTGTGTTCTTCTGTGTCTGCTTGTCTTCTCTTTAGCAGCACCAGGAACCAATCTTGGGACCTTCCAGAGTAGGAGAGAGGCACTCAATCTCTTGCACCACCTCAGCTCCCTGTTCTGCTGTGTCTCTTATTTTCTCTCCTCTATGTCTCTTTCTGTTGCATCATCTTGCTGTGCCAGCTCTCCACTTGGGCCAGCACTCCGTGAGGGCCAGCACTCCTGTGTGGGCTAGCACTTGGCACGGGCCAACACTCCGTTGTGGGCCAGCTCTCTGCTCAGGCCAGCTCGCTGCACAGGCCAGCTTGCCTTCACCAGAAGGCCCCATTATTAATTAGATCCACTCCAGGATCATTATAAATGTGATTAATCCAACTGAAATGCATGCTTGGGAGTGGTTGAGATTGGAAATTTTATGCTGTATATATGTTTCCACAATTTAAAAAGAGAGAGAGAGAGAGAGAGAGACCAAAGAGACAATGACAGTTTGAAATGTTGCAAGAATTACCAAAACGTGACACCAAGACACAAAGTAAGCACATGCTGTTGGAAAAATGACACCGATGTAATTGCTTGACATAAGGTTGCCACAAAAATCTTCAATTTGTAAAAAACTCTCTATCTGCAAAGTGCAATAAAGTGAGGTGCAATTAAAAAAAAGAAGAATATTCAAAACATCACATCTTCTTCTGTATCAAGTGTTTTTTAAGGTATCCAAATAGTGGATAAAAGTTTTCTTTATAGAATTCAAGCTGATGAACACAGAAGGAATGACAGAATTAGAAAATCACTATTTGTAACTTACCAGTTTACATGAATTACTTAGGATTGAGGAACTAATTAAACTACATCAAAGAGCTATAAGACAAATCTAGAATGTGTATGTTGTACAGGACAACCCAGTTTCTCAAATAAATAAGAGTATGAAAAAAAAAGGGTGGAACGAAAACTGTTATTGAATAAAAGAAACTAAAGAAACAGAACCAAAAGCAATGTGGAGATTTTCTTTGGACCTGTTTAGTTTCCTGAGGCTGCTATAACAAATTATCAAACTTGATGCTGGGGAAATGGATGTGGCTTAAGCAGTAGGGCTCCGGGCTCCCGTCTACCATATAGGAGGTCCAGGGTTTGATTCCTGGGGCCTCCTGGTGAAAGACAAGCTGGCCTGAGCAGAGAGCTGACCCACGTGGAGAGCTGACCCACGCGGAGAGCTGGTCCATGTGGGATGCTAGCCCACGCAGAATGCTGGCCCGTGCGGGAGTGCTGGCCTGCGTGAGAGCTGGCATGTCAAGATGACGCAACAAAAAGAGACACAGAGGGGAGACAATAAAAGACACAGCAGACCAGGGAGCTGAGGTGGCACAAGAGATTGAGTGCCTCTCTCCCACTCTGCAAGGTCCCAGGATCGGTTCCCAGTGCCGCCTAAAGGGAAGACAAGCAGACACAGAAGAACACACAGAGAGCAGATAGCGAGTGAGAAACAGGGGAGAGGGAGGGGGCTGCTTGGGGAGAGAAATAAATAAATCTGAAAAAAACCTAACTTGATGCTGGCCAAGATGGCCTTCATCTTCCCTTTAAGGCTTCTCTTTAAGCCTGCCTAAAGTTTAGTCAAGCTTCTCCCTGTCTCCAGGCCCCTGAACTTACCTTTCAACCTGCCCTTAAGCTATCCAGGCACCTGAGAGGCACCTACCTAAGTGGTTCCTTACCTGCCTCTTCTCTCCCAGCCCTTAAAAGCTCCAGGTGGCCTAATCACAGCAAAAGAAAACATTCAGAACCAAATGTGAACACAGTAAATCACTCACCATCCCAGTGAGCAACCCCCCTTAACATCCTCTAAGTACCTTCTCCTTAGCCCACCCCAACCCTTAAAAACCCTGCTGTCCTTTGTCTAAAGGAAGTAGAGTTCTGGTCTCTCATCCCTGCTATAGCAGCCCTTGAATTAAGTCATCTTTGCCTGTTCAACATTGCCCAGTTCAATTTTTCTTTGGTAGTGTCTTTTAAAACAACAGAAATTTACTTTCTTACAGTTCTGGAAGCCAGACATCCAAAACCAAGCTGTTAGCAGGGCCACGCCCCTAGAAGGCTCCAGAAGAGAATCTATTCCTTTCCTCTTCGGCTTCTGGTGGCTGCAGGCATTCCTTGGCAGTCTCAGCCTGTGGCCACACTGCCTCCTCCCCTTCTGTATCAAAATTCCCTCTGACTCTTAAATTAAAAGACACGTAAGATTGCCACTAGGGTAATCAGGATATGCTCCTCCTCTCAAGAGCCTTAATTATATCTTGCCATATAAGGTCATAATCACTCTTTTGACATATAAGGAATAATTCACAGGTTCCAGGAATTAGGACATTGACATATCTTTTTGGCAGTCACCAGTCAGTCCACTACAAGGATTAAAGAATATAATAAATATTTTTGAAACAATTAGTGAAATTTGAATATGAACTAGGTAAATGATATTAAGAAATTACTATTTTGTTAGGTGTGAAAATGACAAGGGCTTTAAAAAAAAAGTTATTGTTAAGGATACAATCTTAAGGTAGAATTCATGATGTCAGGGTTTTGCTTTAAAATAATCCAAAACGCCCACCCCCTCCCAGAAAAAGAAAGTGAATCAAGATTAGCCACATTTTAATAACTGCTGAAGGGAGGTGATGGATACATAAAAGCTCATTATACTAATCTATTCTTTCTACTTTTTTGTGTACGTCTGAGATTTTCTATGATAAAAAGTATTTTAAAAAGTAGTTGGGGGAAAACAGATGTGGCTCAAGTGATTGGGCTCCTGTCTACCATATAGGAGGTCCAGGGTTCAATTCCCGGTGTCTCCTGGTGAAAGGCAACCTGGCCCACAGCAAACTGGCCTGAGCAGAGAGCTGGCCCATGTGGAGTGCTGACTCACGCAGGAGTGCTGGCTGGCATGGAAACTTGGCGCAGCAAGATGATGCAACAAAAAGAGACACAGAGGAGAGACAATAAGAGATGCAGCAGACCAGGGAGCTGATGTGGCACAAGAGATTGAGTGCCTCTCTCCCACTCTGGAAGACCTCAGAATTGGTTCCCAGTGCTGCCAAAAGTGAAGACAAGCAGACACAGAAGAGCACACAGAGAGCAGACAATGAGCACAAAACTAGGGGTGGGGGGGTGGCATAAATAAATAAATAAATCTTTTTAAAAAAAGTAGTCGGGGAGCAGATTTAGCTCAAGCAGCTGAGCACCTGCCTCCCACATGGGAGGTTCCGGGTTCGGTTTCTGGTGCCTCCTAAAGAAGACAAATAACGAGCAGACATTGAACAAAAACAAGCAGACAACAAGCAAAAAACAACAACAAACAGATGAGGGAGTCATGTCGGGGTGGGGGGGGAAATAGTTGAAAAGACGATACTAAAGATTGTCCACTAAAATGAGACATTTTAATGTAAAGTGACTTATAGCAAATTAAAACAAATGCCTAGAGAAGTTTCCATTTCCTGTACTGAACCTGGAATGACACAATCTTTTATTTCAAAAAGCAGAAATTATACAAGCCATGTATATTTTTTAATGGTTGGGCTTAATTAATTTCTAGGTTTGTTGCATTGCAGTCAATAACTTGAAATTAAAACAAAACAAAATAAAAACACCTTTTGTATAACTCTTAGGTACAGGGGAATATCAAAATTACAATTACAGTCTATTTGGGAAATAATAATATTGGGATTGTCACATATTACAATTTATGTAATGTGGTCAAAGTTGTATTAAGAAAAGTGAAAGGGAAGCGGCTGTGGCTCAATCAGTAGGGCTCCCGTTTACCATATGGGAGGCCCCGGGTTCGGTTCCCGGGGCCTCCTGGTGAGGGCGGGCCTGCCCGCACGGCGTGGTTGGCTGACCCAGCGAGCGCAAGCAGCAAGGGGGGGATAAATGAATAAATAAAATCTTTAAAAAAGAAAAAAAAAAGAAAAGTGAAAAAATAAAAATATATGTCTACACTAAGACTTGTACAAGAATGTTCATAGCAGCATTATTCATAATAGCTAAAGAATGGAAGCAACCTAAATGTCCATCAATGAATATGTGTGTAAATAAAATGTGGCACATCCATACAATGGAATATTATTTGGAAACAAAAATTAAGTATTGATACATGCTACAACATGAACCTTGAAAGCATTGAAAGATAGACACAAAAGGCTACATATTGTATGATTCCATTTATATGAAAAGTCTAGAATAGGTAAAATTATACAGAGAGAAAATAGATTAGCAGTTGCCTAGTACTGGGGTGGGTGAAGGTGAGGGGAAAATGAGGAGTGACTGCTAATGGGTATAGGACTTCCTTTTGGAGTAACTGAAAATATTCTATAATTGTTTGTGGTGATGGTGATAAGGATAGACAGACCAATGGAATAGAACTGAAAGTTCAGAAATGAACATCCTTGCCTAGTTGATTTTCAATAACGGGACCAAGTCCACTAAATGGGGAAAGAATAGTCTCTTTAACAAATGGTGCTAGGAAAACTGGATATCCACATGCAAAAGAATGAAAATGAACTCCTACCTCACACCATCTACAAAAATTAACTCAAAATAGATCAAGGAGGGGAGTAGATGTGGCTCCAGCAACTGGGCACCCACCCAGTTTGGTTCCTGGTACCTCCTAAAGATGAGCAGACGCCACAACAAGCAGATGCTACAGTCGCCACAACGAGCAGACACTGCAACCAGCAGTCAAGGGAAGAGGCTCAAGTGGTTGAGCACTTGCCTCCCACATGGGATGTCCCAGGTTCGGTTCCCGATGCCTCCTAAAGATGTGCAGACAACAAGCAGACAGACAAGGGAGCCATCTCTGGGAGTGGGAGTGGAGGGGTAAAAAAAATAGATCAATGATCTAAATATAAGAGCTAAAACCATAAAACTCTTAGAAGAAAACATAGGGTAATATCTTCAAGACCTTGTATTAGGTAATGGATTCTTTTGTTGTTCACCAAAAGCATGAACAACAAAAGTATAAAATAGATAAATTGGACTTTATCAAAATTTAAAAATTTGTGAATCAAAGGACATTATCAGGAAAGTAGAATGATAACCTACAGAATGGGAGAAAATAGTTGCAAATATATAAATAATAAGGATTTAAAATTCAGAATATATAAAGAATTCCCACAACTCAACAACAAAAAACAATTAAAAATGGGCAAAAGACTTGAATAGACATTTCTCCAAAGATATACAAATGGCCAATAAGCACATGAAAAAATGCTCAACATCATAGCCACTAGGGAAATGCAAATCAAAATCACAATGAAAGCCATTTCACACCTGCTAGGATGGCTCTTATTTTAAAAAAAAAACCAAAAAACAGAAAATAACAAGTGTTGCTAAGGATCCAAAGAAATAGAAACTCTCATGTATTTGCTGGTGGGATGTAAAATGGTGTAGTTGCTGTGGAAAACAATTTGGCGATTCCTCAGAAAGTTAAATTTAGAATTACCTCATATCCCAGCATCCCACTTCTAGGTAGAGACCCAGAAGAATTGAAAGCAGGAACTTGAACAGATATTTGTACAATATTCATACCAGCATTATTCACAATAGCCAAAAGATGAAGCAACCAAAGTGTCCATCAATAGATGAGTGGATAAACAAAATGTGGTATATTTATACAAGGGAATATTATTCGGCCATAAAAAGGAATAAACATAGGTGAAACTTGGAGACAACTGTTGAGCGAAGTAAGCCAGAGACTGAAGTATAAATATTGTATGATTTCACTTACGTGAAATACCTAGAATAAGCAAGCAAATACATAGAGACAGAGAGTAGATTAAGAGGTTACCTGGGGCTGGGGGTGGAGGTAGGGAAGGGGAGTTATTGCTTGATAGGTAGAATTTTTTTTTAGAGGTGATCAAAATTTCAGTAATGGATGGTGATGTTGGTAACTCAATGTTGTGGACAGAATTAACATCACTGAATTATACATGATAGTTGTTAAAATGGTTAATTTTGTGTTGTATATGTTACAATATAATTTTTAAAAAATTGTTCAATAATCATAAGAAAAATTGAATATATTTTCAAATAAGTACTTGAAAAAAAAAAGGCCTGACTTAAATGTCTTGGAGCAAGGGGACAGGGAGAAGGTGAGAGGAACCAGGTCCAAAACTCCAACAAAACTCCATAGCTATTCAAGTATTCCAGAGTATTAAAAAAGATGGGCAGTTTCCCAACTACAATTACCAAAGAAGTATTCCTGATGTAGCAGTTTGTTATTATTTATGAATTCCAAAAAGAGATATTATGTTGTAAATTGGTCTATTCCTCTGGGTGTGATACCCTTTTGATTGTATTAAATTCAGAGGTTTCACTTTTACTTTATTAAATCAAGATTAGGGCTTTGATTCAACCACACCATTAGGGTGACTCAATTTGAGTTCCTGCCCCCTTGGTGGGCTATATAAACAGATGCTCAATCAAGAACATGGAAGTAGATACATAGAGAAGATACACAGAGGAAGAGAGACAGCTCCATAGACACGGCAGAGGTCCCCAGAAGAGCATGAACCATTCGCCTGATAGTTTACAGCTGACCTTGTGTAGAGAACAGAGTAGCCCTATGCCAGCCTACAGCTGAGATCAGAAGAAGCTGGACCCACAGAGCCTTAAGAGGAAAGAGGAATGCTGAACCCTCACAGACATCGACCACCATCTTGCTTCAACATATGGCAACAGAGTTTGTTAAGAAAGTAACCTTAAGTTGGACTCTTTAGGGCCTTGTAACTGTAGGCTTTTACCCCAAATAAATACCTTTATAAGAGTGAACAGATTTCTGGTACTTTGCATCAGCACCCCTTTGGCTAATACACCTCAATACCAAAAACCTGTGCCCCTCACCATGCACACAACTATAGACCTTTCTCACTTAAGAGTAAACATTTAAAAATCCTAAATAAACTAGCAAAATGATATACTATGACCAAAGAGGATTTATTCCAAAAACAAAGAATGGTTCAATATTTAATCACATCAATCAGACTAAGAACACAGATGTGGATCCTCCTAAGAGATGATGAAAAACCATCTGGTAAAATTTGACTGCTATTCCTGTTTTTGAAAAATGTCTAAGTGTGGACGTAAAGAAGTCCCTTAATCTGAGCCACATTCCCCATTTGGGAACAATACCACCTACTTTAGAAGGCTTCTGTGAGAAATAAGAAATAAGAAATATGTATTTTTGATCTTCATAATAAAAATTCTAAAGAATAAGAAAACATTTAACAAATAATGCACTATATAACAGTCAACATCATATATAATAAAATAGTACAATTCCTACAGAAGGCAAGAATGAGTCAAAAATGTTGCTACCACCACTTATTTTTCTGTATATTCTTCCCAATTTAATCCCATAAGAAATGAGAAATATACATCTAAAAGGAGGAAATAAAGTTATTTGTGGATATTACCTACCTCAAAAGCCTAAGAGAATCAACAGAAAAGTTTTCAAAATTTCGAAACAAACGAGTTCAGTGAGTTTTCCAATTATAAAACTCATGCTCTCCCAACTACTGCAGCTGAGTTCAGGAGTTAAGCAGACTAGGAAAGATGTGTGTATGCAAAAGCTAATTACTTTCCCATATACCAGCAATGGCTGATTTGATTTTTAAAATCTCATTTGCAATGGCAGCAAAAAACAAATTGCTCAGAAAGAACTTATCCAGATTTATACATGAAAAGGATGGTATTTGTGGGGAGACAGACTTTATGATCACAATATACCCTTAAGGAAGGGGCAGGGAGAACGGGCAAGGCTTCCCCAGTATGTATGGTTTCTCCTCGCACTTTTCAAAGTATATTCCATGAAGTAAGTTCCACAGGATGTTAACAGGAATCACACAGAAAAGGGTTCAATGTCCAAGTTTCAAGAAATGCTAAGTTGACAGATATCATTAGTGGAAAACTTCTTAGAATATTTGATATTCTAAGAAGCAAAGGTACATGGTGCATATATTCATTTGGACACAGATCCCTTTTAAGTTCTATGTGGAAGTAATAAGACTTCTGGTTAATATATTTTGGGAAATGTCGAAGTAGAAATAAGAACAAGTATTGTTTACACTACATATTTCCATTGATGGTCTGTAAGTTTTTAGCCTGTTTTCCTAGAATATTTAGATCAGCCTCACATTTATGATAATTTTGAGGTTTCAAACTTTATAGTTTAAATATAATTTGCATCTCATTGTCAGGTCAGTTATAGCAGTGTTTCCAAACTGTGGATTCCTATCTATTAGTGGGCTGGGAAATCAACTTTGTGGTCACAACCAATATTTTTTATAAAACTGAAATAAAACTATCAGAGTGAAATAAGAATAAATATTGTTACATGAAACTTTTGAGTCCATATATGTGGACTTAATTAGATGTGTGTGTGTACTGGCTACAGCATAAAATACATTTATTATTGTGAGTTGCAACTGAAAAGAATTTGACAGCCACTGAATTAAAGAGCTGAATTTATTGGTAAATAGATAAAATCAATACCTATTCCAAATCTTTTCCTTATATTAGGTAAATTTAAAAAAAAATTATTAAAGCAATACAGCCAGCTAGATCCCCAAATTACAAATGAGTTAAGTACCAAAGTTTGTTTGAAATTGGGTGCTTGGAGGTTGTTTTTTTTTTTTTAGTTTCCAAAGAAATTGTTATAAAGCAATTAGTTTCCCAATTAGTTCACAAAAGCCAATTTAAACAACGTAGCTTAATCATACTACTAAGGTTATTACAAACTTGATTTTCTCTATATTTATTATTTATTTATATTCTGAAGTTTCAATATATTTCCAAGGATATTCTTCCGTCACCCCCATCATGGTCACAACCAAGAGACTCCTCAGAGGGCAGGCAAAGATCCACCATTCTTCACGGGTTTTCCCAAGTTGTGCTTGGGGATTCAGAAGGCGGGAAAAGATCAGAGGTTCTAATAGCCTTAATAACTGAGATTGAATATGGGGCCCCCCCAAATGTCTGGCACAGGATCAAAGATGAGAAAGATGCTCATTAACATTTAGGTGTAGGGTTTTTTGTTTTATTTTTCTTTTTACATTTTATCACTCTTTAGAAGAGACTATCTACTAAAAATGAACAATAATTCACTGCATCTTTTATCAGACCTCCAAACTACTATAATAAAACATTGGTTTTAATGTTGATAATTTGCTACTGATAAAATAGCTATTCTTATCACCTGACCACTTTTCTCATATACTGTTTAAATACAAAAATTCTACTACCAACAAGTTTCTTTGCACCAAAGGAGGCATGCCAGTGTGTAGAGAAGCATGGCCTAAAGTATCCCATATTAAATTCAGGAACTCGGGGTATACTCTTAACTCTCTGCTCTTAGCAATTTCATCATAGTCCTGGGAAATTATTAAGAGCTAGAGTGAAGAGTACACATTAACTGAAAGCTTAGTCCAAGCTGATCCTAAGAAGCCCTTCAAATATTACACTAACCCCCAGCATTATTCACTTAGGCAGGACACAAACTGCCATTCCTAACATGATTTACCCAATATGGCACAAATCTTAATCAAGGTAATAAATTCCCAGGTGAATCGTACTGGTGCCAAGTGGGAACCAGGTTTTTAGTACAATGCCGATCCAGTATAAATTTGGCCATTTCTGGCTATGCCAGCTGCAACTCCCTGAGTCCCAGGGAAATCAGGGAAAGGAACAGGGGCTGTAGGAAGGGTCTCATGTGCAACCTAAGCTTGAGAGAGATTCAGCACAACCAGTTTACTCTTTAATCCTCACCTAATCACATGGCCTCTGGATTGGCCTTCAAGTAGGCACAGCAGTTTCAAGCCACATCAAGGGCCCTAGATCCTGTATCAAGACTTGGGCAAGTCTCAAGGACTTGCTGGTCTCTGCATGCAGCAGCTTGTGCCCCCCAAACAGCAAACACATTGATTTACAGTTAA
The DNA here is from genome assembly GCA_026826555.1 of Tolypeutes matacus. NCBI lineage: Eukaryota > Metazoa > Chordata > Mammalia > Cingulata > Chlamyphoridae > Tolypeutes > Tolypeutes matacus. Next base: position 43,629,705 of record JAKSZT010053887.1, read on the forward strand.
CGTATACCAAATTTTTCTAGTTTAACCTTTGCTTTTATGTACCAGAACATGTTTGGAAGGTTTAAGTAGGAAAGGACTTAGAAATCATTTCAGCATATACTTTTCAGGTTCTGCCAGACATCTGTTTATTATATCAGAAAAGCAACACTAGGCACTAGATCTTGCAAAATATGTTCTGAACAACTCTAAACTCTCTGAAATTAACACTGCATAACAACATTTGTAAGGATTTTAATGAACAAAAAAATTAAATACAAACTTTCATATGCAAAATAGATTATTGTATAACTGGTAACCTCAGAGCCAAGTATTAAATCTTCATCCACAAATTGCCATGAGGGGTGGAGTGGGGGAATGTTAATCCTAATGAGTACAAAACCTAATTTTGATTTTAAATAGAAAAAAAAAATTTTTTGAGGAAAAATAGCTTTAACTTGAATATTATCTTTTCAAACAAAGAGCTCAGGCCAGCCCTTACAATTCTGAGGTTTACATTCAACCAGATCCGGGATGAAAATGAAGATTTGGGGTTTACAGTTACTTCAAATCCAGTTTCAAGAGTAAGTCACATAACCTCATTTCCAGAAAGGGAGTCTCTCTAGGATGACCATGACACTCTTCTGAAGATGCCTGGATAGCCAGAATTTCTTGGCCACAGTTCCACTTTTCCACAATACCATGCCAAGGCTGCAGTGTCAGGCTTCCTCTGAAAGGCACTCAGAGCCCTATCCCACAGCATTTCTCCCGGCATTTTCATGCCTCCAAAAAAAAAAAAAAAAAAAAGACCTCCAGCTTCAAGTTGGCAGTTGCTGCTCCAGCCTTAGAGATGTTAATGAATACTTCCTTCCTCCCATCACTGATCACCTTCCAGATCTTCAGCAGGGAGTGGCAGCTTGATTAACATTCCTTTCAGAAATAAATAGTTCAAACAAGTAATTTAGAGTTTCTGTAAAAGACCACGGGGATATGGCCACTGCCCATTTATGTTTGCAAATGAGTAAGCAAATGAATACACATGAACGCACAAAGAAAACAATTCATAGAATAAATCCTGAATTTCCCACATTCATAGGGAAATTAAAAAAAAAAAAACAAAAAAAAAACAAGTATAATTAGCATTTGTTCTTATGTGGGTTGAATAGTCCAGGGCTCTGAGCAGGCACAGCCCTTACAAACAGGGTTGCAAGCAGCCCTCTGCACATCAAGTCAGGACGGAGGTGCAGTCAGAGGCCATCATGCATTTTTGACAGCTCAGTACCTTTAAGAGAACAGAGGTGATGCAGGGACTTTTTAACCCACAATGCATGAGGTATATGGAACTGTCCGTGAAAGAACCACCAGCAGCTAGAGGGAGCAGGCAGGGCAATCTCACAGCAACTGCTGATGAAGGATTTCCCACACCATCTTCTTCCGGAAGAGAGGCATCTGGTGCTGCAAAGAATCCCAAAAATAACACATGCTTTACACACTAATGTGCACAGTGTCACAACCTTTAGGTGTAATCATGTAAATAAAGTAGGATATCTATATTATTTATGGATCCTTGACGTTTTTTTTTACATCATGGTACATATTCATAAAGCCATAAAAAAGGAAGTGGATAATGTTTGCAATTACATTATATGTATCATAAGCATTTTTTACATATTAAGGAAAATAAAAGCAGAAAGAATTATTATTACATGTAGTACACAATGACAACTTCATGATTAAAACATATACCAAAAATGGAAATACCCAGGTAATGGGACAACAGGTAACTTCTCTCCTTTAAGTATTAAAAAAAAAATTCTAGGGAAGCGGATGTGGCTCAATCGATAGGGCTCCCATTTACCATATGGGAGGCCCCGGGTTCGGTTCCCAGGGCTTCCTGGTGAAGGCAAGCCAGCCTGCGCGGCGCGGTGAGCTGGCAGGGCAGGACGACCCAACAAAGGGAGACAAGCAGACACGGAGAAACACACAGCAGATGGACACAGCGAGCACAAGCAGCAAGGGGGGGATAAATAAATAAATAAATAAAATCTTTAAAAAAAAAAAATCTAAAATGATCATATTCTACTTTCATATAAGAAAAACATGGAGAAAAATAGCTAGAGGACTGGCCGAAACAGCCCCGAAAAAGATCTTCTAGGATTTAGGACAGCAGGTGAAGGCTGCACACCACCAGAGGAGACAGGGACAAAAGAGGGAAATTGCGACAACAGAACCCAGAACCGTGAATTGGAACCAGCACCCTCCCCCACACTCTTTAGAATTCTCGGGCCTCTGGGCCTGCGACTACAGACAAAGGGGGCTCCAGGGATCTACCACCCCAGGAAAGGGGAGACAGAGGGACACAACCTAAGGCTGACTCAGGTTCTGACCCGCAAATTTGGGCTGCAGAGCCCCACGGACCCTTCCCCACGGTGGTTTGCCCTGGGAGCCTATGAAGGACTGGAGAAATCCAACCCTTGCAATCTCCCTCTCTTCTACCCTGGGACTAATTGTTGAGGACTCCAGAGGAGAGGGGAGAGAGAGCCTGGGGCTGACTCGGCTTTTGACTCCCAGGTTTGGTCTGCCCTGTCCCGAGAGCCCTTCCAGGCCTGTGCCATTGTTTGCCTTGGAGCCTGCAAGGGGCTAAAGATATACAAATTTCCCAATCTCCTCCTCTACTAACAGGGACTGATTGTTGAGGACTCAGAGGGGAGTGGAAATATTTCCTAGCTGAGAAAAGGGAGGGGGATACAGAGAAGACTGGAAAACTGTCTCAGAAAGTTTGAATTACAAGGTTCTTGGCCCCCAGACAGGAAGCTCTATCACATTGATCTGGTCTGTGTCACAACAAATACACTCTGACCAGGCATTGAATTGAGAGCTGCCAAAGAGCGCCATTTCCTGGCAGACCAAGGAAGTACACATAAAATTAAAAATAAGTAGGAGAGACTTTTCCTGGCCTCTATAATCTCCCTGCCCAAGGAAGTGACTCTACAACCAATTACTGGGTCCAGTGCCCAGTTTTCTTTTTTTTTTAAGATTTTATTTATTTATTCATTTATGCCCCCCCTTGCTGCTTGTGCTCGCTGGGTCAGCTAACCACGCCGTGCGGGCGGGCCCGCCCTCACCAGGAGGCCCCGGGAACCGAACCCGGGAACGGGAGCCCTACTGATTGAGTCACAGCCGCTTCCCGAGTGCCCAGTTTTGAGCAACCAGCAGGGCAATACTAACAATCCAGTTCGAGCCAAAAATCAAAGAGCTATGGTAACTCACAGCTTCCTGCCACTAAATCCTTATAAAAGAGAAAGGGATTGAGCATCTGAGTAAACTACATCCTAACCAGATGCCTAAACACCAGCAAAAAATTACGAGCCATACTAAGAAAACAGAAGACATGGCCCAAGAAAAGGGATACATTAAAGTCCCAGAAGAGATGCAGAATTTGAGAGAACTAATCAGCAAGATGAGCACAAATTTCAAAAATCAAATTAATGAGATGAAAGACAATATAGTTAAAGAGATAAGTGACATCGAGAAGACAATGAATGAATGCAAAGAAGAATGTGAAATCCCGAACAGAAAAGTAACGGAGTTCATGGGAATGAAAGACACAACAGGTGATGTCAAAAACACATTTGAGGCATACAACAGCAGACTCAAAATGACAGGAAAAAAGAGTAAGTGATACCAAAGACAAAACAGCTAAAATTGAAGAGAGAAAAGAACAGAGAGAGAAATGAATGGAAAAAATTGAGCAGGGGCTCAGAGTTGAATGACAACACAAAACGCAACAACATAAGTGTCATGGGAGTTCTAGAAGGGGAAGAGAAGGGAAAAGGGGCAGAAAGAGTATTTGAGGAAATAATAGCTGAAAATTTCCCAACTCTCACGAAAGAAATGAACTTACATGTCCAAGAAGCACACCGTACCCCAATCAGAATAAATCCAAATAGACCTACACCAGGACACATACTACTCACAATGTCAAATGTCAAAGATAAAGAGAAAATTCTCAGAGCAGTAAGAGAGAAACAAATGATCACATACAAGGGACGTCCAATAAGACTTGGTGCAGATTTCTCTTCAGAAACCATGGAGGCGAGAAGACAGTGGTATGATACAATTAGGAAACTGGAAGAGAAAAACTGCCAGCCGAGAATTCTTTACCCAGCAAAACTGTCCTTCAAATATGAAGGTGAGTATAAAATATTCACAAACAAACAGAAACTAAGAGAGTTTGCAAAAAAGAATCCACCTTTGCAGGAAATATTAAAGGAAGCCTTAGAACCTGAAAGAAAAAGACAGGAGAGAGAGGCTTGGAGAAGAAAGAAGAGCAGAAAGGATAACCAAAAGAGTACAAAGACAGACAAAAACAAGATGACATATGAAAACCAAAGAATAAAATAGAGGAAGTAAATAGTGCATTTACAGTAATATCACTGAATGTGAATGGATTAAACTCCCCAATCAAAAGATACAGGCTGATACAGTGGATTAAAAAACATGAGCCATCCATATGCTGTTTACAAGAAACTCACCTTAGACCCAGGGACACAAATCGACTGAAAGTGAAAGGTTGGAAAAAGATACTCCACGCGAATAGTAACCAGAAAAGTACCAATACCAGACAAACAGACTTTAAATGCAAAAAAGTTATAAAAGATACAGAAGGCCATTATATATTAATAAAAGGGATGATCCACCAGGAAGATAGAACAGTCATAAATATCTACGCACCTGGGGGGCGGATGTGGCTCAAATGGTTGGGCGTCCGTCTGCCATATGGAGGGACCTGGGTTCGATCCCCGGGACCTCCCGGTAAAATTAAAAAAAAAAAAAAAAATTAAAAAAAAAAAAAAAAAAAAAAAAAAATATATATATATATATATATATATAGAAGGCACATGGGCTGCCAGGCTCTGAGTGCCGGTGAGCCACCAGGCCCCGAGAGCCATGCAGCAAGATGATGACACTCGAGATGCTCTGAAAGCTACAAAAGCCAGGAACCGAGGTGGCGCAGATGGCAGAACACCTCTCTCCTAAATCAGAGGACTCCAGGATCGAATCCTGGTGAAGACTGGAGGAGGATGGGAAGAGATGGCAGGAAACAGATACAGAGAATTGCCCAGCAAATGGACACAAAACAGAAAATGGGGAAGGGGGGGTTTAAAATGGATAAACTAAATAAATAAACCTTTAAAAAAAATAAAATAAAATCTATGCACCTAACCAGGGGGCCCAAAATATATGAGACAAACTCTGGCAAAACTGAAAGGAGAAATAGACATTTCTACAATAAACGTTGGAGACTTCAACACCCCATTAGATAGAACAACTAGATAGAAGACCAACAAGGAAACAGAGAACTTGAACAATATGATAAACAAGTTAGACCTAACAGACATACAGAACACTGCATCCAAACTCAGCGGGTTATATATTCTTCTCAAGTGCCCATGGATCTTTCTCCAGGATAGACCACATGTTAGGTCACAATGAAGCTCTCAATAAATATAAAAAGATTGAAATTATACAAAGCACCTTCTCAGATCATAATGGAATGAAACTAGAAATCAATAACAGACAGGAAAAAAGTAAATTTGCAAATGTGTGGAGACTGAACAACACACTCCTAAATATTCGGTGAGTCAAAGAAGAAATTGCAAGTGAAATCAATAAATATATTGAGACAAATGAAAATGAGAATACAACGTATCAAAACTTATGGGATACAGCGAAGGCAGTCTTGAGAGGGAAATTTATAGCCCTAAATGCCTATATTAAAAAACAAGAGGGAAGCGGCTTTGGCTCAATCAGTAGGGCTCCCGTTTACCATATGGGAGGCCCCGGGTATGGTTCCCGGGGCCTCCTGGTGAAGGCAAGCCCGCCCGCACGGCGTGGTTAGCTGACCCAGAGAGCACAAGCAGCAAGGGGGGGATAAATGAATAAATAAATAAAATCTTTAAAAAAAAAACAAGAAAGAGCTAAACTCCAAGATTTAACTGAACAACTAGAGAAACTAGAAAAAGAACAGCAAACCAATCCCAAAGCAAGCAGAAGGAAAGAAATAATGAAGATTAGAGCAGAAATAAATGATAATGAGAACAGAAAAACAATAGAGAAAATCAACAAAACCAAAAGCTGGTTCTTTGAGAAGATCAATAAAATTGACAAACCCCTCGCTAGACTAACAAAGAAAAAAAGAGAGAAGATGCAAATAAATACAATCAGAAATGAAAGGGGGGAAATTACAAATGACCTCACTGAAATAAAAAGAATCATAAGTGGATATTATGAGAAACTATATGCCAACAACTAGACAACCTAGATGAAATGGACAAAATTTCTAGAAACACATAACCAACCTACACTGATGCTACAAGAAATACAAGAACTTAACAAACCAATCACAATTAAGGAGTTTGAATCCGTCATCAAAAATCTCCCAGCAAAGAAAAGTCCAGGACCAGATGGCTTCACAGGTGAATTCTACCAAGACTTTAAAAAAAAATTAACACCAATTCTGTTTAAACTCTTCCAAAATATTGAAGAGGAGGGAAAATTACCCAACACATTTTATGGAGCCAACATCTCCCTAATACCAAAGCCAGATAAAGATTCCACAAGAAAAGAAAATTACAGACCAGATCTCTCTAATGAACATAGATGCAAAAATTCTCAACAAAATACTTGCAAACAGAACCCAACAGCATATCAAAAAACTTATACATCACGACCAAGTGGGATTTATTCCTGGTATGCAAAGCTGGTTCAACATAAGAAAATCAATCAATGTAATACACCACATTAACAAATTGAAGGAAAAAAAAACACATGATCATCTCAATAGATGCAGAAAAAGGCATTTGACAAAATCCAGCATCCTTTTTTGGTAAAAACACTTCAAAAGCTAGGAATAAAAGGAAAATTGCTCAATATGATAAAAGGCATATATGAAAAACCCACAGCCAACATCATACTCAATAGGGAAAGGTTGAAAGCTTTCCCTCTAAGATCGGGAACAAGACAAGGATGCCCACTGTCACCACTGTTATTCAACATTGTACTAGAAGTTCTAGCTAGGGCAATTAGACAAGACAAATAAATTAAAGGCATCCAAATAGGAAAAGAGGAAGTAAAACTCTCACTGTTTGCGGATGACATGATCCTGTATTTAGAAAATCCTGAAGTATCCACAACAAAGCTACTTGAACTAATAAATGAGTTCAGCAAAGTGGCAGGATATAAGATCAACACGCAAAAATCAGTAATGTTTTTGTACACTAGTACTGAACAATCTGAGGAGGAAATCAGGAGGAAAATTCCATTTTCAATAGCAACAAAAAGACTCAAATACCTAGGAGTTAATTTAACCAAGGAAGTACAGGACCTATATGCAGAAGACTACAAAACAATGCTAAAAGAAATTTAAAAAGACCTAAACAAATGGAAAAACATTCTGTGTTCATGGATTGGAAGAATAAATATCATGAAGATGTCAATCTTGCCAAAACTGATTTATAGATCCAATGTAATACCAATCAAAATCCCAACAGCTTACTTTACAGAATTAGTGCAGGCAAGTACCAAATTCATCTGGAAGGGTAAGTGCACCCCAATAGCCAAAAGCATTCTAAAAAAGAAGAGCAACATGGGAGGAATTTCACTCCCTGACCCTGAAACATATTACAAAGCTACAGTGGTCAAAATAGCATGGTACTGGCATAAAGATAGACACATCGATCAGTGGAATAGAATTGAGAACCCAGATATATACTCTCACCTATACAGTCAACTGGTTTTTGACAAACCTACCAAGCCCACGCTAATGGGAGAAAACAGTCTCTTCAACAAATGGTGTTGGGAGAACTGGATATCTATAACCAAAAGAATGAAAGAGGACCCCTATCTCACCCCCTAAACAAAAATCAACTCAAAATGGATCAAAGATCTAAATATAAAAGCCAGGACCATAAAACTACTAGAAGAAAATGTGGGAAACATCTTCAAGACCTTGTAGTAGGTGGTGGTTTCTTAGACCATACACCCAAAGCACGTACAACAAAAGAAAAATATAGATAAATGGGACCTCCTCAAAATTGCACACTTTTGTACCTCACAGGACTTTGTCAGAAGGGTGAAAAGGCAGCTAACTCAATGGGAAAAATATCTGGAAATCACGTATCTGATAAGGATTTAATATCCAGGATATATAAAGAGATGTTTCAACTCAACAATAAAAAGACAAACGACCCAGTTAAAAAATGGGCGAAAGACTTGAATAGACATTTCTCCAAAGAAGAAATACAAATGGCAAAAAAACACATGAAGAAATGCTCAACATCACTCATGATTAGGGAAATGCAAATCAAAACTACAATGAGATATCATTTCACACCTATCAGAATGGCCACTATTAAAAAGACGGAACTACAAGTGTTGGAGAGGATGTGGAGAGATAGGAACACTTCTTCACTGTTGGTGGGAATGCAGGATGGTACAGCCACTATGGAGGACTGTTTGGCAGTTCCTAAAGGAGCTGAATATAGACTTGCCATGTGAGCCTGCAATACCACTACTGGGTATATACCCAGAAGAAGTGAGAACAGTGACACGAACAGACATCTGCACACCGATGTTCATAGCAACATTATTCACCATTGCCAAAAGCTGGAAACAACCCAGGTGTCCATCAATAGACGAACTATGGTCTAGTCACATGATGGAATATTATGCAGCTATAAGAAGAAATGAAGTCGTAAAGCATATGACAACATGAATGAACCTGGAGGACATTATGTTGAGTGAAGCAAGCCAGACACAAAAGGACAAATACTGTATGAATGCGTTACTATGAACCAAATATATTGTGTACCATATTGTTTGATTAAAAAAAAAAAAAATTATATGTATCCATTACATTTAATTGACAAATGTAAAAAAAAAGAAAAACATGAACTTCATTTAAAGAAAAAAATATAATTAAATCCACAAGCTTCTTTCTGCTCTACCAAATATTACACATTGCCAATTCTGTTCAAAGAGCAATTTCTTTTCTTGAAATCTCATTTCATTTGGTTCAAAGAACAATCAACTACTTGCTATTTCACAGCATCAAGATGTTTCGTCTAATACATCACTCTGCTTTAACTAATAATCACTACAGGTGCCAATTTTCAAAGTAGCAGCACAGAAGACAACTCCAAAATTACCTGAAATTCAACTAGTCTTCTTTTTGATATATCAGTTTCACATCCTTGAGGTACTACTTGTCTAGCATTTAAAAATAGCTGGGTGTACCACTTTACTATAAACTACCAGCTTCCTATCTGAAGGGCCTAAAATGTCCTAATGCATGAACTCTTAAATTGTTTTAAATAGTTCAGAACATGTAGTAAAAAACTGCATAATTATTCTTGGTAAAACTGCTGACACTAACCAGTAATAACAAATGCCTTTACTTTAGACTAGAATTGCATTAATTCAGCATGGGAGCCCTACTTACTTCATGGGGCTCAAGAGCTTGGAATAGAGTTACTAGTCCTACTATTCAAAAAAACATATCTTGTTTGGTAGGCAACCCCTATCAAAATATGAAGTCTGTTGAAGAAAAATTATTTTTTAAAGGGAATAGTACTTGATTTAAAAAGTTAATAATCCATTTTATAAATATAAAATGCTTAAGAGTTCCCAACATATTCAAGTTTCCCCTCAAATGCAGAGCCATGGAGCCAAACAGAAAAAAACAGAACCAAAACAGAAAGGAAAAGCAGCATTCATTGCTACATCTTAGACCTGCAGCTACATCCTACTAGTCATGATTTTTTTCTTTGCCATTACATATTCAGACATGCCTCCCTCTTTGGCTGAAAATATCAGTAATATACAGCAACCTGTAATACTGGAGTTCAGAGATAGAAACTACTTCACTGTTCACCAAAGAGAATCATAGATCTGAGAGCAGATGCAGTGACAAATCCTGATCCTGGTAAGAGTAGGGCTATGGCCACGGTTTACAGAAATAATAAGAGCAGCACAGCTAATATTTACTGAGATTTTAGTGTGTGCCAAGCACTAGAAAAGTGCTTTATCTTGTTTAGTAACAAGTAAGTGGAAAAGGAGGGGTCTTCACTCACCTGAGTAAATGTGATAGGTTTGTCCCTAGAGATATAATCTGCATATTTACAAGTAAACATTCCACAATCACTCCCATTCAACTGCTGAGGAATCTCCTAAAATTTAAAAAAAAAAAAAAAAAAAAAAAAAAGGAGTAAAAGGTCATCAAATATAAACTCCCTTGACTTGTTCTAAATATTACTGTGAACTACCAATACTAGGAAAGTAAATATTAACTCTAGTATTACACAAACACGTAGCCACACAACACTACAAAATTAGTCGTACCTATGTAGTATAAAAACCCTAACCATTACATGGAGTATGTGACCCCATAGAAAATATTTTTCAGAAGAAAAGAGAAAAGCAAAGTTAAAGTTCCATCTCTCAGCTCTAATACAAAGAAACCAAAGTGAATGAAGGTTTATTTACCAGGAACAGGAAAACTAGCCAGAACTATACTTAAAATACAATCAATCTACTTCAATATTGCAGAGTTTATTCTCTGTGCTTGACAAGAAAATAACACTATAGTTTTGAATACCCACAGATTCAAGCAGGAGAAAGAAACCTCTTCATAAGCTGTAACCAATTAATATCTTGCTATAATTGCTCAGGTATGTCCTGAGGCTAAAACAGAACTTGCTGCCAACAGAACTAAGAGCATTATAAGACAAAGGTGATGGATCCCAAAGCCACATGAGGTAAGAAAGATCACAGGTTCCCAGCCCTGTGATGCACTAATTTTAATTTTGGTCAGCTCTTTACATTCTTTGGCCAAATGATTCTGTTGGTCAGAACAAGCACAAAATAATAAGAGTATGGAAGAGGCTGATTCCATAGCTAGAAAACATACTAGATGACAAAATCTCAAATTTTATTAAAAAAAAAAAAAAAAAAAAAAAAAAAAAAACAGGTGATTTTGTTAAAAAAGAAAAAATTATTGGAACATGCTTACCACTCATACATATGCTAGTGTTGGGGATCGAATCATGTCCCCCACAAAAGGCATGTTCAGGTCCCAATCCTTCGTCTTGTGGGTATGAACCCATTTGTAAATAGAATCTTTGAAGATGTTATGTTAAGGTGTGCCCAAACTGAATGAGGGTGGGTTTTAATTCACTATGGCTTAAGTCCTTGTAAGAAAAGTTAAATGAACACAGAGAAGCCACAGGGAGTGGCCAGAAGCTGGAAGTTAATGGAACCCAAAAGAGATTGACGATGCCACCATGTGCACTGCCATGTGACAGAAAAGTCAAGGAATCCCAAAGGTTACTGGCCAACCAGAAGATACCAACCCTGGGAGGAAGCAAGCCTTCTAGCTTCTAAAACTGTGAGCCAATAAATTTCTGTTGTTAAGCCAACCCACTGACTGGTATTTGTTTTAGCAGTAGAAAATACAGTTTTTGGTACCAGAAAGTGGGGTGCTGCAATTGCAAATGCCTGAAAATATGGAAATGGCTTTGGAATTCGTTAATGGGTACAGGCTGGAAGAACTGTGAAGTGCTTGAAGCCCAGACTGCTTTGAGGAGACCACTGGTAAAACTACAGACATTAAAGGTACTTCCAGTAAGGCTTTAGAAGGAAATGATAAATGTGTTATTAGAAATTGGGGGAAAAAAGCGTTCCTTGTTATAAAGCGGCAGAAAACTTGGCAAAATTATGTTCTGATGTGTTGAAAGTGAAACTTGTATACAATGAACTTGAGTTTTTAAGCTGAGGAAATAGCCAAGCTAAGTGTGAAAGGTCCAGCTTGGTTTCTCCTTGCAGCTTATAGTAAAATGTGAGAGGAAAGGGATAAGCCGAGAACTGAACTCTTAAGCACAAAGAAACCAGAAGTGTAGTTTGGGAAATTCTGAGCCTATCCAAATAGTGTTCTTTGAGACTAGGGCCAGAAGTAGCTCTATCAGGGACCTCACTGAGCTTTTAGGAAGTGAGTCCCCAGATGACAGGGCTCCATGTGGGGGTTTAACTGAACAACCCTATGCGAAAGAGGATATGGCCGAACATGGATCCAGTCCATGATTTCAGTGAAGTCAGGATTGCAAATGCAATTATCCAGGAAGAATATGTGCTAAGTTCTATTGTCTGATAGTTTAGGCTCACTTGAACTGCATGCAAAGCTTACGTATGAACAGAACCACTGTCAGCCCAGACTGAAAGGGACAGAGAAGGGATGAACTGAAGAAGCATGACTTCCAGGGCAGAACCACGGAAGCAAAGAACTGAAAATATCTCTTCGGGCCAAGAAAAGGGACCCCCATGTGTGTGGAAAGGGCAGGTCTGCTCTTGCACCTGGAGGGGGCAAGCCTTGTGCCCTGTTGTTCAGGGCGAGTGCTAAGCCACTTCAATGCTCAGAGATGGTAGGACCTTTGCCCCTGCATTCAGGGAGAGCTCAGTTGCTATCCCAACTTAGAGAGGGTGGGGCCTACACCCCAGTGTTCTGGGAGAGCATGGCCACTGTACAAGTGCTTGGAAGAGGTGGGGCTGCCATTCCATCAGGCCCAGAGGACAAAGCGTCAAGCCACAGAGAACTCTCAGATCTTGAAATCTAATATAGTTTGCCCTGATAGGTTTCAGACTTGTTTGGGACCATTGTTTTCCTGGAAATTTCTCCTTTCTGGAATGGGAATGTTTACTCTTATGCCAGTCCCACACTGTTTTTTGGAAACAGATAATTTGTTTTCTTGGTTTCATGGGTCCACAGAGAGAGGAATTTTACTCCAGGACCAACTACACCCACAACAGATTTTTTTGTGTGATTAATCAGATTTTAACCCACAACAGATTTTGATGAGATGTGTACTTAGCATTGTTACCAAAATGACTAGGTTATCTGGGGATGCTGTGATGTAATTAATGTATTTTATACGCGGGAAGAATGTCTTTTCAGTGTCCAGAAGGCAGATTGTTGGAGATTGAATCATGTAACCCACAAAAGGCATGTTCAGGTCCCAACTCCTGGTCCTGTGGGGTGAACCCATTTGTACAGAGGACCTGTAAAGATGGTATTAGTTACAGTGTACCCAAACTGAATCAGGGTGGGCTTTAATCCAATATGGCTGAAGTCCTCATAAGCAAAGGAAATTGGACACAGGAAAGTCATGGGGAACAGCTGGAAGCTGGAAGTCAATGGAAACTAGAAAAGATATAGAAGACGCTACCATGTGCATTGCCATATGACAGAAAAGCCAAGGAACCCCAAAGACTGCTGGCCAGCCAGAAGATACTGACCCCAAGGGGAGGCAAACTTTCTAATCTCTGAAACGTTGAGCCAATAAATCCCTGTTATTAAGCCAACCCATTGTATGGTATTTGTTTTAGCAGCTAGGAAACTAATACAGATAGGTACCTCACAGTTTTCTCCATTAGAAACACAGCAAAGCCCCAACATCTCTCACAGAGTTGGGAGTCTAGATTCTCCAATATAGAAAGAACCCTTGTTTTCTTTACCATTATATTTCCCATGCCAGAATATAGTAGTCATCCTAACAGACTCTTATTATATCTGTGCTCTCCTCAGGAAATTTCAAAGTTCAACTGTTTAATTATTCAACTTAGAAATCAAATGCTTTTTGAATAAATATAGTTGTACCATTATACACAGATGAGGGCTTTTAAAATGTAATTCATGTAGCTGACTTTAAAGGGAAGCCATTAGGATTTAAAGATGGATGTATTTTCAATCCTGAATGAGAGTCAAATCTGGCAAAATACAAAGCACATTCACAAATGACTCACAGGCATGGGACCCTTAAGAAGTAAGTGGATAAAATTTTCAAATAAATTTTAGACAAGAGCTTTGAACTTTTACTAGAGCCAATCAAGAAAAGTAACTGACTTGGGTCTATTGGGGATTTTTTTTCCAATTCTGTGAGATAGGTGCTAGTAGATAGTTAACATTACTTTTGGAGGAAGAAGATAAAGGCTAAGCAGCAGCATCTTGGTTAAATTAATTGCTAAAGATTTAGAAATAGGTGGTTCTTCAGGTGTACACTTGAGGAAAATGAATGCCAAAGGGAGTGAGTGAGGGGAGGAAGAAAGCCAAGTCTGAATAATGTGACATGGTCAGTAAATCCAACAAACCATTTCAAATATAGTTGATCTATCTTTACTCACATGTGGCTTCATGCTGTAATGGGTCCACTCTAAAAGATTCAGATCTATATTTCTTTTGGTCTTACTTTCATCTTGTAAATATTGACTGAAAAAAAACAATAAAGAAGGAATGTATCCATGAATCCCCATGAAGACTTACCAATGATTACAAAGGACTTTTTGATATTTAACAGATGCGCACTTCTCAAATTCATCTCCATTCGATTTTTTAAAATGTGACTGCCTTTTCAGTTTTTAAAATTAATTTTGGGGTTGTTTTCTGCTTGCAAAAAGTATACATGCTTGTTTCAAAATATCAAAACATATAATGTAAAAAGCAAAAGACCCCTGTAATAACCACTCCAGAAGTAATTACTAGTAATAGTTTGTTGTGAACTCTTCTAGTTTTCCACCCCAACCCCCATACATACAATAAAAGACATACACTTTGTTTTTAAAATTAGCTCATTCTTTATGCTTCATTTTGTAACTGGCTGTTTCTCACTTAAAGTTAGACATGAAACAAAGTCTGGTCTCTTAAAAAAAAAAAGGCACTGCCATGAAAAACAAAAAAAAGGCAGAAAGACCTAAATGAAAGGAGACTAAAGAGACATTAAGTGAAATGTGAAACATGACTGGCTGCTGGATTAGAATTAAAAAGCTATAAAAGGTTTAAAAAAAAAAAAATAGCTGTAATATGGTGGCATTTTCAGAACATTAGAATTGTCCTGAATGATGTTGCAGCGACAGATACAGACCATTATATATCTTGTCATAACTTACAAAAATGCGTGGGAAAGAGTTTAAACTATAATGTAAACTATAATCCACACTTAGTGGCAATGCTCCAATATGTGTTCATCAATTATAACAAACGTACCACACTAATGAAGGATGTTGTTAATGTGGGAAAGTGGGGGGGGAAGGAGGTGGGGCAAATGGGAATCCCCTACACCTTTTATGTAACATTTATGTAATCTAAGTATCTTTTAAAAAATAAAAATATTTAAAAAACAAAAAACTATAAAAGGGAACAGATGTGGCTCAAGCAATTGAGCACCGCCTCCCACATGGGAGGTCCCGGGTTGGGTTCCACTGCCTCCTAAAGAAAAACAATACAAAACAAAAGACAACAAGCAAGGGAAAAAAAAAAAAAAAAAAGCAAAAAAAACCAAGAGGACAAGTGAAAACAACAAGTAAACAGACAGAGGGAGATATCTCAGGGGGGAACCCCCCCCCCAAAAAAAAAGCTATAAAAGATATCTGGGGAACAACTGAGAAAATTGGAATATGGATTGTATCATTACATTATATTATTGAAAATTAATTTTTTTAAAGGTGTTAATGCCATTGTGGTTTTTTGTTTGTTTTTTTATAGGTTTTATAGGTTTGTGTTTTTTTGTTTTGTTTTGTTTTTACCGGGAGGTCCCGGGGATTGAACCCAGGTCCCTCCATATGGGAGATGGACGTCCAACCATTTGAACCACATCCGTCCCCCGCCATTGTGGTTATATAGGAGAATTTCTTATTCTTAGGAATAAGAATGACATACTAAGAGTGATACATTTTATCCAAATCTCTAGAAGGTTATCAAATTTAACAACCCAGGCACCTTAGTTCTCCTCTCCAAACCTACACATAAGATGGGCCAGTGTTAGACTAGGGCATGCACTCTCAAAAGGGGTAATACTGCCCCAGAGGGGGTGAAAAGTGGTTCTTGGAGGACAAAAATCTTAGATATTTCAATAGTTTGTAGTTCTCCAAAGCTCAATCCTACTCAACAAAATCGTATTCCTTATTCTTGTTAGGGAGAAATTTCAATTAATTTAATTTATCTCCCTGGGGAGAAACACTGGACTTACAGGTATCAAGAAAGGGAGTGGGCCTCAGATACTCACTTATACTTTAAAAAAAAAGGGAAAAGAATGATTGTTATAAAGGTATGATTTTATTTAAAATCCTGTTAAAAGCAGCATACAAAACCATACTGTATGGTTCCAATAAGAATATTTCTGTGTATATGATGATGTATGTGTGCATATTTTGTATACATAATTCTTACACAGAAAAAACTAGAAGAAAATAACTACTTTGTCAACAATTTGGAGCATCATGATTTAAAAAATATCTTCTGTATACTTTTTATTCAAGATAAACATCTATAAATAATATTGGGGGGAGGGAGAGAGAATTGAACTAATTTCTAGAAAGAACACGTTTTCTTCACAAGATTCACTTAACAAGTTCATTTATACCTACTAAAGTTAAAAGCAGGAACCTGCATTTGCTTCCTGTGAGCAGAAGAGGTTCAAAATTGACTCATATTACTGATATGCTTCCTTACTATCAAATTCATGTTATCGGGGAGGTGGATGTGGCTCAAGCGGTTGGGCTCCTGTTTACCATATGGGAGGCCCCGGGTTCAGTACCCAGGGCCTCCTGGTGAAGGCAGGCCGGCCCACGCGGCGCAGCAAGATGATGCAACAAAGGGAGACAAGCCGACACAGAAAAACGCACACAGCAAGCATAAGCAGCAAGGGGAGGATAAATAGATAAATAAAATTAATCTTAAAAAAAAAAAAAAAAAAAAATTCATGTTACCACTTTACACAGGTAGGAAGTGGCTAGCTTACAGATTTCAAGCAATTACTATTTGAAATAATTGTCTAGAAACTATACACTCTAATTCAAAAATTACCCCTGAGTTCTATAAGATAAACCCAACTACTATGGAAAGCACACAGACATAAGTAGGCTTAAGAATTTAGAGGAAAAAAACAAAAAAAAACAAAAAAAAAAAACAAAAAAAAAAATAAAAAACGAACGAAAAAAAGAAAAAAAAAAAAAAAAACAAACAAAAAGAAAAAAAGAATTTAGAGGAGTGGGAGGGTGGGAGGTGTGGGGAGTAGGGCATATGGGAAGCCCTATATTTTTTGTGTAACATTTATGTAATCTAAGTATCTTTTAAAAATAAAAATGAATTTAGAGGAATAATACTCCACAGACAATAGTTCTTTAGAACTTTCAGAATGATGTTCCAATCCCAAAGAAATCTAATTCAAATCACAGAATTCTTTTAAGGTACATTTTATATAACACAATACGGACTTGTTTTCAGTGAAGCTACTAAAGAAGACTTCTTGTTGAGGTTAGATATTAGGTTAGTAATAGACAATAAGAGGATTAAAGTTAAATCCCGAATGACTGGGAAGATAGCCTTAACTATACAACCGACTACCTTCCAGTTCACTTTCCCAGGATCAGACAGAAGAAAGATCAGCTAACATTTGATCTTTGATGTGCCTCAAACACATCATGAGGCAACAGTGAAGTTTTTCAGCATTTACTTACAGGAGAACTTCACAGATTCTGTGGCCCTTTTGTCCCATAGAATCCAGATATTTAAGACACTTTTTTCTTAGGTCTATCACCTATAATGGAAAAATAAAACATCCAGAAACATTTTAATTGTAATAGGAAAAAAAACTTCAAGTCTAAAATGAAAAGCACTTTTAAAAAATCAAGATATATGTCAACATAATAGTTTCTGAGATGCATTTTTAATTTTTTTAAAAAGCAAGTTACAAAACATCACAGATGATAGGAGTTTTATTTGTATAAAATTATATATTTATACCCCTAGAGAAAGGCCTGGAAACTTATTCACCAAAACATTAGTGCTTCTCTCAGAGTGATGGGAATTTTTTTCTTTCTCCTTCATGACTACTTTTCTACAGTTAACCTGTACCATCTTGTAAACAAAACTAAAGAAATAACCCATTTTGTACTAAACCTCCTTCCTGCTAAGAATGAAAGCTTCTTAAGTACAGGGATTATATTTTCCAGGTTTCTAAGTTGTTCAAGAAGGAACTCTGCAGATATGTCTTTAACATATACTATTGGACTGTCACAAAAAGAGTAGCTTTCATTATTTAGAAAAACAGTTTATATACAAATCCCAACAATTAACTCTCTCAACTCACCACCAGGCTCCAATGTACCTTCCGATGAATAGGTACCAGAATAACCTCTTGCTCAAAGAGATTTACCCCTTTGGTCCATCTTTTCACTGCTTGGTAACCCCCAGACCTTAATTTAGGATAGAAGAAAGTACTAAATGCATGAAGTGCTGGATAGCCTTGCTTCTTATTTCTTTCCACCAGAAGATTCATGTAAAAATTAATGACCTGTATAGAGAAAGTAGATTAGAGGTTACCAGGGGCTGGGGGAAGGGAAGAAAAGGGAGTTATTGTTTAATTAGAACAGTTTGTTTGGGGTGATCAAATTTTGGAAATGGATGTGGTAAAGGTTGTAAATGTGATTAATGACACTGAATTGTGCGCTTAAAATGATTAAAATGGCAAATTGAAGTTATATATATATATAACCAGAATAAAATAAACAAAAATAAAAGTAATGACCTAAAAAATACCAAGAAAAATTAAAGTTGAAGTACATTACTGAAAATAAATTTCTACCTGAGTTGGGCTGAATTAGAAGGTAAGAAACTTAGGCAAGAGAAGGGAAGAAAGAAGGGGATAAAAGAATTGTGTATGGCAGAAGGTAGGGGGGTAAAAAGAACAATCAATGCAAAATGAGAGGGATTAAGAAGGAATAAGGGGGTGGATGTGGCTCAAATGGCTGTCCGTCTGCCATATGGAGGGACCTGAGTTCGATCCCCAGGACCTCCCAGTAAAATAAAAAATATATAGAAGGTGCGTGTCCACCAGGTCCTGCTGAGCCACGCAGCAAGATGATGATGTAGCAGGAGAGAGACATAGGGAAAAATAACAAGAACCGAGGTGGTGCAGGTGGCAGAATGCCTCTCTCCCACATCAGAGGTCCCCAGGATCGAATCCTGGTGAAGAAAGGAGGAGAAGGATAAGAAGAGAGGACAGGAAACAGACACAGATAATTGCCCACCGAACGGACACAAAATAGCAAACGGGGGGGAGGCGGGGTTAAAATGGATAAAAGTAAATAAATAAATCTTAAAAAAAAAAAAAAGAAAGAAAGAATAAAACTACTTTTGAGATATATGAATAACATTTAAGAAAGCCAAGAGGGAAGCGACTGTGGCTCAATCAGTAGGGCTCCCGTTTACCATATGGGAGGCCCCGGGTTTGGTTCCCGGGGCCTCCTGGTGAGGGCAGGCCCGCCCGCACGGCGTGGTTGGCTGACCCGGCGAGCACAAGCAGCAAGGGGGGGATAAATGAATAAATAAATAAAATCTTAAAAAAAAAAAAAAAGAAAGCCAAGAGAGCAATCACAAGTAGAAAGTCTGTGCAATATAAAAAAGGTATATGTAGGGAAGCGGCTGTGGCTCAATCAGTAGGGCTCCTGTTTGCCGTATGGGAGGCCCCGGGTTCGGTTCCCGGGGCCTCCTGGTGGGGGCGGGCCCGCCCGCACAGCGTGGTTGGCTGACCCGGCGAGCACAAGCAGCAGGGGGGGGATGAATGGATGGATGGATGGAATCTTGGGGAAAAAAAAAAAAAAAAAAGTATATGTAACTTATTTATCATGCAAAAAAATATGCATAATATTAACTGGAAGGAAATATACCAAAGCATTATTGTTTTATTTTTGAGTGCTGTAACTTTTCAATGACGATTTATACAAATCATATGACCTGGGGAGCAAAGTCTGCACTAAAACAAACAGAGCAGATCAAGGTTCCTGAAGAAAGAAGAGAGGAAAGGAAGCTTTCTCCTGGAGGTGAAAACAACTGCACAAAAAGCACAACCTTAAAAATTGCACCGCATATCCAAGGCAAGAATCAGACGAAGAAGAGCTAAGAAAATCTGAACAGTTAAACACAGGCTATTCTAAAGGACTAGAGTAAGTTAGACCAAGCATCAAAGAACACTGACACAAAGTAAAATCAACAATAAAACCCTAGACAAAAGGGAGAAATGGACCATTAGAGCTAACTCATCAAGATAATCAGATGCCTAGACATCAGTAAAAAATTACAAGCCATGCTAAGAAACAGGAATATATGGGCCAGTCAAGGGAAATTAAACTTTAGAGGAGACTAAGAAGTTGGAACTAATCAAAGATGTTCAAGCAAATTTCCTAAATCAATTCAAGGAGATGAAGGATATTAAGACAACAGTGGAGGAGCAGATGTAGTTCAAGTGTTGACTGCCTATTTCCCACATATGAGGTCCCGGGTTCAATCCCCAGTACCTTCTAAAAACAAAAAAAGCAACAAACAAACTAATGAAAAAACCAACTCGGGGGAGCCGGTATAGCTCAGTGCTTGAGCGCCAGCTTCCCATATACAAGGTCCTGGATTCAATCCCTGGTCCAGAACTTCACATAAAAGGCAATGTGTGAGCATAAAGAAGAATTTGAAAGTATAAAAAGAAACAGGAAATCATGGGGCTCAAAGGCACAATAGTAGAGATTAAAAATACACTAGAGACATAAAACAGCAGATTTAAACAGGCAGCAAATTAGAAGATAGGACAATTGAAATCACACAAAGAACAGATAGAGAAAGGGATAGAAAAAAATTGAACAGGGTTTCAGGGATTTGAGTGACAGCATGAAGCACACAAACATAAACATCATGGGCATCCCAGGAGAAGAGAAGAGAAAAGAGCAGAAAGAATATCTGGGGAAATAAAGGCTGAAAATGTCCCAACTCTTATGAAATACATAAATATATATGTCCAAGAAGTGCAACATACTCCAAACAGAATAAATCCTAATAGACTACTCTGAGACACATACTAATCAGAATGTCAAATGCCAAAGATAAAGGGAGAATTCTGAAAGCAGCAAGGGAAAAGTGATTCGTCACATACAAGGTATCCTCTATAAGATTAACATCAGAAACCACAGAGGTAATAAGGCAGAGGTATGATATATTTAAGATATTAAAAGAGAAAAACTGCCAGCCAAAAATTCTTAATCTGGCAAAACTGTCCTTCAAAAATGAAGGAGAGTTTAAAATTTTCACAGATAAAGAGAAACTGATAAAGTTCATCAATAAGAGACCTGCCCTACAAGAATTACTAAAGGGAGTTCTACAGGTTGAAAGGAAAAGACAGAAGAGAGTGGCTTGAGCAGAGTGAAGAAATGCAGACTATCTGTTAAGGATAACTAAAAGGCTAATGCAAAACTCAATAGTACTGTAGCGTCAATATACAACTCTACTCTTTAATTCTTTTAAGAGTCAGAATACAGTGTGGTGCAAAGTATAAAACATAATGTAAACTATAGACCATGGTTAGTATGCTTCAACATGTGTTCATCAAGTTTAACAAATGTATCACACTAATGAAAGATGTTGTTAATGGGGGAAAAGTGGGGGGGAGGGGGAAGAGGGGAGTATATGGGAATCCCCTATATTTTCAATGTAACATTTATGTAATCTAAAGCTCCTTTAAAAATAAAGAAAAAAAAAAAATCAGAATACACTTGAACAAGAAAAAGGCATATTTCCTGATAACAGACATGCAAAACATAAAGTGGTAAAGTGAGATAAAAACAACATAAATAGTGGCAACAGAGGGATATAGGAGTAGAGAATGTATATGATGTTGAAGTTATGATAGAATCTTTTCAAATTAGTAGGTTACAGAAGTAGGTTGTGTAATATAAACCCCAGAGAAACCACAAATAAAGTATTTAAAATATATACAGAAACAGAAATGAGAAAGGTATTAGTCACATCACAAAAGATCAACTATAGAGAAAAGGACATTGTAATAAAAGAAAAGAGAGATCTCTCCCCCCCCCCGCACAAAAAATGACTTATAAAAACCAAAGGACAAAAATTACTGAAGTAAGTATTTCCTGTACAGTAGCAACACTGAATGTCAATGAATTAAATTCCCCAACCAAAAAAAAAAGACACAGGGTGGTAGAATGAATAAAAAAGCACAATCCAACTATATGCTGCCTACAAGAGACTCACCTTAGACCCAAAGACACAAATAGGTTGAAAGTAAAAGGATGAAAAAAGATATTCCATGCAAATAGTAACCAAAAAAGAGCTGGGGAAGCTATATTAATATTGTACAAAATAGACTTTAGTCCAAAAGCTGTTATAAAAGACATAGTAGGATATTAACAAAAAGGACAATCCACCAAGAAGAAATAACAATCATAAATATTTATACACCCAACCAAGGGGCCCCAAAATACATGAGGCAAGCTATAATAAAGTATAGGAGAGTTCTTTATAACAAATGAGTGACACTAATACAAAGTGTTAATAATAGGGTAGCATATGGGGGAAATATATACCTAATATAAATTATGGGCTATAGTTAATAGTACTATTTTAATATTCTTTGATCAACTGTAACAAAGGTATTGCACTAATGCAAAGTGTCAATAATAGGGGGGTATATGGGAACACTGTATTTTTTTACACAACTTTTCTGTACAACTTCTCTAAAGATATATAAAAACCTTATGTGGGAAGTGGATGTGGCTCAAGCATTTGGGCACCCGCCTACCACATGGGAAGTCCCAGGTTCGGTTCCTGGTGCTTTTTAAAGAAGACGAGCAAGACAGTGAGCTGACCCAACAGGCTGACGTGGCAAACTGACGCAAAAAGATGAAAGAACGAGGAGACACAAAGAGGAAACACAATGAGAAACACAACAAAGCAGGGAACAGAGGTGGCTCAAGCGACTGAGCACTTCTCTCCCACTTGAGAGGTCCCGGGTTCAGTTCCCGATGCCTCCTAAAGAGAAGACAAACAGACACAGAGAGCAGACAGTGAGCGCAAACAATGGGGGGGGGGCGGGAAATAAATCTTAGAAAGAAAAAAAAATTATGCTAATTGAAAGAAACCAGACACAAAGTACTACATATTGTATGATTCCATTTATATAAAATGTAAATATAAATGAATCTATAAAAACAGAAATAGATTAGTGGTTATGTAGGACTGGGAGGGATAGAGGGATTGAGAAGTGACTGGTAAGGGGTATAGGGTTTTTCTTTTGGAGTAACATCAATGTTCTAAAATTGACTCGTGATGAATGCACAACTCTGAATAACTAAAAGCCACTGATTGTACATTGCGATGATGGATACAGGCCATTATACATTTTGTCAAATCCTATAAAACTGTGTGGGACAGAGTGTAAACTATAATGTAAACTATATTCCATGGTTAGTAGCAATGCTTCAGTATGTGTTCATCAATTGTAACAAATGTACCACCTAATGAAAAATGTTGTTAATGTGGGAAAGTGGGGGAGGGGGAGGAGGTGGACCATATGGGAATCCCCTATGTTTATGATGTAACATTTATGTAATCTAAAGCTTCTTTAAAAATAAAAAAATATATTTTTTTTAAAAATGTCATTGAAGATTAGTAAATAAAGTAGTGGATGAAAGTGAGCACAGAATTAGAAGAGGGAAAAATAAATAAATATAAAAATAAATATAAAAATAATCAGAATTAACCATCTTTTTAAGATTTAAGATTAAAAACAAAAAACAAAAACAAAGAAACCACTTACTTCATCATTAAGCCAGTGATAGTTCTTCAAGGTCTGGATATCACTGCGAGTGATTCGCAATTTGAAAGCACTACTTAGGATCTCATCCTGTGGGCCATGGCCTAGAGCATTACTGATTTCTTTTTCCATGTCCTGAATTAGAAAATCCAGAGGTTGCTATTTTAATACAATATAATTAGGGCCACATCAGATACTGAAAGTCAGACTGAAAATGAAAAAAACTTTTTTCCTGGCCCTTGAGAAGAATATACTATTAAAAGACCTACTAAATTGAATTATTAAAATATTTAAACTTGGATTATAAAAAAAAATGTAGGTTTAATAATTACCTTCTGGACACAATAATTTGGTAATAATATTTATATTTAAAGTATATTCTCAATAATCTGCTACTATTTATTGAGCATTAAGTGCCAAATGCAATACTAGTTGCTTTAAATACATCACTAATCCTTGACTGTGGGGAAGGTATTATCACCATTTTATAGAAGAAAAAATTGAAGCTCAGAATATTTAGGTTACATGGTCCAAGTGATATAATTATTAAAAGGGAGA
This sequence comes from Tolypeutes matacus, assembly GCA_026826555.1. NCBI lineage: Eukaryota > Metazoa > Chordata > Mammalia > Cingulata > Chlamyphoridae > Tolypeutes > Tolypeutes matacus. Next base: position 43,653,938 of record JAKSZT010053887.1, read on the forward strand.
ACCAAGATTTGAACCCAGACGTTTCTAATTCCCTAGCCTTTGCTGCTTTTAAACTCCTATCACGCTCAACTTTGCTCCTCCTAAACTCAACTTCTATTTAAATACACCAAAATAAAACTAAGAAATCTTAAGAGTTCATACTATCCAGTTTTGACATATAAGCAAACAGGTAGGAACTGGGAAACCAGAAGGCAGTCAGTCTAGCAACTGAGTCCTTATTGAATAGATGGCTTCATTATTCTAAAGGATTATAATGATAGAAAAATGCATAAGCAACAAAAGCAACAAAAATGAATCAATAATCCCAGTAGAAATTATTTTCCTCCAAATATCTTTACTACTGCTTCCCCCTATGGTTTTTTTTTTTTTTTTTTTAAAGATTTATTTACTTTATCCATTTTAAAAACCCCCTTCCCCATTTGCTGTTTTGTGTCCATTCGCTGGGCAATTTTCCGTGTCTGTTTCCTGCCATCTCTTCTCCTCCTCCTCCAGTCTTCACCAGGATTCGATCCTGGAGACCTCCGATGTAGGAGAGAGGTATTCTGCCGCCTGCGCCACCTCAGCTCCTGGCTCCTGGAGCTTTCAGAGCATCTCGTCTTGTCTCTCCCCTGTTACGTCATCATTCTGCCGCATGGCTCCTGGGGCCCGACGGCTCAGCGGCACACAGAGCCTGGCAGCCCATGTGCCTTCTCTATATATATTTTTTATTTTACTGGGAGGTTCCGGGGATCGAACCCAGGTCCCACCATATGGCAGACGGACGCCCAACCATTTGAGCCACATCCGCCCCCCCCCCATGGTTTTGCCATTTTATGGATCCTCTTTCCATCTTCAAGTGCTCAAGAGATATTCACCGAATAGGAATGACTACCACCTACCAAGACAACAGCAGAGAAGCAGCCAAGATGTGGTTCACTTTTAAATAAGAATTTTTAACTGTTATCATTTCTTTGTGTTCTATAAGTTTTTACTATTTTCAAATGGAATAATCAATGAAAGAGACATTTTAGTAGACCATAATCACTTAAATTAAAAACTGCAACAAACTCATTCCTAATGCCAAGCCCATACTATGTAACCCAACATATCTGAAGATCAGAAAAAATATCTACAAAGAAGCGCTTATATCCCAAGATAATGACAATTTAGTCTACTCACAAGTACTGAACATTCATATGGTCTCTTAGGCCACCTTCACAGATCGCTAATGATCAATATAGTCGAAGTGACTGAACAGACCTTGGGCCTGATTTTTTTTCATACATTCTTCCCTAAATACTTCAGCCTGGAGGAAGCCCTCTAAACAAACCATTCATTCAAGTCTAGAATAATGGAGGTTACTTAAAAACATGTCTCTTATTCTCATCAACACAAGGGATAATACCTCTGTAAGTTCAAGAAGATCATCCGTCCTTCTATCCCTCTCTTTGCCTGGGCAAGTCTTTTCTTTTGCCTCAAGTATTGACATTTTCCTCCTGAGTAAGCCATTGCTTCCACTGCCCAGGCGGAGTCGGGCTGACACTTCTTCGGATAGGTCAGGCTCCAGCTGGTGTCCCCTCCTCTGATCAAAAAAGTTTCTATATTCTATTACATGTTTGATACTTACATGTATTAATATAAATTATACATGAAATATCTTAAAAGAAAAGAGAATTAGCACACCCCCCAAATGAGTCACAGCAGATTTGGTGCCTGTCCCGGCACGGGGAAACAAAAAAGAGTTCAAGGCCTAAGGCTCACAAGATACCTAAATTATAAACCTAGAAAAAGAATACTCATCACTTTCCCTGGAGATGACAAGAAAAGTATTTTCAATTCTCCTATCCCAATTAAAAGTAATATGGTTAAAAGACATTTTGAAAAGTTTAAAAAAGCAGAAAATATGACCTATAATCCTATCACTCAGAATAAATCACTGCTATGCTTATATTAAGTAAACTTGTTCTATTTTATCTTTTTAAAAAACGAATTCGATATTATAGGGAAAAAAAGCACAAAACATAAATGTACTGTCTGATTAATTTTTGTAAAATGAGCACCTATGTAATCACCATTCAGGTCAACAAAGAGAATTCAGCCAGCACCCCAGAAACCCTAACAAGACTCTTCCCTTATCACAACCCTAAGAAACCTTAAGCACTAAATTTAAGTCATTTAGTGGGTAAACTATTTTAAAATCAGAAATTTATTTAGAAATAGAGCTTTGTTAGAACCCACTAGTCTCAGCATGCCTAGCCAGTACTCTTCACTCTAGCTAACTGCTAGGACTACTGGTCCTAGCAAACCAGCAGCTGTTGGTACTCCTCACTGTCCCAGACAGGAGAGTCTTCCATATAAGCACCCTGACCAGGTTTCAGATACCCTTACTCTGCCTTCTCTCTGGCTTAGTTCCCCTGTTCCCTCAACTTTTGCTCCACGTATGACAAATAATAATTAGACACAAAAAGCTCCACTTCAAATCGCTGGAAATGGGGAACATTTGAGGAGGGAAAGAGTTAGGCTTTATGACTTAAGACTATAACTTAGTCTTAAAACTAATTCTTACAAAGAAATCTAGTGGGAGAAGACAAATTTGATAACAATGACACTTAAAACAAGGCAGCAACCCTAAAATTTTGTATTTTTATGAATCTAAAATATGAAAAAAAAACTAAAACTTCAAATTTACATTTAAGTTAGGAATAAATTTCTTTCAGGCATAGTATTTAGCAAACACCCTAACACTATTACTAAAAATGCTGGTATTGCTATGGACATCATTGGAACACTTCTTATTCCAATTCTTATGTAGAAAATGTAAAACCCAATTAAGCATAAGACTGTTAATATTTTCAAGTAAATCTGAAACCCTCTCTTAAAGTTCTGAACATATCCTTTCTCCCTTACAAACCAACAAACAAAAAAAAACATTCTCCAGAAGAAGCCATGCATCACAGAGATAAGGGTTGGGATGAAATTAGTTTGGTCTCTCTGATTTTAATCTACAAACCAAGGTGGTTACTACATAAAGGTGAAAATAATCCAGCAACTTAAATGGCTGTTGCTTTTTAAAAACAAACAAACAAAAAAACAATCAAATTATAAATCAAAGTAATATATCATTCTTTCTTATTTTTCATGGCCACCAAAATTTTAACATAAGTCAGTTGAAAGAGTAAAATATATAAAATTTAGCTATGGTTTCCACTTACACCTTCATTTTCAAGTCTGATTCCCACTATCTTCTCTGCATCAGAAAATTTCCCCTTTGAACACCTGAGGAAAAATTTGAGAGGGATTACAGACTTCTGTTGTTGGATAATTGTAGCCTGGTACATGCCAGACTCATTTTAGAAATAAGATTTGATATTTGCAAGCAAATATTTCTTGGATTTATAAATTCCTATAAACCAGGGGTCAGCAAACTTTTCTGAAAAGTTTTGTGGGCCTTACAGTCTCTGTAACATTTTCTCTTTTGTAGCTTGAAAGCAGCTACAGGTAACATGTAAATGAATGAAACACGGCTGTATTCCAACAAAACTTTATTTACAAAACAGGCAGAAAGAAGATATTTAGTCCACAGGTCAGTTTATCAAACCCTGCTCTAAAACTAACTCTCATCCAAAATCCTAGGACATGCAGAAATGCCTTAACTGTTCCTATATTAGAGATATCAATCACTAAGGATGGCCACCTCAGGCACATTCAATCCAAGAGGCTTCCCACTTCCGATGTCTCGGACTTAAGGGGTATCTGACAACTATGTACCCATATATCTGACCAGCTACCAGAGCTCAGAAGAATTGACAATTCCTCAGACACAGTTAGTTAAAAACACAGTTTATAAGATGAAAATACATACATAAAAATATATATATATTTTATTAAAAATTTAAAATGAATTGAACCATGTACCTCTTTTCACTTCTCACTGAACATAGAGGTCCCCTTGTTTCAACAATTCTATCTGTGAAGAAGGTTAAAAAAAAAAAAAAAAAGTAAATTTTTTTCTCTTTATTAGTTAATCATATAGCTAGAATTTCACCGTAGGTAGTTTCCAAAGTATCAAGACATTCATTTACATTGAAATACTAAAAACAAATCCCAAAGATACTAGGCTCCTTACAAACTAAAATGCCTAAACATGCATAAATCTCTTTGTTCTTTGAATATAACCTTTAGTATAAACTGATAACCACTCATTTGGTAAGACGTCATTTAACGTCATTTCATGGAGAAAATTAATATAAGGAAACAAAAGCAAATTAGTTTTGGCTTACAAAATATTTGCTATCATACAAAAACTTAGGGATGATAATCAAGAAGCAGTTTATGAATCTACTTCATCTTAAAAAAGCTTTTTACCTAAATTCCTGGTTCAGAATAAGCCCCAGTTAATGCCTTGAGGTTTGACAATGATGTGAAGGTTGGGACATCATCTTTCACTAGTACGTCATTTTTCAACTTCACTCTAACACAAACTAAGGTCAGTATATTAAGACAGGACTAAATGTGGTAACTCACATTGTTTTGGAACAAACTGAGTTGTTCTGACTCCGTGATTTTGCTCTTCCCCCCAGCCTCTGGTCTTTAATGTGTCCATTTGACTTCTTTGAGAACTTAGAAATGCAAAAAGTGAGGAAGATCAGATACAAAAGGAAAGTCTACCATAAAGAGCCACTATCTCTGTTGGGAAAGTTTCTCTAAACAGGGGTTTTATTGATTACCTTGCAACATCAAACTATGACAGAGAGGAAGAACATCTGGAAAAGGAATAAAAGGAGTCTAATCCTGATTCAAATACTTCAGCCAAGTCACCTAACCTTCAGATTCTTTATCTGTAAAACTAGACCCCACCTTGTCAGAATACACTGAAGACTGATAAAATCTCAATGTGATAAAAATCAGGTTAAAAGATGAAAATTTTGGGAAGCGGCTGTGGCTCAATCAGTAGGGCTCCCGTTTACCATATGGGAGGCCCCGGGTTCGGTTCCCGGGGCCTCCTGGTGAAGGCAAGTCCGCCTGCACGGCATGGTTAGCTGACCCAGCAAGCATAAGCAGCAAGGGGGGGGATAAATGAATAAATAAATAAAATCTTTAAAAAAAAAAAAAAAGATGAAAATTTTAACACAATATACTGAAATGGATCCTAAAACAATATATTAAAAACAGGACCACAAGCAAAATAGTTTGACAATTTTGCTGACATGACAAAACCCAACAATTCATTAAGTATACTACTGCTTATAACTGTGGCTGGTCAATATGGAGAAAATATTAACATTCTGATTGGTTAAACTAACAAAATTTTTTAAAAAAAATTTTACAACCAAAGTTAACATCATTTTTTGTTATTTGTACATTCAACAAGCTAGATAGTTATGTGACTTGCGCTGTGACATAATTTCTGGGATCTCTGTGTATTCCCACACCACTCATTAAATGATCAATTGGACCTCAATCTTCAACTTACATATTCTTTGCCCCATTTTCACAGGTAAATATAAAGCCAGACATCAGTTTCTTCTGTCATTCTCATCTATTTGCTCAAACCATTACAGAGTATTTAATTAATAAGCAGTCTTATATGGAAAACTTATGACCTGGGGTGATTTTACTCTTGTCTCTAAATGAGGGTCCCAATTGTGCTAAAATGCATTCACTAAGATGCCTCAGGGATTATGTACATGCCATGTGTCAGAGAGAGAAAGAGAGAGAGAAAGAGAAAGAGAAAGAGAGGGGAGGGAAGAAAGAAAAGAGAGAGACAGAAAAGAGACAGTGAGGGGAGAAAGGAGAGAGGGAGGGAAGGATGAAGAGAGGAAGGGACAAAGGTGGGCAAGAAGAGGGAAAAGAGAGGCAGAAAAAGAAACAGATTACAGGAAGTGTGTGTGTTAGGGAGGTTGAAAAAATTATCTGTCCTCTGGAACCCCAGCTCAACCAGTAATTATGCTTTTCTATATCAGAGTTTCAACTAAAAGTTTACTTGACCAAAGGATTCTAAAGCTAACAGAATTTTTTTTTTCTTTTTGGTAGAACCACCAGATAAAATATTCAGGCAGACTATGGGGCTAGTTCTCTGTGTTGATCTCTCTTTTCAAAGCCGTTCCCAACAAATTCTCTCCAAAATCAAGTAAAAAGATGTCTAGCAAAGCATTTATCTTGCTAGCTCATTTTTACCTATGATGATGTGAAGTTACAGGAAGGACAGAGTTTCCATGACCACCTTCTTTAAGTCGTTCCAATAACCTTCGGTACTTCTCTCTTTCCTCTTTTTGAACACCCTAAATAAAAGAAAGCATAGCAGATAAGTATTACCACATTAAATCTATAATTAAGTCATAAACAGAGACTAAGTTGTCAAATACAGCCCATAGATGTGTTCTATTTGCCAGTAGTTTTAAAAATGACTTTGGCAGAACAGGGGTAGCTCAGTGGTTAAGCACCTGCTTAGCATGTACAAGGTTCTGGTTCAATTCCCGGCATCTCCTTAAAAAAATAATAAAATAAAATAAGATGAAAGACTGAATTAAAAATTTTGTAAGTAGAAGAAAAAAATCCAAAAATTTCGCCTCTTCGGAAAAACTGAATCAACAATTGGGAACTATGAAGGGCTGTCCCTGTTAGATAGGACATAATGCTCTCCAGCCCACTTCACTCATTTAATGTAATCTGCTAGATCTTGATGGGATGAGTTTCTGCACCAGAAGTGAGTTAATCTAAAAACAACTCAGCAGAAACTATCCACTTACATATTTAGAACATGTAGCATATCAGAAACATGCAGTTTCCTAAATGGAACTGGTCTCACCAAAAGCACCTTCAGTGGATACTTCATCAGTCCTTATGTTACCTGATGCCTCTTCAGCATCTCACCCTGCTGGCCTTCCTAGACAGTACACTATCTTGATTCTTCTTACCTTCTCAGTCCTATTGTACATTACTCTTCCTGCCTGCCCTTAAATGCTGATAATTCTGCCCACATCTCTTCTCCCACTACACTCTCTCCCTGATTAATCTCATTAGCTCCCTTGGTTTAAATACCACCAATATGCAGAAGATTCAGAAATGTGTCTCCAACCCTGCCTGTTTCTCAAAACTCCCATCACCTATATCTAAGAGTCTAATGGACAGGTCTTCTTGGGTTTTTCACAGGCACTTTAAATTATAATCCTGAGTATTATTTCCTCTGGAAGCCTACTTTAATACTTCTCCTTAAGAATCCTTTCAGGAATGCGGAATTAGGAACATTTCTGCTATGAATCTACTTTGTTGCCTGAATATGGGTCTAAGCTCAGGGAAAAAACACAAAAAAGAACCCTTCCAGGTCCCAATCCACTCCCCCCCCCCCGTGCCTACCTCTGGTTGCTGAATTACAACTATTTATGTATAACCTCCTGGAGGACAGGAACCACATTTTAATCAATTCTGAACTGCTGGTAACCAGCACAGTACCTGGGAGCCACTTAAATTATTTCTTTAATGAACTGAACTAAGTGGCTCAGAAAAACATCTAGCAAATTGCAATAGCTGATGGTCCTGGGGAATGCCAGATAGAGGTCTAATTCTTAATTCTCCTGAAATAAGTGAAGACTTCAAGAGGGAAGTGAAGAGAAGATTGTCTCTTCTCCATGCTCTGAAAGGAGAAGGAAAAAGCAGAGATGCACACCATTCACTTCCTTTACTTACTGTCACAATTATTACAGCTGAAAATAGAAATAAGTTAGAATAACTCTGGCACCTAAAAAGAAAGAATCTATACTCTTATCTCTTCCCGATATGATCCCTATTTCTTTCTTATAATGAAAATACCTACATCTGAAAATTACTAAATGATGTATGGACAGAATATCTCTAGAAGGATACACACAGGTACCATAGTTACTTCCTAATGGGCAAACAGGGGCCAGGCATGGAAATTACAGAAGGCAAACTGGAAAACTTAAGTCACTGTACATCCTTGTATATCTTTTGAATTTTGTACAATAGTACACACATTATCTATTCTTAAAAATTTCATGAAATATTTTTTAAAAGGAATCAGACTAAAAGGTCTTACCTCCTCCACAGTACAATGGGGCCGCCTCAGACCCTTGCCACCCTCTTCAGAAATCATCTCTGTTACAACCTGTTCTTGAGGCTTCCACATTAAGGGACTCTCTGGATTGCCTTTGCTATGGCGACGGCCACCTAGTCTTCTATTATAGCCTTCTGAGTTCAAAGTAAAACTGAGAGATGGAAAAAAATAACAGTATCAACAAACTGTTTAAACTCCTGGAATTCAAGTTCCTAGACTGTCCTGTGATTAAGCTGGTTAAGCTGTACTAGGTTAACCTCATTTGCTCCTGGCAAGTCAGACCACTACCTTTGCAAAAGTATGATCTATCTATAGAGCTGAAACACCCTAGCATTCTCCTATGGAAAGTCTGTTTCTAGTCACAAAGGCTACTACTTCTTGTCTTCTTCCATGTACCCAATTTCCCAGCCCCAACTCCAGAACTAGCTCCCCTATTGCCCACAACCTACTCTGCACTTTTCCTTTACTCACTTGGCACTACTGGAATTAATTATTGCTGTGATTGTTTGATGTCTACATCTAATACTAAATTTTAGACTCCATGAAAGCAGTAATTATATCTTTTTACCGCTGTATCTTAGTATAGGATCTAGGCCAAAAGGCACTCAATAAATGTCTACTGAAGGCTAAATTAATGAATGCTCAAGGAACTGAAGCCATGGCGCTATTGCTGCTGGTGACACAATATGCCTTTTCTGCCATTACCAATAATGGAACAAACTGCTACCATAACCCTTCTGATGTCATGCTTTGAAAAGAATACATCATCACTTATGTCCAATTTCTATATATAAAAAAAAAAACAACAACCCTGTATATCTGAATCAAATCATGAGAAAACATCAGACAAAATTAGGGAACATTCTATAAAAGAAAAAAAAAATCACTATATTGAAGAAATTTGAATAAGACCTGAAGATTAGACAATAGTATTATATCAATGTTAAATTTTCTGATTTTGGTAATCTGTGGTTCTATAAGTGAATACTCTCATTCTTAAAAAAAATTTAAACACACTTAAGCACTTAAAGGGTCATGATCTAAGGCTTACTCTCAAATGGTTCAGAAAAAACTATTATGTATATTTATATAATGGAACTGACTCTAGAACTGAGAAATAGACACACCCATAGTCAAGGGATTTTTTTTTTTTTTTTTTTTTTTAACCAGGAGGTCCCAGGGATCGAACCCAGGTCCCTCCATAAGGGAGATGGATGCCCAACCATTTGAGCCACATCTGCCCCCCTCATGTGATTTTTGACAAGGTTGTCAACCCTACCCAGTTGGGCCAGAACTGTCTATTCAACAAATGGTGCTGGGAGAACTGGATATCCATATCTACAAGAAAAAAAGAAGACCCCATCTTATATCTTATACACAAATTAACTCAAAATGGATCAAGGACCTAAATATAAAAGCTACAACCATAAAACTCCTAGAAGAAAATGTAGGAAAACATTTTCAAGATCTTGTGGTAGGCGGTAGTTTCTTAAACCTTTCACTCAAAGTACGGGCAACAAAAGAAAAAATAGATAAATGAGACATCATCAAAATTAAACACTTTTGTTCCTCAAAAGACTTTGTTAAGAAAGTAAAAAGGCAGTCTACTCACTGGGAGAAAATAATTGGAAACTCCATATCCAATAAGGGTTTGATATCCACATTATATAAAGAAATCATACAACTCAACAATAAAAAGACAAGCAACCCAAGTTATAAAATGGGCAACAGACTTGAACAGATATTTTTCCAAAGAGGAAATACAGATGTTCAAAAAGCACATGAAAAAATATTCAACATCGCTAGCTATTAGGGAAATGCTGATCAAAACTACAATGAGATACCATTTCACACCTTACAGAATGGTCATTATTTAAAAAACAGAAAGCTACAAGTGCTGGGGAAGATTTGGAGAAATAGATACACTCCTCCACCATTGGTGGGAATGTAGAATGTTGCAGCTTCTGTAGAAGACAGTTTGGCAGTACCTCAAAAAGTTGAATATAGAACTGCCGTATGATCCAGCAATCCCAATACTAGGAATATATTCAGAAGAACTGAAAGCAAGGACATGAATAGACATTTGCACACTGATGTTGATAGCAGCATTACTCACAACTGCTAAAATATGGAACCAGCCCAAGTGTCCATCAACGGATGAATGCATAAACAAAATGTGGTATATACATACAATGGAATACTATTCAGCTTTAAGAAGAAATGAAATTGGGATGCATACAACATAGATGAACCTTGGGGATATTACGTTGATGGAAATAAGCTAGACACAAAAGAACAAATATTGTGTGGTCTCACTAATAAGAACTAAATACAATGACTAAGCTCACGGAGGTAAACTCTAGAGTATAGGTTACTAGGAGATAGAATGTGGGTTGAGAATGGGAGCAGATGCTTAATGTATATACAATTTTTAGCAAGGTTTATTGTAAATGTGTGGAAATGAATACTCCATTACAATGAGTATAATAACACTGATGATTCATAAACGTGATTGTGGCTGAATGGCATAGTCTGTGGACGTAAATGTCAATTGGTAGGATGCTAGAAAATAATCTAGGGAATGTATAACAGTGATTTTGGTGGTAGATGAAGATTATAGTTAAGAGTAAAAATTTAAGAATGTTCTTTTACAAAGCATTACGAATATGGTGATACACAGGAAATTACAACTACCGTAATTTATGGTGACAGTTAACAGTAATATTGTAATATTTTTGCAGCAAAGGCGAAGAAGAAATTTTATCAATTCTAAGGGACAAAAATAGGGGAAAAAAAAATTCAAGAAATATATATATATGAAGCAAAACCTGAAATAACTGAAAGGAGAAATAGACAAATCCATAAACATATTAGAAAGGTTTAACACTCCTAGTTCAGCAATCAATAAAAAAAGAGGAAATTAATGAGACCTGAAAATATTATCAGCCAACTTGACCTAAATGAAAGTTATCAAACACTCCACCCAACAATAGCAGAATATACACTCTTTTCAAGTACACATATCCAGAAAGACCATATTCTAGGACATAAAACAAACCTTAACAAATTTAAAAGAATTGAAACTATACAAAGTATATTCTCTGACCATAATCGAAATAAACTAAAAACAACAGAACAATACCTGGAAAATCTCAAATATTTGCAAATTAAACAGTACAATTCTAAATAACCATGAGTCAAAGAAGTAAAACAACTGAAACTAGAAAACATTTTAAATTGAATGAAAATGAAAATCAACATTCCAAAATTTGTAGGTTGCAGCTAAAGTAGTGCTTATAGGGAAACATTTATAGTACTAAATGCTTATATTAGAGAATAAGTTCACATCTAAACAGTTAAGCATGTGCCTCCCAAGAACAAGGACATCTCTAACTAAATCACAATACAAATCATCAAATTCAGGAAATTTAGCAATGATACAATATCTAATATGTAGCCCATATTTAAATTTAATTAATGAGCATAAAATATGGTAGAAAAAGTAACACACACCTGAGTTTAAGTCTCTCACTAACAGTATAATATTTAGCAAATAACTAACCTCAGAGTAGTTGCTCACAGGATTATATAACAGAACAATATTGAGGATGCCTAGCAAGAGTGTGCATCTAATAAGCATTAAATTTCCATTTACAGAAAGGCAGAATTTAATACTTACCCAAAGGAAGGCAGAACTTTGCGTGGCTGATCTCGGGTTACCGTCACTCTGATCTTTGGATAGTCACTTATTCCATTAGGAGATTTATTACCTATTAAAAAAAATAATTTATAATTGTAAAAAATAAAAACTTGTGAACAGTCTACATTAGAAAATAAAATCTGTAAGTAAGCATTACAGAAGTAGCAATAGTGTGTAGTTTGTCTTTTATCTCAGATAGGCAATAACAGAATTAATAGGCAAGCTCTTTTGGTTTTGCTTGCTGGGACTGACAGGAGGCCATGAGGAACTCTGAGATCACAAAATTTCTGTAATCTAACTTGAGCAAGTTGTTCAAATTAAGTTTCTTCCCAAGAAAATAATTCGGAGCTTTTCCAGAAGTATTTAAAAATGAAAACCAGCCACATGTTACTATGCTTCACTGGAATCTTCTAACAATTTTGAGATGGTTACCCTAATTCAAAAAAGGGCAATTGAGCTTTCATCAGCCACATTGTCTGCTGGAGCTACTACAGGGGCTTAGAGAGGAGAGAGGAAAAAAAAAAAAAAAAGGAGAGAGAAACAGTCAATGAATTTGGAGTTCCTGAGGGCTCCAAAATAAAGAGAATTCTGAAACTCAGGTTTGGTTTTTTTTTTAATAGTCAACAGGCAGCAAAAACTTAAACTGACCCAAGCTCATTTGGTGGAAAAATCTGGTTTGAACCCATGTGAAACTAAAGTCATTATTTAGTTGCAGAAATACTCATGTTTGATTATAGGATTCTACTTTAGATAGAAATAATCTGTTGTTTTTTTAAAAATATATCATCCAATGTACATACTATATCTAAAATGAGAAATATTCTAAATTCCCAAATACTTCCAGCTTCCAAGGGTTTCAGATAATAGACTGTGCGTCTCTTTATACACAAAGCCTGATCCAGGACTATCTGTGCTTCTCTAACTAGGCTACGCAAACCCACAAAAATATAGTGCTACGCATCTCAGGCACAAGATGAACTACTATCCCTCCTATACTGTCAATTTTATTTAACGATAAATCATTTAAAACATTTTATATACGAGCACTATGAATACAATATAAAATTCAATTTACATTAACTTTTAAAATAAAAGACTTCAAAGAAATATCTTTGTTTCACGTCCTTTTGGACTAGATTCTTCTTCACTCTTCTCTGCCACCAGAAGTCCTTTACTAAAAAAGTTTGAGAAGCACTTCTCTAAGTAAGGTTTTATCATTTGCTTAGCTTCTTCTATTTTTTACTTTTGAACTTCTCTAAATAAATGCTCATTTTCCCTAACTTCCTTACTTTCCTCTCAATCTTTGCAGGTCTACCTGTATGGCAGAAATCACAACCACTTCTCAGGACTCTGGCTTCTTCCTACTTCTCCCCATGACAGCATTTTATATCATATATACAACAATTACACTTCAATTTGAGGATATGATATGGAGATTCCTAATCCATAAAGCTGTGAGAACTGGGAATCTAAGGTTTCTCCCCAACTAGATGATGGGCAGCGACAAGGTATTTTGTTAGGGCTGATAACTTAGCACAGTGCCTGGCCCAAAGAAGCACCCAGGAAAAAAACTTTTTTTAAATGAATGAACCCTGATCTAAGGCACACTAAAAACATTGATAATACAAATAGAAAACATAACATTAAATTCGAAGACAACAATTCTGAAGGAAAGCTATTTGGCTTTTTAGAATGGTAGAGAATATACCTTTGTTCTCATCCTAACCCAAATCAGTGTTCCCTTTTATATTCTCAAACTCAGAAAAAACAGGGGCAGAAGGAGGTAGGGGGAAGCAGAAATATTTCTGACCACCTTACCCAGTTTCAGCATGTTGTTCCAGGATCCAGAACCTGTCAGTTCACAAGATGAAGAGTTCGAAAATACCTTAAAACCAAAACAGAATCATCTCTGTATCACCTAAATTTTTGCAGTTTAAATAAGTTTATCATATGAAAAAAAATCTCTGTTGATGATTATTTACTTGGCTAGCTCACAGAAGAGACATTATCAATAAAACCAAAAAAAGTTTAATTTGTCAAAACTCATAAAATGATACAGAAATAACAATTCCAGGTTCTCACACATACTTAAATAAGAAAAGCTAATATACTAATAATTAGGCTCTTTATAAATAAATGTATTTTAAGTGTTTTATTTCTTAACTGTTAATTTCTTGACCTTTATAGCAAGGCAAAGACATAACATTGCTGGGAAGAAGTCACTCTACACACTAAGTCACAAAAAGAGAATATTTATAAAATTCTACTTTAATGATTAAGTACAAAGATCAGTAGGCCCAATGGATCCCCAGCCCCACTGACCTCTCCTGAAGATGCCACATTCCATGTTCCATTACAAGTAGAAGTTACCATGGGCTTTGTGGTCAGCTGGAATGGGAATCCAAATAAGCTGGCAGCATTGTAGAGAGTGTTTTTCACTTGATGAATAAAGCAATCTAGAAAATATCAACAAACTATAAATACAGTAATAAACATTCAGCAAAAAAAAAAGATATCCTAGAAAGAGCTTCTCTCTATTTTCATTAGAAGTCCTATTTTTAACAACTGAGATGAAAAGGTATCTACAAAAATAATTTTTATTTTTTAAAATGTTTTATTAGAGAAGTTGTAGGTTTACAGAAAGATTATGCAGAAAATACAGAATTCTCATCACCACCCCCACCACATGCAGTTTTCCCTATTAGTAACACTTTACATTAGTGTGGTACCTTTGTTACAATTGATGAGACAATATTATTATAATTATACTATTAACTATAGTCCATAGTTTACATTAGGAGTCACCGCTGTACAGTCCTATGGTGTTTTTTTTCCAAAAAGCTTGTATTCTACTAACCTATATACAAGCTAAATTTTCCCCCTTTTAACCATATTCAAATATAAAATTTAGTGGTGTTAATTACATTCACAATGTTGTCCCACCATCGCTGCCACCATCATCACCATCCTCTACTAAAACTTTTCCATCACCACAAACAGAAATTCTGTACCAATTAAGCACTACCTCCCCATTCCCTACCTCCACCCCAACCCCTGGTATCTTGTACTCTAGTTTCTGACTCTACAAATTTGCTATAAAAGTAGTTAAAAATAAAATAATAAAAAAATAATTTTAACGGAATAACTGGAATTCCACTATTGTGATTGTTGTTTTTTTAGTAAAATATCTGGGATGCTATAAAAACATGTAACTATAACTTTAGCAAATCACATACTGATTCACACACACAAAAAATCCTGATATGGAAGCTTTTAAGCAATACATTCTCCAGAATATATAACATTAATCTTTGCAGAGAGATAGGGGTAGAACTTAAACAATAAGGAGCATGTAGGAGCAGGTATAGCAGACTCCTTTAGGAAGCTTTGTCATTTATTCACTGGTTTGTCCTTACTTCCCCAGCAAAGTGAACAATATGGTTGCCCCAAACAACTATTTATTAAATGCCTATTATATCTCGGCTAGGTCCAGGGTGGAGATTAGTAAAGTATAAGATATGTAGCTTTTGAATATCTGTCATGAAACAAGGCTATTCTACTACTAGGGAAGATGTGCTAGAAGATTTCAGGTTAATCCTCCCTGTCAACCTCCACCCCCACAAAAAAAGATGACAAAACAAATAAGGGGGAGGGGTAGATTTCAGTGCTTTCCCCACTTCCTCCTTTATTACATTACCTCTTTCTCACTTCCTACACTTCTGATTTAAATTTTCTACATTTTCCTTTCTATTTCTTAATAAAGAATATTCTGAAAAGCATTAGTTTGAGAGAAAGAGACCATCAACTTAGCTGCATTCTGCTTTAGAGAAAATGGCTGGAAATGGTGACTTTTAAGCAGTAAGTGCTTAAGAATATATAAAATATAAAATAAATATTTTCCAGAGAGATAGGGGAATAACAAACAACAGGGAAGTTGTGATAGCTGGGTAAAGCCGAATCCAATTTGAATTTGTTACTAGAGAATAGTTTAAGGAACCAAAGTTTTGCAAAGGACTTGCTTCTCATTTTATGAATTAAGAGAGAATTCATGGAGCTCCCTGTAATAACATGATCTCTCTCACTAATATCTGCTCTACTTTCTTAAGTGGGAGAAAAGGGGCTTTAGGGACTGGTGTTTAATACACAAACTGTCATCTAGACCCCCGAGGACAAGAGATACTTTTGATAAGATTAGTGACCACTAAAATGTAATCTAAAATTTATTTTCCTAGAAATTTTATCAAAATCTGGGTATGCCGTCAGATTAAGTCAAACAATCTCATGATTTAAAATAAAGAAAGGAAGGAAGTGTGGAAGAATGAAGGAAGACCAGTCTCATCTGTAAAATGGGGATAAGCCTACATTATTTTCCTGACACTATACTAAATAGATCTCTTAAAATACCTTTCATCTGTAAAATCATCAGTCTGTGATTCTAAGATTCTTTTTCTTTTCTCTTACTCCTGCTTTTTTCCTCTTATAAGCAACTAGTAAGAGTTGTGTCCAATACAGTAGCCAGTAGCTATATAGGGTCACCTTAAGTTTAAATTTAATTAAAATTAAATGAAATTAAAAATTCAGTTCCTCAGTTGCACTAGCTGCATTTCAAGTGCTCAACAGCCACATTTGATTAGTGTCTACTGTAGGGGACAGCACAGATTCAGAACATTTCTATCACTACAGAGAGACAGAGGTAATGTTCAACAACACTACTACAGACCTTTACAAACTCTGCTAAAATAAGCATTATCTCTGGTACCCATTGTTCCTCCTTGGTCTAGGCTCCCTTCTGTAGTTTGCCATTCAGAAAATCCTTTATTAAAATTTATTAAAAACCATGGGGGGAATCCTTAACATTGAAGCTCATAAATAGATTACCATAATTATTTCAAGGACATTCTGTAATAGCATTGTTTTTTTTACCACATTCAAGTACACCCTATACAGTTATATATTTATATTTTTCTTTAAAACTGATTTTTTTTTTTAGCTTAAATATATTTTAAAACTGCTACTGAATAAATCTGAATTGCTGCGCTATAAATAGAAAATGTCCATTTTGTAATAGAAATGGTCCTTTTCTCCCTTTAGGGGGAAAAAAGGAATATGGAGATACATGGAAAAAATACAACTAATGTAATGTATAGACTATAATTAACAGTAATATTGTAATTTTTTACAGCAATGGCAAAGAAGCTAAGAGTCAATAATGAGGGGAAAGGATATGGGATTTTACCTTTTGGATTAATGAAAACATTCTGAAACGGACTGAGCTGATGACGGCACAACTCTGTGGTGAAACTGAGAGCCACTGAATGTGCACTTTGGATGGACTGAACAAGGCAGGGGACCATGGAACACAATGAACCCCGAGGTGAATGATGGACTGTGTTAAACAGTACAAAGAATGTTCCTTCATGAATTATTACAAATAAACTAATACATGGTGTTAATAATAGGACAGTTTATGGGAAAACCACACCAAATACAAGCTATGGACTACAGATAGCAGTAATATTATGACAATGTTCTTTCATTATTTGTAACAAATGTGTCACAACAATGTAAAGTGTTGGAAGTAGGATAATGTATGGGAATCCTGTATGGTATGCATGATTATTTTGTTTTGTTAACTCACAACTTCTCAAATGAAAAAAAAATTTTTTTAATCTAAATGGATTAAGCTATCCAATTAAAAGGCAGAGATTGGCAGTATGGATTAAAGAATGTGATCTAACTGCAAAAAAAAAAAAAAAAAAAAGCTCCTACTGAAAATGTAAAGCTAACAACATTTGCCATATATGGAAATGAAAATATATTATTAAGTTTTAGCTAGGCCTGTTTTTTAAAAAAGGGAGATTAGCATGTGTTAGACAAGTACTCATGACATTCTAGCACTAAATCACGACATTCTGCTTGAAATAAGGAAATTAAAAATAACTGGGGAGGGAAGCGGCTGTGGCTCAATCGCTAGGGCTCCCATTTACCATATGGGAGGCCCCGGGTTCGATTCCCAGGGCCTCCTGGTGAAGGCGAGCCAGCCCGCGTGGCACAGTGAACTGATGCAGCAGGACAACCCAACAAAGGGAGACCAGCAGACACAGAAAAACGCACAGCAAATGGACACAGCGAGCACAAGCAGCAAAGGGGGGATAAATAAATAAATAAAATAAATCTTTAAAAAAAATAATAATAATAACTGGGGAACCCCTGTAATTTTTGTGTAACATTTATGTAATCTAAGCATCTTTTTAAAATATTAAAAATAAATAAATAAATAAATAAATAAATAAAAACTGGGGAGTAGATGTGGCTCAAGTGGTTGAGCGCCTGCCTTTCACATGAGAGGTCCTGGTTGGGTTCCCAGTGCCTCCTAAAGAAGACAAACAAACAACAAGCAGACAACGAGCAAAAAAAAACCAAACCCAACAGCAGACAACAAGCAAACAACGAGCAGACAGCAGAGCAAAAAAACACAAAAAACAAGCAGGGCGCCGATATGGCAAACAGTGGAGCACACACCTCCCACATGGGAGGTCCCGAGTTCAGTTCCCAGTGCCTCCTAAAGAAAAAACAATGAGCAGACAACGAACAAAAACAATGAGCAGACAATGAGCACAAACAACAAGCAAAAACAAAGAGCAAACAGATGAAGGAGCCATGGGGGGTAGGGGTAGACTAAAAATAAATTTAAAAATAGGTAAAAAGGGAAGCGGCTGTGGCTCAATCAGTAGGGCTCCCGTTTACCATGTGGGAGGCCCTGGGTTCGGTTCCCGGGGCCTCCTGGTGGGGGTGGGCCCGCCCGCACGGCGTGGTTGGCTGACCCAGCGAGCACAGGCACAAGGGGGGGATAGATGAATAAATAAATAAAATCTTTAAAAAAAAAAAAAAAAAATAGGTAAAAAAACAAACAGAATAACTGAAAAGCATGCAACTTTCTTAGTATATAATCTCTTAATGCTGTGACTGCTGTATCACTTAAAATCATTTCCTTAAAGACAAAATTAAATAAAAATAAAAAATAAATCATTTCCTTATAATATCTATCCTGTGCTTTTGGAAACACTGCCCTAACAAATTTAGTAAAAATACTGGCATTCAACGTCCTCTATAATTTGACCCTACTCACCAGTCAACCCTTTTCCTGCACTCTATTCACTATTTCCTGGATTTGCACAACTTTACCACACTGTTCCTTCTGCCTAGAATACTTTTCCTTCCCATTGCTGCCTGTTAATATCCTATCCATCCTTCAAGACCCATCTCACATATTAGCTCCTTCAAACATTTACTGAGACTCTCAACCAGTTTAAAATTGGATACCATTTTGAACTACCTTATTATATTTCATTTATCAATCCTCATTAACATTAGCATTATTTATATGCTTGTTTTATCCTCCTACTATATAATCATGTACCTCTATAATTGTAAAGTCCCTAAAAATAAAGATCATGAAGAGCAGAGGTGGCTCAAGCCATTGAGTGCTTCTCTGCCACATGGGATCCTGGGTTCGGTTCCCAGTGCCTCCTAAAAAAAGAAAAAGAAAAAGAAAAAATACAGAGACCCTATCTTACTTCATGTAGAACTTTACACGTTGCTTAGCTTTAAGATATGCTCAATAAGTACTCACTGGATTTAAATGAAATTTTAAATCATGGATGGACCTGTCGGCTCTCAACTCTCACATCTGGAGGTAAACCCAAATTCATAGTCATTTTGGGGGGGAAAGAATATATTGTTACAATATTTCAGTGTACCTTTCCCCTTTAACCTAATTTTATTCATTTCAATCAAGCCAGGTCTAGCCCTTCAGATATGAGGAAGCAAATGATTTATGACAACATATCAGATTGATATACTCACTATCCAAACTAGATCACTCAGTTTGAGGTGGTTTTTACAAGGATTCCTCCTCAAAAATTAAAAGGATCTTTTCTTTATAGGAAGATTTGGAATTTAAAAATGAACATTCGACACATAGGCTTATTTATCTGGAAAGATACACAAGTCCCTGGTAAAAGTGGTTACATCTAGAAAAGCTGGCTGAGTAGGGAAGGAACAGGAAAGACTTACTTTTCACTGCATATACTTTTTACCTTTTGAATTTTGTTCCATGCATATATTTTTCCTGTTTAAAAAAAACAATTTTTTAAATTAATATTCAATACCTAATCTTGGTCTTTTGGCTGGTATTTCATCAGTGTCCACTGTGGAAAACAGAGCGCTGGGGTGGATAGGGGAGGAAGGGAGGGAGGAAGAGAGAGAGAGAAATATATAAACATCCATTTCTATATACATATAAAACTTACTATTCATACAACACACCCTCCTCCATTTGCTTTGTCATAAAATGATATCCAACTGATGTTTTAAAAGAGAATGTTATTGTATAGTGGGCCTTTAGCATTTGAAGATTTAACATTATGGAAATCAACTATTTGAGAGGGATCCAAAACTTTCTATCATATAATAGATCTGTAATCTGGCTGAGGCACAAATCTGAAAGTGGACACAGACACTTACAAGTAAATGAACCTAGGTAAGATTGTGGGACTATTATTTCCTTTTCCTCTCCAAAATTATTTAAAAAGAACAAACAATTTCCTTTTGAAAGATGACCTCCAAAGAAAGCCATCTTCTAAGTCAGATGACTAATATAAGCAGACTTAAAAGATACTTCTTAGTCAGGAAAGGTATACTATTTAACAGCATTATACCATGGAAAGTAATAAAAAAAATTTGTGAATCCAGAAATGTTTCAGACATATATCTCAAGAATGTTAAAGGCTCATGGTATACTACCAATCATCTTTCTGAATCCTTATGAGTGATCATATTTATAAAAAAATGAATAGGATCCTGGGAGGACACCATCCAGTTTATAACTTTAAAATCCCAACAAGACCTCTTGGCTTCATTTTGATTGAAAAACGGTCTATTGAAGAAAAGTTGTTTTAGATTAGGGAGGTAAAGAAAGTATGATAAAGAAAGGGTTTTAATCTCCAAACCACTGTTTCCCTGACTTGCAGGGATTCACAGGAGAAAAAGGGAAACGGGGAGGGAATTAACTTTCCCTTATTTAATCAACATGTGCCAAGTGCCTAGCACACACGAGACACTGCACAAGGCCCTAGAAGTAAAAAAACAACAACAAAAAAACCTACCCTTATGTATATTAAGCATCATGTTAGGCACTTTACAATATGATCTCAAATGATTCTCACATGAACTCTGCAGAAAGGTAGAAAGGAGGAATAGGCTGAAACCATGCCCTGTGATGGAATTTGGCCAACAACCAATTTCATCAATGACCTGCATTCTCAGACTCCAGTATTAATCTTCTTCTCTCAGCTCTCAGAAACCAACCTTTTTACCACATGCTTTGATCCTGAGGCTTAAAAAAAATGAAATTAGCACTCGGTTACCAAAATTGGGAGGGGCGATTGGTATTTGTTCCGTATTTGATTCTCTAGATTAATTCTTAGGTAAAGGGATAGATACCAGGAACTAGAAAACCAAGGCATAAATCCTAAGTAGGAAAAGCTTTTAATTTCCCCCAAATTTTAACTGAATTTTATAGTACAGACTAGTGATCTTTTTAAAGGAACGAGGTACCTACTTTTTTTTTCTCATACACTAAAGCACAGCACCACTCCCCCCACGCTCCAAACACACTGGCAGCTGTTTCATAACCAAACAGCTGCTGTCTGTCTGGTGCTAGAACAGTGCTTGCAAGCAAAACGGCTTTGGACAAGCTATGAATCTGACCTCCCTTTAAGTGCCCTCATTGCCAAAATGACACTTGGTAGGTAACGTGCTTTGTAAACAGTGAGCCAAGCAAAGACAGTATTCCTTCCATTTTTACTTTTCAACCTAAGGGCAGCAAAGTATGACAAAGCCCCCACTTGTCAGCAACAAACTTGGACGCTAACAAGAACGTCAAAGATCCTACCATCACCGGACACTCCAAAGATAAATTTTTCCCTAGCTGCTTCCTTCATCAGGAGCTGCATCCCCACAGCGTGGAGGGAGCAGCTAAGTCACCGGGATACCTGCGACCCGCGCATCTTCGGCCTCAGCCCAGCAACCGGTTTCCGCTGAGCAGGGCCTGCCTGGCTGGATCAGCGCAATCCCGGCGGAGGAGCCCGTGATGGGGGTGGGAGTACAGCTAGGCCCGCCCAGCACTTGGCCCCTCTCTTCTCACCTGTTTGAGCGCCGCCTCTTCAGGAGGGCCCGGGCAGGGGGCACCGGCCGCTCACAGAAACGGAAAATGGTGCCGAGAATCCTAATCAGCCATTTGTACATACCAGGCCTGAGCAGCAGCGGCGGCCGACACACCCCGAGACGCAAACCCCAGAGCTGTCGCCGCCGCTGCCGCCTTCGCCGACTCGGCCACCACCGCCGTAGCGCAGTCGCCGACTTGTGACGCGATCCAAGGGCCCACAGATAAAGCGTACCCAGGGATACAGGAGGCCCCCGCCCGCCACCGCTCCCCGACGTCACCTCTTCCCGCCGGACCGGAAAGCTGCCTTATTTTTCAGTGTGCGCACGCGCAACCTGGCGCCCCACTTCCCGAGCCTAGCAACAAGAATGCCTGCGGGCCAGTCCAGGCCCAATAGCTGACGAGAGCGGACGGGCTATGGGCGGGGTTTTCTCGGTGGCTGAGCCAGTCCCAGAGCCGACCGGCAGGACAAGGCCCACGGGTCACAGGTGCGGGCTTTTGCTCGCGAGGGGGGCATGAAACTGTAGGTGATCAGTAAATGTTTGAGTGCCTAAAATAAAAGTAGGTCAGGCTAATGGGCATTTTTTTTTTTAACCTGCTAGGGGCTCTTAATTTGCATATACTTTGTGCCCAGGAATTGTACATTCATCATTTCTCCCAGCAACCACATGCGATGGGAAGTCTTGTGCCCAATTTATAAGTAAGGAAACTGAGATACAGAGCGATTAAGTAATTCGCCCAACATTAGAAAGCTAATTAGTGGCATAGCTGGAATTTGAACCTAGATCTGACTTCCAGCGCCAGTCCCTCGACCTGGAGGTCGGTGTACCCGGAAAGATACAGATAATTACAATTATATGAGTATGTTATATATTTTATATATTATACATTATATATTATATATTATACAATGCAGGGTAGTTGAGTCTATGATAAAGGTGTGTGTAAAGTGCAATGGGAGCGAGAAAGGAAAAACACATGCTTAGGGAGGGAAGAGCTAGAGCAGAACTCAAGGAAGGCTTCACAGTAATGTAAAGATGAAAAGATATCTCCTCCGCTGGACCATTATCCTCCCTCTGCAGCCGAGATGTGACACTTCTAATTATCAACACTAGAACGTATTCGCATCCTGCCTAATGATAGAAAATCCAACACCTCAGGATCCACCCCCTCCCCCCAAAATTCTGGGAATCCTCAAAGTTTTCATGTCCCACAAATCCATTCCTGACTGCACTTGTTTCTAAACCTGTGATTCCATTAAGGCCAGACTTCCGTACATGCTCAAGTCTCAACTGAAACGCACTCCCAGCACAGCCTCCTCCTCCATTCAACTGACAATAATCCCAAATTCTGCTACAAACCACCCCCTAGAGTTCCAAACCACCAGCCAACCACCTGCAGCTCCCACCACCTGGCCTGAGATTTGCAAGGTGGAATCAAGTCCCAAGTGTGGACACAGGCCCTTCCTTTAATTCCCCAAATCAAAACTAAGACCAGGCTGTTACTGAAAGATGGTGAATAACAGAATTATAAAGCCAAGAAGACTTGGAAGTGGCTATTAGATATGCAGCATCTATGGCCCGTTTCTCACTGTTCCCAAAGGGAATACCCCCCCTCCCAAGGCCATCTCTCCACTCTTCTCAACATCTTTTTATAAGCCACCAACAGAAGGGAATTTCCTTTACACCCACCCCTACCTGTCCCAATTCCGCCTGAACCCAATAAACCTGAAACGAATTGGGATTCCTCTGGAAAGAAGATAACTGTTGACATTATTATGCAGAGTTCGGTATTAATGTCTGAATCCACCATTCCACTATAAATATTGATCTTTACTTTTTCCAAACCAAGAAGCCCACTCAAGTATTAAGAGGGGACTCTCCACAACAAAAGAGCAGTCTTCTTCCAAACATGCATCAGAAAATCATAAGCAGATTTAGAATAGCAGATTATCTCAGGTTCTGGGCACAGAAATGTAAGAAATATGGGGATCAAGTCTCGGAGCAATTCATTACAACACCGAATTTTTTTTTTTTTTTTTTTTTTTTTTTTGCTTTCCCTACCTCATAAATAGCACCTGCACATACCCAATACTGAAATGTCAGTCACTTGTCATGAAAAGAGTAAGTGAAAAAAAATAAAAATAAAAAAATTAAAAAAAAGAAAAGAGTAAGTGCTTTAGAGTCACACACTTGTCAGGATCCCAGGACCTCATTAACAATAACTCACACAAGGAGCGTTATAGTTCTACCCCTGCCCCCCCACCCCCCAGCTCCACTCACGTCCATGCCCCATATTCTCAGTGCCTCTGGTTATCCTCTAGAATGAAGAAAATGAGGAGGCTCAGCTTTACAGTGCTCCCTCCTGGGACTTGTCTGCCAGTTGGTGCCATCGCTGCCAGTAGGATTGTGGGACACTGCCCATCCAATGGCCTTGGAATGGGGTCACCTTGAGCTGCATCCCCAACACTGCCACAGCCATTTGCGGACTCAAGAATTCTTTACCAGAGGGCTTTTTACCGGAGGGTCAGGGAAGAATTCTAGGCCCATAAGGAGTAACAAGGGCATTGAGATTTCTGCCCTTGATTTGGTTAGCTCGAACCCTTGTATCGCAGGAGGGACACAGCATCACTGCTTAAGACTTCACAGAGTCTCCCAAACAGATGCCCCAGTTTTCCTTACGGATCCTTGTCTCCTTCCTGCTTAGAGCCTCTCCTCCAAGCCCTTCCAGGACCCCACCCCCATTTTCCTTAAAACCCACCTCCTCCAAAAAACAATGAAGACCCAGCCCACCAACTCAATCTTTGGTCTTGTAAACTTTCCCTCTTGGAGCATTCACTGAATGCTAAAAGATTTCTCCCCAACTTAACTTTTGTTGGCCCTATCAGAATGGAGTTCTGGACCATTTCATGGAGTAGGGGCCCAAAGGTAAGATGTTTGGGGCCTCAAAGTGCCCAAAACCCAACATAATTCACTACCCTTATGATTAATTTCTTTCTGGGGACCAACTCCTCTGGTAGTCAAGAAAAATGTGTACTCCTAATAACATGACTTTGAGCTTATTCAATCAGTCTAAAATAACCATGGCCTTATTATGATAAAAGTGCATGCACTCTTTTCTTGTCCTGGATTTCATTACAAATCTTGCCTGCATTTAACACAATTGGCTCAGCCTACCTCATGTGGAGAAACAGCACCAAGCCCTACCTAAGCCTGTTTCCTAATCTGTAAAATGAAGTTGATAAAATTTGCCTCTCAGATCTTTGGGCCGAGTTAATGTGCTTGTAGATGTGAAGGGCCTATCTCAAATGCTTAACGTTTTTCTCCCCTCCCTTTCCTTCTCACATCCAATAAGTCATTTAACTTACCAATTCTGCGTCCTAAATTTTTCAAAAAATTTTCAAACCTCTCTCCTGTCCTTAGGTCTTGGTCATTTCTCACTTACATCATTACAAGAGCCACTTACTGGCCACCCTGTCTGCACTCCTACCCTTTCCCACTTCTATGCCTTTTACAGAGATCTCTCTGTCTTTTGTGGTGGTGGTGGTTTTATTTTTAAAAGGTAGGTTTATATTAATCTATATAAATAAAATTAGGTCTCTGTTTTTCTGTTACTAAATCATTAAAAATGGTTGCATTGGCTTTCACCAAATTTGGAAGGTTTGTTCAGGGTGGTCTGACTTTGGATGGTTCTAGAGAGAACCTCAAGAGGAAACAGAGGCATCTCTGTATTTCTAGGAGTAGCTGAAACTGAGGTGCAGCCAGAGGAGCCAGGGATGACAAGAGTTGAGAAATGTCCTGCTGAGTGAGACAGGATGGATCCCTCAGATGAGGGCCCCAAGTCAGAAGTTACAAGAGTAGACCTTCCATAGGTAGGTGTTGATTTTCCCACAGAGGTGCTTCTCACAAGGATAACTCTGTGTGCATGCTCCAGGGAATAATGGCTCTAATGAAGGTTAAGGATTCTCATGACCAAGGCTTGGGAAGCCAACTATTTAAAAACAAAAAGAGTGCGAATATTCTCACTGACCTGATTTTGTGATAATCAGGGTAGGCTAAACATTCACTATATTAGAAACCATGCATGTATCCCCAGACCTAGTTTTTCTCCCTAGGTCTGGTTTTTAGAATGCTGGTGATAAACTAAGGCTGATTTATTATATGACCATCTTGTATGGGAAAAGACTGTAAATTTGGGTATCTTTGGTCAACCTTAAGAGATATAGCAGGGGGATGGGTGTGGCTCGGGTGGTTGGGCATCCGTCTCCCTTATGGAGGGACCTGGGTTCGATCCCGGGGACCTCTCAGTAAAAATTAAAAAAAGAAAAATATAGAAGACGCGTGGGCTACCAGGTCCCGTGCGCAAGTGAGCCGTCAGGCCTCCCGAGCCATGCAGAAAGATGATGACATAACAGAAGAGTGACACAAGGGAAAGCCAAGACAAGACGCACGGAAAAACCAGGAACTAAGGTGGCACAGGCGGTAGGACGCCTCTCTCCGGATTCCGAGGATCGAACCCCAGTGAAGACAGGAGGAGAAAGATGAGAAGAGAGGGCAGGAAACGGACACAGAGTTGCCCAGTAAATGGACGCAGAAACAGGAAAAAATGGGGGGGGGGTAAAAATGGATAAAAGCAAATAAATAAATTAATAAATCCTTTAAAAAAATGTATAGGGGAGGAAGATAAGGACTATAGTTAGTAGTAATACTTTGACAATGCTCTTTAATGACTTAACAAATGTTTCACAACAATGCAGGGTGTTTGTGGGGGGGATGATGTGTGGGAGCCCTGTATGATGTTATGCATGTTTGTTTTGTAAGTTCGTGATGTTTACTGAACACTTATAGTTTATGTATGTTCATGTATGAATACTTCAATAGATTGTTTTTTAAAAAAAAGAGAAATCTGGCTCTGATGACAGTATTTTAGAAAAGCAGTTTAAGATCCAAATAAATCTAAAATATATGGTACTGATGCACACTTATTTTTAAATAAAATATTTCCCCCCGATTTTCATGTGTTCATTTTCTTTAGGACTTTTAATAAGAAAAATCATTTTGCCTCCTTCTTGCCAGCCTGCATATAGGTCTTGCTAGACCAGTCTTCTTGAATGTTCTGTTCAGCACTCTGAAAATAGACAGTTACTGAAAGCAATGAACTTGCATTTGTTTTGTTTGATACATTGTTTGTAAGGAAGTCATGGTTTCTAACACAAGTAGCTCTATTCCATGAAAAAGACTTCTTAGGCCAGTAAAGAAGTGTGCAGCTGTTTTCTTTTTTGTTTTGTAATGAACTACAAAACAAAGCAAAACAAAACAAAACCATTTATTCCCAAACTGAGATTAATACGTTAATATATAAATATATCATTTAGATTGCATACTATATTTTATATTATTATATAACATATTATTGTATATGTACATTGTTTATTATATATTTATTTATATTATTATGTAATGGTAATATATTAGTATATAAACAAGTTAATAAGAAAAAAGCTAGGTTCCCACTGCCTTGAAGATAAACTTCAATAGACTAAGCATGGCACATAAAAGCTCTTCACAGCCTATCTTAAAATTACTTTATCATTTCCCTATTCATGCACAACAAACTCTCAAACCACACTTCTTTCACACCTCCCAGTCAGTTCCCTCTGCCTGGAATGTCTTTCTCCCTTATTTACCTCACAAACTCCTACCTATTCTTTGGAACCCAGCTCAAAAGAACCATCTCTATAAAGCTTTTCCAATGGTTCCTCCCTTTGGTAGTCCCAGTATCTAGTCACAACCCCCTTGATTCTCCCATAGAATTCGTATCCATATCTCTACTAATATTCTTATCATCATCATCATCATTATCATTATTATCAATAAGGAGTCAGTCTCCTTCAGGGGAGGGACCATGTCTTACTTGACCTTATTATTTCTCTTGGAGGGAGCTCAAGAAGTATCTGATAAATGAAGGAATGAAGAAATGAAACAAATATATAGATAAATATATAGATTTGGGACCTGAGAAAATTTATGCTGTTCTCCTTGTAGGATATCAATTAAGGAAACACACTTATCTTTCCAAACTTGGACTGTAAGTATAGAGAAGGCAGGGTCACAAATGTAAAGATAAAGACAAAAGGGTGTTAACAGTGAGTCATAGAACAACTTGAGCCCTAGACCAGGGTGTGGTGGGGACATAGGTCACCTTTCCTGACTGCTGAAGTCAACAAGAGCTGTGAAACCAAGTCCCCTCAGTTCTATTGCACTTCCATACCTGTTTTTCCTGTCCACGCATCTGGAATCTTGCCTGTCCCTTTCTACCCCACTTGCTGGAGCAAGTGGTTTCTAGAGTTTAATAATAATGATGATAACAATTATAATAACTAATAATAGTCAGTACATAATGCTAGATTAAAAATGAGGAAAGTTGCGGACATTTATCAGGGTCAGAGTATTGAGAAAATTCACGATTATTCACTCTTGACTAGCTAACAGGAAATGAAGAGGTGGTTTTCTTCAGAATACTTTTGAATACATGTTGGTGTTCAAATAACTCTAACATTTGCCCCAGCTTTTGTAATTTTTTCAACTTTTTATTTTGACATAATTATAGATTCAGAGAAGTCCCTGTATCTTTCACCTAGTTTTCCCCAACTGTAACATCTTCCATAACTAAAGTACATTATCAAAACCAGGAAATTGACATTGATACAATCCACAGAACTTACTCAGATTTTACCAGTTGTACACACACTCATTTGTTTGTGCGTGTGTGTGTGTGGCTCTATGCGATTTTATCACCTACAGATTTGTATAGCCATCACTATAACAAGATACAGAACCATCTCATTATCACCAAGATTCCTTGCACTACCTCTTTGTAGTCAAACCCAGCCTCCTCTCTTTCCTCTTCCTCCCCTCCCCTTCATCCTTTGGAAAGTGTTATGTTTTCTATATTTGTTATTTCTCACTAACGCAGAAGACAAGGGGCAGATTCTCCTGTTGACTCAGGTGCTGTTTTGAATGCTGGCGGCAGAAAGGCGCACAGAGCTCGCAAGTTGGGGGACTTTCTGTGCCCCCCAGCAGGAAGATCATAACAGTAACACAGAGACTTCCCAACGGAAATGACTCTTACTTCTATAATTGACTGGTTTCCAGGAAACTGTACATTGGCTCTGTCTAGATAAGCACTTGACACTGGCACTTAAAACTGATAGGAACCCAACAAAAATTTATCAGGCAAGCACACTGATCCAACAGGGAGCAGTGCATTACACAACAAGTTCCTAAGAGAAACGTGAAACAATTCTCCATTTGTTCCAGAGGGCAGTTGTTTCAAATTAGTAAAGCTTAGGGCAAGTGGGAAAAAAAATAGAAAAGCTAGCTGGTAATCTATTTGGTTTTCTTATTTATGTATCCTTAATTTACTTCTTCAAGCAGGAGGTGAAAGAGAAAAACAGCCTAAAGTGCTGAGGTTCCCATCTTTAACTCCCTGCTCCCCTCACCCCCCACCCCCCATGATTCTGATGTACTGACTTCTTGGGAAGCATTGCTAAAGTCTACTTTCTGCAAGGAATCCCCTGCTCATTCAAATAGGTTGCACACAGAGAGAATTGGTAGGTAAACTTATATGAGAAATGCTATTACCTCAGACCTCAGAAGCCTGAGTAAGTGTTGCAAGCACTTCCACCAGAAAGGGAATTAAGCCATTTTGTAGCCTCGGAGTACAAATTTACTTACTTCCAACACTCTTCTGGCATAGTTGTCCATTTAATTTAAGTTTTTGCATTTACTTTTCCTTAAAAAAAAAAAAGAAAAAAAAGAAATAATAGAGAGATGGAAACACTGGATAGGAAGAAATATATATATATATAACCAAAAGAAACAAACACTTGATAGAAAGAGACATATAATACAAAAACAAAAAAAAATTGTATCCTTTAATCTGAACTATAGATATATTTTGACAAATATGGGTATATGATATACTTGAAACATTCTTAATAACATCTAAAGACTTCCCTATGAGGGATGAGTGCATGAATTAATGTAAAAGGTGGTTTTGTACACACAGGCTAATAGAACCCTAACTGGATTTGTTATTTCATTCACAAGAACAAGGGTATAAAAGAGCTCAAATAACACCTGATTTCAACACACCAAGCCAAACAGCTAATAAACCGCCCACAAAGAATGAAACTATTTTGAACTCGTCATTCTGTAAATACGAATTGTAACATTAAGGTATGCATAAATTGTGTAAGGTAGACAGTACCTGACCTTTTATTGAAAAAGGAGGAGCCAAAGATCCTGAAAGGGGTTGGGACCTGCCTGCAGTCTCTGGGGAACTTCCTGTTGTCACCACACCTTTGGGTTAGTTATCTGAGCTCATTCTGAGCGAAGCCTGTAGTGGAAACCAGACTGAGAAGCAAATCCTTCTTCCTTGTGACTCTGACACACACTCTCTCCAGTTTCCATATGCTGAGATTATACTTCTTCATCCCTTTGATGTGCTTGGTGAGATCAGGTAGGTCATTTATTGAATAGTTTTCTTAAGTACTTTTTTTCCTTCTCTTTATTTTTATTTTTTATCTTATTCATTACTTTTTAAAATGATTAGTATTATTGTCATTTTGCATTTTGTCTTCCCAGTTCCTACAATGGACATGGTAAATTTCATATGGTCATTTGTCATTCTTAAGGAAAGGTGATATGAGTTAAACTAACTTTCTAACCTTGAAAAAAAATTACTTTTTCTCACTAATAAAAGAAGCTGCTATTTCTTTGAATTAACTTATTCTTCTTGTATATAAAATAAAAAATGAGAAGAGTGCTATTTTCTTTCACAGCTAAATTTTTGTGCCTTTCTAATTCTATGAAATGGTATCATTTATTTTATAATACTATCAAATATATAGACGGTGGGCTTTTATAGCTTTCATGAATAGTGTTTATTTAAATTACCCTTATAGAAAACCATGAGTTTTATATGTAAACCCGAATAGTGCCTGGCATATTAATAACTTTAAAATTAATAATTATAGTGAAGAAATCAAAATTAAAACTATAATGCAAGTATTAAAGTAACAAAAATAAAGTGAAATGATTTTTAAAAAAATCTTGACATTTTTCAACCATCTTAGGAATCCAGTTTTTTTTTTTCACAGAGCTTGTGGTAATGAAGATTCATAAAATTTCTTCAAAGGGCAAGGGGGAAATACGTTATATATTAGAACCCATAAAAAAGTCCATGCCCTTTAAACTAGTAAAACCATTGCTGAAAATTTAGTCTAAAGAAATAACTTTTAAAAGAAAAAAAAAGCCTCATATGCAGAAATGGTTCAAACTATGTTATTTATAATAATTTGAAACTTGATACAGCAGAACTATTCCTACATTCAGGAATGGATGATTAAAGCACAGTATATCAACTTTTTTAAAGTGGCCTTTAAAATAATTCTAAAGCTATGCAGAAACATACAAATATGTTTATAAAATAATGCTAAGTTGAAAAAGTGGAACTCAAGTTATAGATAAGCTACAATTAAAACTATGTTAAAATCATGTTATTATGCCCGTAAATAAAATTTAGAAGGGAAATGGAAGAATTAAAATGGTTGTATTGGGATTTCACTTCTACTTATATATTTTCCTTAATTTATGCTTTTGAAGCTGATTTAATGAATTAAACTTATACATAGGATGATATTTTTAAATTAGAAGTCGACATTGACATTTTAAGGTGTTAAATTATAAATTTAAAAAATAAACATAGATCTAGAGATAGAGGAAGTGGGGGCTTCCCCTAATCCTATCATCTAATCCTATCAGCCCAAAAACCTAATGATGGTTTATGGGTACTTTCCTTCATTCTCCCATTAAAAATATTTATAAAGTTGGAATCAAGGCAATGTAATTTCTTTGTGATTTGCCTTTTTACTTAACATTGTCTTATAAGTAAAGTCATGCTTTAAATGATTCCAGAAGACTACAACTGCTGCATGATAGAATGTCTGCTTACAGAGACACCCCACAATAAGTTTAAGCAGTTAGGAGGAAGAAATATAACAATAGTTGTAAGCTAAATCTAGATTTCTTAGTATTTTCAAAACCATGAACTTGGAACTTTCGTTTGGAAGGGTGCTGCAAATGATAGGAAAAATTATTCATTACAAATACATTGGCTTTTTCTTTTTTCCCTTCTTTGGCTTGCAGTCCAAAAATTAGCAAATATTACAATGTGACTCCGCAATCCCAAAGATACAAGTCCTTTACTTTCTGAGATCTTTTGTTTTGTTGTTCTAATCTTTGTGGAATTATGGTAGGAATGTTTGCAGTAATCTTATCAGAGAAGAAAGCAATGGCTAGCAAACTCTAGTGTGTTCCAGAACACCGGGGGGGTTCCTTCAAAATGTGGAGGATCTACCCACACCCGACTCCCACCCCCACCCCCGCTAAGACCCAGATTCTCTAGGTCTGCCATGAGATCCTGGAATCTGGATTTTTGACAAGCCCTTAAGGTTTTCCAGCTGCAGGTAGTCCAAGGAACATGCTTTGAGAAATATTGTTTTAAATCATGGGTTCTTAACCTTTTTTGTTCCATGGACCCCTTTGCAAGTCAGGTGAAAACCACGGACCACCTACTAAGTTACTATATTGTGTGCTATTTAATAAATATATCACACCCACACCAACACGTCCCCACAAGAATAATGTTTCTTTTGAATTTTCAATTCAAGCTCACAGACCCCCTAAAATCTTTCCATGGACTCCTTGAAAGGTCTGTGGACCCATGGTTAAAAACCCCTCTTTTAAATAAAGGCTGCTTGTCATAAGTATTTTTAAAAGTTACTCTGCTATTAGTATTTTAGCTTGGCAATTGGTGTAAAATTAGGTAGATATTTTCCTAGAGACACTAACTTAATGCCAACAACAGAATTATTTCCTTAGATATTGGAAATCCCCGTCAGGTGATTTACAACTGTGTGTGTGTTTAATTGACTCATTTTTCTCTGATGTGGAGTCAAAGGTGAGTGAGGGGGTGTGAATGTGCATATTTATGCATATGATTTAGGGATGAGAGTAAGAAAACCTGGCATCTCATTTGTTTTCTCTTTGTATCATGAAGAAATACAGCTGATCGTTAGAAGCAGAGCTATCCTACCAGTCAAGAGGGGATTTTGCCCACATGCTTCTTACTTTCTCTGCCTAGAGGTAAAATGGGAACAAGAGACATCCCACCAGGTTTGGCCCTGCTCAACTGTGAACACTTCAAAATCTGGCTCAGGCTGAGTTTCTAATGCCAAATTCAGAGTGGTTGTACACATTAAAAATATATAAACTGAGTTAATTTTCAGTTTTAAAATATTTAGTAGGATTTCAAGGCAGGAACATGTCACCTCCCTTTAAAAATAGGCATCCATTAAAAAAAATTTTTTTTTTTTAAGGAAGCCAGTGTGAGTCAGTGGTTGAGCACCAGCTTCCACATATGAGGTCCACGGTTCAATCTCCAGCCCCACTACCTAAAAAAAAAAAAAAAAAAAAAGCATCCAACTCATTACCTGAATCTCTACAAGACAAGGTTTTTGGCCTGAAGAGATTTTTATTTCTCAGACTTTTGGGAAATTCCTTCAGAACAGGGTTTTCAAGCAAGTACAAATATGTGCTAAAGCTTGTGTTATTGGAAACTTTCTGGCTTCATCAATGAACATGTACTAAGCTTGTGTCCCTGATACTGAACTAGTATCAATTGCTAACCATGCGGAATACTCTAACATGTATCTCTTAATCTTGATCTGAATCTCAGTAAAAATTTTCAGGCAGCCTTGATGCAGTAAACCTGACTCTAGACCTCTGTTCTAACAAGTAAGTTATTAATATACAACCGCATCATGTTGGAGGTAGGGAGATGATAGCTTTTTTTTTTTTTTTTTTAAAGATTTTATTTATTTATTCATTTATCCCCCCCTTGCTGCTTGTGCTCACTGGGTCAGCTAACCACGCCGTGCGGGCGGGCTTGCCTTCACCAGGAGGCCCCGGGAACCGAACCCGGGCCTCCCATATGGTAAACAGGAGCCCTACTGATTGAGCCACAGCCGCTTCCCAAAGAGAGAGATGATAGCTTGAGCACCACTTGGGACCCTGAAAATGAAATAAGAGAAGTATGAGTCAGGGCCAGCCTGACTGAACACCACACATCAAGGTTAAAGTAGGTGGAATTTCACAGAAATCACTTGGATTTGGAAATGAGTGAACTAGGGGATAAAGGGGAAACTCCCACTGCCCAGGGGTCCTTAAGAAACTGATACTTTCATTTTCAGCCAAATTGAGAGGTTTAATGTGAGCCCCACCTTTGCTTTTTAACTCTTAATAGAATCTCAGAATGTTCTCTCCTCTTGCAGACACTCACAATTTCCTCATCAGTGGGTTATTTCTTGTCACTGACAACTCTTCGGATGTGAATAAGGAGTCTCCTCTCTTTGAAGAGGTTTTCTCCCAATCAGAAAAGTGGGAAATTAAATCGATTCCTCCAAAAGCAGGAAGAAACTAAAAGCCAGAGATGAGTGAAACATGGAGACAGCATGGACAGTTTTGTTTATCCTTGGGGCAGTGTGGCTTGCTCAGACACAGAGCAAAAGGATCTCTTGAAAGTTTCGTCAGAAAGGAAGTGGGAAACTAAAAAATATAAAATAAAATAAGTAAAAAAAAAAAAAATTAAAAAAAAAAAGAAAGGAAGGAAGGAAGCAGGGCTGTCAGGCACCAGTCTTGTTTAAGGGAATCATGCTTTTCTATCTGACCTGGACTCACTCGCTGTGCCTCGGAACCAAACCTGGGATCTCCCATATGGGAGACGAGTGACCAACTGCTTGGGCCACAACCTCTCCCCGCTGGCTGCAGCTTCTGCTCTTTCCAATGTCTGCTCATCTTCTTTAGGAGGCACAGGGAACCCAACCCAGGACCTCCCATGTGGGAGGCAGGCACCCAATTTCTTGAGCCACATTCGTTCCCCTTAGTTCTTCTCTTGCAAAAATAAAACAAAATGGCAGCTATATTTAGTTTCTAGGTCGGGGAATAAGAATGGAAAACTCCCTCAACAGACTGACCAAGATGGGGGCCTTTATTTATCCTTCACCCATAGTAAATGGAGGTCTGTCAGCCTCAGCCTCCAAGGGGAAAGAAAACAAATTGGGAAACTTGGAGCCAGTCTCGATTTTGACAGAAAAAGCAAAACTTCTGCACCCAGTCATCTCCAAAAGTCTTTTCATCTTTTTACTCTGGTCTTTCCTTGAAATTGTCAGATTATAGAAACCATGCTTCTTAGCTCAAAGGAATTTAATTTCTATGCTTGACAGAAAGGTGACAAAATCCCATCTGATCAGCATTCTACTTATGAGAGTCAAGTATGGTTATTTTGGGGCTATACATATTTTCATTTCTTGCTATACTTATTTTTACAGGTTTGGGTTGTCTTTGGTTAGTAAGACTGCCCTAGAACTTTGTTTTCCTGAATGGGTTCCTCTTGTCCTTTCAAATCAGCTACCTCTCAGATCTTGGAATTTAGTGTCCAAAGCAGTGCTAGAGATGAGCTAAATATCTAGGGAATGAGGAACCAATACCTCATTTTAGTTTGAGGAAAATGGTGGCCCACAAAAGTTACTTTTAATTAACCTTCTTAGTGACAGAGCCAGAACCAAATCCAGTGCTCTTGTCAGAAAGAAGCATTGTCACCTGTATTCTGGCTAATAGAGCTTGAGGTAGCCTTATTGGATTAAGGGAATTAAATACGTGGCAGAGAAGAAATTAATATTTATTGAGCATTACCATATATCAAATTCCATGCTGATTTACTTACCTTATTTCATTTAGTCTTCATAACAACTCTATGAGGTAGATACTGTTATCCTCATTTATCATCATCATCAACAACAATTACTTTTTTGCACCTACTATGTACCAGGTAGTGTTTTAGATACTTTTTAGACATTATCTCTAATTCTCACAACAGTCCTGACAGCAGGGCCAGGATTGGGGTGAGGTAAGTGAGGCATTCACCAGGCTTAAAATTTAAGTGGGGAGGGGGCACCAACAGCTCAGTACTCAAGATAAATAATATTTTAATGCAATGTTTTAGAAAATGAAAATCGATGCAAAAAAATCCATGAAGAACAAAATATCAAAATTTTAAATAAAGATAGGTTATTGTTGGTTTTGCAACCTTGGGTTGTTATACAAATGGGAAAACTTTGTTTCCAATCAACCTGGGCCTCTGATACCTTCACTTCCTTGCTAGGCAGTTTGTGAGCTTTTACTAACTTTTTCCACTTGGTTCAAAATAGGGGAGATATTTTGATAAGTATACACAGGGGCAGATATATATATATATATATATATATATATATATAATTTTGCCTCAGGTTCCTCATGGTTCCTCATGGTACTGCCTACAGGTTGGCATTGTTATTATTATCCTTTTGCAGATGCAGAACTGAGGACCAGAGAAGTTAGGTAACTACCAGGGGTCACAGAGCTAGTAGGCAACGGAGTTAGACCTTAAACCTAGGGCTGACTACAAAACCCATGCTCTTTCCAAAATAGTGTTTTGTTTTGTTTTTAAGACATTAGATCAGGGTCAGCAAACTTTTTCTGTAAGGGGCCAGATACTAAATATTTTCAGCTTTGTGGGCAATTGGTCTGTCACTTTAGCAGAGGGAAAGCAGTAAGTGATAACAAGGCCTGCTCTACATAGCAGTCTTAATTCTTCATAAAAGGGTTTTGGAGACATCACCCATTCAATAGTACTTTTCCATTCAACAGGGAATGGCATTTTGGAGTAATTGAATTTTAAAGTAGTCTGAGAAGGAAAGGTAAAGTTTCTCCTCTTTCAAATAAATTCTGACAGAAGAGGCTAAGCTCTAGAAACCAGTTTAGCATGTTCTGTAGTTACTCACTGTGCTCTGTTCATACTACCCGTGAGCAACCTTGACTTTGTAACAAAATATCGACAATAATTCAAAAGAGATTTGCTTTCTGAAAGCGTGTAAGTAGTTGCTCACTTTAGAAATACCAACATAAATTAGAACTTAAAGAACTATATTTGGATGAAGCCACTTAAAAAATTTGCTATTCACAAATATCTAGTGCTTGCATGCTCTCCAATTTTTTGAGAATTTAGAGTCCAGTAACAAGACAAATTACTGTGCTAGGTGCTGGAGACACAATATTGGACAAAAAAGGACACTGTGCCTGCCCTCAAAGAGCTTAAACTAATTTGTAGCCTGATCTAAAATAAGAAAAATTTATGTTTTCTTTCACAAACATTATTAATTTGGGGTGGAGGAAAGGTTAAGAAACTTAGGCAATTTTTAACAAAGAACAATGGGAAAGGAATGTATAATTCATTTTTATTTGCACATGTGCCTCAGACTTTGTACTTGCAGACATATTTTTACAGTTTCAGTTATGCCCAATATGCCATTTCAGATTCCATTTATTTTATCAATAGTACCTCATACATTCTTTGCAGTATTCATAGGGATCATTGTGAATGGCTGAATAATGTGTTACCTGGGTGGTATTCATTTATTCAGGAAACATTTATTGATACCAATTCTGAGCCAGACCATTCTTTGGTCCTGGGGATGCAGCAATGGCTAAAACAGATAAATAGATCAATTATTCTGGAACTTGCATTATAGTTGGGGGGGAAGTTACTCCAGAATAAGGAAAGAATGCTTCAGGCATATGGTAAGAAAAAGCAATCAACATACAAGGGGAAAAGAATCAGGCTGTGCTCACAGTTCTCTAGGGAGGAATTCAGGACAAGAATAATATCTATAAATGCTGAGGGAAATAATATTGCTCAAAGTCAGGTCATCATTTAGGTTAAGGAATTCATTTACAGATATGAATAAATATAGGCATATATTACCCATTAGTCCTTCTTGAAAGGACAGCAAGCACCCAGGGAAAGCAGAGAAGCCTATGAAAAGGACTCACTGTGGGCAATGGCCATGCACTTAAAGAACTAAAACTACACAACTGGGGAAATATGGCTCCAAAAGATGAATTTTATATCTTTGACAATGAGGGGAAATGGTGCATGTTGTATGAGTGTGTGTGCTTGTTACAAAAGAGAGATCAGGGAGGATATAAGAGGCAATGTAAGTGCATTAACTTCTCATTTTTCTTGCCCGGGGTTGGGCAGACAGAACAGATACAGTAAATTGAATAGATACCCTCTGTGATTGATACATCAATGAGAGAGGCAAATATTTATTTATTTTTTATTTATTTATTTAAAGATTTATTTATTAACTTTATCCATTTTAAATCCCCCCTTCCCCATTTGCTGTTTTGTGTTCATTCGCTGGGCAATTCTCTGTATCTGTTTCCTGCCATCTCTTCTCATCCTCCTCCTCCAGTCTTCAGCAGGATTCGATCCTGGAGACCTCCGATGTAAGAGAGAGGTGTTCTGCCACCTGCGCCACCTCGGTTCCTGGCTTTCAGAGCATCTTGTCTTGTCTCTCCCCTGCGTCTCTCTCCTGTTACATCATCATCTTGCTGCTTGGCTCCTGGGGAGCCTGGCGGCTCACCGGCACACAGAGCCTGGCAACCCATGCGCCTTCTATATATATATTTTTTATTTTACCGGGAGGTCCCGGGGATCGAACCCAGGTCCCTCAATATGGCAGGCAGATGCCCAACCATTTGAGCTACATCTGTCCCCTGCAAATATTTATTTTTAAACTATCACGGGAATCACTTGATGAACTAAAAATAATTTTATAACTAATAAAAGTCAGGAGGTAGAAGTCAGTTTAGTGGGCTGAAGTATGAAGAGTGATAATATTCTCATTATTCACAATGGGATTGTCTCAAAGTGCTAGAGCAAGGACTACAGCAGAGAAAGGAAAGACAACTGTTTGGACAAAGGTCAGCAGTAGGACACATGGCAGAAGTTAGCAATGCCCTAAGACAGTCTGAGATACAGTTTCCAGATGCCTGAATTCCTTACCAGGGGTTACCCAATGATGGATAATTAAGTCTGAATAAATATGGCAAAGTCTGGAGTAGTTCTGCATGTAGACCACCCTGGCCCACAGCTCACACGTGTATATCCTGTGAAAGACATTTAACATCAAGTATTGCATATAAAGTTATAAAAGCAAACACCAGAATAATTAAAGAAGGCTATAAAGTTCTCAATGTGAGAAAGAATACACAAATATAAAAAACAAAAAAAGAAAAGACAGTACAATCCACATAGCAAATGATAGTAAACCGAGAAAACACTAAAAGCAGAAAAGAGAGCATTATGGTATTAAATCCAATTATGTCACTCTGGGTTTTCCAAAAAGCAGACGCCAAATTGAAAGCGAAGGATAAAGGAAGAGGGAGTAGGAGTGGGCGGAGAGAGAGGCTTCCACTGTGATGCACACCTGACACCTGCTAAAAGAGGGAGAAAGGAAGGATTGGGTAAGAAGAGCCCCAGCCCCCAACACGGTTTTGACATTATTTCAGCCAGACTGATGGGCAGTCCCCAGGCCAAAGTTGCATTAGAGGAGGCCTGCATTGGTCAGGAACGGCCTCGCTACAGTATCGCCTTCGCACTCAGTCATTGGCTGGGAGCATTGCCATGGCCTCAGCGAACACTGTGGGGCAGCTCAAGGCCTTCAGTTAACTCAGCTGTGCTCCCTGCAGCAGGTTCTCTTGAAGGCAGATCTGAGTGGGGCACTTCCATGGCTGTCACACTAATTGTATTTGTTATACCAATAAATATTAATGAGATAAACTCACCTATTTAAAAAAAAAACACTCTCAGATTAGGTCATAAAATAAAACCCAGCAGGACACTGTACATGAGACCCTTCTAAACCAGAGGGATTCAAAGGTTTAAAAGACATGCTAGGGGGGTCGGATGTGGCTCAACTGGTTGGGCGTCCGTCTCCCACATGGAGGGACCCGGGTTCGATCCCCGGGACCTCCCGGTAACAACAACAACAAAAAAACAAAAAAGAGATAAAAGACATGCTAGGCAAATGCTAACAAAACGTTAGCTGAGTTATGGTAATAAAACCACTTGGTGGACTTTCAAGGCAAAAAGGGCACATTGAAAAAGGATGTAACACTGGAGACATTAACGCTAGGAAATAAAAGGAAAAATTTTATGAAACTAAAGTGCAATAGTTTGGGGACTTGAACTTGCCCCTCAATATGGTATTATTATAATTTGCAAAAGGAATCCCCCATCACTGGCATTTAGATACTTACATTGTTTCCAGCTAATATAAGAAAAGGAAGATTCCCTGATCCCCAGACCAGGCCAAACCCTCTCTTTAAATTCTCATTTTCCACCATTTCTCTTCTACATGGCACTTTTCACAGGTTGCAATTTTATACTTATTTGTCTGTTTTAATTCATTAGCTCTTGATTCCCCCTCTAAAATGCTTCCTGACACAGAATCTAGAATAGAAAAAAATTCTTGTGGAATGAATTGCACATATTCTGTGAGGATGAGAGGATGAGAGATAATATATGTAAAGCTCATATGTGTGTATGTGTGTGTGTGTGTGTGTGTATAATATATATAGCACCAAAAGGGAGATGAACAAGGAAACCTTCTGTTTTCCACTCAGAACTTACAATGGACTTCTCCCAGGCACAGTGCCATTACAAAAATAACTAAGGGAACGGATGTGGCTCAAGTGGTTGGGCGTCCGTCTCCCATATGGAGGGACCCAGGTTCGATCCCCAGGACCTCCCGGCAAAAAAAAAAAAAAATAACTAAGACATTTTAAAAACATCTAAAGTCAGAGTGAGTCTATTATACGAAAAATAAAAACCATTTGTTCTGCCCCTCATGCCCATCAACAACAGATTTAAGGGCTTCTAATGAAGACTTAGCAAGTACAAAGGAGGTTAGTTTAACCATTCCATAGATGCTAAAAATTCTCAGTTGCTGCTGAAAAATAGCTCTAGCCCAAAACATCATGACTCCTCTCTGAACCTTCCAAGGACTCAGAAATGTGACTTATGACACACTGGTCTAATATTACTCATTTGGCTCAAAATGAATAGCCTTAGCAATTAAACAGTCCCTTTTTTTTTTTTTTTTGGAGAGGGATTACTGACTTTTCCAAGATGACCTCATTCATAATTAATCTCTGCAGCATGCCTCTCTTGGGCAAGTAGATGGCAAGTGAACCATGACATAATTTCCCCAGGCCATCAGGTGAGCCATTGGCACAATCCAGCTCTACTGACAGCCAAGACAGAGAGGCTCAGCCCTACCCCACGATATCTCTTGCTCAATAAAATGACTAAGTAAACAGTCAATTATCTGCTCTGGGACTTGCTCTACAAGCAGCCAGACAAGTTTTAGTCCATGTTCTCCAGGAGCATTCAACCTACACAGATGAAAGCGCCAAGAGATAGAGAAAAGAGTTACATTTACCTGCCCAGTGAAGAGTAAAAGGAAGAATGTGTGAGTTTGGAGCTCTATAAATAGTAACCACCTCTTTTCTTGGGTGAGGGATTTCAAGGTCTCCTTAAAATTTTTAGCCTTCTATTTGGGCTTCTTTTTCTCACTCTATTTCCGAACTTCACTCACTCCCGAGTACCAGCTCTTTGGCAAGAATTTTTGAATAAATGCATATACGAACAGACTCAGGTTACTAAGGATAGGCAAGGAGCCCAGAATGAAGGCTGCTCTGGGGCCCAGAAAGAAGAATGATCAATTCCTAGGGGTGCAAAATGCAGATCCATTGAGAACAGGGGCCCCGGGGCAAATGGTCCCTGCATTCCTACTAGAGATCTAACAACAGAATTGTTTCCCAGGCACTCTTGTTTTCTGTTGGTCTGTTGCAAGTTAAGCGCCTCCTCTTTACTTCTCTCTCCCCAAGAATGGCCAAGTCATCGTAGTCCTTGCCTCCTTTCCTGAAGATCCCAAATGATCATCTTCAGCTTGGAGACAGGGACGGTTGGTTGCTCCAGTTCACCTCTTATTTAGTTGGCTGTTTTCTCTCGGCCAAGCAGGGTGATGGAGAGTGGGTCACAGCAGTTTTAAATCATTCTCATAATTCAAAATTATGCAGTCTTCCCAATCCTTAAGAGTATTGTGCCAGGATACCAACATCCGTTTAGAGTTTTACTTTTATTTGGTTATAGTCCTTCATCAAGACATTACATAACATTGCAAAGCCAACACTCTGCCTCAAGACCCGGGAACCCTAAGTCCTCATTCATTACTACCTCCTCATTTCATCTTACAACTTGACCTTTCCAAATCGCTGTCCCCTTTCGAGCAGAAGTCTTGAGCAGTCCTATCTACTTTCATTTCCTGATATCAGAACTCACAGCCTCCTTTCCCCTTTGTTTACCACTGTTATTGCCCTCTCCCATCTTTCTTCTTTTTATTTTAACTTTTTTGGAAATAATTTTAAACTGGCAGAAAAGCTACAAGAATAAAAATAGCACAAAGAGCACCCATAAACCCTTTACATTGACTCACCTATTATTAACATTTTGCCACAAGTGCCTTTTCATTTGCTGTCTATCCATCCATCCATAACTTTTTTTTAACCATTTGAGTGTAAATTGCATTCATCACAGACTTTTACCTGTAAACTCTTCAGTTATATTTCCTAAGAATTAGGATTTCCTCTTATATAACTATGCTGTAGTTATCAACCTCAGTTTAACATTGATACATAATTCAGTGTCCAACTCTTGATTTGTCAATAATGCCTTTTATAGCATTTGCCAATAATGCTTTTTATAGCATTTTTTTCTCTTCAAGTTCAGGATCCAGTTTAGGACCAGGTATTCCATTTATATATATATATATATATATATATTTTTTTTTTTTTTTTTTAATTAATTAATTTATTTTTTACCGGGAGGTCCCAGGGATCGAACCCGGGTCCCTCCATATGGGAGACGGATGCCCAACCAGTTGAGCCACATCTGACCCTCTCCATTTATATATTGTATCTCTTTAGGTTCCTTTAATCTAGGACATTTCCACATGTTCTACAAGTTTATGACATTATCGTTTTTTTCTTTGTTGTTTCTGACTGGCCCTTTTTAGAATATAGGTTTCTTCTCTTAATAGAATGTTGCTCATTTTGTGTTTGTCTGATTTTTCCTCATAGTTAGATTCGGATTATGCATTCCCTACAGGACTACTACATGGGTGATGCTGTGTCCTTCTCAGTGCATTACCCCTGGAGGCACTTAAGGTCCTCTGCCCATCATTGGTGATGTTTATTTTTATTTTTTATTTTTACAAACAAATATTCCCAGTGATGCTAACTTTGATAACCTGGTCAAGGTGTTGTCCAGTTTCTCCAATGTATAGTTATATTCTTCTCTAGTTACTAATAAGCAATCTATGGGAGACACTTCAGACCATATACATAAATATTGCACTCCTCATTAAAATCCCACAACCACCTGGATTTACCATCCACTGATGATGCGTTCCTGGCCAGTCTTTATAGTTGCAAACTGATGAACTTCAATACCAGCCCTAACTCCACTTTTTTTCCTGCCAAAATTTATTTATTTATTTATTTTTATTGATAAATATTAATAAAGCATAAATCCACCCAAAACGTACAATTAATAGTATTTGGTGTAAACACATAGATGTGCATTCATATTACTTCAGTCATTCTTAGAACACTTTCATTATTCCAATAATAATAATAAACAACAAACAAACAAAACTCATCACCTCTCAAACTCTCTATGCTTCTCCTGCCTTACATAGCTGGTATTCTTTTTCCTTCTCTCTAGTATATTTATATAGATATTTTGTAAAAAACAGTCATGTATGCAATATCACCCATATTCGTGTTTTACATGAGGTTACAGCATC
Organism: Tolypeutes matacus; assembly: GCA_026826555.1. Lineage (NCBI taxonomy): Eukaryota > Metazoa > Chordata > Mammalia > Cingulata > Chlamyphoridae > Tolypeutes > Tolypeutes matacus. Next base: position 43,697,793 of record JAKSZT010053887.1, read on the forward strand.
TTATGCAGTCCCATATTACAGTTTTTAGCTTTTCTTCTAGTAATACACACAATCTTAGACTTTCCCTTTCAACCACTGTCATAGCTATATGATAGCTCTGCTAGTTACAAACATCATGATATGCTTTCACCATTTCTATTCATTTTCAAAGATTTACAAACAACCGTTTTACCAATTCTGCACAAATTAAACTTCAGCTTTCCATTCTCTACCCTCTCTATTTTCTGGTGACCTATATTCTAATTATTAACTCCATGAGTTTACACAATATATTTAGGTCATAATAGTGCAATATAGAGTATTTGTCCTTTTGTGTCTGGCTTGCATCACTCAACATAAGGTCCTCCAGGTTCGTCCATGTTGTCATATGCTTCATGACTTCATTTCTTCTTACAGCTGCATAATATTCCATCGTGTGAATACATCACAGTTTGTTTATCCATTTGCCAGTTGATGGGCACCTGGGTTGTTTCCATCTTTTGACAATTGTGAATAATACCGCTATGAAAATCAGTATGCAGATGTCTGTTCATGTCACTGCTCTCAGTTCTTCTGGGTATATATCTAGAAATGGTATTGCTGGGTCACATGGCAAGTCTATATTCAACTTCCTTGGCAGCAGTCCTCCACAGTGGCTGTACCCTTCTATATTCCCACCAACAGTGAATAAGCATTCCTGTCTCCCCATATCCTCTCCAACATTTTCAGTTTTCTGATTTTTTAATAGCAGACAGTCTAATAGATGTGAAATGATTGTAGTTTTGAGTTGCATTTCCCTAATTGCTAGTGATGTTGAACATTTTTCCATGGGTTTCTTTGCTATTTGTATTTCTTCTTTGGACAATTGTCTTTTCAAATCTTTTGCCCATATTTTAAATGGGTAGTTTGTTTTTTTATTGTTGAGTTGTATGATATCTTAATATATCATGGATATTAAACCCTTATCAGATATGTGATTGCCAAATATTTTCTCCCATTGAGTGGGCTGCCTTTTCACCCTTTTGACAAAGTCCTTTGAGGTGCAAAAGTGTTTAATTTTGAGGAGGTCACATTTATATATTTTTTATTTTGTTGCTTGTGCTTTGGGTGTAAGGCTTAAGAAACTACAGTACTGCCTACCACAAGATCTTGAAGATGTTTTCCTACATTTTCTTATAGGAGTTTTATGGTTGTTGGTTTTATATTTAGGTCCTTGATCCATTTTGAGTTAATTTTTGTATTAGGTGTGAGATAGGGGTCTTCTTTCTTTTGGTTATGGATATCCAGTTCTCTCAGCACCATTTTTTGAAGAGACTGTTCTGGCTCAGGTGGGAGGGCTTGACTACCTTTCAAAAATTACTTGGCCGTAGAAATGGGGGTCTATTTCTGAGTTCTCGATTTGGTTCCATGGGTCAATGTGTTGTCTTTATGCCAATACCATGCTGTTTTTACCACTGTAGCTAAGTAATATGCTTTAAATCCAGATGTGAGAGCCCCCCAACTTCGTTCTTCTTTTTAAAGACATTCTGGCTCTTCGGGACCACTTACCCTTCCAAATAAATTTGATAATTGGCTTTTCCATTTCTACAAAAAAGTCTGTTAGGATTTTAATTGGGATTGTGTTGAATCTGTAAATTAGTTTGGGTAGAATTGACATCTTAACGGAATATCTTTCCATTTATTTACGTTTTCTTCAGTTTCTTTGAGCAATGTTTTTTTGTTTGTTTGTTTTTTGTTTTGTCTGGTTTTGTTTTTGTTTTTGTTTTTTTTCACATGGGAAGCAGGCTCTCAACCACTGAGCTATCCCTAGCAATGTTTTGTAATTCTGAATTCTGGTCCTTTATGTCCTTGGTTAAGTTTATTCCTAAGGATTTGATTGTTTTAGTTGCTATTATAAATGGAATTCTTTTCTGATTTCTTCCTCAGATTGCACATCAGTAGTGTATAGAAATGCTATTGATTTTTGCATATTAATCTGTATCCTGACACTTTACTGAATTCGTCTATTCTAGTAGCATTTTTGTGGAGCTTCAGGAGTATCTAGTTATAAGATCATATCATCAGCAAATAGTGAAAGTTTTACCTCTTCCTTTCCTATTTGGGTGCCTTTTATTTCTTTATCTGGCCCAATTGCTCTAGCTAGAACTTCTAGCACAATATTGAATAACGATGGTGACAGTGGGCATCCTTGTCTTGTTCCTGATCTCAGCAGGAAAGCTTTCAGTGTTTCACAGTTGAGTACAATGCTAGCTGTTGGTTTTTCATATATGCACTTTACCATTTTGAGAAAGCTTCCTCCTATTCCTATCTTTCAGAGTGTTGTTTTTTTGCTTTTTTTTTTAATCAAGAAAGGGTGCTATAATTTGTCAAATGACTTTTCTGTATTGATTGAGAGGACCGTGTGGTTTTTCTTCTTTAATTCCTCAATGTGGCTTATTACACTAATTGATTTTCTTGTGTTGAACCACCCTTGTGTAACTGGGATAAAACCCACTTGATTGTGGTGTACAATTCTTTTAATGTGCTTTTGGATTCAGTTTGCAAGTATTTTGTGGAGGATTTTTGCATCTGTATTCATTAGAGATATTGTTCTGTAATTTTCTGTTTTCATAGTATCTTTATCTGGTATTAGGGTGATATTGGCTTCATAGAATGAGTTTGATAGTGTTGTTTCCTGTTCAATTTTTTGGAAGACCTTGAGCAAGATTAGTATTTGATTGCCTTTGAACGATTGGTAGAATTTACCTATGAAGCCATCTGGTTCTGGGCTTTTCATCTTTGGAGGGGTTTTTGATGACTGTTTCCATCTCTTTACTTGTGATTGGTTTTTCGATGTCTTCTATTTCTTCTAGGGTCAGTGTACATGGTGTGTATGTTTCTAGGAATTTGTCCATTTCATCTACATTGTCTAGTTTTTTGGCACACAATATCTGCTTATGATCTCTCTTATTTCTGCAGGGTCAGTGATAATGTCCCCCCTCTCATTTCTGATTTTATTTATTTGCATCTTTTCTCTTTTTTTCTTTGTCAGTCCAGTTAAGGGTTTGTTGATTTTATTGATCCTCTTAACCAATTTTTGCTTTTGTTGATTTTCTCTATTGTTTTTTGTTCTCGATTTCAATTATTTCTGCTCTGATCTTTACTATTTCTTTCCTTTGGCTTGGTTTGGGATTAGTTTGCTGTGTTTTTTGTTTTGTTTTGTTTTGTTTTTCTAGTTCCTCCAGGTAAGCAGTTAGATCTGCAATTTTGGCTCTTTCTTTCTTTTTAAGGTAAGCATTGAGGGCTACAAATTTCCCTCTCAGCACTATCTGAGTGTCCCATGGTTGTTTTTTTGTTTTGTTTTGTTTTGTTTTTGTTTTTGTTACTTTTACCATAGGTTTTGATATGTTGTGTTCTCATTTTCATTTGTCACAAGATATTTGCTGAATTCTCTTGCAATTTCTTCTTTGACCTACTGATTATATAAGAATGCGCTGTTTAATCTCCATATATTTATGAATTTTCTCTTTTCCATCCATTATAGATTTCCAGCTTTATTCCATTATGATCAGAGAAAGTGTTTTGTGTAATTTCAATCTTTTAAAATTTATTGTGACTTGTCCTGTGACTCAACATATGTTCTATCTTGAAGAAGGATCCATGAGCACTTGAAAAGAATGCATATCCTGCTGTTTTGGGGTACAGTGCTCTCTAGATGTCTGTTAGGGCTAGTTCATTAATCATATTATTCAAGGTCTCTGTTTCTTTATTTATCTTCTGTCCAGATGTTGTCTCCAGTGCTGAGATGGTGTATTGAAGTCTCCAACTATTATTGTAGAGACATCTATTGCTCCCTTCAGTTTTACCAGTGTGTGCTTCATGTATCTTGGGGCACTCAGGTTAGGTGCATAAATATTTAGTATAGTTATTTCTTCTTGGGGAATTGTCCCTTTTATTAATATATAATGACCTTCTTCATCCTTTATAACAGTTTTGCATTTGAAATCTATTTTGTCCTAAATTAATATGGCTATTCCATCTCTTTTTTGGTTACTATTTGAATAGAATATCTTTTTCCAACCATTTACTTTTAACCTGGTTGTGTCCTTACATCTGAGGTGGGTCTCTTGTAGACAACATATAGATGGCTCATATTTTTTTAATCCATTCTATCAGTCTATATCTTTTGATTGGGGAGTTCAAGCCATTAGCATTCAATATTTTACTATAAAGGCATTACTTACTTCATCCGTTTTGTATTTTGACTTTCTGTTGTCATATCATACCATTGTCTGCCATTTTACCCTTTAATTTACCCTTCCTAATAATCTTCATTTCTACACTCTTCTTCAAGTCTCTTGGCCTTGTTTTTTCCTTTCAGGCTGCAGCACTCCCATTAGTATCTCTTGTAAATATGGTCTTTTGGTAACAAACTCTCAGTTTTTGTTTGTCTGAGAAGACTTTGAATTTACCCTCATTTTTGAAGGACAGCTTTGCCAGATACAGAATTCTTGGCTGGCAGTTTTTCTCTTTCAATACCTTAAATCCATCATACCACTTTCTTCTTGCCTCCATGGTTTCTGATGAGAGGTTGGCACTTAATCTTATCAAAATTCCCTTGTATTTGATGCTTTGCTTTTCTCTTGCTGCTTTCAGAATCCTCTCTTTATCTCTGATATCTGTCATTCTGAATAGTAGGTGTCTCAGGGTAGGTCTCTTCAGATTTATTCTGTTGGGATGCATTGTCCTTCTTGAATATTGATATTTATGTCTTTCATAAAGTTTGGGAAGCTTTCAATCATTATTTCCTCAAATATTCTTTCTACCCCTTTTCCATTCTCTTCTCTTTCTGTGACACTAATAATGCATGTTTGTGCATTTTGCATTGTCAATCAATTCCCTAAGACTTTGTTCCATTTTTTCCATTCTCTTCTCTTTCTGTTCTCCTGTCTTTTCCACTGCAGATGTTCTGTCTTTGTAATCACTAATTCTGTCTTCAAACAATTCAAATCTGCATTTATATGTCTCTAATGTATTTTTTTAAAGATTTATTTTGTTTATTTATTTTTCCCCATCCCCTTGTTGTTTGCACTTGCTGTGTCTGTTTGTCTTCCTTGTTTCTTTAGGAGGCACTGGGAATCAAATCTGGGACCTCTGATATGGGAGAGAGGCACCTAATTGCTTGAGCCACCTCCATTCCCTGCTTTGATGTGTCTCTCATTATGTTTTTCTTCTTGTGTCTCTTGTTGCATTATCTTTTTGTGTCAGCTTGCCATGCCTGGCAGTCATGCCAGCTCACTGTCTTCTTTAGGAGACACCAGGAACCAAACCAGGGACCGCCCATATGGTAGGCAGGAGCTCAATCATTTGACCCACATTTGCTTTCCTCTAATGTTTTTTTTTTTTTTTTTTTTTTTTTTTTTGAGGTACTGGGGGCCAGGGATTGAACCCAGGACCTTGTATGTGGGAAGCTAATGCTCAAACGCTGAGCCACATCAGCTCCCCTGAGTTTTTTTTTTTGTTGTTGTTGTTGTTTATTTGTTTTGTTTGTTGTTTGTTTTGGAGGCACCAGGAACAGAACCTGGGACCTCCCATGTAGGAAGCAGGCACTCAACCACTGGAGCCACATCCATTCCCTCTAATGTATTTTTTTTTTTTTTTTTTTTTTTTTTTACCGGGAGGTACTGGGGATTGAACCCTGGTCTCTCCATATGGTAGACGGACGCCGAACCTCTTGAGCCACATCCGTTTCCCTCTAATGTATTTTTAATCTCATCCATGTGTCTTTCATTCCCATCAGGTCTATTACTTTTCTTTGCAGGCTTTCAAATTGTTCTTTATGTTCACCCAGTGTCTTCTTAATATCCTTTATCTCTTTAGCCATATTTTCTTTCAATTCTTTGACTTGACTTAGGAGAGTTGTGTGATTATCATTGATTAATTGCCTTAAATCCTGAATATCTTCTGGATATTTAGATTGTTCCTTTGGCTGGGCCATCTTTTCCTGTTTCCTAGTATGGCTTGTAAGTTTTTGCTGATGTCTAGGCAAGTGAATATGTTGGTGAATTTACTCTGATGACCAATTTCTCTCTCCTGCTAATTTTTTTTTTTTCACAGCTCCTCTTTGATATTTGGTTCCACTTATTCTGAGTCTTTAAATTGGCCGGCTTAAGTTATGAAAATAGGGCCAGGGACTCGCTAATGGGGCACAGATTTTCTCCCAGGATTAGTACACAGGGAGAGCCAAAAGCAGTTTTTGTTCATAAAATTTCAAGAACGGCCAGCAGATAGAACTTGTAGGTGCATCTTTCCATGAGGTATTTTAATCTCCACTTTGCTGTGTTTTGGTCTGGCCAGAGCTGAGATTCAAAGCGGGCTGTGCTGGTGGGATTCGCTGAAGTAAAGCCCCCCAACTTCCCCTGCCTTTTCCTTTGAAACAGCTGACAGGAAGGAAAATGTCTGTTCCTCTCTTTGTCAACTTCAGTGAGCCATGGGTTTTACCCCAGCTTAATATCTTGGGGGTGGGGGAGAGGACCCCTTCCTGGCCACCATGGGGGTTTGGTAATGCATATTTGTTGTTTCAGTTTCTTCATCTCTCTGTCCCTCACCCTCCTGGGAGTGGTGTAGCACAGGCCTGGTCTGCTAACTCCTAAAACAGGTCCCTTGAACAGCTTTTGGCTCTTTCTCTGTTGTTTTTGTGAGAAAGCTGAGCCCTGCCTGCCTAGTCTGATGTCATCTTCCCACAATTCCCCCACTACCTCCACTTTTACCAATTGGCATTCAGCATTATACTGTAAGCAAAAGTCCCCCCCCTATTCTCCATTTATTTGTTTGTTTCTTTATTTATTTTGTTATGTAATCATAGATTCCTAATTTTTCCCAAAGTCCCATAATTCATAATGTTATTTTGGTGCTCAAGTTGTCCCAGACCTGGCCAGTGGGAGCCCCTTCAAGCTGTCACCTGTGTCCTTGTGATATGTTCTAAAGCACTCCCTTATTTTTTGGCATAACAAATCCTCTAGGTTCATTTTATCCTCCTCCCTCCCTTTTCCCTAAGACTACCCTTAGAGCCAACTCAGCAGGATGAATGCTTGAAGAACAAAAAAGGAGAGAGTCCAAGGAAGGCTACAGAAAGGATCAGAGCAGAACTCATTACATTCTCTACTGCTGACCCACGTGGGTAATCTAGGCAGTGAAAGAGGTGCTTGGGCAATGCCGATTCAGCCCACTATAGATATTTATTGAGTCCTCTACAAAGTGCTGGGCACTGTGAGGTATACAAGGATTATAAGACACCATTTCATCTAAAAGATGGCACATTTAGATTGTGGTCTAAAAGAATATACATGCATGTACATAAATATCCATAATACAACCCTAAAAGTGTTTACATTGTGCCATTAAGGAGTTTGGGGAGTTCCATACAGCTGGGAGGGTTGGAAAAAGCTTCATTGAGATGACTTTTGGGTTGGACTTTGAAGAATGATAGGATTGGAAAGAATGGTTTTCCTGGTGATGGTAACATGTATGAAACCCCAGGAGTCACCACTTAAGGGCACTGAATCAGATAAGACTTTGCAGCTTAATTCAACTGGATCCAGCCTCCTACTTGGTGCTGTAAGGAACATTAAAAAAAAAAAAAAAAAAAAAAAGTCCAGTGCAGTCAGACAGCACTCTTGACTGATTCACAACAAAGGAAATAACTGTCATGATGCCATCTGATTTTAATTTTCAGACACAGATGAAACATGTCCTGCATTCACCAAACTGAGCTTTCACAGTGCAGTGGTTGGCACAGGACTAAACGTGAAACTGATGCTCTTCACAAGGAAAAACCTGACCTGCGCACAAGCCATCAACTCCACAGCTTTGGGGAACTTGAATATGACCAAGAAAACCACCTTCATAGTCCATGGATTCAGACCAACAGGCTCCCCTCCAGTTTGGATAGGGGACTTAGTAGAGGGGTTGCTCTTTGTGGAAGATATGAACGTGGTGGTTGTTGATTGGAATCGAGGAGCTACAACTTTAATATACAACCATGCCTCTAGTAAAACCAGAAAAGTGGCAAAAGTCTTGAAGGAATTTATTGACCAGATGTTGGTAAGAGAGACATTCTCTTAGATGATTCTGGGCCAAATTGAAACTGACCCCATACCTGGATATTTTAAAGCCGAGTGGTTTCTGCAGTGACCAGAGGGACCATTCTGCAAGTCTGAAAAAGCCCCAGGGAGGGCAGGTGGGTGGGAGGAATCTTGCAGGTGTGTTGTGACATTTAAATAAGATAATGGGGAAGCGGCTGTGGCTCAATCAGTAGGGCTCCCGTTTACCATATGGGAGGCCCCGGGTTCGGTTCCCGGGGCCTCCTGGTGAAGGCAAGCCTGCCTGCACGGCGTGGTTAGCTGACCCAGCGAGCACAAGCAGCAAGGGGGGAATAAATGAATAAATAAATAAAATCTTAAAAAAATAAAAATAAAAATAAAAAAATAAATAAGATAATGAATGAAAGTCACAAAGAAATGTTTCTCCAAAGTCAGGAGCTAGGAGATGTCTCCAAATGTCAATTCCTTGGCCTCTCACAATTTATAATGCTGGATTTCTTGAAATTCCAGGCAGATGGAGCTTCTCTTGACAACATTTACATGGTTGGAGTGAGTCTAGGAGCCCACATATCTGGGTTTGTTGGAGAAATGTATGATGGGCAACTGGGGAGAATTACAGGTAAGACTCCTGTGAACTGACACGAGGTGGCCAGCCTGGGGAGAGTATTGACTGGGTGAGCATTATGCAGGCAATCCAAGCCCTTGGGTTCAAAGCCAGCTCTTCCAATTACTTACCCTCTCTGAATGTGTATTCTCTTGGGCAAAAGGAAGATCATAATAATACTGGCTTCAGGTTATTATATAACAAAATATGTACAAAGCACTTTGTAAAATGCCATAGAAAAGATTGGTGGTGACTTTATTTCTCTTATGGCTAGGAAAAACAACTATGTTGCCTGGGGATTTGATCTGTGCCCCAAGCAGCTGGTCTTCCTCCTTTCATGCACTCTGGGATAACTTTAACTACATACCTAATACACTTCGTTTCCCTGGCATAGCTGGAGTCTCTTGAAAGGAAAATTAGATGGGGATTTTGACAGCTGGGCCATACTTTCTAAGTGTCAGCTTTCAGGCCAAAACTGAACGAAAACACTCAGAAACACAGCAGGTCTAGCTCCAAACAAAAGTTCACCTGCTGGTTTCTCTTGCCTAATGCTTAAGTAACTTTCCAAGGCTAAAACAAAGGGCTGAGGGTGGCTTTCTCTTTCAGAGAATCTCTTTCAGGATTTCCCAGAATCTATCCTCACATTGAAGTAGCTATTTTAAATCTAGGGAACTGGAAGGTAGAAGTGGATTGTATTTGGGAGGTAAAGTTTAGGGCCCCAAGTCTGAATGTGCTGCCTAATAATGATAGGTAGCTGCAGGCAGATCATCTTTCTCTCTCTCTCTCTCTCTCTCTCTCTCTCTCTCTCTCTCTCTCTCT